>OU896709.1:53126421-54326421 GCA_918026855.4 Phaedon cochleariae | reverse complement strand
GATGACGTGTGCTTCCTCCTGAAAGATACATATACTAAGGGACTAAGCGGTTTTCAGTTTTTCTTTCGTTTATGAAGATTAGGGAGAGTCAACTTTCAGCTGGGACACACTGTGTATTTTTACAGGGTGATCAAGTTTGAGTGACCTATAATCAAGGAATCATTAGAACTGGATGAAATACTATCATCACTGAACAATTTCTATACCGATTTTGTTATCAACAGTAGGTACTCAAAATATGTATACCATACTGTATAGATGTAATATTATTGTTTCTCATCTGATTTTTAAACAGCAGTTCAGTTTTGTAGGTCTGTAGATTATGCTCATGTGTACTAATTTTTCTTCATTAAAATTGTGCCATTTTTGAATCCTGATTTTTAACAGATATTGTGGGTAGTTAGTTATATTGGAGTACCTATTCACTTATTAGGGTAGGGTAAAATAAATATTAAATATTAATTAAAGTAACATTTTTATTGTCAAAATGATTCAATACATTCTCAAAACTCCCTATATGTATGTCGGATCAATATAGATGATTAAAATTTTACTTCAATAGTTTTTTATGCATACATATTTCCAATGTAATTCGGTCGCAAAAAAGTACCTATCTACTTGACTTGAGTAATTCTTGTGTACTTATACAGGGTGGAGACTTCAATGATTTTTTGCAAGCAATATGAAGAATATAACCCTTCAGGAGTAGCTGAAATCAGCCCCAACATGTTTTATTCAAATCCAACCCTATGACTTGTTACTCCTCATTATTGGAAAGCTGGATCATCAAAAGTTCGATTTTTAGTAGCAGTGATATACAGGGTGAGTCAAAAATGTGTACCTAGCTTTCTGAATATGATATTGAAAACATTACACTGCACTGTTTTCTGACCAAACCGATTTTTTAAACGTCTCGACACGTGTTTGGCTAACTATGTTAACATCTTCAGGAGGAGATTAAAACTGCTCTACCACGTTATACGGTTTAGTTTGATTGCAAATGACCCCTCTACCACCCCACTTCTTTTCATCCATGACTTATGGGACACCCTATATATATTTTTATTGAAAAGTCAAATGTTGAATGAATTTGGCAATCCAATAACTTGTCAAACTATGCGCTGGTAGGCACACAATGAAATCATTTGTGTCATAAATCTTTTTTTTTTCTGCAACCGACACAAAAGTCGTCCATTTTAATACCAAAATTAGCTCTTCAATTAAAGTTTCTATTACTGACACAAACTGATATGTTGTTAGGCAACACTTTTAGTTCCTAATAGGAGCTAAAGTTGAACTTTTGGCTCATAGGAACTAAAAAGGATGTACTAGAAATCATCAAGAATAAACAACATTGTTATATATGGTTGGTTATTTGGGTTTGGCATTTCGCATTTCGTACCCATGCTGGAGATATAAATACACCATATTATGGTAAAGTATTTTTGTTTTGATCAGGAAAGCCGTCAAGATTCACATACTTGCTTGATATCTGTATTTCATCTATTCTCGGGATCTGATGGATTGAATGAATTATTCTTGAATAATCATGGCTAGAAATACTTTTTTATCTCACACGATATTGTTTACCTTAATTCGATTACCGAACCAAACACAATGGAATATGGAGGGAAATAAGTAATTGCCATTATAATTGTTGATATGCTCACTAACCTAACATTTTCCACTTCTCTTTCCTATACCTGACTCTGGCGCGGTATTTGCTATTAGGGCAGACACCTGGTCCAAATGAATTCATCGATTCAATAGAATACACAAAATTCGAACATCCTTAAATATTGAATAAACCTGATCTGCAAATGCAGGTAGAATATTCTCACCACACGGATTATTTGTTTTATTGCATTCATATGACACTCCAGGTTTCGGGTATAGTATTGAATTCGTGCCTGTATTTAAACACAAATTGTAACAAATAAGTGAATGTAAATTAGTCCGAGGTCTTGTTTCCATCTATACGTACCTATATTGTTATAATAAAGGTATTAGGTATACTAATCTGTCAAGTAATAAGTCACATTAGTAGTCACTTCACATATTCATTTTAGTTCATCCTTTCGGTTGCAGAAAAAATAGCATGTTTCATTCGGATAAAAAAAAAACAAACAATCTACTCTTATATGTGAATTCCTATTGGTATCAGAAGTACAAGTCATATTATAATCAAAGAAAATCACAAAAAGTAACATCATTTTATTGATTTTATAAATGATGTATTGTCAATTGAAATTAGTTTGAAAGAGGAAGGACCCAAGATTTTTTGTGTTACAATAAAAGTTGTTCTGATATGGACAGAAATTCGTGTATAAAACAATTGTGTGCCAACCAGCCCGCATAGTTGGTCGTTGGTTTGCCATATTGGTATGGTGGGAAGTATGTATGTACAGTCGTCTTCAGAGAACATATCGCACATGGACGGTGTCAGCTCTCTTAATCACCACTGCAATAAAAGCGCTCATACGTCCAACCGCGACATGTTCACTGAAGACGAGTGTACATACCCTGAGTTTACCTGGTTTAAGGATTCCATATATTATCTACAATTTATTTATTCACATGTTACAATTATGTGGCCATCTGGGAAAAGGAATCACATCTTTTATATTTTGAGTTCCTGTTAAAAATAACAAATATCTTTCAAATCCTAAGCCAAAACCTCCTGTGGGAACGCTGCCAAATTTTCTTAGTTCTAAGTACCAATCTAATTGGGAGGTGATATGCGGATGGGATCGTTTTATTTTTTCACAGTCATTCTCTCGCAGGCTACCTCCGATTATTTCTCCTATTCCTGGGACCAACAAATCTAAGGCTAGTACCTGAAAACAATAATGAAACATCAATACCATAGCGTAGACAAGAAGCTTTTCCATTAGGTTGCTTACAGAATCACAAATTGTTTGAAAAAAAAAAAAAAATTTTTGTCAGAAGATATAATCATCATTATGTAGTATTAGGTACGCAGAAAAGTAACGTCTGGGGACTCGTAGGGAGTATACTTGCCATAAATTTTAGAATGGTGGGGGGTTATCGCTTCTTCGTTCGAATCCGAATACTAACGTCAGAGATAAGTTACCCGGGTAACTTATCTCTGATCTCTGCGTCTAACTAACAAATATACAGGGTGTCCGCTAAAAGGAGGTCAATCCATCAACCACATATTCCTTGAACAAAAACAATATGAGTTTCTAAATACAATTTTTCATTTCAGCCCTTCATATTCGATATACAGGGTGTCAAAGTTGGAAATTAAAAATTGTTTTTTTCTAATTACTCGCATATTTGATAAGATATTTATCTCAAAATTGGTACATTACTTCAGCACAAAGAGTTACATCGTGTGAGGAAAACAAAACAGAAAATAACTGTCAAATATTCAAAATACTGGGGGTCAAGTACACACTTACCCCCATATTTTTTTTGTACGTGCGCTTATGACTTCCTATCTATTTTTCTTCAAGTATTCAATCATTTTTTAGTATTTTTCGTTTCCTGTGAAATTTCGATAAAATAATTTGTTTTTAAGATAATTCGAAAAGTACTGGTTATTGTTTGATGCCTATCCGGCTTACGTTAATCTCATAATGTTCACATACTCCTATTTTTTTCGTCGAAATTGGAAGAGGGCGTAACTTTTTACATACGAAAAGGTAAATATAGAAATACCGGGTGCTCAGAGCGAATATATTGAAATAATTTTTACAAAAAAAATATGAAAAAAGTGAGGACACATGTCGAATAAAATTGTTTTGCCAATCGAACGGCGTGAAATTATTTTTTACGGGGTCAAATAAAAAAAAAACATTTTTTGGAATTTCGGGTAAATGATGATTCTAGGAGGGGGGGTCGATTGACGAGCCCACCCTTTTAAAGAATTATTAAATTGATTTTTTCGAGAACAGCAAATTTTTTGAAAATTTTTTAATATCGGTTCTGGGGGGTGCGGAATTTTTTAAAAATATTTTCGGGCGCGAACGAACGGGAAATAAAATCGAAAAAAATTTTACAAAACTATTTTCGGAAATTTTTAGTGAAATTATGATATCCATGATTTTAATAGCTACTTGATGAAAGAAATAGCAGATCAAGATTGTCTGGGGATGTATGAAAGATTTTGTGTATAAGCCATATATTTTTCAAAGGCTAAGATTCTCTTTAATTAAAAGGGCTCGCATATGTATTCAAAAAATTGGAGGTCATATCGATTATCGAGCAATTCATTTAGATGTGTTGAATTTCTATCATTTTTTTTTGTAAAAATTATTTTAATACATTCGCTCTGAGCACCCGGTATTTCCATATTTACCTTTTCGTACGTAAAAAGATACGCCCTCTTCCAATTTCGACGAAATAAATAGGAGTATGTGAACATTATGAGATTACCTCGGAGATTACCGTAAGCCGCATAGGCATCAAACAATAACCAGGACTTTTCGAATTATCTTAAAAACAAATAATTTTATCGAAATTATACAAGACACAAAAAATACTCAAAAATGATTGAACACTTGGAGAAAAATAGAAAGGAGGTCATTAGCGCACGTACAAAAAAAATATGGGAGTAAGTGTGTACTTGACCCCCAGTATTTTGAATATTCGACAGCTATTTTCTGTTTTGTTTTCCTCACACGATGTAACTCTTTGTGCTGAAGTAACGTACCAATTTTGAGATTAATATCTTATTAAATACGCGAGTAATTAGAAAAAAAAACAGTTTTTAATTTCCAACTTTGACACCCTGTATATCGAATATGAAGGACTAAAATGAAAAATGGTATTTAGAAACTCATATTATTTTTGTTCAAGGAATATATGGTTAATGGATTGACCTCCTTTTAGCGGACACCCTGTATAATCAGCGCGACAAGTGCGGGTACAGCGACTAAATTATTTCTTCATACTACCACAGTAACTACGACTAGTGGCGTAGTTGACTGTGCGTTTGAATCCAAATAAAATAGTGCCACTGCTCACCAGCAAACACTGCACTGAACTCGGACAGATGTACAAACACGGAAACGTGGAGGCCCAGCTGTCCGAGCCTAACTAGAAGGAGGTTTTTTGTTTTTTCCTTTTATTTTTCCTCCAAAAACCGGAAACACTCCCTGCACTGATCACGTATGAGCAACTCCCCCGCCCCACTGGGTACCCACAGTGAGATTACCTTTATAAAGGGCCTAGCCCTAGGAGATCGGTCTCTGCGACGAACACTCCACAAATCCTCTCACATCCCTTGGCCAACACAAGCCACCTCTGCGCCACGCGGAGGTACATCTAGGGGCACTATATGATGCTCCAGATCATGATATATACGGCGTGATTGTAAATTTGTGTTGTAAACTGATAGGATAATGGAAATAAACGACTTTGATACGTTTGAATCCCACTTCGGCGACCCAGGTTCGATGCCTGCGACTGCCGGCTTTTTTTTATTCTCTTTTCTCAAGTGATTTTACGAAAGATATGATGTTTTGAAAGAAGGTTCAGTTAGGCCGATTAAGGTCAGATGGTTAAAAAGAAGAGTTCTTTTTTTGCAGGGGGGGATTTTCCTTCCGCTCTGAGAAAAGTGTCTTTTTAGGAAGAAGGTTTATTAAGGCCGAGTAAGGTTAGATGGTTTAAAAAATGTAGGGTCCTTTGTTTATGCAGGAGGGATATTTTCCTTCCTCCCTGAAAAAAGTACTGTAGAGGCATTTACTGTTGAGAAAAAGTTTTGACACCGTTATTTTCTAGAATAGAGGTTTCTTTTGACCGATTAAGATTTTATTGTCTTAAAGAATAGTCTCTTTTCACTTCCATGTGTATCAATGAAAATGCTATTTTCTTTTTGAAATTCTTCCTCAAGTTGAAGAAAATTAACACAATCCGGCAACATTGATATGACTGACACGAGATCACCACACCCCCACCAGGGCCGCGATTCTTGACGGTGATAGAGTAGAATGTTCCCTGGGGAGCGCTCCCCGATTTGTTACTACTCTTTCATATCAAACCAAGAAGTTCGTATTCTTGAGCAAGAGGGAGGGAGCAAAATCATAGCTCCCCGATAGACGGTGTTGCCAAGTGTTGCCATAGGTGACGACCAATCAGATACGATTATTTTCTGACATTTTGACATTCTACAGACAAGGTGAAGGGTGAAGGAGAACGTTGAATGAATATAATTTTTTCCAAGTTATTATTTATCATTTGAGAAACATTTTCAAATTGGTCATGAGGTGAAAATCACACCTCGCCAGCTGAAGATATATAGGTAGTTGATGTGACATATACCTACCTTAGTCTCTACAGTGAGAGCAGAAGCTCTTGTGGGTGCTTCTATATGAGGATTCACAATGTTAATCAGCTAAACATTTTGATAGACGTAACATGCATTTACAAAAATGTCTGATCAGACAACTCGAAAGGGTTTTGTTTGGAAAGTATAACCACACCAACGTCATTTTGTTGTTCAACATCCAGAATATCTTCATTCATATGTTTTTTTAATCCAAAGCACAATCGAAATCCTACGAAATATGGAAATTTAAAAAAGCTAACCTTTGATCACTGATGAGACTGAGAGAGTTGTCATATTTTTATTCAATTCAATAGCAGAGTGAGCCAATCAGAAGCGTTCCCGTTTTGGTTCTCTTAAAAATCTTGATAGATGCATTAGTAACTCCCTAGGGAGCGCTCCTCTTGTGTTATTCAGTTCAAGAATACGGTTTTCAGTTTCGGACAGTGGACACGCCCACTTTCTCTCGATTGTTCTACTCCCCGATTTTCAAGAATCGCGGCCGGCAGCGCGGCTCGACATTCGTTTGATGATCTGTTCAACTGACTTAGCATAAACTATACATATACCTTCATTATGAAAATCATGAATTGAATTTGTTGAGCTTATCAGTTGGAAAAACTTTTTGTCGGTCCTAAAGACGAAATCATGGGAACCTATATCGTCCAGAACAGAAGCTAGAAGCACAGTTAGCACAAAAGAAGGTTTGAAACTGAGCAGAGATATTAATCCCACAAAAAAAAAGAAGAGGAACAAATGAAGAAGAGTTTTCAAATTCCGATTGTTTTGAGATTTTTGAAGTAAGAGTTGAAGTTTGTCCAACTGAAAAATATACAAATGAATTTTCTTCAGTTCATTGGAAAATGAATGTGCGGTAGTGAAATTGAAGTAACGATGTCGATTATGGATGCATTTACCATTTACCTACATAATCTCATAATCTTGACTGGTGAGTATATACAGGGTTAATCAATTTCAGTTATTCCGGAACTATTATCAACTTTCCTAAATGGAACACCCAGTATTTTATTGAATTTTCAAATGTTGGGATCTAACGGGAAAGATTACAGAGATATAAGGTGTCAAAAATCAAGAATTTTCAACTTTAGAATTTTTTTGTGTGGAAACTATTCATTATTTGATTCACTATCTACTCACATAATTAATTGAAACAAATACAGGGTGGTTCAAGATTCAGAATTCTGATCACCCCCTGTATCTGTTCCAATCAAATGTCAGTAGATGGTGAATCAAAAGTTAAAATTGCAATTGCCAAAGAGAAAACTAGGGTACCAAAACTTATGACAAGGTAAGTTTTCAATTTCTATTGGAAGTGGTAGTTTTCATCTGCTTGGAGGCATAAGATTATTATTCTAGGCTGAAGTACCTATTCTATGAAAAATTTTTATGTGAAAATGACCATGAGAAGTATTCGAATTTTCAAAACAAAATTTAAAAATATACATCATAAAAACAGTATTATAGGGATCAACATTGAATCATTAATTCATGAGTGTGTTTCATTTAACCAGAGATACACTGGAGTACTATAAAATCATTGTCTCATAATATCAAGATTTACCCTCAGATTCACTTACTCCAAAATGTTGAGGCAAACACTACCACCTGAAGATACAGGTACTCAAAGTTGAAAATTTAGAAAATATTTTGAGGTTTTATTTCTTGACCCAGTTCTCTACAATACTTGTTAAACCAAGTTAAAGGTCTTGTCATTGGAAAAAGCTACTTTGGCAAATCTGTATTTCTAGAAATCATTGATGTTTCTTGATTTTCTTGCTGTTTGTTTCTGTTACAAAAACAAATAGGTACTAACCTTTGTACTGTCCATAGGATCCTCTTTCATATAAAATGGTTTGATGTCCTTTGGCCAATTTACAAGGAATAAAGGGACATTGCCACAATATTTGACAAGAAATAATTCATGTTCTTTGGAAATTCCTTCCTCAGGTTCATACCCACTTTCAAAGTAGTTCTGATTGCTTTTCAAAATGCCAATTGCTTCATCATAAGTAACTATAGGAAATTTTTGGTCTAGCCACTTGAAATTTGATTTGTTTTCTTGATTATTATTAATGTCAGTTTCACATTTATCTAGCAGAGTTTTTGTCACATTTTTAAGCAATTTTTCAATGATTACCATGAGATCCTCCAAGTTTTCAAGAAAAGCCACTTCTGCTTCTAACATATAAAATTCAGATAAATGCAATCTACTTCTAGAATTTTCTGCTCTGAAAGTAGGACCAAAGGTATAGACTTTGCTCAAACCATGTGCAGCAGATTCTAATTGCAACTGTCCAGAAACAGTCAAAAATGCTTTAGTTTCAAAAAATGCCTCTTCCAGAGATTCCCCTTCTTTCACCATGGATTTGAGAAGCTCCTTATTTTCAGGAATTACTTTGAAAACTTCCCCTGCTCCTTCACAATCATTAGAGGTAATGATGGGAGTGTGTACATTGATATATCCTTCAGAATCTAAATAATTGTGTATAGCTAAAGTAGCTGCACTCCTGGTACGAATTAAGGAAGCAAAGTTGTTGGTTCTGAATCTCAAATGTGGGTACTGCCTTATATATTCTTGTGAGTATTGTTTTCTTGGAGCAAAAGGGTAACCATCTGCAATAACACATTCACCATAGACCTCTAATTCAGTGGCATTCAATTCAATTTGGCCATTTGGTGATGATTTGACTATACCACTGATGTTCACAGAAGCACCTGTAGTCAATTTTTCACAGGATTTGTTGTGGGGCAAGACTATTTGCAGTTTCTTCCATGTGGATCCATCACTCAGATCTAAGAAGACACGTTCTTTTTGTTTCCTTAAGGATTTCACCCAGCCCTAGAGAAAAAGATTCAGTTTCTAGAATACTTGTTTTTTAAGTTCCAGTACATTTAAACCTTTATGTTGATTTCTTGGCCTAGCTTTGCATTCTGGAAGATATCCAGTATATTTCCTATATTGGTACTATAGTTCCGTTTTCGGAATGGCTTTGATAGATCATTTAAGTTCCAACGAAATAAATACATGTTGTGTCATGTGTGTTTGTTTTGAAATCAGTTCAGTCAGACAAGGTTAAGTTAAGGTTATGTTACTTGTCTTATTCGTCTTCTACTTTTTTCCATAAAACTCTCTGAACCTTACCCAACGGCGGAGAATATTCCGAATTACCTACTAAAATAATTTAGCTGCATTCTGCTGATGAAATTTTTACCTTCAACTGAATATTGAATAATAATCTATAATAGAATCAGTGCCGTAAATAGGGCGGTGCCACCGGTGCCCAGGCACAGGGCGTAGACTCTGGGGGGCGCAAGAAAGAATGGCCAAAGCAGGCAGGACTATCATTGTTTCGGTTTGCTCATGATGAGTTCCGGTTATTGCTGCGCCCCTAGTGCTCGATTCCAACACATACTTACCTACATGCCAGTATCATCAAGAGTAGACAAAACACCGCGCTCATTTTTCAATCAAAAGAAATTTTAACGAAATTAGAAGCTGACGGATTGAAAATTGATGATGTTCGTGGCCAAGGGTACGATAATGGCAGTAACATGGCTGGTAAATATAACGGAGTTCAAACCAAAATTAAACAAATCAATGTAAATGCTGAATACCTACCTTGTGCAGCACATTCTTTGAATTTGTCTGGCGTACATGCCGCTAGTGTAACACCCGACATGATCACATTTTTTGGAACAATTCAGAAGATATTCCTGTTTTTTTTTCTAGTTCTACCATCAGATGGGAAATCTTAATGAAACATCTAAAAATTTCTTTAAAGAAACATGCCGATACTAGATGGGCTTCTGAAGCTAGAGCCGTTAAAGCTTTAAATATGCAACTGCCCCAAATCTGGTGTGCACTGAAGATTTTAACTACCAACGATTAGAATGCAGAAACAGTAGCTACAGCTAAAAGCATTATGGGTCTAATAAACTATAAATTTATATGTACTCTGCAAATTTGGGATCAAGTTTTAGAGTCTGTTGATAGGGTGAACGAAGCTTTACAGTCGAAAACTATTGCTATTGACAAAGCCTCTGAATTAATCAAAGGATTAATAAGGCAGATTCAGAATATTCGCGAGACTATAGATAACGTTTTTGAAAAGGCAGAAAAAGTTTGTGTAGAATGTGAAATTGAGGACTATTTTCCGGAAAAACGTAAAAAGCGAGTGAAAAGATAAGACCTTGGAGAAATCTCAGACGCCGGCTACGATATTACCCGACAGCAAAGGTTCAAAATTAATATGTATGAAGCAATTGATAAAATGATTTCTGAATTCACATGGAGTTTCGAGAAACTTCACAATATTCACCACCTTTTTAATTTTTTGACAATAGAAAATATTGCTAAATATCCAGCTGAAGAACTAAAAAAACATGCCGCTGATTTGAGTATCAAATATTCAGCAGATATTAATAATACTGAATTTCGGGCTGAATTAGACACTTTAAAGAGTCAAGCTGAAACGACTATATTATTTAATAAGTGTGACCGTAGTACAAGTCTGGGTCTTCTTAAAGCTATAGTTGAACTAGATTTGAAAGATATGTTTCCCAATGTAGTAGTCGCTATAAAGATTTTTTTAACAATGCCAGTGACTGTAGCTTCCTGCGAAAGATCATTCAGTAAGCTCAAACTAATAAAAAATAAAAACTTACTTGCGCTCTACGATCGGCCAAGAAAGGTTGACCGGCCTAGCGATTTTGTCGATTGAACGCGGCATAGGGCGCTGCCTGTCGTATGAAAAAGTTATCGACGATTTCGCAATGTAGAATGCGCGAAAAGTAAATCTGTGAAAATGTTCATGGCTTGCTCGAAAGAATCTTCACTATCTGAACTCATTCATTTGTGGTCTCAATCATTTGTGTATTATGTATTATGTAGTTGTAAATAATCTTGCAAATATTTTCGAATAAATGTTTTTTCACCAATTCATACTCAAATGCAATTTATATTATGCTACCTTCTCTATTCAAAACTTTAACATACCAAGTACTTGAAATTAAATCAATATATAAGGGCGCAGTTATAGAAGCTCGCACAGGGCGCAGGAAAGGCTATTTACGGCACTGAATAGAATAGTTTTTTTCGCCAACTGTTTGAGAAGTACAGCCGCATTAAAAAAAAATAGTACAATATATTACAGAGAGAAATTAACGTCATCCTATTCTGCATAAAACTAGCATAAAACGGGCTATCGGGAATGATTGTTCACCAGATGTTGAATGTAAAGTCGTAAAGTTGTCATAAGTTCTCGAAAGGCTGAGCCAGTTTTACACAACTAGAACTAGGAACCCGAAATCCTCTCCTTTTAATACTTGTACGCTTTTTTATTGAATACGACTGTACCTTCTTCCCGGTCGCTTTTCCTTTGAGAAAGTAGCATAAGTTCTAATTTTTATTTTTGAAAGTTTGCATGTTTTTTTGTCGCAATTATTACAATGAACTATGGAAAGATGTGTTTTTCATTCCATCGAAGAAAGTGCGCACTGATAGATGCGGTTTTTTGTCGTGACGTCACCAATTGTTCTGTTGGAATTTATGCTGGCAGGATTGAACAATGGTTCATACAACACATTGATGGAAACACGGATTTTGTTGTGTGTCAGTAATCATGTATCATGAGAATCAGAAGAGACTAATTCGATTTTATTGATTAACACTGACTCTTTCTTCTAAAATCTCTCGAGAATCTCAAAAATCCTCAATATTAATCGTTTTCTATCAAATCAAAACAAAAAACCATCAAAAAACAATACTAAAATGTGTCAACTGTCATGTCAATCTCCTCCAAACTGTTAGATTCTCGAAAAGCGATTTAAAAGTGCGCATTTTATTACAACACAGTTTGATGGATATCCATCAACATTCCAGCGGAATTTTGCAACAGTTTGATGGTTTCTTCGATTCATGCGCATGACAAAATGTTGGAATGAAAAACACGTCCGTACGGTTGAAAATGTGCTTTACGATATTTCCAATGCAGATGAGTTGCTAGTTGCTGCTCTTTTCTACCTCGAACGAGAGAGAGAGGAAAGTTCTCACTTCTCTCTAGCGAGTCACTATAAGCAGTTCGGACACAGAATTGACAACGGTTAGGGTTTTTGAATGTTTATATTTATTAAGTTACACACCTTGCATTGTGACAAGAGCACCATAGTCGTCCCGCGCTTTGTCATTCAAAATTGTTTGAATTTGAATACATTTTATAAACGTCAGAATTGAAATAAAATGTCATAATTATACATTCGAGATAAAAGCAGCTATGGGAATTACTTGCTGTGTAATAAATTGTGCCAATTCTGAAGAAAATGAATACAGTGCAGACTCGATAATCCGAACGTTCAATAATCCGAATTTTTCACAGTAGTCCGAACAAGCATTTTTAATACATTAATTGAGTACTCTATAATCCGAATTTCATAGTACTCGATAATCCGAACCTATACCTTTAGGCCTATTTATTTCCTATAGAAATTGTGAGTGAAATGTTCAGGGATTCCCCTAATTATTGTTCTTTTGTTAGTATCTGGGATTCACATTACGCAAGGAAGAAAATAATATTCCGTTAAATGATATTCTTGTACTTCAAAGATTAAAAGAAATGGCCTTTATAAATAATCAAAGATGTGTTAAGCAAACAAAAATTACAAATTACTTTAGAAACTAGTATTATATTCTTACTTTTATGCATATTTTAGTGTTACTTTTTTGTATTCATGTTTTTTTTTGCATTTCGTGATAAAAAATTTAAAAAAAAACTGCTTCGGTAATCCGAATTTTTTGGTAATCCAAATCGCCTTGGTTTTTATTAGTTCGGATTATCGAGTCTGCACTGTATCATTTATTCAATTTTCCGAAACAAATATCAACCATTCGCTTATGGAAGGAAGATATGAATAAATGGCCTCTGGGTGCAAAATCAATTTGGAGACGAGCGAAATTTGTGAGGTACTCATTGAAATTCACTTTTTATAACAGCATCTGATTAGAATGAAACTATATTTTAGGTCCATTTTTCAAACAGAAAACTTCAAAATCTGTCTGTGAGAATCTGCTGTTCCATTAATTTACAAAGCAGGCGATTTCGAGAACAAAATTCCATTATTATCATCACACAAAATACAAAACAAAATAATCATGATGAAATTGAAAATTTGAAAACGAAACCAAAAGCAAGTAAACTACAAAGTGATATATATTATTGAATGGCGTTTTTGATGCCGACCAAATTTAAAATTTAACAGTGAAAAGTGAATAGTTATTTATGTATCAAGGGAATTATTATAAGGAACTTAATCACGCTGGACGTCATCGTTTTGGAGATATTTTCTATATCGATCCATGTTACTTAGCTCCTAGGCCCCTTAAGTGGAGTTGCTGAGAACTTTATAAAACCAAGTATTTGGTAGGTCTCGTCAAAATAAACTACTTTTTTCCTATCAAATGTTTATCGAAAAATGATTTGTTCTCTGTATTTCATCACCCTGTATCTCCGAAATGAAGCATTTCCGGACACAAAAGCTTATATAGACTTTATTTCTCATAACTGTCTCAGGAATACTTCACTTGAAAGTACTTATGTCACTTCCTGTATATTGAGAATACCTATACCTTTAATTTAATATAAATAACTTCATGTTTTATACTCATCACTGGAGTACAGTTTCACATACAATAAGGAATTATAGCTATAAGTTTATCCATATGTGTATATTTTCTAATATTAAAATGTTCTTACATGGATTCTTTTCATTTATGTAACAGTTGTACTGCTAGAAGTGTATAAGTCGAAGTGGGTGTTTGTACCCTATACTCATGGTCCATCTACGGCTATGA
The DNA here is from genome assembly GCA_918026855.4 of Phaedon cochleariae. Classification (NCBI taxonomy): domain Eukaryota; kingdom Metazoa; phylum Arthropoda; class Insecta; order Coleoptera; family Chrysomelidae; genus Phaedon; species Phaedon cochleariae. The sequence continues at coordinate 54,312,262 of OU896709.1, read as the reverse complement.
TTGGTTTGACAGAATATATAACCTCTAAAATCGTATCTGACAATCAGGCGCTACTAGGGAAATTGAAAAGACAAAGAGCAGAATATATGTCTTATTCTTTTATTCACTTAAAGCATTGTATTATAGAAAATAGAAAAGGACAAAAGTTCAGCTGTGTCCGAACTCTTATCAAACAATACCATCCAGTGACTCTAGTACGCTCTAGTTCTCTCCTCTTCCTTTCTCTTCAGTGCTACCAACGTGGCCACATTGAAATATAGATTATAGAGAGATCTGATAAATCTTTCCTTGTCTAACGTCTACTCTGCGCCACTGAACTATTTTCGATGTTATAATGATGTGACATATGTCTATGTCATGAATGTCATTGACTAATAAGCTTTCGAATTTTTCAAATGAAATTCCGAATTATATCATATTGAATTCAAAAATAGTTCGTTGGCACAAACGTGGCAAAAACTAGATGTTAGACAAGGAAAGATTTATCGGACCTCTCTATAATTTCGATATTTATTTCAAATGAGAACTAAAATGGTCCGACATTTTGTTCTTCAAAGAAATATAAATGATTTCAGTTCGTCTTTTTTCATGGTTAGTCATTTATGTAAGTATATAATATAATGTGAATTCATATTTAATTTCTATCGACTTTCGGATGCGAAGGCATATCTATACAGGGTGTTAACAAATAAGTGTCACAACGGAAAACTGTAGATTGCTCATGAAAAAAGAAACATCCTTTTCTTTTTCGAAATTTTTCTCCGGGCTTCCGTTATCAAGATACAGGGCGTCAAAAAAATACAAGTAAATCTAGTTTTTGCTACTATCTCAGGAACCGTATGAGCTACATGGAGTTAAGCCTTCGTACACGCCTCGTAAGGGTTTAACCCCCCAAACATTCCAGCCACTGGAGAAATTGTAATTTTCAAAGTAGATTCTGATGCACCAATATCTTTCACACAAAAAACGTCCTCCAAAAATCGTCTAAAAATCCACTGGAAATAAACCCCTCAGAACTGTCTAATAATATGTTCAATCAAATGTCAGGTTCTTGAGTATGCTGATCTCGATGCTGGTTTTCGAATTGTTAAGTTTATTAAGTGTTGTAAAGTGTGTTTAATTGAACTGAACATTTTTGATTTTTTGACGCCCTGTATCTTGAAAACGGAAGCCCGGATTGATAGCCGGATGTTGGCCGGATGTAATGTTTGACGTCGCGAGAATAAATATGAACTATAATATGTCAATAGATAAAACGAACCGAACTGTTTTCAGTGTAAAGTGCTGAACCGGGTCTTAGGTCTTGCGAATAAACATGTAGGGCCGATACCTTTGGCCGATAACTAGACCTCATCAAAACGTAGTGTGGTCTCTTGCAAGTAATCGTTATACCAGGTCCCGGACCGCCCACACACATACATACATACTCATACTCATACTCATACTCATAATTTATTGGTGCTAATACACAAAAAGCGTTTACACAAGTCAAGATTACAAATTGAAAATTTCATACAAGAAAATACTTATAGATATTCAGAAACAACAGTTGAATATAAAATACAAATTAAAACCTGGTACATCGAGTGACAATACAATACAAATTAAAATATTAAGTAAAAAATCAGTTTTGAGGATTTAGCAACATAAAAACAATTAGTTCCAAGTAAAATTGAGAAATTCTTCTTTGTCGTAGAAGGGATTCCTAAGCAATACTTCGTGTACCGTTCCCCTAAACATTTTATCAGGAAGTGCTCTCACACTTTCTGGTAATTTATTGAAAAATTTCACAGCCCAATACCCAGACAGCACTGGATATTCATAGAATATTCTCTAAATATGCTAAAAAGGAGGAGTATATTCCGAATATTCATCGATTATTCCTAGAATATATACATGCCTCTAACATCTAAAAGGAATATTCCAAAGTGAATAGTCGGACATGTTCAGGGAATATTCAGGTATGAATCTTCCAGGAATATTCCATACTGAATATTCTCTGTTGTATATTCATGAAATATACCCAACTGAATATTCTGTGCGGTATATTCATGAAATATACCCAACTGAATATTCTGTGCGGTATATTCATGAAATATTCTCAACTGAATATTCTGTGGTGTATATACATGAAATATTCCATGAATATTCCTATGTTCCTCAACACATAAATACCATTTATTATTTCAGAGATGTGAGTATCGAACATCAATTAGATGTAAGGGGATTTTGAAACAAAAAGTGTTCATGATCCGATTTCGAACAATGCTCTCACAAGAACTTGATATGTATAACATTATTCAATTCGATTAATGGCCTAGTGGTCACGGCGTTGCTCTGATATTCTTGAGGTCACGAGTTCGATCCCTACTTGGGTCCCTTTTTTTAATTTTAGAATATGTTTATTGGAATATTCCAGGAACATTCAACATAGAATATTCTTTTGGGTATATTCTATGATTATCTGAGGAATTCCCATTCGCATATTTAGAGAATATTCCACAGATATTCCGGAATATTCCAGATTATTTATAGAATATTCCAATATTCCAAAAGGAATATGATAGGGAGATTCATGGAATATCTGGTGCTGTCTGGGTAATTTGTTCCACTCCGACACCTTTCCAGCCTCCACAAAGGTACCGAGAGCTGCTCCCTGCCTCGAGTGCCGTGCTGATGCATTTCGCCAGCCTCCGAGTACCGGTCTAAGTTGCATTTGATGTATAAAAGGTTTTCAAATATGTATATATTTGGAAATGTTAATATTTTATTATCAATGAAAGCATCTCTGCAATCATCCTGATACCCAAGGCAGCTCAAAATCCGCACGGCTCTGCGCTGCAAGGAGAACACTCTGCGCCACTGTGGGGCATGGCCCCAAGCAACAATGGCATAGGACACCAGTGAGTGAAATAACGCAAAGTATGCAGTTCGCAACACCCCATCTGACACTATGCCTGATAAATTTCGCAACACAAAAATGACACTTTTTAAACGCTTTGAAAGAGACTCTATATGGGTGTCCCACCGAAGACCAGTGTCAAGATGCACCCCCAAGAATTTTGTTGCCTCACGGGAGAGTGTGCAGTCCGTAGGTACTTCTCTCAAGGAGAATATCATACGGCTCGTCTTCGAGTTGTTCAGTATAAGACTATTGTTCCGAAACCAGTTTTCAGCCCTCGACTGTGCCCCACAGACCTCATCCATTAAACTTGCCAGGTCAGAATCCCTAACGGAAATTGTGGTGTCATCAGCGAACAGGACATATCGTTCTGTATTGCCTATACAAGGTAAGTTGTTAATGTAAATAAGGAAAAGAAGTGGTCCCAGTATGGACCCCTGGGGAACTCCTATATCGACTACTCCTATCCCTGACGACACCCCATCAACCACTACTCTTTGGACTCTATTTTTCAAATATGAATTTATGAGTTCAATGCTATTTACATTGAACCCATAGTACTTCAGCTTTCTGATGAGCAGTTCATGTGACATACAGTCAAATGCCTTACTAAGATCACAGAAAACAATGCCAGTATGTTCTCTGTTTTCAAAACCATCCATTATGAAGGCAACCAAGTTTAATATGCCGAGCACGGTACTGCGACCGCCGCGGAACCCAAACTGTTGTTCGCTAAGCATTAAATTTCTCTCCAGATACTCAGTCATCTGCACAGCCATACATTTTTCTATTATTTTTGAAAATATTGGAAGTAAGGAAATTGGCCTGTAATTTGAAACTTCCTCCCTATCACCCTTTTTGAATATCGGAATGACAATGGCCTCTTTAAGGCAATCTGGAAAACAATTTTCTTTTAGACACATGTTGATTATTTTTGTCAAGGGGATAACAATTTGCTCACACACAACTTTAACAATTCCAACATTAAAACCAAATACATCTCTAGAACATACATACAGGCACAGGGCTATTAGTGTAATTCAAAATAAATGATTCGACATATACGATAAGGTACCTAAAGTAATCGAGAATGCATTGTGATATGATTCTCCGAAATAAGATTGATGCAAAATGAAGTTATATACCTATATATACTATAACTCAGAGAACTTACGGCCGTGAGCTCCGCTCCTGAAAAAAAAACTCATTGAAATAGCTAGCGAATCCCTACCGGCCTCAACTGTAATAAATCTCCAACACAGTACTTTTTCAGGGAGAAAGGAAAATAACCCTGCTTCTGGATAAGAAAGGAGACTACTTTTTTAAACAAACTAACCTCTGACTCGGCCTAAATGAACCGTCTTTCTGAAAAGAATATTTTTCGGAATATCACTCGAGAAAACAGAATAAAAAAGTCACAAGCATTGAACCCGGAACCCGGGTCGCCGGTGTGTTCTAAATGTTCAAGCAGCTACGCCACGCACGTACCTGGAGATTGGTGTGTGATGTAGCAGCGCGAGTAAACTTCCTCAGTATTACCAACCAAAAATAATACGTATAGCAAAGTCATGCAGCAATTATGTGACATAACAGCTTTTATATTGATAGCAAATTTTCACATATCAGTTACATATCATAGTTACCTACTTAAAATGTTTATATAAATATGGGGTTCACATAAGTTATGTAAATATAACAAATGTGTTGACTATAAGATTATTATGCTAATCGGATATACAGGGTGTTAACAAATAAAGTGTCACAACGGAAAACTGTAGATTCCTCATAATAAAAGAAACATTTCTTTCCTCTTCAAAATTTTTCTCCGGGCTTCCGTTTTCAAGATACAGGGCGTCAAAAAATCAAAAATGTTCAGTTCAATTAAACACACTTTACAACACTTAATAAACTTAACAATTCGAAAACCAGCATCGAGATCAGCATACTATCAAGAACCTGACATTTGATTGAACATATTATTAGACAGTTCTGAGGTGTTTATTTCCAGTGGATTTTTAGACAATTTTTGGAGATACCATCAGGATTTTGTATGTTTTTATTCATAAAGAGCCATTTTTCGCGGAAACTGTTCACTTTAGAGCATTGAGACAATATAGGACGTTTTTTGTGTGAAAGATATTGGCGCATCAGAATCTACTTTGAAAATTACAATTTCTCCAGTGGCTGGAATGTTTGGGGGGTTAAACCCTTACGAGGCGTGTACGAAGGCTTAACTCCGTAGCTCATACGGTTCCTGAGATAGTAGCGAAAACAAGATTATCTTGTATTTTTTTGACGCCCTGTATCTTGATAACGGAAGCTACTATATGGCCGATTATGAAGCTCTAGACAACTACTTTCAAAATATCACCTGGTTCCAAGATTGCCCGGATGGAGCTGACCCTAATACTTTATGGAAAAGTTGGTCCAAATAATACTTGTTCCCAACATTCACACCAATGCTCACAACACACAAAAACCTCGGATTTTTTTTATGTTCTGATTCCCACGAAAAGGGATATCCTGTAATGTTCAGAGAACATCGTGAGAACCAAGGGCGGAAATGAGGTAGGAATGAAATGAAGGAAATAAATTTTTGGAGGTTATATGCCTCGTGGAACACCACCCTTGGCAATGTGTCCCAGAGCCTCGCTGTTCGTTGGATGAACGAGTCTTTGGAAAGAGATGTTCTGCAGGTCTCCAAAGTGACCACGAAAGGGTGCGAAGCCTCAACTCGACGGGTTAATCTCGCGGGGACTGCCAAGGGAGGAACAATTGTTGATATTTCAGAAGAGCATCGTCCACGAAAATATCTATAACATATAGAGCCAGATCGCCAACTTTTCTACGGTGTTCCAGAGAAGTGAGTGAGTTAGTTTGTGAGCGAGGCATCACCCACGAGACGAATTGCCCTTTTTTGGACAGAATCCAACACTTTCAGGGTATGTTTGGGTGCTGCACTCCAAATATAGGAACAGTATTCCAGGACAGGTCGGATCTGTGCCTTATAGATCATAAGCAGTTGACTGGAAGGGAAATAGCTCCTGGCCCGAAACAGAAAACCAAGTTTTCGGGATGCACTTTTCGCAATTGATCTCACGTGATTTTCCCATTAAAGGTTATTGCTGATAGTAATACCAAGCATCGGCATCCTGACATGCTGATGTTTGGCACAGTGAGATCGGCTTTTCTAGAGAAAAGGCATGCTTATGTTTTGTTTGCATTGAAATCTACCAAGTTATTGGATCCCCATTCGAGAATTGTTGCCAAGTCCATATTTATGTTGTCAACATTTCTCCCTCGTTCGTTTCTGATTTGCCGGGCTGGTATTGGAGCCCTGGAAGAGAAGGCGGTATGGAGGGTACTATCATCCGCGAAGCTGTGTACTGGACATGAAGATACCGGTACATTGTTGGAATTGCAGTGAGCTTGTAAGCGTACCAAACAAGTCGCAGAGAAATGATCATCTTCCACGCAGCCGCAGGAAAACTAAAGCGGATCGACCTCAAGGGGGCCGCTTCGACCCGTCATCCTCAAGACCCTCCCAGATCGACGAAAAGAAATGCGCACTGTTGGTGGATACTGGTGCATCGAAGACAATACAGCGACATGGACTTCTGACGTCTCCAAAAAAGCAACTTGTGAATTCAGTATGGCATCTGAGAACTGCTATGGGTGGAGTTGCCACCGTTTATGGGGAAGTCGATGTGGATATATCGATCGGGACCGTCAAATTTCCACATCGAGCTATCATGGCAGATATTGAAGAGGATGTTATTCTGGGAATGGACAAAATGGGTGCGCAAGGGACTCAACTGGACTTCAGAATAACACTCTAGGTGAGTACCAAAGAGATGTTCTTACATTCACGAGTAGAGGTTGCGGCGGAGGTAACGTTAGTAGAGCAGGTACTGTTACCGAAGCGAAGCGAGACCATTGTAGCAGCTCGGATTGAAGGTACATTGGAAAAAGGTAGTCTTGTTAGCATGGAACCCTGGAACCATGACGAAGAGGTCAGACGAGGAATCTTAGTCGGCAAGGCATACTGTCAGCAGACGACCATGTACCTGTTCGATTTATCAACATAAATAATGATTACCAATAGTGACGATTGGCAATGAAACGAAGATTGTAATCTGTCTCCCGGCAGCCTCTATAATCCACTAGGTGACAGCAACCACTGAAGAGGTCGACAAGTATGAAGAACTCGTCTCTGCTGCAAGCGACCTACTCAACAATCGACAGAAGAAGAAGTTTGACCAAGGTTCTACAAAAGTATAGAACCATTTCCATACATACCAATAGAATACAGGTATAACCAACATCGTCAGACACAAAATTGATACAGGAGATGCCAGAGCGACCCGTCAACCAGCCCGGAGACCCCACGGGTCAAGAGAGAAATTGCAGATTATTATCCAAGATATAGAACAGGTCTGGGTAATCGAGCGATCCTTGGGCTTCTCCAGTGGTCCTAGTTAAGAAGAAAGATGGAAACACCCGTTTTTGCGGTTAAAATCGCCGATTGAACAAGGTGACAAAGAAAGACACCTATCCATTGCCTCGTATTGACGACACACTCGACACGTTGGCGGAATAAAATATTTTCTTCGCTTTAGATCAGGAAAGTGGATATTGGCAGGTGGAAATGAACCCGGCAGATAAAGAGAAAACAACATTTACCATCGGCACTGGGTTATGGCAATTCAAGGTTATGCCTTTTGGAATCTGCAATGCTCCGGCTACCTTTGAACGCATCATGGAGAATGCATTTTGAGATAACTTTCCTGGTTTATTTGGATATCATCGTGGTCGGTAAAACGTTTGAAGATTATCTGGCTGATCTAGAGTAAGTTTTCTACAGACAACAGGTTGCAAACCTCACGGTCAACCTGAAGAATTGTCATCTGCTTCGAGAGCGGGTAACCTACTTGGGACACATTGTGGGAAGCCAGGGTATGGAGGTCGACCCCGAGGAACAAGCAGTCAATCAATGGCCAGTAACAGAACATAAGCATCAGCTCAGAAGCTTTCTTTGATGCTCTGAAGGAACGCTTGACGAATACACCGATTCTTAATTATCCGCTTCTACAAGGACAACTCATTCTTTACACAGATGCCAGCAATATCGGCATTGGAGGAGTACTTTCGCAGCATCAAGATATACAAGAGCGAGTCATCAGCAAGGTGCTATCGAAGGTAGAACGAAATTACTGCGTTACCAGGAGGGAACTTTTGGCAATGTTGAAATCAGTGGAGTACTTCTACAAGTACCTCTATTGCCGGAAATTCCTACTCAGGATGGACCACGCTGCATTGAAGTCTTTCCTAAATTTGAAAATTCCGGAGGCCAATTAGCTCGCTGGATCGAGAGGCTCGCCAGGAATATGACATCGAGATACTACACATGCCTTAAGTTTGCAGATGCATTGTCCAGAAGGCCATGTCCACCTGAGTGCTCACATTGTAGTCGTAGGGAAGCAATCCTCTGCAGAACCACTGTTGTCAATGAAGATTGGTTACCTGCGGCAATCAAGAAAGAGCAAGAAAAGGACCCAGAGAACATCGAAAGCTTTTGGAATGGAAGAAAGCAAATCGCCAGTCTTCTTGGCAAGAAGTAGCACCATCTTCACAAACCCTGAAGGCATACTGGTGTCATTGGGACTCCCTCATATTAGAACACTATCTGCTGAAGAGAAATCTCGAAAGCAATAACGGGTCGAATAATCGGATGCAGTTAGTCATTCCTAGGAGCAGAGTGTGGGTCACGTTATAGAAATGGAACCAGTTGTCCTTACCCTCAGGACGAGCACAGTGCATTCCAGGAGGAATGAGTTTTAAGACAAGGGCAGTGCAATATGACATTTTCCTTAGGAGGACTATAGATCCTAGGAAGGCAGAGTACAACGATCACCTTGTAACACGCGTCCACCGACTTATATAGACCCCCAATTCTATAAGGAATATGGTGGTCCCCTAATAGCCTCAAACCATTAGTTTCTCTTATTTTTATAGGAATTCTTGAATCATTATTTAATATTGAATGAGTGAACTTTCAACCCAAAATCGTCTAAAATAGATGAGCAGGTTTGGCACGTCACGTCTGAACTCAAATTCTCCACAGCTGAATGGATATACAAAATATGTATGATTCCATTTGATTTGAATACTTGCTGAACAGATGAAAGCAAATTAAAATAATAAATTATATTCATTACTCTCGAACTCACCGATGAAAAGAAACATCTTTAGTATTATTAATCGTGGAATTCTTACACCATAGAACAAAACACTTCTTATTTTATTTATTCAGGTATGAATATTCCAGGAATATTCTCAACTGAATATTCTGATATGTATATTCATGGAATATTCTATAATTATTATTCTCATGTATTTCAATGGAATATAGTATAGTATAAACACCAATCACTATATTATATTTTATAGATGCGAGTATCAAACATTTATTATGATAAAAATGTGGTAGAAATCCATAGAATCTCAAAGTGGAGTAGTTATAGTTACTAGGAATCAGGAACACAAAGCCATCAAGACAATTTTAATAGGGATCAAATTACTCAATCAGATCATCGTACATGTTTTCGAGCCCATATAAGGCTTATCTCTTTTATTATGTATCAAGATTTTGAAACATGAAGTGTTCATGATCCGATTCTGAACAACGTTCTTAAAGAAATTGTTATGTACAATATCATTCAACTCGATTACTGGCCTAGTGGTTGATGCGTTGCTCTGACAATCTGAAAGTCACGAGTTCGAGCCCATCTTGGGTCAATTATGAATAAGTATGTTTAGTGTGATATTCCAGGAATATTCATTTATTATTATTCCTCTACTATTCCTGGAACATTCCGAATATTATCTGAATATTTTCAGAATATATAGGGAATATTCCACCAGCATTCCGTAGAAGGTATGTATATCCCTGGCATGTTCATGAATATTCCCAATATCCAAAAATAATATTCTATGAATATTCATGGAATATCTGATGCTGTCTGGGTACGTCGCACGCCGGCTTCTCTTTAAGAAAATTCTTCTTGACACACGTGTAAAAGAAAGAGCTGGACAGCTGCCGTCAGTCAAACATTCAGTGAGTGTCAAAGAGACAGTTGTATACCGCGTGTTATAAACCTTTTTACATAAACAGTAGTTATAACGTTGCCGGTATGTAAATAACGGATGAGGTTGAATATTGTTTTCCGAGGCGCAACCAAGGATTCTAACAACCGAATCCGTTATTTGCGTATCAGCTGTGTGACGTTCAAGACTTTTCGTAATCCCGCTGAAAGATCACATTTTTATTCCGAGGAAAGTACAAACTGCACGTACCTCGTAATACTACAGAAAAATTCCATCAACTCGCCTCTAGCGGGTGTGCGAGGCAGGGGCGGACTGGGTTGAAAAAACCTAGAGGGCTTTGTGGATCAAAGGGCGCAACATGAAATGATTGTCTGAGTGTTTATACAGAGGCGTAGAAGTGCACAATTTTTTTTTATTCCGAATCTTCACTCGGATTTGGCCCAATATTGGAATATTGCATAAAAAATTAAAGACAACCTCGATCATTGATATATATGATGATATTATTTCCTTCTCGAACAAACAGATACATTCTCACCATCTGAAAAAATACCTACTCAATATATTCATCTTCTGCATGTATTCCTCCAAATATGGGCTTTTAAAACGATTCGAAACGAACATAATCTCATCGATTTTGAATGGTGTTTGAGAGTAAAGGCCAAGACATAACAATTTCTTTTTACCGCTTTTTACTGATCAGATTTGCAATCATTCTCATTATTTTTATTCAAAAATCGATTAAATTCTGTTGGTCTTGGATACTCATGAATTGAAAAATATGGAAGATGATTATATTGAATGATGTGTTTTTGGAAAGCTCTTTGAGTGGTCTTTCCGATGGTAAGGGAAATATACCATGTCCCATCAACGATTTAATAGAGACAGTATTGATATTATTTCCTAAACAGTAAGAGATAGAAAGTTGATTAGATAGGACAAACGTTGCTTAATTTGAACCTATTCAATATGACGTTATGCACTTTCGAAAAATGTCAGCCGTTCCTGAAATATTTTGAAAAGACTAAAAATCACTGATTTCGTTCCTGCTTATTCTCTTGGTTAATATTAGAGAGAAAATATTCAAATTATGTGTATAAACAGGTAATTAATCATGGATGACAAAGAAGTTGGGATTTTCAGAAATATTTTATCTATTATTTTCAGAGATTCACCAATTTAAATTCAATCATAGAAATATAACTGGAATAAAACTTATGTCAAGACCAAGTCTTATACACTGAATGAAAACCTTCAATAATAGATAGAGCACTCTTGATTATTCAACGAAAAATTTGTTCTGTGCCTTTTGGAATAATGAAGCGCGTTATTCATGGTTATTGGTTATTAAGAAGTATTGATATTGTAGTCATGACGACTGATAATATATGTTTTCTTATTTTCATGGCCTAACACATTTGAAAATGTTTTTACTGTTCTTTAGCGCTATTTTCATTCAATGGTATATAAAAAACAAATATAGCGCCCATAAGAAAAACGTAAGTTGCATGTCAAATCTCTGAAAATATTGAAAAATATTTCTCACACTCCCAACTTTTCATCATGATCAATCACTTGCTCATACAAAATTTCAATAGTTTATTAAGTGGGAAAATGATTGAATGAAAGTCAGTTATTTTCAGTTTTTTCAAAATATTTCCGGAACGGCTGACATTTTTTGAAATTGTGAAACGTCATATCGAGGAGGTTGACGAAACTTCTGTTCAATCTGATCGAATTTCTATATATCTCTAACCGTTTAGGACATAGCAATACTCTCCCTATTAAATCGTTGGACCCTGTATAAGATGTTCTACTCAAAACTCTCACATTTTTTAATATTCAGATTCGAGAATTGATAAAAATGTTTGAAGTTTTTATTTATTTTCGAAATTTGAAAAATAAAATAGCTACAGGAAGTAGTAATTTATAACGTTTCATCCAGTACATTTCCAAATTGATTGGGTAATTACCAATTCATCACACAAAAATGGTTCTTGTGGGATGAAGCAAGTTGTGATGAAAGAGGAGAAGTAAAAGCTCACATACTTTTTATACCAGGTGGTCCAGAAGTTGTCATTCCGAGTAAAAAGTCTGCATTCGAGAATGAAAAAAAAAACTTGCTTTCTGACCTTTGTCGGGCGCGATAGCGGCACGGTTTTTCTTTACTTTCTTGGATTTTTAGTATACCAGGGGCAGGGGCGCCACTGGGCAAAGGCGCGGAGGGCACCATCAGGCCAGAAAGGGACGCCAAACGAAAGGGAAAACGATAGACAAATTCCTACAACAAAAAAATTTCCAGAAAAACAAACAATCCGCCGTAGAAAAAAAACAAAACAATTCAGTAACGAACATAAAGATGAGACACCGGTTGATCCTGAAGAACAATTCAAAATCAACTTTTATTTGCAAGTAATAGATTAAACCATAACGTCCATCGTCCCTTGAAGAATGATTCGAAAATATGAGAAACTATAATCATATATTTGGTTTTTCATTTGAATTTTCTAAAATATAATAATAATAATAATAATAATAATTTGTCTTTATTTGTCCTCACAAAAAAAAACAATAATACTGAGGGCAAATGGGCGAAGTCTAGTTATGACCAGACGAATCCAGTCAATTCCTACTCAACTTAACCCCATCATATCACGAGAAGAATTATTAAAACTTTGTAAGCAGCTCCACAATGAATTAGTCGACATGAATCAAGAGAATCCAGATATTGACGGTCTAGAACTTTACGAAGAAATTATCACTCTACAAAATTATTTCAAAGAAAATATCACAAATAATGATCCTCACACTATGTTAGAATATATCTTGACGAATAATTTAGTTTATTTGTTCCCAAATTTCACGGTAGCTTTGAGAATGTTGCTAACACTGCCAGTATCTGTTGCAACAGGAGAAAGATCTTTTTCGAAATTGAAGATAATAAAAAATCATTTGAGGTCGACAATGTCCCAAGAAAAATTGTCTAGTTAAGCAATTACATCAATAGAATCAAACTTATTAGATACCTACTTTGGATATAAGCGATTTAATTAAAGATTTTGCTACTCAGAAAGCCCGTAAAGTGCCATTTTTGTGAATTGCAATATTTCTCCTTGTGTGTTCATTTTATTACCTATAACTCACTTGAATACTCTCTGTTGATAAAATATGAATTTATTTCTAGAGTTCGTTCTCGGCTCTGGTTGTTTATTTCAGAATTCATTTTTATTTCTAGTTATGTTAATGATTTGTTAAATTGAATTTTCATTATACATATACGTATTCTTTTTTGGAAACAACACTGTTGAAAACATCAAATAGTTTGATTTTATATTTTATTGCATCAGCTTTCAGTTTGTTAATTCAATAAACTCCAATAGAGGCGCTACTCTGGGATTTGCACACTAGCAGATAAATCTGTAGAGCCGGCCCTATCAACATCGTGTTGTTATGGAACATGGCCGCCGGTTGTTAAACAATCTTGAACAATCTTAACGGATGGAGGATGTTCACATTAACTTTGCAATTGTCTAAATCTGAATACCGTTAAATCAAAATAATACTATGGAATTACGAAGACTTTGTTACAAATCAGTGTTCCTTTAGTTAAAATGAATTATTTCGTAAATAAATAGTGCCGTGTTCGCTTCTGCACACAATTTACGTAACATCATTTCCAAAATGATTAATCAAACCCACTTACTTTTTGTTCTTATATTTTATTCATCAATATTTTCATATAATAACAATATACAGGGTGAGCCACGGTCGATGGTACCTTAGACGTTTACGGAGAACGGGTCATACGAACATTCAAAAAATTTGATTACTTCAGTACCTAGTTGTTCTTGGTTATAATTGATCTAAAATATTTTAAGCAATGCCGCGTTGCCATTTATACCAGATAGAAAAGACAACTTTGGTATTTCAAATTGAACACCCTGTATTTGATTGCATTTTTAGATTCTACCTGAAGAGCTAAATTCATCAATGCATCACTTGGGGTCTAGCAGGAATTATTACAGAGACATATGGTGTTCAAAATCCATATTTTTCAACTTTAGGGTTTTTTGGGTCGAAACTTTATTATCGGTCGAAACGGCTTTTATGTCCCTATCTTAACTTTTGATTTACTATCTACTGACATTTGATTGTAACAGATACAAGGTGATTGGAATTCTGAATCTTGAGCCACCCGGTATTTGTTCCAATTAAATGTCAGTAGATAGTAAACCAGAAGCTATGATAGGGGCATGAAAACCATTTTGACATTTAGATAATGAATAGTTTCGACACAAAAAATCCTAAAGCTGAAAAATCCCGATTTTGAACACCTTATATTTTTGTAATCATTCCCGCTAGACACCAAGTGTGATACATTGATAAAATCAGGTCTTCAGGAAAAATCTAAAAATGCAATGAAATATAGGGTGTTTCACTTGAAATATCAAAGTTGCTACTACTTTCTAGTATAAGCGGCAACGCTGTAATGCTGAAAATAATTTATATCGATAAACCAAGAGCAACTACTTTTTCTACTACTACCACAAATTTTCAGAATGATCCTATGTCCCGTTCTTCGAAAACGTCTAAGCAGGTATCATCGACCGTGATCTACCTTGTAAAATAATCAATATATTAAATTTGAATAATAACAATAGTTGAATATAACACGCTTTATAAATAATTGAGGGTACCTATGCAGATACAATCTACATCTACGAAACATTACATCAGTTCCTGTATTGAAAATATTTTAGTGAAAGTAATGTACGATTACATGCGTGGATCAATAATAATAATTCATATTCATAATATTATTATAATATACTTTGAACAATTTCATTGTATGGCCCAAATTGGACACTTTTGAAGAGGAAGTCTCATTTTCATAACAAACGCAATGCTAAAACCGCATCTTTGATAAATTCTTATCGATCATGTAAACGTTGCGCAGTTTTACACTAATCACCGGTTTTTTGGGGTACCCTACTATATGTTTATTTGAATAACGCTTCAGCGTGTTTGAATCCAACTTTAAAAAACGCGCGTGTTTTGATGAAGTTTACCACGGTAACACACGGCAACATCAACGACCCGAGAAACGTAAAGTCTAAAAATGTCAACATTTCAATTATTATCGATCTGACAGGAGTGGGAGTACCCCAGTTAACACAGAATTATCAAGGGTAATATAACAAGACCTTGATAAATAGTCGACTATTTTTATTGCATCTAAATTTCGATTGTATTTTCTAATAATTTAACGAGACATTATTTTGGCATTAATAATCTGATGAGAGCCCGAGAGCGAAGTTCGAGGGCTTTCATCTCTGATTATTAATGCCAAAATAATGTCGAGTAAAATTAATGAATACAAGAGAAATTTAGCAGCAATAAAATAGTCGACACTTAATCAAGGTCGTGTTATATTTGTGAAGATTATTTCTTGAATCCACTTCTCTATATCAGTCATATGAATGAATGAAAATTAAACAATTTGGAATAATTTATTCAAAATATCAAGAACAAACTACAAAATCTGAACAAAAACAGCACCATATTTATAATTTATCAATTGAAATTAAAAACACAATTATTGTATGTGACATTTCCACCATGTGTAATTTGCTACATTTGTTCAGCTTTTGAAGAACTTGCAGTATTTACAGTAGAAGGTCCACATTCATTCTGATTTCTCAATCTGTTCAAAATACCCTGGTGATGTTGTTCATATCCATCTGCAAGTAAGGTTGAATCGAAGAAGTAGGTATCTAAACCAATAGACTTTGCTCCCAATTTAGTCCATTTTGAAAATTCGTTTTTTCCAACCGGCGAATTCTTGTACCACAACGAGTTTCTATTCTGCCAGAATGGATTTGGAGTTAGGAAGGCTCAAGTTTCGTTTAGCTGAAATCAGTTATGAAAAAACTGTTGCTATGGCAACGATCGTCATGATAACGAGTAAACAAAAACCCGATTCCCGTGGTGAGGAAATGCGTGGCTGCCAAGTTGTATCCGGTTTAGTATGGCTGAAATCAGTTAGGGAAAAACTGTTGCCATGGCAACGATCGTCATGGTGAGTAGTAAACAAAAACCCGATTCCCGTGGTGAGGAAATGCGTGGTTGCCAAGTTGTATCGGGTTTAGTTTGGCTGAAATCAGTTATGGAAAAACTATTGCCATGGTAACGAGTAAAGAAAATATCCGATTTCCATGGTGAGGAAATGCGTGGTTGCCAATTCGTATCGGAGAATAATTATTGCTTCATTCATTAATTTCAAAAACACTCTTCAATGTAACCATTCTTCGCGTGCCGAGCTATTCGACAAAATCAAAAAGAAACAGAGACATTTTGGAATATTCAGCAACAGTCTTCAAACATACACGAACGATGCCTTGCTACCAAATCTGAACGATGTTGAAAAATATATGTTTTTCAAGAAGAAGGTTGATTTGAGTCGAGTTAGGTTAGATTGTTTGGAAGAAGTAGTGTCCTTTTTTATGCAGTCTTCAAACACACACGAACGATGCCTTGCTACCAAATCTGATCGATGTTGAAAAATATATTTTTTCTAAGAAGGTTCATTTAAGCCGAGTTAGGTCAGATTGTTTAGAAAAAGTAGTGTCCTTTCTTATGCGCTATTTGTTCCGCATTATTTTGTCGCTCGCTATTTTGTCTAGCTCTGTTCAATAACGAAGCCAATTTTTTCCTGACGTTATTTCCATATATGATCGCCAGAGAAGTAGTAATTTGGGAATTGATCAACGACGAACAGTCTTCAAGAAATTGATAAGAAGGGTATTCATTCGAATCAAGTTATTGTTTGAATACTATCAGAAAAAAATTTGAGGGTCGAAGATTGCGCTGATTTCAGCTATACTAAACCCGATACAACTTGGCAACCACGCATTTCCTCACCTCTGGATTCGGATTTTTGTTCACTCGTTACCATGACGATCGTTGCCATGGCAATAGTTTTTCCATAACTGATTTCAGTCAAACAAAACCCGATACAACTTGGCAACCACGCATTTCCTCACCACGGGAATCGGGTTTTTGTTTACTCCTTACCATGACGATCGTGGCCATAGCAACAGTTTTTCCATAACTGATTTCAGCTATACTAAACCCGATACAACTTGGCAACCATGCATTTCCTCACCTCTGGATTCGGATTTTTGTTTACTCGTTACCATGACGATCGTTGCCATGGCAATAGTTTTTCCATAACTGATTTCAGTCAAACAAAACCCGATACAACTTGGCAACCACGCATTTCCTCACCACGGGAATCGGGTTTTTGTTTACTCCTTACCATGACGATCGTGGCCATAGCAACAGTTTTTCCATAACTGATTTCAGCTATACTAAACCCGATACAACTTGGCAACCATGCATTTCCTCACCACGGGATTTTGTTTTCTGTTTACCTGTCACCATGACAACGGTTGCCATGGCAACAAATTTTCCATAACTGATTTCAGCTAAACGAAACTTGAACCGTTAGGAACAAGCGTGGACATGTGATTCCTGGTCCTCTTTTTCCAATCAATTCTCTGAACAATCTAACTGGACAGCGCTGTGGGTTTTGTTCATTTTTAGTAAGCCACTTGCTGTCTGCGCATTTCTGGTTTCCTCCTTGACAGGTTTTTGTAAAAATTGGGTTATATTCTATCCTACCTGATTCATTTCCATTATTCTGGATTCGAAATTTGAAATGTTCAATCAAAGCTGAACAACCTTCGCCCCCACGCCACGCTAATTCTACTGAAGCCAAATAGTAAAACTTTTTTTAAGTCCATCTGGAGTTTTTTCATCGCATTTGTCAATAATAGCAAACATATTTTCTATACTTAAAGCCGTTGAACTTTGTTTCCGTTTTTCCAGATGTTTCTGCAATTCCCGTCTCTTGGCATTGCGTGCGTCTCGAGAACTTTTGAATTCGCACGCTTGAAATGGATCTATTTTTATGTTATACTTCTTGAAATACATCTCTTGAAGAGTTTTAGCTGTAGAATTCCACATGCACTTCACAGTATATTCTTTATAATCTTGCCCATTTTCTTTTTTCATATTCCAGGCCCAGTCTTTCAGAATATCATTCAGTTTTGTGATTGGTGTCGACTCATTCAATTCATATTGACGATGCCCGAAAAATTTAGTAAACTGATTCCATACGCTATTTTTACTCCTCACTGTATTGTCAGGGATTGTACCCTCGATTATCTTATCTATCTCTTCGTTTATAGTTTCTCCAAATCGATTCATTTTCAAATACTTATACAGCAGCTTCAACACGATTGATTTTATTTGACGTTCAAGATGTATTTATTTAGAGTACTGTCAGATGCACAGGTTCATTGATATACAGAGTGGGCCTTTGAAAACGAAACAGAGGCTCTGTAGGTCGCCAAAACCGGATTATCAAAAAAAACTGAAACAGGTCAACTACATTTTCGAGGGGGACATCTTTCTAAAATATTTTCAGCCCTGCGGCGTTGCCGCTTCTAAAGAAAAGAAGCAACAACTTTGTTATTTCAAATGGAACACCTTGTATTTTATTGCATTCTTAGATTCTCTCCGAAGAGCTGAATTCATCAATGCATCACACTTGGGGTCTAGCTGTAATGGTTTCAGGGATATAAAGTGTTCACAATCGAGATTTTTCAACTTTAAAATTTTTTTGTGTCGAAACTATTCATTATTGGTCAAAACGGCTCTCATGTCCCTATCTCAACTTGTGATTTACTATCTACTGACATTTATTTGAAACAAATAAAGGGTGGTTCAAGATTCAGAATTCTGATCACCCTGTATCTGTTCCAATTAAATGTTAGCAGATAGTGAATCGCAAGTTGAGATAGGGACATGGGAGTCGTTTTGACCAATAATGATTAGTTTCGACACAAAAAAATGTTAAAGTTGAAAAATCTCGATTTTGAACACTTTATATCCCTGAAACCATTACAGCTAGACCCCAAGTGTGATGCATTGATGAAATCAGATTTTCGGGGAGAATCTAAAAATGCAATAAAATACAAGGTGTTCCATTTGAAATAACAAAGTTGTTGCTTCTTTTCGTTAGCAGCGGCAACGCCGCAGGGCTGAAAATATTGTAGGACGATGTCCCGCCCCTCGAAAATGTAGATGACGTGTTTCAGATTCTTTTCATAATGCGGTTTTGGCGACCTACAGAGCCTCTGTTTCGTTTTCAAAGGCCCACTCTGTATATAGGTATTATGCTGAATAGTCTGTGACTATTATGCACCATGTAAATAGTCGCTAATAGAGCGTGTTGATTGGTCCTGTCAAACAGGAAACAAACGTATCATTGGTTGATGACTGATATTCAATAGACGAAAGAAATAATCCCAGATATATTTGAGGGCATCACATTAATGCCACACATCACATCCGTGACTCGAATTGAGTCACACTGAAATCACAATGACTGCTATTTCGGTCATTTTATGAATCACATTACGATGCGAAATGAAACTGTAATGTAATAAGCGACTCCCCATTCAACATAGAAATTGATCGATTCGGTTTGTTACATAATTGGACAAGAATGTGAGGTTCCAGTGAGTTTCTTGGTTGTTAGGGAGCCTCACATATTTACCTACATTTCAAGCTTGGGCCTATAATTTGGCAATCGTACATCTCCGCCAGCTAGCATCAGACGAAATATAACACTTCCGATTTGACCGGAAGTGCATCCAATTTTATAAATAAATATTAATACCCTGTATCTCGAAAACGAACTTGGGACACATGTTCATATGAACTTTATTTCCTGAAATATCACAAATAATCACCCCTTGAATTTTTTCGGTGTTATTTAGATACACCCTGTATATCACTCAACCATTGGCCGAGCCAGTAGATATTCACTCGCACCACGTCCGATAAATCAAGACACGCTTGAATTCAGTCTGTTAGTCCTATGCTTTCCTACAAAACCCATTCCCAACCCCTACCCACACCATCCCATGGCAGTTGCACTTGGAAGTATTGTAATAGTGTTTTTTTTTTCAACTAACTGAGCAAACTAATTCGAAGAGATCTTGGTAGCAGCAAATCTGAACATAGAATTCTCGCTGGCCCTGAGCATCTCGATGGCCCTGAGCATCTCGCTCGCCCTGAGCATCTCGCTGATATTCGGTCCTATTCACTGAGAGCGTGGTTATTTTAACAACTGTCATTCGGGTGGTGAATATGAAGGTCATTGGTTATTTGAACCACTTACAGATTTTCTGATATGGCATAGATGAATAATGAATTAACAACTTCTTCTGGTGATTTGTGGAGTGGTTAAGATTTTTAATGAAGAAATGTGGCACTATCTCAAGGAAATGTTGTTCATCTGTTCATGCTAGATATTGCAAAAGAGGTAATTCTACGACAGGAAAATATTAAATACCTACCTGATTATTTGTGAAAAAATTACCTATTTCACTAGAATAATTAAGGAGAGTATCAAACAATAGAATTTTGAGTGATTCAACAAAAAATCATCCTTGAATTTCGAAAGATCTATCACATGCCAAAAGTATTGGTTTTAAAGGTTTTGATACCATTAATAGAACCACAGATAGAACACGTTGGTGGGCTACTTTTATTCTAGTACATGTAAAAATAAATCTCAGTTGAGTTATTGTAATATATCAGTACATGGAGCACTTAGAGAATATCATTTTTATAACTAATGCCTAGTATTTCAGATACTTGCCGCTTTACATTTTCTTGCACGAGGATCCTATCAGGGGAACTGCTTCTAATGTAACATCCTGTAACTCATTTGTAGACTAAAATCACTGAAAAGTGTCAAACTATAAGCAGCACAACTCTCAAAGAAACATATTTTGCATTTACATGTTGAGAACGGAAGCAGAATCGGTCCCGAAACGTCCAAAGATAAATAAAAATTCGATATTTTTTCAATATATCTATATTTATTTCCTTCAAGAATTTTTGCAAACAAATTGTCACTGACAAGCTACTGGATTTTTTTTTAGACTCCCTGATAGAAAAATTTGTTAAACGCAGTGAAATTTTGGGGCAAATCATCTGATTTGTCCCTCTACAAATATATTGAAATAATACGAATACTTTTATTTTATAGAAACGAGTAGAGAAAATCCCAAAGAACCAAGTAAAATGAATCTACCACCTCCTCGATTAATAACCTACAAGTAGTGTACCTACGTACGCACGAGCCCAAGATGGCCGCCGCCGGAAGTGACGTCACAACCGTTCCTGTGGTGGAAGGTGTTGGCTGCACGGAAGTGACGTCACAAGATGGCCGCCGGAAGTGACAAGTGACAGATACCATCTGTCACTCCTTGTGTTCCATGTCACTTGTCATCTGTCACTTGTCACTTCCGGCGGCCATCTTGTGACGTCACTTCCGTGCAGCCAACACCTTCCACCACAGGAACGGTTGTGACGTCACTTCCGGCGGCGGCCATCTTGGGCTCGTGCGTACGTAGGTACACTACTCCTACAGACAGTATTTTCCAAAGAACCATTATCATTCTCGAACTTGGGATACGATTATATGTTCAAAATCACCCTTTGAGTTTGTCGGTCTTTATAAGCTATCTCCACATGCTGTACAGCTCCAAATTACTATCACTAACTTCGTTGGCTTCCTCGTGAGGCAAATCGCCATAATATGTTAATTGCGAATCAGGATATGGAAACACTATGTATTCATAAAAAAACATTGCTCCAACGCATTACCGTACCTCACTGCCTCGAGAAGTTTGGACACACGGGACGCCTACTGAAAAAACTGACCAATCAACATTAAGTATAATTATTGTGTGTGACCAATTAACTGCGGATTCTTACATGCCAGTCCACGTTCACTGCATTCCGGGAAAGCTCAATAGAAAATATTTCATTTATTCCTATTAGAATGTATAAAGTAAATCAATGAGTCCTCGTTTCATCATTAAAAACGGAAGTGTGTCTCAAATAACTTTGTAAAGACAATGATAGTGTGTGTGTATGTGTTACGTCAGATCGGTTGAATCCATTATTGTTGGATTGTTAATAAGTAATAAGGTGACTTTCTGGTCATATTTTTTCAATTCCTCATATTTTCAACTTCAGGTGGAATATTCCGAATAATTCTCCGCATATAGAAGCAATTTAGCTATTCGAATAAGGACGGATTTATACCAATATAACTACCAATATTGAGTTAGTATCGATAACTACTAAAATATTCATCTCTGTGATGAATTCATGTATAGCTTATGCAGGTCAATATCCCCCTGGATGTAAATTGAATTTATCCTGTCCACGTTCCCTCTGAACTTGAATTCCCCTGTCAGCTTTCCATTCAACCAAATGGAAAAATATCCGATATCTTTCTGGATCATCATAGAGAACTTACTACCAGGCGGTAGGTCTAATTGGGAAGTGCGTTCCTCCTGACCCCAGAAGTTCTCAATCCATGCGTTTTTTATCAATAAGCATTCGCCGGACATCCCTAAAACATAGGCATAATTGTGATATATTGAATTTCCATACCATTGATTTGAGTATCCTGCTATATTTTTGAAGCGGTTTTTTATTGTGAACCTAGCTGTATAGAATGCACATTCAATGAAGCCAGTCAAGCTGGAACGGACGCGTCGTTTATTTCACAGCAATGAACATGGAATAAAGTCTGACTGAGATAAGAAACTGCTCAGACCTCATGAATTATTCTTTCAAACTTTGAATTACCATATATGTATAATTATGATTTACAAGACTAATGTAAAAACTTCACAAACAATGAGATTTCCACAAAATTCCTAATCAGACGACATGTTTCGCTAACACAGTAGCTTCTAGAAGAAAACAAGGATTAAAAAAAAAAGAAAATAAAAATGAAAAATTATTATACAGGGTGTTTCAAAAAAACCTGACCCCCTTGCTAGGGTAGATAAAACACTGCAAAATAAGTTGGGTTTGCTCAGTGAAAAAATGTCGTAACGGCATCTGTTTTCAAGATACAAGGTGTTGAAAAAATGATTTTTTTACACATTTTTCACGATTATGTCGAAACTACTGGCAACATTGTGATGAAATTTTGTATGAGTGTTCCTTGAAATCTGACACATCGTATGAATTTGTTTTTATATCTGACTTTCATAGAGGGCGCTAGTTACACGTTTCGTACCGAGTAGTTTAGATCATAACTTTTTTGAGGTTAGATTTTTCAATCCAAATATGATATGAACTTTAACATCATTCAATTACACTTGGTGAAACTCGATACAATGTTCCGTTTTCGGAATATTTCGATTTGAAAATAATGGAGTATAGTAATGATGTTGATATAAAATGAATTTTATTGGGTTCAATTACCTATTTATTCAGATTCAAAAACAATAAAATCATTCTTGCACTGGAGTTATTGATGGAACAAAGAATCATAAGTAGTAAATTAAGAGATATTTGACTAGAAACATGAAATATTGAATCAGTTAGTGTATGTGGATGTAGTGATGTACAATTATGTCTTACAACTATTGACGTGAATTTACCTATCTAGCATAAACTTTCTGCTCAAGATACAACAAAACAGTGTAATCCATGTTCTTAGTCAAATCTGTTTCCATGTTATTCTTGTGATTCATTGTTAAATCGATAAGTTTAGCATCAGAAATGTATTTTTGTTTTCGGTTTTCATTAAATAGGTGATAATTTTTCATAATACCCACTATAATACATGGCTTTATACCAGCAACAGTTATCACTTCATCATTTTAAAATCGAAATATTCTGAAAACGGTACACAGTATCGAGTTTTACCAAGAGTACATTTTTGGTTTTAAATTGAATGATGTCTAAGTTCACATCAAATTTGGATCGAAAAATCTAACCTCAAAAAAGTTATGTTCAAAACTACTCGGTACGAACCGTGTAACTAGCGCCTCAGATTCCAAGAAACATCCATACAAAATTTCATCACAATGTTGCCAGTAGTTTCGACATAATCTTGAAAAATGTGTAAAAAAAATATTTTTTCAGCACCTTGTATCTTTTGATAACGGATGCCGTTACGAAATTTTCTTACTAAGTAAACCCAACTTATTTTGCAGTGTTCTACCTACCCTAGTTAGGGGGTCAGGTTTTTTTGAAACAGCCTGTATTTAAAAAGGATTATTCCCAGATAAATAATATATATGAATATTTCTTTTCAATGCTTTCACCCAATCAAGGGGTTCAAACTTGAACGATGGAAACTTGTTATTTCTATAGACCTTCAATCGCAGATTCGTGATTAGGTTTTCTCAATTTAGAATTTCTTTTCACGTCCTGTATGATGAATATAAATTTGTCATACATCCAAAAATATTTTTTTTTTCATTTATATTCTTTCATTTTTTTAAATTCATTCTCGCCTCTCTGATCCCTAGCTCGTTTGTTACAACTCGTACATCGAAAGATGTCTTCTTGGTACCTATAGGTATAGTCGTAAACATACTATTTTGAAATAATGCCTCATCTTTATCGCTATACTTACTGAATCTGGGATTTACATGCAGATAAATCTTAGGACGTGGCCACACGTGACATCCATCTTGTAAATTGAAAGTAAATTCTGCAGGTAGTAGTTTCACTCTGCCTTCGAGAAGCAACTGGCATCCATTTTGAAAACCTTCTGATAATCCCGCAGTCAAAGGAATGTTCTGCCAAATGAAATGCATTTTCAACGTGTTGTTACCCACTTATTACTTACATTCTTATATCAATAAACTATGGAAATCGGTCGTCAAAATGATTGACACAAATGTAAAAACTTCACATACGATAAGATTAGATATACTGGTACGATGAACTAAACTAACCTTGGCTTGCTTATATATCCTACTTTCCCAACCTGAAAGATTAGTTACCTGTGGACAGGTTCGATAAACCTTCATTTTCGGAAATTAGGCACAATATCTACATTAAAATACGGTGTGCAGGATTAACTTGCAAGGGTTGATAGCAAATACATATCATTACCTACTAAGAAAACAAATTCAACAGGGGTGAACTATTGAGGTCTAATTGATCGTTAAGTAAAATGCCAGAATTTTTGAGTTAGTTGATTTCTTATGATTCAAAATGATTGAGCTTCATTCGTTTATTTTCTACGCGTAGAATTTTGAAATTGTCATCAAAACTATGATTTTATTCTAATATATGGTTGGCGTATGTTGAATTTGTTTCCTTTTTCAAAAAAATCATCTTATGTTCTTGAATGCGCTGATTAAACGTACGACCTGTCTGTCCAATATATACCTCAGGACAAGATCCAAAGTTGAGTTTGTATACCCTTGATTTTTCGAATTCAAAAGTTTTGTCTTTATTATTTTTGATAAAGTCCTGTTTATGTAGAAATGAAGCTAATTTTTCAGTTGATGGTCCGAAATAGGTTGAAGTTCTATAATTTTGATTATTATTCTTGATGGTAGGATAAACTTCTTGAATAGCTTTATTATGAAGTTTTTAGGATGAATACTGTCTATCAAATTAACGTTGTATCCGTTGTTGACTGCAATCTGTTTAATGATATTGAGTTCTTCATTGACATTTGCTTCCGAAAGAGGGACATTCACTAGCCTGTGTATCATACAATTATATGCTGCAATTTTATGTTGTTGAGTTGAGGGTGTGTTCAATTATTATGAATAGTGATATCAGTGTGGAAAGGTTTATAGAAAATTGAAAAATCATGTTTATCATCAATTTTACTTATTGTCAATTCTAAGAAATTGATTAAATTTTCTGTTTCTATTTCTATTGTGAATATTATGTTTGGATGAATAGAATTAATATATTGATGAAAAAAAAATGGACACAGGGCTGATGATTATTTGTATTGAAAGTTGCCTCGATCAGAAAACTCGGTGAGGTGGGAAGTAGTAATTAATTATTATTCCACTCCATTGAGTTGATGCGCCAATAATTCAGATGTGGACTAGAATTATACAATACATGCATTTCTATGAACCCAGCGTACATTCTCTTATATGATTATGTCCTATACAGGGTGAGTCATATAACTAACCAGCCATAGCCCAATGGCGGATACAAGCAGTAGTACAGTAGGCCCTGATAGAGGGATAGAGGGAGTCAAGGTGAGTTAATATACAGGGTGTTCAATAAGTCATGGATCAAAAGAAGTGGGGTGGTAGGGGGAGGGGTCATTCCCAATCAAATTAACCATATATGTGGTTACCCACTTGTTGATGTTCAAATGTTATTGTTTTTTCATTTCTATAAAAAGAATTGATAACGATAAAACTATGTCACGTTTAATTTCATCCCAGAACTAATTTTATGACATGTATTACTTCTTATCAATTACCTGAGTTTTGTCATCAAATGAAATATTTAAGTCGATTTTCAAATCCCGCTGGCAGATTTAAAAACTACCTCACAAAGATGACCAATCATAAGAAGAAGTTGCCCATTTCTTACAGATTCCGAAATGGTATTACATATGGGGTTATTCAAAACACCTTTTTTGTTATTAATTTTTTTCAAATGGGTCGCTTATTGTGTACCACTATTTTCTTGAAAACTGAGCTGATTATTATCAAAACTATAATTTTCGTCTGATAAGCTGGATAATTGCCTGAAGTCTATTGAAACTTTAGAACAAGACAATTTGGAAATACATGGAAAAATCGCAAGTTTGGAAAACAAACTCCAAGTCTCATTAGAACCTTATGGAAACATTTATCAGGAGATAAATATGCGTATGAATCGGGCCAGAAACATAATCGTCTATGGCCTTGAAGAAACTGAAGCAAACGATCAAGCGCTCTTTCATCATTAACGAATAGGTTAGATCATTTAATATGTATTTTTAATTTTTTTCTCTTCTTTTTTCTAAGTCTTTCTCTAGCATAGAAATCAAACTCTTGTTACAAGAATATTCTTTAAAAACAATAAATATATCTATCTATCTATCTATCTATCTATCTATCTATCTATCTATCTATCTATCTATCTATCTATCTATCTATCTATCTATCTATCTATCTATCTATCTATCTATCTATCTATCTATCTATCTATCTATCTATCTATCTATCTATCTATCTATCTATCTATCTATCTATCTATCTATCTATCTATCTATCTATCTATCTATCTATCTATCTATCTATCTATCTATCTATCTATCTATCTATCTATCTATCTATCTATCTATCTATCTATCTATCTATCTATCTATCTATCTATCTATCTATCTATCTATCTATCTATCTATCTATCTATCTATCTATCTATCTATCTATCTATCTATCTATCTATCTATCTATCTATCTATCTATCTATCTATCTATCTATCTATCTATCTATCTATCTATCTATCTATCTATCTATCTATCTATCTATCTATCTATCTATCTATCTATCTATCTATCTATCTATCTATCTATCTATCTATCTATCTATCTATCTATCTATCTATCTATCTATCTATCTATCTATCTATCTATCTATCTATCTATCTATCTATCTATCTATCTATCTATCTATCTATCTATCTATCTATCTATCTATCTATCTATCTATCTATCTATCTATCTATCTATCTATCTATCTATCTATCTATCTATCTATCTATCTATCTATCTATCTATCTATCTATCTATCTATCTATCTATCTGTTTATGAAATTTACAATACGCTTCTTCAAAATTTTTTCGAATATTTTTGAAAATATGCTCTATATAGCTATAGGTCTGTAATTTTCATCTGTAAATTTTACTCCAAAATATAGTATTCATGCATGGATTTCATTACCTCACGTTTAAATTTTTTCAGTTGACCCGTTTGAAAAATAACAGGGGAAGGGGCATTAAAGAAAAGCACTGTATATAAACTCATCTTGACTTCATCTATCTGTCATCAGACTATGGCTGGTTAGTCATGACTCACCATGTATATTACCACTTCTCATCACCTCACCCTATTTCATCATCAATGCATATAATATACCTTCTTCAACAAATGATAATCATCAGTTCTACAATCAATAGATATCTATGTATCATATTATATGATTCATCCTACTAACTCCGACAATAATGATAAGGCCGCGAAACCTCGAGGTCGCTAAATATTTCGTGGACTATAGTCACTATCTTCATATTATTCTGAAAAGATAATATTTCAACGTGAATAGAGAGTGGTATATAGGTTGTTTCAGTACTTGCATTCCTCTTTTGAACTGGAAAGTTTCATTGACTCGACACTTTTTGATATAATCCCCAAGAAATCTAAACGAAAATATGAAAACAATGCTACAGTGACTTCAAAGTAATCAATGTATAACCATAATAATGATAATAATAATAATACGCTGCTATTGAAAAATAATCAGTCGATGCCCAAACTTATTCAGTTCAAAAAAAAAATCCAATAGCTACATCCTCTCCCTATTCTCCCAAGGCACGCACGCACGATGAGGATAAAAACAGTTCGCTTGGACACACATCAAAACAATTCAATTTTTTTTTTGTAAATATATATTATATTGTCGTTGTGTAGGAATTCTTGCTCTTTTGGTTTGCATAAACATTTCAGCAACTGTTGCATTCTTAATTCTTTGTACTGTGCCACAGTGGTTATAGAAGGCCACCATATATAGGCGATACGAAGATGGTTAAATAGGATAAAGTTGCGCATTCATTAATTAATTCCGAGTATTTCCGGAGATATACGAAAAAAGCAGAAATTTTGGTCATTCATTTAATTTTTTTTTGCGTTATTTGTTGAAGAATATCAAAATTGATAGCACATTCACGTTGCCACTTTTTCCCTGCTATACGATGATATATTTTCAGATTCGCTATCCGACGTTGCCTCTTTACGCTACCATCATCAACTTTATTTTTTCTGAAAACGCCATATTGGATTTTCATAATAGCATGGTGAATCTTAAAATATCATCGTATAGCAAGGAAAAAGTGTCGATGTAAATGTGCCTCTCAATTTTGATATTTTCCAACAAAAAGCACCAGAAAAAATGAAAAAGATTTTCCAAAACTTCTATTTTTTTTTTTTTTTTCGTATATCCCCGGATATTTTCTCGGCGGCATAATGGGCGAATGGATTTTTTTTATTTCTTAAATAGAATCATCACTCAAATACCTTTGAATTTCATATTTTTTTAGAAATGTACCACGAGTGAAAACTGAGGTCACGATTTCGAAGACCATAGCACAGTTGACATTATGTTGAAATTCGATTGGGAACTTCAGAAATATTAGTTATTCAATAAATCATAAATTCTCAATTATGTATTGGTAATATTCCTAATTATCAATAGAAAAACAATTGTCACAAAATTTTCCCTCATGTGTTGTGGCTTATTGCTTATACATTTGTGTGAATAATAATTACTATATCACTTCACATTAGAGGACATTTGAACCGGTGAACGTGACAACACAGCGCACGAATTGTGGGCGGTGTCTTGTCAGTTCTCAGCATTCAGTACATTGTTGCCAAGTCTTCAAAATTGACATGATATTTTGTTATGGAGTATAAGAAATGTTTGGACATGCTGGTTGCTCGAAAAATTCGAGAATGAATTATATATATCATGGCTTCCTCCTATTATGTTTCATCTCGTGTTTTATTCAACGACAGAACTCTAATATCTTTTTGATAACTTGATTATTATTGGTGACTTGATAACCTTGCATCATGAGTGGGAATGGAAGATTGTCTGACCAATAACGAAAGAGCATAAAAACTGACGTCACCATTCATTCGACGTATCGCCAAAGGCGGCCATAACGGTACGTTTGAAATGAGCTCTGAAATTCAAAAATTTTGAACAACGCATATAGACTCATTATTTACATTAAAAAAGCGTGAGAAGTGATACAAAAATTGATTTAGGTCCCTAAACGACACAGTGGAGTAATTGAATGCGAATAATTCATTCATCAGTCCACTCGCCCATTCAGCCACATAAATACGCAACATTGCCCTAATTTAACCTTCTTTCCTATCTTCTATAGTTTCCGAGATCCCAAATAGTGGCCTTCAAATTTGAATTTGTTGTTGTTGTTGTTCTTTATATTACCCCAAGAAACATATTTGTTTATAATAGGGATACATGAACACATGATATATATAGATATATAACAATAAACAAAAAAATTAACAAGTTTTGTAAATAAAACATACCTACCCAGTAAACATGAGACATTCATGAAATATTTCAAGATTACCTAAAATGTTAATGATTGAAACATTTTCCAGGAACATTCCAGAGATATTGCAAAATCACTGTAACATTCCTGTAATATTTCAAAACAACTATAATTGATATATTCCGAAACATTTCGAAATTACCTGTGAAGTGAATGAATGAAACATTCCAAGATAACTTTGATTGTGAATAATCGAAACATATCATTTACTACCTATTCAGGAATGTTTCAAAGCGTTCGAAATATGTTTGAAACGTTTCAAGGTACCTCAAACTATTGATATTTTGAAACATTTCAAATATACTCTCATTGCGAATTACTTCAATGTTTCAAGACAACTTGAATGGCTTGATTGAGGAATATTTCAAAATCACCTGAATTTTAAATGATTGGAACATTTCAATATGTCTCTCATTCTGAATGATGGAAACATTTTTCAGGAACATTCCAGGGATACTGCAAAATCACTGTAATATTCCTGAAATATTTCAAAAAAACTGTAATTGATATATTCCAAAACATTTCGAAATCACTTGAGAAGTGAATGAATGAAACATTTCGAAATAACTTTGATAGTGAATAATTGAAACATATCATTTACTACTTACTCAGGAATGTTTCAATGCGTTCGAAATATGTATGAAACGTTTCAAGGTACCTCAAACTATTGAGATTTTGAAACATTTCAAATATACTCTCATTGCGAATTACTTCAATGTTTCAAGGCAACTTGAATTGCTTGATTGAGGAACATTTCAGAATCACCTGAATTTTAAATGATTGGAACATTTCAATATGACTCTCATTCTGAATGATGGAAACATTTTTCAGGAACATTCCAGGGATGTTGCGAAATCACTGTAATATTCCTGAAATATTTCAAAACAACTATAATTGATATAATCCAAAACATTTCGAAATTACTTGAGAAGTGAATGAATGAATCATTTAAAAAAAATTTGGTAGTGAATAATTAAAACATATCATTTACTACTTATTCAGGAATGTTTCAATGCGTTCGAAATATGTATGAAACGTTTCAAGGTACCTCAAACTATTGAGATTTTGAAACATTTCAAATATACTCTCATTGCGAATTACTTCAATGTGTCAAGACAACTTGAAATGCTTGATTGAAGAACATTTCAAAATCACCTGACATTTCGATATGACTCTCATTCTGAATGATGGAAACATTTTTCAGGAACATTCCAGGAATATTTCAAAATCTTTGTACCATTTCTGAAACATTTCAAGACAACTTCAACTGATATATTCCGAAACATTTCGAAATTTCTTGGATAATTAATAAATGAAACGTTTCAAAATTTCTTCAATTGTGAATAATTGAAACATATCATTTTCTACTTATTCAGGAATGTTCCAATGCGTTCGGAATATGTTTGGAACATTTCAAGGTTCATCAAACTATAGCAATTTTGAAACATTCCAAATGTATACTCTTATTGCGAATTACTGCAATATCAAAAGACAACTGAAATTGGTTGATTAAGGAACATTTCGAAATCACCTGAGTTTTAAATGGTTGGAACATTTCGATATTACTCTCATTCTGAATAATGGAAACATTCATCAGGAACATTCCAGGGATATTTCAATATCATTGCAACATTTCTGAAACATTTCAAGACAACTTTAATTGATATATTCCGAAACATTTCAAAATTACTTGAATGATTAATTAATGAAACGTTTCAAAATCACTTCAATTGAAACATATCATTCAATACTGATTCAGGAATGTTCCAATGATTTAGGAATATGTTTGAAAAATTCCAAGGCTCCTCAAATTATTGACATCTTGACACATTCATTAGGAATTACTTACCTACTACAATATTCCAAGACATGCATCTTGAATTGGTTAATATAAGAATATTTCAAGATAACCCGAATTTTAATAAATTAATCAGATTATTTCACAACTATTACATGGTCTATTTTGACCAAGCAATTTATCATATTATGATGCAATTCAGCATTTCCCCTCTACAGCCGCCGCTTTCGCGACTTCGGTAATCGATCGCGGGTTCTCGTCTTCGGCTCTAAGCGTTCGCGCACGCGCATTCAGTTTCCTTCTCTTTGGTGAAAGGCTTCGCAGTTTTCGCTTTCCGACTGTTGTCTTAAGCCAAGCAAAGCAAAAGACATCTAATATCTTATAATAGTGATAAAATATAATTATTTCACTCAAGTCAAACACATTTTCGAGTGTTTACTATTTAATCGTACCGGTAGACCTCTTATAGGTGATTCAGGCCATGTGAAGTAACATCAAAACTTGCAACCAAACAAACAACACAAACGACTCCATTTTTTTTATTATCCCCTGGTGTGGCTGGACTTTGAAATGTATTCAACGGCTCCATGGACAAGGCCGAGGTACGTATAAATATAGAAAAACCATAATTTCAGATGGAATATCAAATATTATTTGATATCATGATGGGTATATTCATAATGATACTTTTTGTTCTAGGATGGAGTGTGAAAATTTCATCATGACTTAGGAGCTGCACAAGAATAGTGCTTTCAATTGCGATGTGACCGAAGAAAAATATTGAAGCACTCAACATGTGAATAACGATGTTAAATTACTTGATATATATGTACATACCTAATACGTCGTGATTATGTGAAATATCTGATGATACTTTTTCAACTGCTTTTTTAATATATCATTATATAAGCAATATAATCCATTTTTTTATGTCTATTATCTTTTATTTCACCAGCAATATGAATATATTCCAGCGATATTGGTAGGTATTCCTCATTCTGAAACATTCAATGGAAATGTTTCATAAACAGTAATATTGTTGAATGAAAAACATTCATGAAATGTTTCATGAAACATTCCCGAAAGTTCTACAATGAATGTTCCCAGGATGTTCCTATATATATGTATTTGAAACATTATTTATGAAACATCTCTGGTTGCGAAAATTTATCGTTTCAAAAATATTCATGGAATGTACCAAGAAACATTCCTAGAGATCTAATCATATTGGGAATATTTCCAGAATGTTTCAAGCATTTGTATCCGAAACATCATTTATGAAACAGTTTTGAGGGCAAATATATTTGGTTTCACGAATATTTCTGAAACATTTCATGTAATATAACGAAAGAAATATTTATGAAATATTGCATGGAACATTCCTACAGGATATCATCATGGTAGAAATGTTTCCAAAATGTTTCAATTTGCGTATTCGACACATTATTTAGGAACATTACCATGAAACATTCCTGAGGACGGACATCTCTAGTTTCTGGAATGTTTCTGGAACATGTAGGCAACTTTGAATGCAATGTTTCATGCATCAATACTACGTTTCTGAAACATTTCAGAAACAAAAAAATGTTTACTGGGTAATATTAAAATAAAATCATTCCGAGTATTCAAATAAGAATAAATTGCTCCGTTTATAGTGTCATGAGTATATATTTTTTCATATTGACTTTGAATCTTGTATCATCAATATGTTTCAAATCATAAGGTAATGAATTATATAAAATGATTCCGTTGTAGAATGTTTGCCAATTGTCTCGTTGCATATTCTCAAAATATCTAAGAGGAATGAAATTTCTAATTTTGTATAAAATGCCAGTAATTGGATTTAGCTTTTTTCTCAGGTGATCTATATGTTTAGTCCACGATAATTGTTCATCAATATAAAGACCAAAGAATTTTGTAACATCTAAATATTTTATGGCTTTCTGGTTGAAAAATATTGTTGTTTTCGATATATCAGTTTTTCTTGATGATATCATTTTCAAGTCACTTTTTATATCATCAACTATATCGTTAAATTCTTTAGAGGAATAGACTATTGTAGTATCATCTGCAAATAACTTCAGATCTTCTTTTAGTTTCGAAGATGATATTGAATTGATGTAAATTAAGAATAAAATTGGACCTAAAACAGAACCTTGTGGTACACCACATTTGATTTCTTTTACGGAACTACAAATATTATTAACTTCAACATACTGCTTTTTATTTTCGAGATAATTTTTTAACCAATCAAATATTTTTCCTCTGATACCTATTGAATATATTTTACTCAGTAAAATTTCATGATTTACAGTATCAAGAGCTTTACATAAATCTAAAGACAAGAGACCACATTTATAATTTTGATCAATTTTAAACTGCATATCCGAAATTACATCCATAACTGCTACCTCAGTGTCTCGATCGGCGAAATCCATATTGACCACTGTATAGCAGACCATTATTTTCAAGAAAATCAAGAATACGCTTATTCATCATTTTTTCAATAATTTTTTAGAGGATCGGGAGAACTGAAATGGGTCTGTAGTTATTAAGGTCATCTCTTTTTCCAGTGTTATGTATCGGTATGACTTTAGCAATTGCCATTTTATCTGGTACAATTTGAATACATAGTAAAATTTCTGAGCATTTCATGTATCCGCAGAAGGTTTTAGCCGACACCAATATAACTTTGTGTCGAAGATTTTCAAACTCGCATATTCATTTGATACTAAATTCATACTACACAATTAGATTTAATGTCTTACTGTATGCTGTGGAGGGGGGCAATCTTCGGCAGTAACATTGTATCCAACAATGTAGTCCGGCAGCGACTTTTGTGGATAGATATCAGATCTTTCATAGTTCAGACGAGTAATATCTACGGCTCCTTCAATTTGTAAATATTTCACTTTCGATACGGGAATGCGAAAAATGAAATTGAATAGGTGTTTTCCATTAACTGCTACGAAGAACTCTTTCTCTGCTACTAATATTTCAAGGTGGATGGTTTTCTCACGAAATGGATTGAACTTTCTCACCATTGTCACTTCCTCATCCCCCCAATCACCTTGTATTCGACTATTTCTCACAATGTATCTGCAAAAAATATTCACTACCTTTAGTTTCAGAGTCAATCTCGAAAATGGGGCCTCTACTTGACATAATATTATAATATTACATAGGTGATAGATCTTCAGCAATTATAAAAAGTCTTTTCCAGATAAGAGTGAAGCGTGCGTGGTTGTGATATAGTCTACCCAAACCCAAACTCAATTGGGCAATCCTCCTCAAAAAACAAACACCCCTTGGTGTCGGCGAGTTCGAACAAATTAAACAATTTCACAACCCCCGTATATGGAATGGTAAATGGTAATATAATTATTATAACATCAAGATTTTGTTTTGAAGTTTCCAATATCTTGATGAGTTTTCGAGAATTGAGTGCCAAACAAACAATAAACTACCTGGAAGTTATTGGCTCAAAATGTTTTTTTTTCTTTCGAGAAATGACTTCAACGGCAAAATTTTCTGTTGGCCCTTCACATTCTTGATGTCGCTTTGCCAGTGAAGCAAATGAGTATTGGGCCTTCATGCTTTTATTGACTTTGGTGTTGCTGGGATTGACAACAACTTTGTTTACTCAATCTTTAAAAAGGCACTTATATGTTCCAGATAACACTGTATGATCATTGAATATGTTCACAATCATCCGAAAGAAAAAATGATGATAGAATTAATATTCGTAATAGAAATCTGAAATGTATGTTCCAAGAATTTAGGATCTTTGAGGATTATTATATAGGATTATCATAAGATCATTTCAATGAAGTCAGTATAATCTACAGAAATTTGGGATTATAAAACGAAATATTCCTCTCAGAATATCAAAAGATTATTAAAATCTTAATCACTATAATATTAATTCTTTCAATTGCCTGAAAATATGACCAAAGAATACCTATACCTTATTGTCGAGATTCTGTAATTTATATTTACAGTGTGTTCGAAAAACTTGGCAACAGATATGGAGAACTTTTTATTATTGATTTTAGGAGAAACAGTAATTCTTCATAAAAAGTTCTGCGAGGCCCTGAACTGTCATCTATACTATATTATTATCTGGAATAGACTTATAGATTGTAACAGTTGTTGAATTTTAACGATTCCATTCAACCTAGGTATTTCTCAGTTATAGGGATTTTGTATGATGAGTTTGATACTATGACCTATATATATGATGTATCTTGCTATTTTATTTTTTTCTAGTCTTACTTTTGAGATAAACGAGGGTTTATGTGTAGTGCTATGTCACTATTAGCATCCTTACTGCAAACTAAGTCGATTGCAAACCTGAAAATTATACAAATAAGTAAGAATAATTTGTCGTTACTAAAATTAATACAGAGCAAACTGGTATTTTACGAATTTTGGAAATCTTGAAAACTGGACCAGTAAAATTGCAATTCTGAACAAATTGTAATCGTGGCTAACTACGAGCATTTTCACTGAGTGCATAATTTGAGTCATTGAGTCCAGTGGAAAACGGTATCAAATATAATTACATCCCTAACACCCTGACAAAAAATTATTGAGATCGATCAAAAAATTAAGGCTCCACAAAGATGTTGAATCATAAACGTGGAAAAACTGTATACCGGCCTATATTATGTTTATTCGAGATTAGATAAACGGTTGATGTTTATAAGTCGGGCATTAATATTTCTATTAATAATATAAGACAATATAACCTACCTAGTACAATCGGGTGTCACAATACCATGTAAATTAATGCAGAGTCCAGCACTCAAGTCATCTGGTAGATCAAATGATAAACTATCACTTTTAGGTTTATTTTCTTCAAAATATTCGAGACAATCGGATGCCGCCTCCATGTTCTGTTCCTGTAAGGGTAATGCAAAATTTGAAGAAATAATCATCTTGGTAATTGAAAACGAATATTGCTGTCAAAATGCAACCGACTACATTTGTTCATCGTGGGTTAGGACTAAACAAATATTTGTCTACGACAACAAAGGATAATACCTAATTACAACTTTGTCATGCACAATAGTTCAGTCATTAGGGATCAAAAATAAATTTTACGTGGAAATAAGTCCGAAAGTTTTGAAACTTTGCAGGTTTGTTGGTTTGGATGTCCAGAACTGAAATTCTCAAAATGCACATTCCGAGACATGCCGCCGGCGCCGCCATCTTGTCAAGATGGAGCTCAACAACGGTTTTTTCAAATATCTCCAAAACTGTGCGTTTTCCGAAAGAATATGAGAAGAATATGAAAGAATTGAGAAGAGGAAAAAATTTCCTACAAGAAATGTTCCTAGTATATTTTTGCTAAAGTGAGCCGTTTAGGCTCAAGAGCTGATTGAATGACAACGTATATTCTGTTATCTCTATAAAGTTCCCTTAACTTTCTCCATATATGCTTATAAATTTATCTTTAATAATGAAACGGGCTATTCAATTGGTTTCTCGTTATATTTATAGGTTG
Source organism: Phaedon cochleariae (assembly GCA_918026855.4). Classification (NCBI taxonomy): domain Eukaryota; kingdom Metazoa; phylum Arthropoda; class Insecta; order Coleoptera; family Chrysomelidae; genus Phaedon; species Phaedon cochleariae. Next base: position 54,274,706 of record OU896709.1, on the reverse strand, counting down.
CTGACTAGAGGAAATGTCCTATAAAATGCACAAATGCGCTCGCCAAATTGAAATTTTTTCTGTAGAGGCGAATTTCGGAAATAATATGATTGTGTATTAGGGGTCTCCAAATCTAATATTTGTAGCAAAATCATCCTGTATATGTCTATCGCCTATATTATTATGTTCGAGATGTATAACAGTTCGCTAATCTACCTGCTTCTTCGATAAATAACTCACCTTACACTAGATGCCTCTACTTGGCCATTTGTCCATAAATTGTTTTTATAAACTTTTGGTAGTTTTTACGGAAACCCGAGACTTCGGAGATTCGCTTCTTTTTCTTTACGTTTACCTAGTGGCCGATCGCCATTTGAGTTTGCAATCGTAAAAGCCTTTTGGTGAAGCTATCAGAATTTGTGTAACAAGTTACGAATAGTGTGCCTGGTTTTAGATTTGTAATCACCTAACTGGCGGCCTGTACACTAGAAACCGAGATTTCGAGGCCGTTGAACAATAAAGTGGTTTTCTTGTACGACACATCCCTCATTTCCGAACCCCATCTATTACATATTATAGGACACATTATAAATAATTATCACGAAACAGTAACATATATTTTATTCAATGAATCGATTAATTACCTCAGCTTCAGAATGGATGTTAATTTCCTTTAACTCCTTCTGCAGTCGATAAAGAATCATCAAGCAGCGAATGGAGGTCTTTTTCATCGAATTCGCCGCAACTCATTGAACATCTCAATCCTGCTCTTCTGCATCCGCAGGCTCTACCACAAGCCGCCTTGCACTTACAAGATGAAAAAGTAGTGCTTTGGAGGCAGGATCTTTTTAAGTAGTTAGTAGAGTGAGGCCAGTTCTTTGTTTTCTTCCAACCCCATTATTCAACTACTTTCAGACAGCCACGACATAGTTGAACCTGATATTATGGATGCCAAACAGGACCTGATTCACCCTTAGGCTAATTAGGCTGCAGCATAGGGCGTGAGGATCGGGGGCGCGCTGAAATCGTGTCTTCGCGTGCAATAATCTAGCATCATTAGGCATCTACCCTACATATTCCAACTAGATCGCGACAAAACACTAAAACTAAATGCGCTTGGGAGTCCCTGATTCTATCGATTTATGAAATTTTAACAACCGAAGTGTGAATATTCAAAAAAAAGTCATAGCAACTTCACACACTAGATGACCACGCTCATAGTCAATGACCGCAACAACTCCGCGTCGTGAGAGCCTGTCTAGCTAATCTGAGCGCCATAGACCCAGTTTTTGTTTCTATTGGACTAACATTAATTAATTTGACACGTTGGAAGGACCTCGGGAATTTTATACATAAATTGGGTCACGGTGGATTTTTCTCATTATTTTTATTCGATTCTATAAACTATCTGCACTGTGATAACTTCCATAAATTAACAGTTTTTTTGTTAGGGGAAGTTAATTCACATTTTGATCGAATGCACTATTTATTTCTGAGAAAATGAACAAGATTTTGGAATTCTTATTCCATTTAATTTCTTCTAAATATCTATTTTTATAAATCAAATTAATTGAGGAGGAATTATTATCCTCGACCCCTGTTTTGAAGAATGGAAAAATGAAAAACACCGCCTAGCATTCAAGTGATAGCGATTTTCCTTTTTGCGTTATTCACATCCACGATTTGAGTTTACCGCTTTTATTAGTGATTCCAATTCTCTGCTATGGGCAAAATTATTCTGGCCTATACGGATCGCCTATTATGTGCCAATGGCGGTCAAATGAGGAAAACGCCAAATGGAAATGACGTAAGGGATAATCAATCGCCAAGAAATAACAATACGCCGTATGCGCAGCGCGCACTTTGTGTTCACGCAGGTCGTAGCAGTAGACACTCAATTATTATTGATATGCCTAGCCAGCGGCAGCGTTATGGGGCTGAGGGGTCCGAGTAACGGATAATCAGTCACGTAAAAAAGAGAGGTATAAAATAGAGGGAGAATATGAAGATTGGCCATTTACGGACCTTGCAGGAAGTCCATGACCGTAGATATTTGAAAATATTTATCTAGACATGAGGAATATCATACCTAAAATAGGTAGGGTCTAGGTGGCCGTGTCTGGAGCCCAAAAGAAATTCTTATTGGGAGAATTGCTTTTGATGCATACTTTTGTCTAGGAGAGAACCTGAAAGCCATAAACTTTCTCTTCAAAAAAAATACTTCACAATGAAAGAGAAAGACCAACTGAAATATTAGGTAGGACACCCTTCATCTTCCACGAGTACAAGAACTGAAGATGATTGGCAAATAAAACAGGCAGAAAATGTAAATGAATCAGTAGAAGCATATAGATTAGACTCCCCGTAGAAGAAAATCACCATCATTCATGTAGATGATGAAGACTATCGAGGGAGAAAATGTTCTAAGAATGTTCTAAGAACAATAAATGGGTACAGACGACGAAATATAATGATCGAGATGTCAAGATGCACCCCATTTCGGCCAATAAAAGCGTGTGTTTACACAATTTTTGAAGAAGGAATGAAATAAAGTATCTAAAAGGAAAGGGGCCTGCCAATTTTCAGAAGATTTGATCCGTTATTTTAGTCACAATTTTCACTTCACTTATTTTGATGAAGAATGGGCAATCTCTGTACAGCAGATAGTGTAAACATCAAAATATGATGATTAAGCCTAACACGCCTCATTAAAATGTTGCTGGTTTAGAAGATATACAGGGTGTTCAAGGGGAAGATTTTATTTTTGAAATAATTACACGATAACTTTTTGAGTTTGAAAATAAGTATCATGATGAACATAAAATTTTGAAGTTTTGGGATTTCTTCGAGGATTTCTGACATGAGATGAATACGAATTCGTCACGTATTTGTGATTGTTCGTAGAGGGCGCTAGTGGCACTATCTGATATACTAGTACTCTAGCTTTCACAAATTATCTACCAATCTCTAACGGTTTTTGCATTTTTCGATCATGAAAAGATCAGTTTCACTTTTAACATTTTTATGCACGATGACCGGGCGTAAAGTAGCATTTTACCGCCCGCGGACTTCTTTACCTATCAAAGTGACAGTGACACTTCAATAATTTATAAGCATTGGGTGGTGCCACCTTTGTTGTGCCTTATTGTGTATATACCATACAGAGTGTGTCCCGCTTTTCATGAATACACCGCCGTGATACCTCAGTTATTAATGGTGCGATTCTCTTGAAATTTTTGCAGTGATTGTGTGTTAGAATAAGGAAGTATTTACCAGAATGAACAGTTTCATTCACCATTGGCGTGCTATGTTGAGGGGTACAAGAAATGCCTTTGTTTGGGAAAAGGATATTAGGACTCATTTTAAATAACTTTTTTATCAGATTCATAACCAGCATCCCCCAAAAAAACCCCAATTCATATTTTCAAGATCCCGAGAGGTAAAAAAAATATTGCAAGATCCCTTATATTAAATATCAAGTATCAATGATGCGATTTTCTTAAAATTTTGATGGTGATTGTATGTTAAAAAAATAACATACAATCACCATCAAAGTTTTCGAGAAAATCGCATCATTAATAATAACTGAGATTTTGGGGCGTATTCATAAAAAACGGAATTTTGAATATTTGAAAATATGAATTGAGGGGGATTTTGGGTTTGCTGATTCTGAATCTGATAAAAACAGTTATTTAAAATAAGACCTAATATCCTTTTTCCGAATAATGGCCTTTTTGTATCCCTCAACATTGCACGCCAACATTGTTCGAACATTTCAATCACCACTAAAATTTCAAGAGAATATAGCATCATTTATAACTGAGATATCAGGGTGTATTCATGAAAAGCGGAATACACTGTATATAAATAATGCGCCGGTGCCATCGTCCACCAATATTCTAATAAAATAGAATATTGGTAGATGATGTCTTTGCATCTTCAATTCTCCACCTATATCTGTATAAATTTGGTGCCGTCACTGGAATATCCATAAATAGTAACTGATAATTGATGATTTTTCAGATTTTCCTATAAGTACCTACTTATATATCTACTTCATTATAATCACTAGACACTATACGATCTTTCGCTGTATATTTTATGGAAAGGGGTGCATTTAGCAGGAACTGAAGCTGATATAAAAAATTACTTACACAGCATGATCTACATAAATATGTATACATTTAGCCCATTCAGGTCACAGAGTATGAGTAATCAAGATATTCTTAGTGTTATTCATTGTTTAGATATAGGTAGTTTGCATGTGTCTCGATAACCGTTTCTATGTGAATTAACTTATTATTCTTTGTTTGGTGTGACATCTAAAACAAATAATACGAACAATACGATGCACCTCCGAACAACGTCTTTTGTATGTTCGAAGCAATGCACAGTAGCGTACACATACCCGTTTAGACACGCCAAAATTTTAAAATTGAGGCTTGCTGACCAAATGTCTCCGATTCATATTTGATCCGATATGACCAAATAGAATAATCCCAAAATATATACTTCCTTGGTGGGTAGTTTATTATTCAAGTCGTTTTTCAAAAACTCTTGCTGACCGATCGAGGTCATATTTTTGATTCGACTTTTTTTTCGAATTGTACAGTCGTATTAAAAAAAAAAAGCGTACAAGTATATTACAGAGAGAAATTAACGTCATCCTATTCTGCATAAAACGGGCTATCGGGAATGATTGTTCACCGAATATTGACAGTAAAGTTGTCATAGGTTCTCGAAAACACAAAGCATTGGCTGAGCCAGTTTTACACAACTAGAACTAGGATCCCGAAATCCTCTCTAGTCAATACTTGTACGCTTTTTTATTGAATACGACTGTATATTTGGAATCTCAAAATTCACACTAAGTTTTGTCACCAATAGAATGATTTTGATCCACCCCTGAGAGGTGTACTTCATGATTGTTTTTGTTTTCAAAAACCCTTACTGATCGACTGAGCATTTTTGGTTCGGATTTTTGCAATTGATGGTGCCATATTGATATTCATCAAAAGTTGCTGTGAAGATGTTGCAACAGATTTGTTCCAACTTGACTAATAACGTCAGGAAAAAATAATATCGAAAACCCGAAAAATCAGTTTTTTCAAAATAACTCAAAAACGAAGAGTCGCATCTCGGATTTCTTGATATCACATGGTTGTTCTTTTGATTGCACAACTTTTTTCCCATAAAACCAAAACGGCATCTCTTATAGTTTAGAATATCCCCATATTGGCCCTCCTTATGTTGGACACAGAGTGTATAGGTACTATTTCTTCATAGGGTACCATGATATTTTTCAAATTATTCTTTTTAATGTTCCTCTCATATTCTAAGTCAAACATCACAATTAGATGATGTAAAAGGGTATTTTCTATCGAAAAATAATTTTTGGAAAAATTTGGTAGCCTATATTATAAGGAAAAAGCACTATTTTTGTTACGCAGCAGACTTTTGAAATCGATTTATATGAAAAATGGTGAGTGCTATCGAAGCTAAACAGAAGTATCATTTAAAATATATACAGGGTGGCCCACGGTCGATGGTACCTTAGACGTATACGGAAAACGGTACATTGGATTATCCTGAAAATTTGGTTACTCTAATAAGCTTTTGTGATCTAAAGATTCAAAATATTTTCAGCGATGCAGCGTTGCCACTTTTACCAAAAAGTAGCAACATCTTTGTTATTTCAAATGGAACACCCTGTATTTCATTGCGTATTTAGATTCTTCTCGAAGAGCTGATTTCATCAAAGTATCACACTTGGGGTCTAGCAGGAATTATAACAAAGATATAGGGTGTTCAAAATCGACATTTTTCAATTTCAGGAATTGTTTGTGTCGAAACTATTCATTATCGATCAAAACGGCTTACATGTCCCTATCTTAACTTTTGATTCACTATCTACTGACATTTAATTGGAACAGATACAGAGTGATCAAAATTCTGAATCTTGGACCGTCTTGTATTTTTTCCAATTAAATGTCGGTAGATAGTTAATCGAAAGTTTATATAGGGACATGTAAGCCGTTTTGATCAATGATGAATACCTAGTTTCGACACAAAAAAATCCCAAAGTTGAAAAATCTCGATTTTGAACACCCTATATCTCTGTAATAATTCCTGCTAGAGCCCAAGTGTGATACATTGATGAAATCAGCTCTTCGAGAAGAATCTAAAAACGCAATAAAATACAGGGTGTTCCATTTGAAATAACAAAGATGATGCTACTTTTTGGTAAATGTGGCAACGCTGCTTCGCTGAAAATATTTTGAGACGTTAGATCACAAACGCTTATTAGAGTAACCAAATTTTCAGGATAATCCAATGTACCGTTTTCCGTATACATCTAAGGTACCATCGACCGTGGGCCACCCTGTATATTATGATATTAGAATGAAGAGATTTTGTATTTCGTGTAAATTTTTTATTATAAATCGCAAAGCGCTTTCGGCTAAAAAGCCATCATCAGTGCTATACTCGTCAAGTATTTACAAAAAGGTCCAAAAATTAGTGATCACAAACATCATTATGGTACAAACGGGATTATGAACAGACATACATTTAACAAAAATGTTCCCTAAAGGGTTATTGTAAAATTTTTTCAAAAATACATGTTGAGATTGTTTTGTTCAAGTCCACAAATAGCACGAGGGACCTTAACCTTATTTATTCTGGAATAAATAAGGTTAAGGTCCCTCGTGCTATTTGTGGACTTGAACAAAACAATCTCAACATGTATTTTTGAAAAAATTTTACAATAACCCTTTAGGGAACATTTTTGTTAAATGTATGTCTGTTCATAATCCCGTTTGTACCATAATGATGTTTGTGATCACTAATTTTTGGACCTTTTTGTAAATACTTGACGAGTATAGCACTGATGATGGCTTTTTAGCCGAAAGCGCTTTGCGATTTATAATAAAAAATTTACACGAAATACAAAATCTCTTCATTCTATTGATCAGTTACGTGTATGCAGCTAGTAAAAATCTTCACCTATTATGATATTTGCAAATTTCTTTTAAAACTGCCGAAAATGGCAAAAAAAAAAAGTTGGCGAAAAAAATGCCCCTAGCCCCACCTATTTCCGCTCCTGATCAAAATTTCGGAAAATTCCAACATTTCCAAATCGGGCATTAAAAGTAATATACATGTACAAAATTTCGTTATCTCAACACAGAGGGCCATCAGGTGGCCATTTCTGGGCTCATGTTTATATGATTGTTTTACTATTTTTGTTCCTAGAGTCTGTGGTTGAAATCGTTTTATATGTGATTTGGGGACTAAACTACGAGGGGTTTTCACGGAGAAATTATAATATAGGAAATGCCCCCATCGTTTTTCAAATTTTCATTGCTAAAGAGTTGAATAGAATCATCTGAAGAATGTTTATATAAATGATTCTGATTTACATCACCAAGTAGCAACTTTTCATCCTGGGAAAAAAATGTCAGAAACTTCTTTCTAGTTTTTTTTATTCCCATAGTTCATTTGTTTCAACAGTCATATAAATATAAATGAATAAATAAATAATCAACTTAAAAATATACAAATATATAAACCACACCCCAGTTATATACAATCATAATACAATAATTAGATGTTTGAACCTAAAACAAATTTCACTACTGAACCGTGAAGTAGTATAGTAGAATGACATTTTCATGGTGATTTTGTTTATACAGCACCTACTTGAAGTACAGGTATCAATAGTTGAAATGCATCTTGTATATATGAACTGCTGTTGGCTGCCTGTAAAATCATGTAGAAACTATTAAAAACCAATATAACAAATCAGTTTTGATTTTGATTGAGTCGGAGATTTTCTATGATGATTCAATTGAGAAAACATGATCTATATCATTATTTCAGAAAAAAATTATAATTTTTATTAGTATTAGTTTTCATTGTTTTTTCAATCGATGTGTTACACAGAATAATGATATGATACCTATCAATAACAATAATACCGGGTCGTCAACAATAATTGAAAACCATCTGACAGAATACTATGCTGGTGGAAAAGAGACGTCGCATTGAAAACGGTCACGTGGCACTAAATCATTGTTGAAGACCCGTAATTATAATACTGATACAAACACAAGAAGGACCACTTAATCTCAGTAAATGACCATATGTTGGTTGAATTGTGAACACTGAGATGATTTCAAAATGGTCCATGATATTTGTATCTGTATCATATTCATTCTATTTTTGTGTAACTACTCACCTCAAAGAAAACATTGGTAATTAGATCATTGATTTTCTCTTTATTCAAAGTTCCACTTGCTCTGGCATTCAATTTCTCGGAGAATTTTCCAGCTGCGAAGCCAATAAGTGAAGTCAAAGCAGTCGTTAACCTGACAAAACATTCGAAAATTGATATTTTTCCAAACAAAACTGGTTGTTATTTATCACAGGGGACAAATTTTAAATTATTATCTGACTAAACAAATTGAAAATGTTCATCCATGTGGACGAAACTATTGTCCCTATTTGGAAGAAATGGTAATCACGTGTGGAAATCAATATTCTACAATGTTTCGCCACGAATCATTTCCAGTGATTTTTGCTTTGCAACTAGTTTATCGTATAACCATCTTTACCAGTTGATGAGCCGCCATACACAAATGAAAGAAAGAAATATGTGGCTGTAATCTTCTATGAAAACGTGGGGGAAGGAAGATTGGAAAATCCTTTATTTAATCAAAAAACATATTCATTTCGTAAAACATATTATGATTTACTTCAAAATATTTTCGGTTATGTCTGACACAGCTAGTCTAGTGCCCGTACTCTGAATTACATGGTGTTTCACGGTGGATGGAACATTATTAGAAGTAGCTGTAGAACCAAACGACAGATAATTTCGAAAATTTGTAGGCGTAGAAAGTCAGGCATGCTATATCCGTCTGAAATATTTTTATCAATACAGTGTTGCCGCTTTCATTAGAAAGTATCAGCTACTTCGTTATTTCAAATGGAACACCCCGTATATTATGTCATTTTTGAAATTCTTATAAGATTCCTCATAACTCTTCCTGATAATTGTCTATACCTATCTGTAACAGTTTCCGAGAAAAAAAAATATTTTGTCCTTTTTGTTTTCAAAAACTATCCCATGAAAAATAATGATTATTTCACAAGGCGGATTCATAAAACATTATTGTAATTCGGGTAAGACCATTGAGTATTCTACCTATGAACCGGATCTCATTTTCTGAATACAGAGTTTCAGAAGTAACTCCTTTTCGGGGACCCATGAAAACGACTGAAGCTCAGTTTTTTAAATGGAATACCCTTAGAATCAGTGTACTTATTTGGAGAGTTGAGACATTTTGCCATTTAACTGTTATGATCATTTATGTCATGAATTCGTCTTCAATAAAATTATTATTGGAAATTGATTTAAATAGTTGGCTATGAACTTCATACTGACAGAGAACCGACATATAATTCCTGTACTGTAATCCTGTGAATTCAAGTTTCATAGGTGAGAAAGTAGTGAAAGTACTACGTGAAAAAATAATTACTCAAATGTAATTTTGATGGCTTTATTCATAATTTTTGGTCAATGTTTCAAGAATATTATGAGAGAACATGCCAGAAGTTCAATGAAGAGTTTCCTGATTCACCTCGAATGAATTTGAGACAATTCATTAGATTGAGAAGAAATTTTAAAATGTTTATATCATCATCAAAAGCTTAGGGCTGGTTGCATTGAGCTCTCTGTTAACTTAACAAGGAATCGACTATTCTAACTCATCAGCTAAGGTAGACGTTGCTATGGATACAAACAAATCAAATATTTAATCGTCTGTTAAATGCTTTATGCAACCGGCCCAAATGTATCAAAGTTGAACATGTGTATTAATAAATCTAGAAAGATATAACGGTGCTGAATCATTTCAAGAAATGACTCAATCTGATGAACTTTCTCAAATTTATTCGAGGTGAGTCAGGATACTTTTCAACACTTCCGGAATGTTGTGCTAACAATCTAGAAACATTGACTAAAAATGATGAATAAATTCATCAGAATCATTATTGAGTAATTATTTTATGAAAATCAAGTTATTTCGAAAAACGAATTTGTTCACTGATTTCCGCTGACCATCTGCACTGGTTGACGCCATGTTGAATAACATGAAGTGTTATCGTCGACTGACGCGTTTAAAAATGTTAAAGTGTCAAACAAGGATGGAAGTAACGAACAGAACTTCAACAGAGGCTGAAGACTCGTGTCTACCAACTTGAAGAAAAAAACATTATTTTGTCCACAATGGGCGTGTACACCTTAGTAGAACTTTTAACTCGAACCATGTTTATAATGATCCTTTTATACATAAATAATGATTGACGACATAATTCGATCGAAAAATTAACTGGAATGTTTTATTTCTGGACATAAATAATAGTACCTTCTGAAAACGGACCCTCTCTTATGACGTAGAAACCTCATCTCACCATAGTTGAAAAAAAATACCAAACGCCCGACGGAGACTGAGGCAACTGATATATTAATTCTTTCAACTGTGATCTCGCGCTAATTCACTCTGACAGAAATCATGTATCATTCATCTCTGTCTGGAATAGTCTTGTTTCAGTATTAGGGTTTTGACGTCACATCATCGCCTCGTTTTCAGAGGTCCGAAAAATCGTGGATTTCAATAATTTTTTACGAAACGTATGGAGCTCACAGCAAGAAACGGTTTGCGGTGGTGAGCTAGTTTGGGTGAGTTCTATCGAATTATGAAATGAATTTTTTTTGTGATATAAGCCCATTGTGACCGCAGGGTCCGACGAGGATATAAGGTACTTTCCCTCCTATGAAAATTGAATTCACAGGATGACTATGAAGGAATTACAAGTCAGTTCTTTTTCAGAGTGAAGTTCATAGCCTACTATGTAGATCCAATTTTGATAATAACTTTATTGAAGAAAAATTCATAACATGAATGACCATAACTAACAAACTGTACGAGATAGGTATACAGTTGTATGGTAAAATGTCTCAACATTCCGAATAAGTAATAATATACAGGGTGTTCCATTTAAAAAACTGAATTTCAACCATGTTCATGAGTCCCTGAAAAGAAGTAACTTCGGAACCTCCCTGTATGCATGCTGAAACAGAGATATGCAGCTATGACCCAAAATACAATGATAGGTTGAAATAACAAAGTAGCTACTACTTTCTGATATAAGCGGCAACACTGTATTGATGAAAATATTTTAGACAGATAGAGCATGCGTGATTATTCACGCCCACAAATTTTCGAAATGATCTGTTGATGTATATTTATATCATATCATTCTCTCATGGAAAATATACAGTCTGTCCAAGATAAGGTTGAGTTGAACAGCATGGGGATCTCGAAAACGGTAGGAGATACGAAGTAGGTTAAATGGGGAAAAAGTTGCGCATTCGGAGGCTCATATCAAGAGCCTTCGAAAATGTTTGAAATTATTTTTAGTTTTTTAGTTATATCGAAAAAAGTGAATTTTCGGAATATCTATTTTATTTTTTTTCTCCGTTATTATTAGAGATACAGAAAAACTGAAAATACTTTTTCATAGCAACTTTTGATGACGTTTAATGTGGTGATACCGATTTTCCTATGCGACGTTTCGTATTCGTAGAACCATCATCAACTTTTGTTTTTTAAATACGGTCCTGGTCATTTTTTCACAGATTCTGAAAGGTTTTTTTATTTTGAATTCAACCATGTATTATACAAGGTGGTTTATGTGTGTTTCGACCTATTTTTAACCATCATCAATGTTTTTTCGAAATTCCAAAGGAAAAATGCCATCAGTTCCACTTATTTTGAAGGAAAATTAGTCAACACACTAATACCTCATCAACTGGTTTCAATCAACAATCCATTTCATTTTGCGGAAACAAAAATTCCATCCATACAAATTCAAAATATGTCAAGCGCTAAAACCAGGCGATGACGAAAGGCGCAGGACATTCTGCGAGTGGTATACCAGGAAATGTCAAAATTTTGCAGATTTCCCGCGAACAATCATCTGGACTGATGAAAGCATGGTCACTAATCATGGTATCCTCGATAGAAAAAATACACATTATTGTTCACGAGAAAATGAACATTTATACATTACAGCGAGACACCAACACCGTTTCGGCTTTAATATGTGGGTTGCAATATTTGGTACACGAATAATTATTGGTCCTTTTATTCACCATGAAACACAGACTCCCTAACATTATAGAAATTTGCTTGAGAATCTTGAGGAAGCTATCTGGATGATTTACCGATTGCGGGAGTTCAGAACTGTTGGTTTCAACAAGATGGCGCTCCGGTACATAATTCCAGAGAAGTTCGTGCGTTTTTATCCAGAAAAATGGATTGGTACTCATTCTGCAGTCCCTTGGCCGGCGCGGTCACCTGATTTGAGACAGCTGGATTTTTTTTAGGGGATATATCAAAAACTTTGTACACGCAAATAGCTTTGATGATGAAGAAGAACTAAGGGACAGTGTCATCGAAGCATTCAATAGAATAACCCCAGAAATGCTTAGTAATGTCTTAGAAGCAACTGTGAGAAGAGGATATCTTTGTTCAGAAAATGATGATAATCATTTTGAACATTTGTTATGAATGTTTCTGAAGGTATTTTTGTCAAAGTTAAGTTGTTCGTGTAAGAATTCATCAACAATTTCAAGCGCTGCATTGAATGATGTAGCGAAATATTTTTCATTCACTTTTCAGTATTGAATAACTGATCCATCAATGTTTGACACTAAATGATCAGAAATAAATGGAACGGATGGCACTTTTCCTTTGGAAGTTCGAAAAAACATTGAGGATGGATAGAAATAGGTCGAAATACATTCGAATCACTTTGTATAGTACATGGTTGAATTCAAAATGAAAAAACCTTTCAGAATCTGTGAAAAAATTATCAGGGCCGTATTTAAAAAACAAAAGTTGATGATGGTTCTACGGATACGAAACGTCGCATAAAAAAATCGGTATAACCACGTTGAACGTCATCAAAAGTTGCTATAAAAAAGTATTCTCAGTTTTTCTGTATCTCTAATAATAACGGAGAAAAAAAATGAAATAGATATTCCAAAAATTCACTTTTTTCGAAATAGCTAAAAAACTGAAAATAATTTTAAAAATTTTCAAATATTCTTGATATGAGCCTCCGAATGCGCAACTTTTTCCCTATTTAACCGACTTCGTATCTCCTACCGATTTCGAGATCCCCATGCTGTTCAACCTTATCTTGGACAGACTGTATATTTTCCATTTAAGAATATAAAATCTGAGAAATGAATGAGAAAATATCTTACAGAACTAGGCTGTCAGCCTCATCTGCTGTACTCCTATGCTCCTTTATCAATAACAATTCCCCAGCTTTGTGAAACTGCTCCACTGCGATTGCTGTCAATTGTGCCAGTACTTGCAAAGCCTTTTGATGGATTTCAGTATCATCACAAATATCTAGCTGCAAACTGTTCAACCAGTTTTCAGCCTCTTTCCAAGTTGATATGCCTTTATCGTAAGTTATCTTGATGTTGATTTCTTTTAGGGCAGATTCAATTTTCTCCTCAATTTCCTCTAGTGTGGATTGGTCCTCATCATCTTCATCAGGTAGTTCACAAAGTTCTCTTACTTGCTCTAGAGTTTCTAGAATCTCTTTCAAAGCATCACCTGCGCAAGCGCCGCTTAAAGATTCCAGCTTGATGTCACATTGTTTTGACAACATTTCTAAGGCTTCCAGATGCACCAGTCCGTGGTAATCATCAAATAAACTTTCGTAGTTCAATTTTTTGGAGATATTCTTTTGTTGGAGAGCTCTATTTTCTTCTTCAGCTTTTGCTTTGGCCTCTTTGAGAACTTGAGATAGAACAGGTTTATCTTGGTCGAGTTTGAGGAAGGCACGTTTGTTTTTTAAGCCTGGATCTCCTTCTTGCAAAACTTCCATAGTTTTTTTTCCTAGTTGAGAACAAAATCATTTGTAGTGAAATTTAGTGATGTGAAATATGAACTGAAAATAATGCCGTTCATGTTTTGAGAAGTAGGAATACCTCCTAGGATCTTCAAAGAATACCTAGGACCCAGGACAAACTATCATATTATTGCTTTCATTTTAAATGCTTGAAAATGAATATAAAAGCAAAATATGAATGTGTTGCTATAAGATCAGACGATGGCTAATGAAGGCCTACTCAACAATAGTTTTTCAAAATCGATCAATAATAAAGATTTTACGAGAGTGTTAAAACGAGGACACTGTATATGAAAAAAGGTGCTCATTTATGACTTGTTTGATGTTTAAAAAAGGTATATCAGTACCAGTTGGTAGAGTGTTCTGTTCAATTCAATAAGGGGGTAACATTTTCAGTCTCAACAGTTGGCGCTACTAAAACGTGAGGTCAATGCCAAAGTAAACATCCCAAAATTTTGCCGGAGAGCCCTAATGGCTGTGGCCTGTTTTATCGAAAATATTCGGAAAAAATTATGTAGAATATTTGAACAAATTGAGAACCCGAGAAGAAAACCTCAAGTACTGGAAAGACTTGAGCAGAATTACGTTTCTTTACTCTCAATGTGGAACTTTATTATGGGAGTGAAGTCAGCCACATCCACAAAATACACCGAGAAAAATGTATCGCCGAAAATTTCACCCGATTTCAGATGGAACTCAAACGCATTTCATAGAACGACTGGAAGAGAGTGAGACCCTGGGTCAAATTTGATAGGAAGGGGTTGAAAAAGCAAATAAATCATTATCTCAGTTAATACTCGTTGTACATGGATTTCGAAGACGGCAAACGAATCTAATGATTGAATTTGATAGGAAGGTGGTGAACTCATAGTTTAAATAAATGCAAAAAGCTCAAAGTCATTTCCACACAGTGTTCATATGAACACTGTGTGGAAATGACTTTGAGCTTTTTGCATTTATTCAACATTTCATTCCACTTTGAGCATTGTGGCTATTTCGTAGTTGAACTCATAGTTTGTTAGGCCGTCTAAGGCATAAGGAACTACTGCCGTTCATTATCAAGGCAGCCAAACTCAGTCTGGCGTCCGGGTACATACCGAGAAGCTGGACGAGAGCGCGTGTGACTTTCATCCCCAAAGTAGGGAAGAAGGACCCTACCCTTCCGAAGTCATTCAGACCGATCTGTCTCACATCCTTCTTACTGAAGACACTGGAGAAGATCGTAGATAACTACATCAGATGTGAGATACTGAAGAGGGTGCCCTTGCACCCAGGACAACATGCATATAGGGCGGGCAGATCAACCGAGACCGCCCTTTTCGTGCTCACCGAAAACATCCAGAGATCACTTGAGCATAAAGAAATCGCCATATGCGCATTTCTAGACATAGAGGGGGCATTTGACAACACCTCTCATGAAGCAATAAAGAGAGCCCCAATGAACAAGGGAGTGGACAGAACCACATCCAAATGGATGTGTCAAATGCTGACCACAAGAACAGCTGAAACGAAAGTGGGTGAGAGCAGCTTTCAAATCAGTACGAACAGGGGCTGTCCAGAAGGAGGGGTACTGTCACCCTTGATGTGGAGTCTAGTAGTAGACGAACTACTCTGGATTCTTACTGAGAACGGAGTAACTTGCTTTGGATATGCGGACGACATAGTCATCATGGCCAAAGGCAAATTTGAAGGGACCCACTGCGACCTCATAGAGAGAGAGCTAGAGACTACCAGAAGATGGTGCCATTCGGTGGGGTTGAGAATTAACTCAACGAAAACCACATTGGTACCTTTTACTAGAAGATGCAGATGATAGTACCCTCCATACTGCGTTCTCTTCCAGAATTCCCATTTCTTCCCAGGAAACTGAGAACTCACGGCGCAGACAGGTCAATGCTGTCAATGAAGACCTTGCTGAAATCACAGCCTGGGGAACCAACAACCTAGTTGAATTCAACGCCACCAAAACTCCCTGTGAGCCTGTATTTTCTCTAGGAAGGCGGAACTCAGTATGCTCAACATTGTAATGTCTGGCACCACCATCCCCACCAAGTCCACCATATCTATGCTCGGTATTTCCATCAGCAACACTCTTTCATGGGATAATCATGTTAGATCCATTGCAAAAGCTGCTTCACAAAAACTCGGATTCTTGTTCCGTGCGAAAAGCTACTTTACACCTCAACAGCTCCTCATGATCTACAAAGCGCAGATACGGCCTGTTCTAGAATACTGTTCCCACATATGGGGTTCAGCACCAAAACATAGGCTGATGCTCTTAGATTCCATCCAGAGAAAAGCCATCCGCCTGGTGGGTGACGCCACACTCACTCACTCTTTGACATCATTGGAACACCGCAGAAAGGTCGGCGACCTTTCACTTTTCTATCGATACTTCCACGGGAAATGTTCTTCGGAAATCTTTGCTATCATCCCTTCACTAGCAATACCAGTCAGACGAACTAGACAAGCCCAGTCAGCACATCCTTTCGTTGTCAACCTCGAAAGATGTCGAACAGCACTTTATCAAAACTCCTTCATCCATAGAACGGCTAGGCTCTGGAATTCATTGCCTGTGGAAGTATTCCCAACAACATATAATCTCCAGAAGTTCAAAAAAAAAATCCAATACCTACCTCCTATCCCTATCCTCCCTAGGAACGCACGATGTTCTTTGAACATTATAGGGATTCCCTTTCGTGCGCTTCAAGTGATAAAAAAAAAGAACGAAGGTTCAGCACTCAAGAGTCGTCCGTCTAAACGGAGAAGACCTAGAATGGCAGCAAGAAGTGAAGTATCTAGGGCTCATCCTAGACTCAAAGCTTCTCTGGAATAGACACGTAGAAAAGATCGCCAGTAAGGCAAAATCATCACTGATGGTGTGCAGGAACCTTGCAGGCAAAACGTGGGGGTGTAACCCATCAATACTGCGATGGATGTACACCATGCTAGTGAGACCAATGATCACCTACGGAGCAGTAGTGTGGCACGGCAGAACCGAAATCGCCAAATATTAGAGAAGGTGCAAAGATTGGCATGTCTTTGCATAACAGGAGCAATGAGATCAGCTCCAACAGCAGCACTAGAGGTCATTTTGGATCTCACACCTCTACACATCGTGGTGAGGAGAACTGCCTATGGAGCACATCTCAGGTTAGCCAAGGTCGGACTAAGAGGGAAAACGCACAGTGCAAGGGGCTCACCCCCCACTGAGATCGCACACCTCGCCGATCTTCCAACAGACCAAATCATTAGGAAGTTCAGTTTTGAGAAGAACTTCCGAGTGGAGCTGAGCAACAAGCGCGAATGGAGCACAGAATCCATCGAATCACTGGGAAGGAACACCATTACTTGGTATACGGACGGGTCTAAAATACCCGAGGGAACTGGAGCAGGAGTCTTTGGGCCTCGCACCAAATACTTCGAATCCATGGGACAATTCCCCAGCATTTTTCAAGCGGTAATACACGCCATAGGAAGATGCATCCAGTTCAACCTAGACCGGAAATACCGGAAAAAGGACATCGCAATTTTATCCGATAGCCAAGCAGCCATCAAAGCG
Source organism: Phaedon cochleariae (assembly GCA_918026855.4). Classification (NCBI taxonomy): domain Eukaryota; kingdom Metazoa; phylum Arthropoda; class Insecta; order Coleoptera; family Chrysomelidae; genus Phaedon; species Phaedon cochleariae. The sequence goes on along the minus strand of OU896709.1, from coordinate 54,257,167 downwards.
TTGAGCTCTCCTTACATCAACTCGAAGATGGTATGGGAATGCCTAAGCAAATTGAATGAGCTAGGCAGCAACAATAAAGTGATCCTCCTCTGGGTGCCAGGACATATTGGAGTGGAGGGGAATGAACAAGCAGACGCTCTGGCACGACAAGGGGCTTCAACGCCATTGATCGGACCAGAGCCATTCTGCGGCCTTGGAAATTCCTATTTCCAAGCAGAACTTGAGAAGGCGGAAGGAGCCTGGAGAGCCAGACAATGGAAAAGACTTCCAGGACTACGGCAGACTAAAGATCTCCTTGGAAATTTCAACCGAGAAAGATCTAAGACACTGACAAACCTCAGCAAAGGAAGTCTCAAAGCAATAACGGGATTTCTAACGGGGCATTGCAGCCTCAAAGAACACCTAAGGAAGCTAGGCTTATAGGAGGACGGCACCTGCAGATTCTGTGAGGAAGAACCAGAAACACCCCATCACATACTGATGGAGTGTGACGCTGTACATCACAAAAGACTGAACATACTGGGAACACACCAGCTGACTGTGGAAGAAATACCACAGCTAGACCCCCTCAAAATCCTCAAACTCCTGAAGGAATTGAATCTCGAGGGGCTGCTATGAACAAGAAATCCTTGATATAGCAGAAGCAGATGGGGCACAATAGATCTAATTGGGTCGCAGCGCATCTGTCACCATCCAACCTACCAATACCAAGGGAAAGAAAAGGGGTTGAAAAACAAAAAAATCATCATCTCAGTTCATACTCGTTGTACATGGATTTTGAAGGCGGTGAACGAATCTACTGATCGGATTTGATAGGAAGGTGGTGAACTCATAGTTTGTCAGGCCGTCTAAGGTGGAAGAAAAGGGATTGAAAAACAAAAATAAACATTATCTTCGTTAATACTCGTTGTACATGGATTTTGGAGGCGGTAAACGAATCTACTGATCAGATTTGATAAAAAGGTGGTGAACTCATAGAACTCACAAACTCACAAACTATGAGTTCACCACCTTCCTATCAAATCCAATGAGTAGATTCGTTTGCCTTCCTCCTCGAAATCGATTTACAACGAGTATTAATTGAGATAACGATTTTTTTTTGTTTTTCAACCCTTCTTCTTCCCCCTTAGACGGCCTGACAAACTATTAGTTGACCACTTTCCTATCAAATTCGATGAGTAGATACGTTTGCCGTCTTCGAATTCCATGTACAAGGAGTATTAACTGAGATAATGAGTTATTTTCTTTTTCAATCCCTTCACCACTTTCCTATCAAATTTGACTCAGGCTCTCACTCCCCTCCAGTCGTTCTATGAAATGCGTTTGAGTTCCATCTGAAATCGGGTCTAATTGTTGAACACATTTTTGGCGATACATTTTTCTCGGTGTATTTTGTGGATGTGGCTAACTTCACTCTCACCTTGAGGTGTATTTCCACCAGAGCAATCTATTTCTGCTAGTTAGAAACCTTAACATCATCATTTAAAGAAGTTATGAATCATTTTCTTATATTCACCCCTTGTAGCATCCCTCCTACGGCCTGGCAAAATATTTGAATAGGTACTTGAGGTGTATTTCCACCAGAGCAATCTATTTCTGCTAGTTATAAACCTTAACATCATCATTTAAAGAAGGTATGAATTATTTTCTTATATTCACCCCTTATAGCATCCCTCCTACGGCCTGACAAAATATTTAAATAGATACTCCTGGTGTATTTCCACCAGAGCAATCGATTTCTGCTAGTTAGAAAAATTGACATCATCATTTATAAAAGTTATGGATCATTTTCTTATATTATCACCCCTTGTAGCATCCCTCCTACGGCCTGGCAAAATATTTAAATAGGTACTTGAGGTGTATCTCCACCAGAGCAATCTATTTCTGCTAGTTAGAAATCTTAACATCATCATTTGAAGAAGTTATGAAACATTTTCTTATATTCACCCCTTGTATAGCATCCCTCCTACGGCCTGGCAAAATATTGAAATAGGTACAGAGCAATCTATTTCTGCTAGTTAGAAACCTTAACATCATCATTTAAAGAAGTTATGAATTATTTTCTTATAATCACCCCATGTAGCATCCCTCCTATGGCCTGGCAAAATATTCAAATAGGTACTTGAGGTGTATTTCCACCAGAGCAATCTATTTATGCTAGTTGGAAACCTTAACATCATCATTTAAAGAAGTTATGAATTATTTTCTGGTATCCACCCCTTGTAGCATCCCTCCTACAGCCTGACAAAATATTTCCACACTCACTGAAGGTGTGATCTGATAAGGCCTATCAATTTTGTTCGGCTCCAACATCAAAGTATTCATCTTAATGGATTTCTGAAATTTTTTTCAAATACATACATTTTTCTCAGTGTATATTTGTGGATGTGGCTAGTTTCACACCCGTCCATAATAGTATTACCAATGACTTTATTTGAGTTTGAGATTTTATTCCCAAGGTGTTATTGCATTTTGAAGGAACCAATACTGGTTTAGTATTTATCTGGGTATTTATATAATTGTGCAGTGAATAGCAATAAGATCAGGATAAGTATATAATTAATCATGTACTCATACGAAATAGGAATTCATATTTGGTAACATTATTTATTCAGGTTATTGAATTTTTTCCAGGGTTTTTGGTCTATTCAATAAAAAAATAGATAAAAAGTTACTTCCCAAGTTACCTAATGAAAATTTATCATCCATTGTTAGATTCACACTCAGATTTGTATTATAATTCATCAGAGGCTCTGCATAGGTCAGAGAAGTGAAGAAGGAGCATTCAGAAAGTATATTCAAATTTGATTCCTCCTATTGAATAAGGATTGATGTTTCATGGATAGTTTGAAAAAAGTGGGGGGGGGCTTTGCCCCCGAACCCCCTACGTGCCGCCGCTGTAATTTATGGAGATGGGAAAATGGTCAAACCAATGACGGCTAAATATCTAGACTGTCTGAGGAACCCATCAGTCTAGATATTTAGCTGCCATTGGTCTAACATTCAAGCTGATGACTTTAGCACCCATCAACACCATAATTCAAATTCACTATACAGGGTGTCCGGAAATTATGCGCAAAAAATCAAGAGGGTGATTCTACATGATGAAATAAGAAATTCTTTTTATATGTACGTGGGTCCGGAAATGCATAGTTTTCAACATACAGTGTGTTAAAACTTTTAAACAAGATCGGTTTTCTATGAATATCTCAAATGTCCTTCTACCAATTTTCTTGAAATTTGGCAATGATATTCTTTGTCATAAGGGGCTGATATAGCCATAATTCAATTGGAATTATTAAATCCAGTGGCGTCCTGGGGGCAACCTACCGAATATTATTGTCAATAAAATGTGCGCCACTGATTTTTTTGAATTCTGTATCTTCATAACCTATTGACCAACTAAAAACACAACATTTTGAACTCTTGAATTATTTTGATAATTTGCTTCATTTCCATGGAAAAAAATAATTACCAATTTATTGCATAAATTTGTGCCAAAAAATTCCTTAAAAAACTGAGGTAAAAATAAATGCGGCATCAATGTCCATAGATAGGGAATATGTATGAAGATTCATTTTCTTCAAGTATTCCTTGATACATGTTTGACACACTCTACACTCTGTATATTGAGAACTATGTATTCTCGGTCCAGGAAGGCGTAGTTTTCGATAATACAAAGTGTGTCTAACATGTATTATAAAATATTTGAAGAAAATTAATCTCAATTCAATTCTTATTCTACGTCTATAGACATGGATAACACATTTAATTTCACCCCTGTTTGTGAAGCAATGTTTTGCACAAATTTATACAATGAATTGGTATTTATTTTTTTCCACGGAAACGCAGCAAAATTGCAAAATAATTCACGATACTAAAATGTTGTATTTTCAGTTAATCATTAGTATATGGAGATAGAGAATTCAAAAAAATCAGAGGCGCACATTTTATTGACAAAAATATTCGGTAGGGTTCCCCCGGGACGCCACTGGATTTCACAATTCTAATTTAAAAATGGCTAAATCAGCCCCTCATGACAAAGAATATATTCATAAAAAAACGATTTTTTCTAAAAAGTTTAACACACTGTATCTTGAAAACTATGCATTTCCGGACTCAAGTATATATGAAATAAATTTCATATTTTCTCATGCAGAATCACCCCCTTGATTTTTTGCGCATAATTTCCGGACACCCTGTATGAATATTATACAGGGTGGTTCACATTTTTAATCATTGATTTTAATAAATAATAAAGAAATGAAAAATAAGACCTATCCTATCCTCTTTTATAACATAACTTCAAATTCATTATAACTTAAAAACAGATGGATGAAGTTATATGAATTGATATCTAGGGAAATACAAAACTCATTTTTATCAAATTTGGATCACATTTTTATAGGTGATCCATGGTGAACCAGCATCTACAGTATATGTCATATGTCTCAAATAATTAGTTACCCACAGGACATTTTTGCATTACCCTGCAGTACATCTGATTCTGTCCTGCAGTATCATATAGTACTTTGCATTACAGCAATTTTGCAATACCTGCATACTTTTTTGACTAGTGGTCAGTCCCTTGTTCTGGACATATTGAGGGTGAATGATTATTTTTGAGGTGAGTAAATGATTATTTTAGAGGTGAGTAAATGATTATTTTAGAGATGAGTAAACAATATGAATATTTTGAGTACCTACCTATAGTTTCCAGAGTATCCAACCCACCATTGATGACTTTGTTGCCTGTATGCTCCACAAATTTAGTGAGATTAGAAACTCCTGAAACAAAATTTGACAGATTTCCAAACCCAAACCCATTATAGTTCTTGTCTTTGCTGTCTTCCTCCACAGCACTGTTTTGTTCAACATTCTCCAAAATTCCACAAATTTTTTCTTCTTCATTGAGGTGCTGCTTAGCCAGTTCTTCAGGATTAGGAATACCCATGCTATTTTCTAGTACATTTGATAGGCCTTGTGAAACTTGGTTGGTTAGTGTTGAAACACTATGAGTAGCAGTGCTGAGTATAGAGGAGACTCCCCAGGTGCTCCAACCACCCCAAGTGGTATCATTGCTGGTATCCTTTGCTTGACTTGAGACTGCAATTTTATTTTCAATAGGATCCCATTCTTCCTTTTGCCATGTGTCATCACTATCATCTCCTTTGTTTTCTATGGGCTCCCAATCATCATTCTCCCATAAATTTTCTTCAATAGTTTTTTCTGGTAGAGAAACTGTTTTGATGTTTTTACCTACACTAGGATTCACATTATCAATTGATATTGGTTCCCATTCATTATTATCCCACATATTTTCAGTTTCAGATTCTTGAGACTGATCATCATTGGCTTTTTCTGAACTGCTCTCTGTTGAATGTTTCTTCAGTGTTACTATTTCACATTCACTTTTGTGCTGTTTCTCAGTTCTATTCTGTGCTGGAATATCTTGGTCTACTAATCTCCTATTTACTAGAACATCTTGATTAGGGGTATCAGCTACTTGTGTTTCTACTAAGGAATTGATATTGATATCTGTAATTCTCTTAGGAATGATAGGATTATCCTTATAATCATTTTTCACTTTGATTTCATTAGTTCTGTTACCTTCAATGTCTCCAAGTATTGAGGCATTGTTTGACACACTATTTTCACTTTGTTTAGCTGAAATATTTCCTAAATTTTCATCAATGTTCAAGTTACCTAAACGTTTTTCCAAATCATTGTCCAGATTATCTAAAACAGACTTATCTCCTGTGTCTTCTGAACTTTCACTATCTGAGTGAAATTCATCAGCACTTTCAAAGTGTTCACTATCTGAAGTATCCATCACTTTTTCCTTTTATGTGACAAAAAATGACCCATGTAATGAATTGGATATATTAAGGACATCTGTAGAGGCAATCACTACAAACTACGTATTTATTATTACTTTTTATATTTTGATTTTGACTTATTTTTATTATTCACAATTGACAGTCATGACAGTATCGACAGATCTGACAATTTTTTAACATTATCTCTGTTCATCGCATGATGAAAACAGAGACAGCTTTTCTCAGATAGTGATTTAACTCTGTTCTGATGAGGTCTGTTCCGTTTTATGTTCGTTTCATGCTCGCGGTTTGCTCCGACTACACGATTGAACTTTGAATCAGTGGCGTATCACACGTAGGGGCAATACTCATGATTGTTTCGTTGACATTTATTTTTCTGGAAACTGAAGACTGTTCAGGTTTTCATAGGTTGTTCAAACTCACTGCACATCTGATAGGGATTTTTATGTAACACATTTTGAGAAAGAAGAAGATTGAATCGTTCGTTCCGAAATATAACATAAATAATACAAACTATTTTTATTTATATGGATGAGGTCATCCCTAGGACTTTTGGAAGAGGCCTTCCCTAGGCCTTTTGTCACTTGAATTGAGAAACAGCCTCTAACCCGCGAAGGCACTCTTTGGAAATACGTTTAGGCTCTTTGTTATTATTGTGGTAGGTACCTACTTTGAGTATTTATATATAATTTTTGTATTTCTTAAAGCAGTTAGTTTTGTTGTCAATATGAATCATGCTGATTTTTGAGAAATAATAAAATCATTGGTAAAATATCTAACAGAAAACAACTACTTACCTGGCTAATACCACAGAATATATATGCCATATATGGCATTATTATTATTATTCTCAGAGAACTAAAACCTGTAACATAAAACTAAAAAAAATACAGTACTTACCCAAACATTATGTGGTAGGGTCCACATCGTCTCAAAGATGTATTGAAAATGAAACAAATGAGTCTTAAAAACAAGTTTATTATATATTTCATATTAGACCATATACTTTAATGATAACATGTTTATATGTTTTTCTTTATGTTCTTCAAACATAATAATATATTATTTTACAAGAATAGGGCTATATAAAGATTTATAGGGTGTATGTACATATAATACAAGTAAAAAAATCACCACAACTATTAGTGAATATTCCCAACTAATATAGTTGGAATAATAACATAATTGATATTAGCCTAGAGATTTTTTGGGCACCTTTTGGATGGCTCAGACTTATTTTACAAGAGATCCTAATTATCAATTAAGTTCTCATCATATACATGGTGGTAGATCATCAAAAATAGTATAATCTGCTTCATCTGCTTATATATTTTTTCCTAGGATGCTTATAAATAGTTTCAAAAGTTTGTGATTCATTTTCTCAAGCACACTATATATTATCAGGTTGATGAAAAGCGGTAATAGTGTGTTTCAACTGATAATTTGTTTTTATGAAAAACTTTTTGAAAGAGCCCCTTTTAATCCAGTAACTTTATACATCACAGTATGCGTCAAATCCGGTAGTTCTGATTTTTTGCAAACTTGTTCGTGATGTTGACCTGATGAATAATCCAATAATAATAATAATGACCTTGAGCGCCGAACGCAACTTTGTCAAAAATCGAAAAAACAGCGAAAACATCGTTTTTTTTTTCAGTTTTTGGCGACTATAACCCTAAAGGACTAGTTTTTGAAAAAATTCTTTGATAACGTTTTTAAAGTAGACCAAATTTGCTACAATATGATCTAAAAACTGTCTCTGTAGACTCTTTAGTTTCCGAGATTGAGCCTTTCAAAGTTTATAATTTTTTTCGAACTTCACAATTTTTTACAATCCTGTTGTTCTGATTGAATTCTGACCCTGATTATACAATCGAAGCCCTGTACTTTCATGATGAGATGATAAGAAAGAAAATGAGGAGTGTGAACGAGGATGTTTAAGCTGAGCTACGAATAATGAAATAAAAAAGATAAGTACAACAAAAGTTAATGAGTCTATTTGTTAGGAAATAGAGTAATACTAAAGATCAAAAAATTTGATTAATTTAGCCCTCTTGAAAGGTCCCGGTTGAGGTTCGTCTGGATCTGGATCGACGTATTGGGATGGCATATCCCCATCAGGGGATGGTGAATATGATTTCAAAGGAAAAATGCGGGTAACGTGTATTGTGGTGGATAGTGGAAGCCGTGCAGATCGAGAAAATTTGCCTAGTTTTTTCACATTCCTACTGTGATTCTGTGAAAAACTCTGTGCATTATCCACAGATTAAAGATCTATCAAGAATAAGAAGAGAAATGTGGATAGCAGCCATCAAGAGAAAGGATCTAACAACAGAATCAATCATGAGAAACCAAAGGATGTGTAGCAGGTACATGAGAGAAAACCAATACTTATTATATGTGATGGCCCTACAACCAGGCGCCATCTTGCCAGCTGAAAAGTCCCGTGGATTAGATTGCCTAAAAAGTTTGAAAACGTGCAACAGGTGGGTCACATTCGTGACTCCACACGAACAGTACTAGCACACTCCGTCGGAGGTAATTGAAAGTTCATCCCGTTAGAGTAAATTCGAGTGACGCCTAAAACATTGCAAAAAATTCGAAGTTCGAAAAAAATTATAAACTTTGAGAGGCTTAATTTCGAAAACTATTGGGTCTACAGAAACAGTTTTTGTATCATATTGTAGCAAATTTGATCTGCTTTAAAAACGTTCTGAGAGATTTTTTTTCAAAAACTAGTTCTTCAGGGTTATAATCGCCAAAATTTGAAAAAATTATGATTTTTTCGCGGTTTTTTCGATTTTTGACGAAGTTGCGTTCGGTGCTCGAGGTCACAAACTTGGATCATTCATTAGGCCAACATCATGAACAAGTCTGCAAGAAATCAGAACTACCGGATTTGACGCATACTACCCCATATGTTCAGGCGACAAAGTTACTTGACTAGTGTTGAAAAGGAATATTCTCAGATAAATTATGAACATACAAAAATGGATATACTACTTTGAGTGGTGGAAATTTGCCATCCTCACATTCTGAAAACGGGCATTTGAAATACTCAGGAAACAAAACATAGTTTATCAAGATCATTCAAAACATAAAGATTTGATTACAGGTATGGAGGTGTACACAATGGATACACGGTGGTCCAATTGAAAGCTTTTTCCAAATTCAAGGCGTTACGGCAAAAATTTTAGGTGACTGAAATGATGTCAAAATACCTTTTAATTCAAGGTCGTGTATGGTGTCTGCAATTAACTTTCAAACACCCACAGCAAAATTTGTAGTTGTTTTTTTTTTCATAGAACTGAACAGTCGTTCATATTTTATTATACATTTTGAAAAATTGTCCATCTAATGACGCCCCTGGTATTCATATCAGCTGACAAAATCCTAGGAATGTATTTGCTTACAGATATCTATACCTTTTCAACTTCAATTTCAGAATCGGTAAGTTATATTTCGGAAAAGGTAAACTCGGTTTCAGAAATGGTTAACTCAATTCCAGAATCGGTGAGTTGAATTTCAGAAAATGTCCATTCAATATCAGAAACGGTAAGTTATATTTCAGAATTGGTTAGTTCAATTTCAGAAACAAAAGTTCAACTTGAAATAAATAATCCTGATAACACATTCACTATCGTGAATTGAATAAGTCACTGTATGAATCTTAGTTCATAGGATAATGAGAGTGCATTTAAAATGGGCATCCTACAGATACCATAGTGGTAGTTCTGGATAATGCACCTGCATATTCAAGAATATATAGAGGAGATTTGCATGAAGGAATGATTTCAAGATGTTCTTATTTGAAGATTGGCACCTTACAGCCTCCAATGTTGAACCCAATAATTGAACATATGGAATACCTTCAAGTCAGAAGTGAAAAGCTTCTTGCGAGAGCATCACCAAAGGGTGATAGCTGGGGATCCAAACAGATTGCTTAACCAAATAGAAATGTTTTGAAGAAAGTTCAATGAGAAGATATCTCAAAAGTGTTTGAATTCGTTTAAATCATGTGCAACGCCACTATCCTTCTGCGATTCGAATGGAAGACATGTCTGTATGGATTAACTGAAGATTAAGTTTAGTATATGTTTTAAAATGGTTTTTAAGAATTAAAATATTCTGAAGATGGTTTGTTCTTTCCACATGCAACTAAAAATATGTCAAACAAATATAAGGATTCATTTTCTGAAATACAACTTACCATTTCTGAAATTGAATGGACTTTTTCTGACATTCAACTCACCGATTCTGAAATTGAGTTTACCATTTCTGAAATTCAACTAATCAATTCTGAAATCGAGTTCACCTTCTCCGAAATATAACTTACCGATTCCGAAATTGAAGTTGAAAAGGTATAGAAAGTCACCAGAATATCTGTTTTTTTTTTTTTAGTGGTGAATGTTAAATGTTTCTTCCAACTTGAACTCCTAAACAAAGCAGCTTATGACCAATGTTTGAAACTTTTCTTCTCAAAATAATGTCTTTTATCAACTGCTTATATTTTGCTACTATAAAGTGGACCATCCTGTATATCCAATAGTAAACCATAATTCGCGGTCGCCAATGTCATCAGACGACGTTCGATGAACATGTCTAACTTTCAATCTAAGCCAGGAGTTAGGAATTTTTCCAGTAGTTTTCATGTCATCACAATGTCAGATTACCTTGATTACCGCGAATCAGTGTGATGCAAAACAATTCTTTTTTGTAACTGTTATTATAATACTGGCCAATTTCACAACCAAAGCAACTTTATAGGGTTCTAACCATTGTTTTGAAATGAACTGGATTACAGATAAGGTGAAAAAAACTGCTTTTGTGTTTCATTAGATGAAAATATGGATACAGATTGAGCAAAACACTTTTTTTCAGTGTTTTCAATTTTGATCAAGCATCATAGAAAAACGGATTTTTGATGATCTGAAGTCACTCTTTATAAAACTCTACCACCCTCTCTAATTTCAATTATTTTATAGGCACAATTTAAATTCAAGCAATGCCAATATTCACATATGCTCATTTATTTTTTAAAAAACAAATAGACAAAAATTTGTATTGAATAGTGTTGTTGACTAGGGTGTTTCAATGTCAATTTGAAATATTGGCCATGGTCATATGACCAATTCATCAAACTTATCAAGGCACCCTGGAGTCGACTACATATAGTAGAAATGAGTGAGTTGAAATATATAATTTTATAAACTATCAATTTTTATCAAGGTACTGACTACAATTCCAGAATTCTATTAATAATTTGCAAGTAATCAGGAGTCGACGCATAATTTCTATAATAAATTCATTACTTGAAGAAAAAGGTATGGTAACGAGGTTGAGAAAGGATTGTACTAATTAAATATCGAGCAAATCAATCAAACGATTTTGGAAGTGCTCCAGTAATATCAGCAAAATATACATGAGTATGAATAAAACATTCAGATCTTTCAAGATCCTTGAAGGCACTACATCACAGAGTTTGAAAATATCATAATGTGTCCATCAAGCAAAACAAATGACACATGTTATTCCATAACAAACTATCCATTTTTGAATGTAATTTGTTTATTGGGTTACATCTACTAGGAAGGCATATATTAGTGTTATGTCTTACTCTAGCAATTTCGTCACAAATTGTTAAAAACAAAGACAGTGATGAATTTAATCTTGAGAGTTCTGTACGAAAACCATTGAGTATACAGGTTTTTCTATTAGGAAACGTAGACACCACATGGGTGCTTTATCGATTTTGCTCATTTCTAGGCTCTTCGGCCTCGGGTCATAACTAATGAACCATCTAGTATATTTTTCTGATATTTGGTACGCATGTTCTCCTGTTACTACCCAAGTACACACTAGTGTGTGAAAATATCCTGGTCCGAATTCACAAAATTTCGAAGAATCGTTGGGTGATCAGAAAAACCTTGATTCATTAAATGTTCAAAATTCCCTTTTAAATTTGAGTATTGTACAAAACTACAAAGCCCTGGAAGGGACACATAAAATAAAAAAAAATAAAACTCTTCTAAATTCCGAGTTATAACTCGGAATTTCGCATCCAATTTTCTGAGTTATAACTCAGAATTTTAAAATTCCGAGATATAAGTCGGAATTTTGAAATTCCGAGCAATAAGTCGGAACTTTGATGTAAAATTCCGAGTAATAACACGGAACTTTGAAATTCTGAGTTATAACACGGGACTTTTTAAAATTCCGAGATATATGTCGGAATTTTAAAATTCCGAGTTAAAACTCAGAATTTTGAAGGGTTAATTTTTTTTATTTTACGTGTCCCTTCCAGGCCTTTGTACAAAACATAGAATCAAACAGTGGTCTTTCAATTTTCACGCATACAATTTCACTACAGACATTTTCAATTTATATGAGTCTTTTATTGGATTTGGATTGTTGAAAACTGAATATTTCGGATTCCTGTATTTTAAATAATGAAAATAAATGGATATACCATATATTGAACAAATTAATCTGTGGTATATTCTTCTCCCATTGAATAGTTATTGCCTGCATTGTTATGCCTTTGAAATATTCCATAATAATATGTGTTTTCAGAGATCCATACTCTATACCATTGTATCATTTCGGTCGAGTAACCGACAAAAAATTATCACTCCCTTCTATGTATAGATTGCTTGCGGACATTTCCAGCACGGGCAAGGAACTTTTTTCAATATTTTATTTACGAATTAAATATTGTAAAGTTTCGGAGCATCGGCTGGGGATAGTCCTGCACGATTCGCTGTTGCGTTCCAATTAACAGTGCTGCTCCTAAAGTGGCGCATGGAGTTAGTAACAAAGCCTACACAGAACACGCAGAAAGATATGATGATGTGGTTGTGAGCATCAGAGAAGAAGTAGGACGGTGTATGTAGGTGGGTGTGGAAAACTACCAGCTGAGCGTGAGAGCGGGCCAGCTGCTTAAGTAGACCTCGGTCTCGGGGGTTAACGATGATAGTTAGCAGGCCTGCCACTGCGCATATGGTAGTGAGTACATTACTAGCCTACAAAACACAGCTGAAAAACTCTGAAAAGAGAGCTGATGGGCGGTGCCTGAAAAGGATGTTAGCCAGCTCTCTTGAGCGAACCACATCAGTCATTGAAAACACTTGGGGTTTGCAAAAAGGTCCCATTGGGGACTAGTTGCTGACGTGGAAACGTCCCCCACCAGTACCAGTACCAGTACCATCCTGCCAGCGATGCTTCATATATGATTTCGAGTGACTTTAGGATTTGGAGGGATTCTGCCGCCTGGTGTGTGATGAGAACACACGACCTTCCTGTCGATTGATCGACGGATGTCCCGTTAGCTCAATTGGCAGAGCGTTGGGCATGTAACCCAAAGGTTGTGAGTTCGACTCTCACACGGGGCGGTGGAGAATTTTCATTTTCCGTTGTCACTCGAAATCAGGGCTTTCCATCATCTTCATTATTATATGTATCTTTTCGGTCGAGTACCTAACCCAGACATATTTTTAAACGCCCTGTATCCAAGTTTTTCGATATTGTATTTCTTGAAAAAATAATATTTCTATAAACAAGACCTTTTGATGGCCCCCCAGTTTAACGCTTTCTTTCGTCAATTCGATAATAAATGGAGGCTTCACTATTTTTTTACATATTTCTAGGGAATGAAAACATTTCAACTTGGAAAAATGTGGTGATTTCTGTCAATTCTTTTCACTTATACATAAAACTATGACATCAACATAGTATTAATAATGAAGAACGCGAATACAGGGCGTTGAAACAAATATAATACGGACCTATGATGCAATGGAATTGAAATCTGAAAAACTTATCATAATTTCATAAGGAATATCCAAACTATTGAATTTTGGGCTGTGAAATTGTAAGAGAAAATTTGATGAACACTGTTTGATCCTATGTTTTGAACTCTTTCCAATCTTGGAAGCGAATTTTGAACATTACAATACATGGCGTAGTTTCTATCACACAAGAATTTATCGAATTTTTCTTAATCCAAACTGCATATTTTTTCTGGCTGGGTAGCAGGAGTTCATGTGTATCAAATATCAGAAAAATATACTGGGTGGTTTGTTGAAATGAACACGATCGATCCAATATGTTAGTTAGGAAGACTGTAATGGTATCATTCATTGTATATTAAGAACCATCTCAATTACCTCTTTCTACTATTGACGTATTTCTATTTTCCAATGAACCTCTAAATCCTCATCATAACAGGTTCTTCAAAAGTCAATATTCAAATATGCAGAATTAAACCAAACTGTACTAGAACTATAAAAGGCAAGTTTCCGTCAATATTTACTTGATTGGAGTGATAAATTTATTTGATTAGAAACAAATATTTGTTTACATAATTATATCAAGAGGCTAGAAAAATTCCTTTCCCAGCACTTCTACTTCTTGGACTCAATATTGAAAAAATAAATATCAGGCATTTATTGCTGTCGATGAAGGAAAAAAGCGACTCGCATAAGAACACAAATAATGAGATGCCGACGGAGAAAAAATATCAATTTGAGTGGCACCTTGAAATAGTACAGGGTTTTGAGAAATTCTACTAAGAACGCTTCACAGGTCATAGGAATTGTAATTTGATGGATGATTATTTAGGGACACAAGGTGCTCAAGTGGTCAGCTTTAGAGGCTGTTGATGAAGTTGAAACATGAATATACCTTTTCAGAAATAACTCAAGGGCGGCAGACTTTTTTTCAATCCATTTTGGCATACGATTTTTCCCTGTTAAGTCCCTGATGTTGCACTAGTCACAAGGCGATGTAGTAACTTTTTTCCAATTCCTATATTTTTTAATTGCCTCGGCTTTTACTTGATGGAAATCCATTGTAAATTTAAAACACTTCACAAACGATATGATTTCTATGAACTCAGTTTATTCTAGTAGCATTTCACTTGCAGAAGCTGTGCTTGGCTTTATATATAGAATTTTGTGGAAATCTTATCATTTGAAGTTTTTTATACTTCCGTTTTTTATGTAAGTGATGTAATTTTGATAACAACGCTCAACCTTCAGAACTAAGCTAATATGAACAGTTTTCAAAATATTCTACTGCTTAGGTATTATTAATCATTTGCTGTAGTAGAACATAATAAAGATGCTTGTTTTTTTATGCATGAAATTTACTTTTTTATTAATTTGCTATTGAAAATTATTAGAAAAACTTATGAAAGATTTTATTCTAGGTCAAATATTTCAAATATGGTTGTCGCAAGCATAGTTGAAGATTATTATTATTTTATTTTATTTTAATATTTCATCATGAAATATGTGGGAAATCGTGAAGTTGAGTGTGACGACCACAGAACTCAAAGACCTAGGAGGCAAGTGTAAGAAATCACTGAAATCTGATACAACCAGTGTCATTATGGCAATGGTGATCGTGTGCACATTATCTGCAACATTGTCAGTTATATATTTTTATACGAAAATCTCATATTTATGCATTACATTAGGATGTAGTAAATATTTCTTATAAAACTTCTTGTAATTGATAATCAACAGATTTACATAAATCATAATATATAAAATTCATAGACTCACTGATATCAATAGAATGGCTAAGAGATCCATGAATTATTATGAACTTCTAATTTCTTCATCTGGCAACTGTGTAAGAATTTACCCATGTCATTTTGTGTGACGTAGACTTAGGAGAGAGCCGGATTAGTTTCAGTTATTCAGTGTTTCATTTCACTCCAGTTTGGGAAGTTTATTGTAATCATAGTTTATATCTACAGTGCTTATTGGATTCAACATTCATTGACTAATTTGTGTGTATTGTTTTCAAAATGAATGATTAGGTGTCAAGATGAAGAACAAATTCCAGGAATGTTTCACTCCAGGTAATTTTATATCGTCAACAAGCTTTGTGCTACTATACAATGGGCGACATTTGAAGAAATTAAAAAAACACGTGAGTTTTAATTTTTGAAGCCTCATCTCATGACATTCATATGAGAGATGTTACGTCACTGGTGAAATACAAGCAGGGGTCATGTGACACCTCGTTTGAAAGGTCTACTGATCGCCTATCCAACAGTCAAAATTTTGCATAGGAATATTGCAATTAAAATGGATTATCATTTGGTTAACTGAATCTTGCAGAGGTCTGCTACTGAGAATTGAACATCGAAGGGTCGTCTAGTTGAAAAAATACACAATAAAAAAAGTTCTGAACTCTAGTTTTTGGATTTTTTTCGGAAGTCGTCTTGTTTTGAAATGAATTTATTCCATACATTTGCATCATACTGTATATTTTTTCTACAGCTATAAAATTGATCTGGCTTTACTGTGTTCCATACAATGAGACAATGAGGTACTTTGTATGTCATCAATTTTATTTCCGTATCTGATATCCCAATGACTCATTGTGTTATTATTTCAGGAAATCTCATCTCTTATGAAATGTAAAATTTCAAGCGATATCAGCTCTGTCTAATAGATGAGCATTACTTAAGAGAAAATCAGATGGGTACAAGCCAAAGAAATTAAAAAAATCGCTGTTATCTGTTACAGCCGTAGGCTACGGCTGATTCTGCAAACTTCAGTCTCGTGGGAAATTACTATCATTCTGTGCTCGTTAAACAATATACTATTTTGTTGTGATGATTATATTACCAAAACTAAAATATCTGGCAAGAAGTTACAGATCTGATGATATTCAATCATATTTTAGGCTAACCAAGCCACGTTGCTTGGATGACTGCTCGATGCCACTGTTGGGAAGTTGAGTCGTGTTTTTCTCAACTAAACCCAATTTTCGCGAGGTCTCGTTTTTCTTTTAATTTAATTGACTCATAAACGAACCTCCAAATCAAAATTCCACAAGAGTGCCGTTCTTTCTGAATTGAACAGGAAATTTGGGAAAATACCAAATTCTGAAAAGTTTCGAGATAACAAAGGAATCCATCATAATAAATATCAAATAAATTTTCCACAATGTTTAGCCACAAAAACTTGGTAATCTAATAATTCTGAAACCGCCCCTGGTATGGTCTCGTCTTTACTGCGCCTGCTCACATTTGCCGTTCCAGCCACGTCAAGGAACACAACAGTATGGGATAACAAACATATTATAAATATAATGCAGACTATTTTGTGAATAAATATGGTACGGCAGTATCACAGATGTAGAGAAAAGTTTGTTACAAATATCCTTACTTCATATTTCACAAGTATATAGAAATTCGGATCAGTGCGTTACCATCGAGACAATAAGGCCTGCATGCTCCGTGGTGACGTCACCTTAGTGATGACTAACCAGCGGCTCGTTTAAGGCGACCGCGTATTTCAATTCGAAATTTTTTTTTGGTACGTACGTATTTTTGTCTGAAAAACACGAATTTGATAATGAAAATGTGAACAAACCACTATTTATCGAGAAATTTCAAGAAAAAGTTCGAAATTTCGCCTTCTTTCTCTCCTTGTGTTGGGGGCATTTAAAGCTACTTGCTCTTCTTATTTTGTCATTGGACACTTTATATACTCATGATGTACTTCGATGACACATTTTTATATAGAAAATTCAATAGGAAATATGATTTTTATGGCGAGTTTTTCATATTTAGTGAACAAGCATTCCAGATGACGGCCAATTAATCAATAGTCAATCAAAATACGAGGTGTCAAATGTCAACAGATTGCTTTGGAATGACATTACACACGCCATTATTTTAAATGATATTCTTCCTTCTTTTCACTAGATATGGATAAATCTCAAGAAAATCATATTTATAGTTGAATCATCATATAATAGAAAAAAATGTGACATTTATTGTAATATATATAAATTGTCCAATATGATGAAAAAAGAAGGGAAAATTGTTCTAAATGCCATCCAAAAGACAGGCGAAAAAGAAGGTGAAATTTGTAACTTTATAGTCAAATATCTTAATAAATAATGATAAATGCAGTTTTACCTTTTTAAGTAGAGTGTTTGTAGTACATGTTAATATGATAGTTGCAATTTGATCATTGGAATGAATTCTGCATGCATTGCCACGAGGCAAATGACCGTTTTCAGAAAGAAATTTGAGAATGTATTGAGTTGAAAATGCCCGTTTATTATGAACATTCAAGAAAATTTCCTCGAATTCAGAGATGATTTTGTTGAATATAATATACGAATACAAAACTAACTGCACAATCAAAGCTTTTCTCTTTTTCCTCTACTCATACTTTTTATGATAGAGTAATTGTCTTCTATTATTAATTCATCATTATAAATTAAAGCTCTGTTTACTACTGTACTTAGATGGAGTAAAATCCTCGCGGTGAATTGCAAATACCCACTTTTTCGATAGTTGCTTGTCCAACGGGAAACTAAAAGCATGAACTTTTGGAAGACCCACATAATTCCTCCGACAAAAGGGAACACAACACAAGAAAGGCATCGCTATTTCGCCTATCACAACACAAAATATTTCACAAAAAAGTAATTTTCCGCCAATTATGTCGATGAATAAACAAAAGAATTCGGGACCGCTTCAAAAACATACGTGAATCCCCGATGAATTAACAAGAACTGACGCGTTAGTGACAAGCGGTAAAACACTGGCCTCTCTTGGGTGACGTCACGAGCTGTTTACGTCAGAGTCTGCTGGCCTTCTAATCTCGATGGTAACGATCAGTGGCGGTGTTGTTTGAGGGGTTGCTTTTGTTGATTAAAAGCATATTTATAGTGTTGAATATATCAAATAACCTAAATTGGACGTTACAAAATGACGTATACATTTCATAATGCATAAGATTCAATTTATAAATGCACATACCTACACACATTGTTAGAAATTCCGATTTATCAAATCTATGAAATATATCCATGAAAAAAATCAATTTTCTGGCAATGGTTCCGCCAAATCTATAGAATATAGATATCAATCAATCAAATATCAATTTTCTGGCAATGGTTCCGCAGAGTTATCCCCACCATTCGTGATTTCATTCATTCATCCGTGTTTGTCGTTTAAGATTGTTAGCGTTTGGTTGGTTTATGAATGAATTGTTATCGAGTCTGAGGGGTCGACTGCAACGAATATGATTCTGAGACAAAACATTGCATTATAATCGTTGTGAGCCTTCAGTGAAATGTATCACAATTGGTGCTCAACGGTGGAGCCTATCATGAAGAGCTAAGGTTTCAAAAAGGAGCTGATTTTCATTATAGAAATAAAGTATTTGCGAAGATTTTAAATAACAAATAAGTATCAACATGGAATAAGTGAGCGTAATTTCGACTAGTGTGTACAACCCCATTGAAATGCAAAAAATTCAACCGTTCTAGAGTTATTGCGGAAGAATAATGTTTATTTCTCAACTTCAACACCCTGTATCTTTCCAGAACGGAGCACTTGAAGACTTTATATCCGTACCTAAGTCGTTATAACATCACGAGAGCTATCACCTGTGAAACGTGGTCGTTCGAATTCCCCGGCACCCTGTACATTGAAAACCGTATGAACAAATATACAACTTTACAAACTATGTACAAGAAGACTGTCGATTAACTAGTGATTCAATAAATATCAAACTTCGACCCCTAACGCTCTATCTACATAATAACCGTAACGAGCGGCGCTTTCTTGATCGCCATTTTTAGATTTCTCCTCCTCGTTCACAACTTTACCGCTATCCTCGTCGGCCCCCTGTGGGGGTTTGTCTTCGTTGGAATTTTTCGTGGCAACGTTGCCCGAATGGCACTCGTCGATAGGCAGGAAAGGCACGTTGGTGTCCGTTCTCGTGAAGAACGCCATCTTCTCTCTGTAAAAAAAACCGATTTTACTAGACCATTTTATGCAGAGCAAAAAATACTGTATGATTCTAAACAAACAGTGTTTTAAGAATGAATTGTTATGTTTCCCTACTTTTTATATGTCTATAGAAACTTTCCGATCACATGTTGTTACCAGTTAAAAAACTCACTTGAAGGATATCAGGTCCGGCTTGCCGTTCCCCGCCTTCGACTTCCTCAACTTGTAAATCTCCTTCGACACCCTGCGCAGCATCTTCTCCAATCGCCTCTCCTCCGGCCCGCTCACCACCCGCCTGCTCTCCGCCTGCGCCATCATCGTCTGGAATTGACCGTTCTCCAGCAGGCCGGCAGCCACGTCGACATCGCCGCGCTCCTTCGCCGACTCGAGTCGCCGCTTGAGGTCGCGCAGGCGCAGCAGCTCGGCTTGCAGCTTGTCGAGGCGAGCGTGCTGCGCGCGCAGGTCGAGCTCGAGGTCGATGGAGGTGCGCGCCACGGTGGGCGCGTGCGGTTTGGCGGGGTGGTGGTGGTGGTGGGGGGAGGCGAGGGATGTGGTGGAGGTGGCGGAGTGGGGTTGGCGGCGGAAGCGGAGCGAGCGGCGCTCGACGGCGTGGCGTTCGAAGGGTTTGCTGCCTGCAATTCCAATAACTTCAAGTCAGCTCAGGGTAGATTTACAATAATGATAGGACGCATGCACGATGACCGACTCTGGAGGTAAAATATTGTAACATAACCTCACTCTTCTGTGAAACATTGAAACACAACCTCGCTTTTTTTATTTGTTTACAGAGGAGTCAAAGGATTGACATAGTTTTCACAATATTTTGGCATACGAATCGTGTTTTTTGCGCTATTCATTAATTCAAGCATGCCTTCTCATTGTGCCGTTGTACAGTGCACAAAAAATGCAGCGAGACGATGGAATATGATTTTTCAAGTAAATAGTAATCTCACATAGTTTTCATTATGAAATTTTGTCATTTCTGATTCAAATTCCTACTGGCACTTCGGCAATAGAAGCTAATACTGCTAATAGTTCGAAAATGTCTACAACACACACGATCATATTTCTGCAGCATGTCAGACCAGTCCTCCCGTTTTATTGCATCATACCATCTTGCATTATTTTATGAATTTCACGAGTATTTCTATCAGCTCCTATTGCAGAAGGAATTCCGATGAGAAATCAGTGGAATTACCATATTTCAAAATGAAAACTACATGTGAATGACTATAGTAGGTACTTACTTTGAAATCATAATGTACCAACCGGATTCCTTCGTCTCCCGCTGCATTTTTGGGAATTGTACAACAGCACAATGTGATGGCATGCGTGAAATGATAAATAGCCGAAAAACACGATCCATTTGCCAAAATAATCGTGAGAAACTATTTCAATCACTTGTAAACAAATAAGAAAAGTGTGGTTGTGTTTCAATGTTTCACCTTCAGGGTCGGTCATCTGACAGTTCTTGCACACAACCCATAATGATACTGTTGGCGACGAACTTCAAATCAACACGTTAATACACTCCTCCCAGAAACTAACACACCACCAAAAAGTATCGAAAAGTCGATACTACTTGTCCGATTTGAAAGCTTTCTGTTTTGAATGACAGGTTATCTCCTAAATATTGTAACTGTATTCGCATGAAAACCTCTTTTTTATGAATACTGTGTGTAGCAATTATAGGGTTCAATCAATAGCTTAATTCTAAACCTAAACGTTTAGGAAGGAAACGCTAGCTATTTTATTCATCTATACGAATTATTGCATAGATTTCGGGAGTAATCCAATGTTCTGCGTGGCATATAGTCAGGAAAGTAGTTGTTTTTCTCCCGTTATCTACCATTTTCGTTCATTTTATGAACTATTGTGATAATGACTTTGAGTTTCTCTCTATTTATAAAAAGAAAAAGGTATAGTCGCTCACCTCTCCTGTACAACGGCATCGCGCTATCGCTGTCGCTCCTGTTCAGCTTGCACGCGTAGTGCGCCTTCGACACCTGCGCGCTCGGCGAGAACGTCTGGCTGCGCCGGATCGGTCCCTCACTAGCCCCCCCGCCCACGCCCCCGCCCACCGCCGCCGCCCTCAGCTTCATCTGCTTCGCCTGCTCCGGATGGAACGCGCACTCCGTGTTGGTCTGCTTGTCCGAGTACTCGGGCTGCAGCTGCAGCTGGTCCGAGCACGCAGCGCACGCGTCGTCGCACTCGGCACACGCGTCGTCGCAGTCGTCGGTTTGTTCGAGAACGACGTCGAGTTTGTCGGGCGACCGGAACTCCACTGTGATGCCTGGCGGGAGCAAACAGAAAATGGGTCATGAATAAGCAGGGTTGCAACGATTTTAATCATATTTTTTCATCATATAGGCGACTGAATTCAAGATCGCAGCGCCAAAGTGGCCGGTTGTGGAACTACAGTTCTCAGCACACTAAATGGACCACTCATAATTTGACTCTATTTCAAAGACCTGTATTTTTTGAAAAAATTGACCGATCTTCATGCGATTCTCGATATCAGATGTGATGTTTCATCGGCTTCAAAGAGAGCTAGACCACTCTGGAGAAGTCCGCAGAACGAAACTTACACAGGGTGTAAAGTGGAACCATTACACTATGGTCTGTACAGCCAAAGAAACTTGATATTATTTGAATATTTGATGACTCCATTATTTGTACTCATTATATCTTGATTTTATCGAGATGAACCTAAAAACCTCTATTACTATAGCAGCAATAGTATGGAAGTTTGATTACTCAAACAGCTTTATTTGCGTGAAATCTGATTGTAGGAGTCGTCTCAGCTTTCTGATGAAAGTTATTTAGAAGAAAAATTAGTTCTTGTGAATTACACATCTGACTGGCTGAAAATCATGTTGGTGCATCTGCGGTACGTCAATACTGAAATGTCAATACTTTCGATAGCGTCAGTACGGTCAAGAGTGAAAAATGGTATATCAATTAATCACTAAATCAGTAAGTTCGAATCACGATAATCACGTTCGAACTTCGAATAATGATCAAGAAACTTTCATGAGAAACTTGCGAACCTATAATAAACTGGATGTGACGTTTCCCAAGATATCTAGTCTGGGGCTACTCTCGTCTCATCGTAATGGTAGTCAACATAACATTATTATATTTGCTGTTTCAATTATCATCATCATCTTTATTATTCCTAAGAAACAATTGACGTATATGTTTATAACAGGGAACATTAAAAAATAAACCATAATGTTTCACATAACATTCAAAATATAATATTTATAGGTATAATATAATTATTCTAGTAATTCTCATATTTTGAGCTGATCCTTGTTTGAGTGAATGAATGATTAAAATAATTGATATGTTATATGATCTCAATATGAATGACATGACAAAATTCATACAAATAAATATTTTTTGAGTTCTTTCTTGAATTTTTTGGTATTGATCTCTTGCCAAATTCAGATTTGATTTAAATGAGGAAAAACATGTCTGTTTGTCTAGTTGAATGTGAATGTATATTAGCATTAATTTTAAATTTCAAATTGGAATGTTTATAATTGTGTTTGACTGAATGAACAAATGTTAATATTTTGAATTTATATATTGATCGAAGATCTAATATTTCATTTGGTTTATAAAGGTTTCTTGTTGGTTCCAAATAATCCAATTTATATTAACATTTGACAACTTTATTCTGAAGGATTTTAAGTGGCTTTATAATTGAGAAATTAGCCGTTCCCCAAACAGATATCAAATATTGAATTTTAGAATAAATTAAGGAATAATAGATTAATTTTAGATGATTCAAAGAAACTTCATGTCTAATTGTGTAAAGTACTCCTATAATTGGTGATATTTTTTTTCGAATCTCTCCATATCTCATGCTCTAATAAATATTGCGATGTCTGAATAGTCTTGTGCTTTCAGCTACCCATAAACTATATGTGTCTAATTATTTGAATAAAGGTATATTATTTTAGTATTAATGTGTTCCGAAATTTGTGATATGTATATCTATTATTGGAAACTTTGACCAGTTTTTATCCAAGGTGAGTCGTGTAAGCTTTTAAATTATTTATTGTTTAAAGCTAACAAGATGCCACCGAAATTGCCCGATCATATTGCCCAAAATCAATAATCAGAGTTCCACTTCTTCGAATCTTGTTCCGATAGCAACATCTTCTCTACAACCATATTGCTATTGCAAACAGAATCGACCCATGTCTCATGAACAGTATACAACAATATACAACTCCCCGACTGTCCCACCTACCTTCTTCATCACACTCCTCCCCCAAATCTTCTTCCGAATCCTCGCTGTCATCGTACCCTTCGGCAGCCGAACTCCTGAAACAGTCGTACAGCTCCTCGAAATCGATGTCCACCCTGGGCGCTGTCAGCGTCTCCTGGTTGCGCGTCAGCGTCGACGTCTGCGACGACACGATCGTCGAGTCGTCGGAGCTCTCCTCTTTGCCCGCCTGCAGCCGCGCAGACGCGTCAGATTCTAGTGGGCGGAGCGAAGACGGTGGGTGGGCGGGATGGTCGGGTCGCAGCGACAGCACGTTGTACCACTTTTGCGTGACGTGGTGGACGTTGAAGTCGGCCAGGCTGACTTGCGCACAACCCTGCAGACAACAGACATAAAGGTCGTAAGCACAGATAAACAAACCTTTTAATCACTATCGTACAGGCTCAATGGTAAAGTTTCATTTTGTTCCAAGTTGACTATTTAAAAGTCTATAATAGCCCCTCATTTCGATTATTGTGGAACCCTTTTATTTTTTCTTAATAATGACCAGTTGAATATAATTCAAAAAACACAAAATCGTGCCATGAGAGCTATACTCATGTGTAGCAAACGTACTCCAATGAAAAATATGTTAGATACATTATCATTGATGACTGTGAAACAAAGAATATATATAATATAGAAAATGTAGAAAATGTACACACTCATGAGACTAGAACTCGAACTGAAAATGATTTTTATATTCGAATGGATAACATGCACTGTGATACAGTATTTAATAAGGGTTTAATACTTTTCAATAGCTTACCCCCTGAAACAAGAAACCTCACGACTTTGACCCTTTTCCAAAAAAAAAATGCAATACTTTTCAATAGCTTACCCCCTGAAACAAGAAACCTCACGACTTTGACCCTTTTCCAAAAAAAATGCAGAGACTATGTATTCAAACAGTTTTAATAGTATGAAATTATATTTTATGAAAGTAGCTTTTAATGTTGTACCTGGTTAATTTTTAATATTGTACCTATAGTAACTTTTAATATGTTGTACCTATTATAGTACCTGTATTTGTCTTTTGAAGGACTTTTGTTATTTGTGATACTTGTGTTGTTTTTTTTTTCGCTTATTCTGTATTTTTCTGTAAAGAGCACTTTGTATGCTAATAAAGAGTTATATATACTGTCATAAGGTTGTCGCATAACTCTTCAACGTCGTAATGGATGAATGATCGTGACATCATGTACGTGCCTCCACTCCTAGATGGTTCGATTATCAACTCACGTCGAGCGCGATCTCAATTTTAGTTGGCTGAATGGCTAATTATGTGAATTTCATTATAATTGCGGTCTACAGTTCATATTATGAAGTTAGTGTGAGTGTGTAAAGAAACTAGTATAAAAGAACGTCGCAGCGACAGCATGTTGTACCACTTTTGCGTGACGTGGTGGACGTTGAAGTCGGCCAGGCTGACTTGCGCACAACCCTGCAGGCCACAGACACGAAGGTCATAAGTACAGAAAAACAAACACTGTGTATGTGTTTCGAAATGCACCAATTTTGGTGCAATTCACCATAGAATTATCGCAGGATTAAAATATCCAGATTCTTGAAGAAATAGTTTTGCAGTATTAGACTCCTCACACTTCCTTGTACTTTTATATTTCACTGCCTAAGCCACATAAAACTGAACCTAGTGAACTTCAGATCACATATATTCAACTAGAAATAGAGATAATTTAGTCCTGAGCTACCACAGGTTAGAACGTACAAGAAGGGGCGCCGATTACTACGGCAAAAAAATGTATAATGCTCTGCCTATAGAGATAAGAAAACCTAGATTATAACTATTTCAAATCCAAAGTCAAAACGTATATTTCAAAAAATGCCTTCTATTCCATCGAGGAGTATCTAGAAAGTGATTTTAATATGTAAATGTATTCGACTCTATATTTTGATATTTTTATATTCGTCTTACTATGTATTGCTACTATTAGTATCTTACCTAATAAGCTTTCTCCTACTATTTGTAATTTTTTTTACTATTTTATATCAATTGTAACATTTTTTCTCTCTTTTTTATATATCTGACCTGTAAAAGCACTCTAGTGTAATACTTTGCCAATAAATAAACTGAACCAAACTAAACTCAACATAGTGGCAATATGAATGATGGATTGTCAGTGGAAGACAGTTTTCACTGAAATAAGCAACATTTCATAGGTCGCGTGCACGATGACCGACCCTGGAGGCAAAATATTGAAACACAACCTCATTCTTCTGTAAATTATGGAAACACAACCTCACCACACCTCACTTTTTTATTTGGTTACAGAGGAATCAAAGGATTGAAATAGTTTTTCACAATATTTTGGCATACTAATCGTTTTTTTTGCGCTATTCATTAATTCAAGCATGCCTTGGCATTGTGCTGTAGTACAATGCACAAAAAATGCAGCAAGAGACTAAGGAATATGATTTTTCAGGTAAATAGTAATCTCACATAGTTATCATTATGAAATGTTGTCATTCCTTATTAAAATTCCTTCTGCCTTCTGCCACTCCTGCAATACAAGCTGATACTGCTAATAGATTGAAAATGTCTACAACACACACGATCGTCAGCATGTCAGACCAGTCCTCCCGATTGATTGCATGAATCCAATCTTCTTGCATTATTTTAGAAATTTCCGGTGTATTTCTATTAGCTCCTATCGCAGAAGGAATTCCGATGAGAAATCAGAGAAATTACCAAATTTCAAAAATGAAAACTATAGGTGAGTGACTATAGTAAGTACTTACTTTTTAATCATAATGTACCATCCGGATTCCTTCATCTTCCGCTGCAGTTTTTGTGCATTTTACAACAGCACAATGTGATGGCATGAGCGAATTGATGAATAGTGAAAAAATACGATTCGTATGCCAAAATAATTGTGAAAAACTATTTCCATCACTTGTAAACAAATAAGAAAAGTGACATTGTGTTTCAATGTTTTGCCTCCAGTGTCGGTCATCTGACAGTTCTTGCACGCAACCCATTCGTGATTCCGTTGACGTTTTAGAAGATTCGAGGTTAGTTTCTTCTGATTGGAATTTTGAAATCTGTATTTGCGATTGAGAAAATTGTAGATGATATGGAATATATTCATCACATATTGGGCACCAAATGACAAAATACGTGACTCTACAACTGTACAATGTTGCAATTACCGATAAGATTTATGAATGCTGCTGCTAGATAGCAGTAACTTACTGAGTAACTGAATATTCATAGGAATTACCTATTTATCTGGAATTTAAAACCACACCAACACGCCCAAATTAATACTTAACTGAGATGGTATAAAGAGCATAGAACTCATATTTGATAACAGTATTAACCTCAAATTACAATTAAAATATTGATCACCTAGTTTGAATAATGGTGAGTTGGTGGCTCATAAGATCACAAGATGAATTAAGCAACAGAACATATCCTCATCATATTATTTATTCTCTATGCATTTAGCAATAAAAAATTTTCTACCACTGGTGTTAATGGACCAAATTGATAAATTTAGCAATACAGTGAAACCTATTGATCTGTGTCTTAAGGTTGTCGCAAATTATGGTGGCACTATACAACTGTCCCTTTGTATTATTTATCTCTATATTGTTTGACATTTATTTTGCAAACTATCAATTTGTCTTTGGATATTGTATGATGAATTCTAATGAAAATAAAATCAGTTATTCAATGAGCTGTTTACAGCTCGGTTTACAGTTCATATCATAAAGTTAGTGAGAATGTGTAAGGAAACTGATGAAGGATAGAACACTGTACCACTTTTGCATGACATGGTGGAGGTTGAACCGTAATGGAATTCTTTTAAAATGTAAAAAATATTCAATTGATTATATCTCCGTTATTATGCAACTCATATCGAGGCGATATTTGATGAATAGGAATATCACGGGTTGGTAAATAAGAAAATTGTACTTACAACACATATTTCTTGCAGGCTCGATGGTTTATTCCAAATATTTAACTGAAGGGTTTTCGTGAATATCTTATTAACAGGTACTTGAACATTAAATACATCAGCAAATGTTGCCTTCTTTAAATCCTTGACGCATTTCGTCGAGAATACTGACGGCTGAGTGGGATTTGCTGGCAGTAATGCTGTTTTAACATATCTGAAATGACAGAATGAAGATTATAATGGGAAGAATTGAAATAAGTAAATTTTTTCAATGAATACATTAATAGATGGGCAGATAACTGGAGGAGTAATTTTATTTGCGAATTCGATGTAACATTGTTCTGATGACTCCATAATATCAGAGGTACCAAGACTTGAAGTTTAATGTTCAAATCAATTTCTACTGATATTTCTGATATTGCCACATTCATCAATGGTCTGTTTCATTTTCTGAAAACTATCTAAAGAGATCCTCCTGATGAAATTACATTGAAATTAGCCGATTTCAAGCAAACTGCTCTGGAATATCTGCCTGCACTGAATAAATTCCAACTAACTTCAGCTCTATTCATCTCCATAATCATTCAATAGTAGAAATATTGACGATTTTATAGGGCTCGGCATCAGCAAAATGAATATGAAATTCTACAGTATACTTTGAATCAAGTTCATAAATGTCAAAGAAAAATAACATGGTCTAGTTGTGAGGTTACAAAGTAATTGGCATTGATGAAGAATACTTTTGGAAAATTTGTAGCACCAAATTTCGCTCATCATTTTCGGGCACCATGTTTATTTTAATAGCATCATTTATAGAAGTGGAAATTCGACTTTGAATGAACTATAGCCTCTTGAATATTTCTCATAATTATCAAAATGAAATCAGTTAGATACTGACTCAAAATAATTGAAGAGATCGATATTTGTACTTACACTTCGGAATCGTCGGGAATCATCAATGCACTCAAGTTTCTCGCCTTCTCTATCGTAATATTGAGCATATTTTCAGTCATTAGGTATCTTAGCTTAATTTGTACTTGTGCAGTTTCCGCATCCAAATCGAGAGGGAACAAATTTGACGCTCTCTTTCTATTGGAAGCTTCAAACACGCCGGAGTCACCAGCCACTGATTCGTCACTGACAGCAGCCGACACTGACCTGAAAAAGTAAGGAATTGCCAATGTAAAAAATTGTGTAAAACTATAAGTAACTCAGATCAAATGTCTTTGATTGATTTGATTTTTGCCCCATCAATGGAGGAGTTTCCTTCAGATGAATGTTCATAAAGTAGATTCGGAACTTCTCGGTTTTATGTCCAAGCTGTATAGAATGGCGATCGGTTAAGTCCAAGTCGTTTTCATTTTGAAGATAAAGCAGTTTCTAATTTTCGGGGCAAAAAACTGTGACGACATTCTGAATCTAGTCTGAATATAGCTGATGAAGAAGAATATAGCTAGCAAATAGCTAATGAATAAAAAATGAATTGAGGACATAGAAAAAGGAAACAACTTGGCGTCGTTGGTGATGACATTATGGAAAATAACGATGATGAACTAACTAACAAAACAAGTGATAAACTCTAACAAAAAATACATAACCACAAAATCAGATTAGCTCTTTCGGTTTTTTGTGTGGTGTGGACGAGCTCAATGTATTACGCGCTGTTGCCAATGTAATGGATCCCGTTTATTAAGGAACGAATTCATCTGCAAATAACCTGATTATCATTTTGTAATATGAAGAGAGTGAAATATTATAGATACTTCTGCAAGATATAATAATTTATCTTTATTAGTAATCAACTACATTCAGCAAATAAGAGTTTTCTGAAAATTACTCATAATACTGGATAAAGTAGGATTGAGAAACCTATTACCCCATTGCTGTTATGACATAGATATAATGTATTCAAATAACAATTTCCGGGAATATATACATATTGATCATGCCGGCAACGCAGTACTGACATAGGAAATCGTATTTTAACTAAATGAAAAACTGCGTATACAGGATGTCCCGAAATTACATAGAAAGATCCCAACCACAGATTCTAGGAATAAAAATGGTAAGAACTGTTTATGTAAACAAGGGTCCAGACATAGCCCCATCGAGGGTTATGGCCATCTGAAAAAGGGCCTGAGGTGATGGTGTTATGTGAATCTTTTCGCAATCATCCGTGATCAAATAACCAAGGAGCCATTTCTGGACCAACAATTATAGGAACTTTTTTATCTAATTTTTGTTTCTAGGGCTAGGTAGCCGCGTGGCCGAAGCGTTAGTTTTCTAATCGCGATGGCTTGCCGGACGTGGGTTCGAATCCAACTTCAGAAATTTTTCTGATGGCCAAAGGATGTGTTTGAGATTACACGTTAAAAGGCAAGGGGTAAACCGTGGTGGAATTCTGGTGTACAAACAACTGGAATTCCTTCTGACTCCTTGGTATTCCTCGGATTTCCTTGGAATTTCCTAGAATTCCTTGGGTGAACTGTGGTATCCTGGTCTACAAACAACTGAAATTCCTTGGATTTTCTCAGAATTCCTTGGATTTCCTTGGAATTCCTTGGAATTCTTTGGATTTTCTTGGAATTCTTTGAGTGAAGTGCGGTATAATTCTGGTGTACAAACAACTGAAATTCCTTGGAATTCTTCGGATTCCCTTGGATTTCCTTGGAATTCCTTGGCCTTCCTTGGAATTCCTTGGATTTCCTTCTAATTTCTTGGAATTCCCTGGAATTCTTTGGAGTTTCTTGGAATTCCTTGTGTGAAGTGCGGTATAATTCCTGTGCACAAACAACTAGAATTCCTTGAAATTTCTTAGAATTCCTTGGAATTCCTTGTGAAATTGAAGTTTGGTGTACAGTACACTATTTTGACCGCGGTTCACCCCTCGTTAAAAGGTAAGGCCTTAGTCATTCCTTGCTCGTACAACTATCTTGAAGACTTCTGAGGGTTGCTCATAAGGGGGCAACCGAATGACAGATAGAAAAATTTTAGGATAATTTTAGAACCATTTTTAGAATCTGTGTTTGACATATTTTTATATCGGGACACCCCGAGGGGGAGACAACTCCAGCGAAATGTGTACACCATAATCAATACTCAATTAATCAACTGTACTCAACCTATAATCACATATAATCGATTACTCCAAATTGAATGAACAACATCTCAAATGTAATCAACAAGTCTCAAATACTGTCCGATTCAAATGTAATGAAATTGTCTCAAAAGTAATCAAAATGTCTCAAAAAGTCTCAAATGCCTCAAAATGTCTCAAAGAGTACTCAACATACTCAAATACTCAAGAGTCTCAAGAAGTCTGAAAATTACTCAACAGGTACTCACTTATCCAGTGTTCACCAGTCTCAACGAGTTGTCTACCCCTCGAGACACCCTGTATTAAAATTTTTACAAATTTCACAGTGGGATAACCTCAATATTGTAGATAGACAATAAACTTAAGATGACCTAAATAACAACCGCACTCACCTCGTATTCGTCCCCGACGACGACGTCCTCGATAGCGCCGCCCCTCTCACCGCCCCCGCCCCTTCTTCACCCTCGATAACGGGCGCCGCCGACTCCGATATGGGCGACAGCGGCGCATCGCCCGCGCTCTCGTACGAGTAGCGCGCGGGCCGACAGCCGCCCGCCAGTTCCTGCGCGTGCGCTTCCAGGTGGTCGCCCGCGCTCTCGTACGAGTAGCGCAAAGGGCGGCAGCCGCCCACAGGGTCATGCGGCTGCGCTTCCAGATGGTCGGCGGGCAGGAAGAGGGCGGGGCGGGGAGAGAACGAACAGTCGGTGTTGGCGAAGGAGGGGGTCGACAGGCGCAGCTCCACTAACCTGGTGAGAGATTCAAGCTGTCATTATACCTCGACTTTTTCAAGAATTTGTTGTAGTTCTACAGGGTGACATAGAAAAAAGTACACTACATAGTGCCACACAATAGAAAACACTGAAATAAGGAAAAAAGTTTCTATGAACATGGGTCCGCAAGGCCTTCGGGGTGTTGAATTTTAATAGAAAAATGTATTGTACGAGGCAACAATTTGAACATCTTCTAAAAACTTGATGTTTTGTTCTAATTAATCACATTTTCCATCATACCATTAAAATGTAATTGTTGAAGTATTTATCATTGTTTTTGCAAAGGTTACTTTGGAGCTTTTTGAATAATTTGCGTGCATTGTCGGCTTTTAGATGCATTTGTACTGGAACCATTGCTTCTAGCAACTTGGACAAGGTATAAGTATAAAAGACATACAGTGTATAGCAAAAAAGTTACGACCGATTCAATAGGGATGGAACCCTGTATGTAGCCCCCTCTATCAGTCATCACAAAACTAAGAGATCATATTTGAATTTAGCATGATAAAAAACCCCTGTATACCACATTTTATGCATTTCTCGCGTCTCTGGCTAAAGATATTCAAAGAAAACAAAAAAAAATCTTTTAACCGAAGGTCTTGCGGATCCATGTTCATAGGAACTTTTTTTCTTATTTTAGTATCCTCTACTGTGTGGCACTATGCAATGTACTTTTTTCTATGTCACCCTGTAGATGAATAGGTTTAGTTTTTTTTTGTAATTACACACAAGGTCTCCATTGGAGTGGTACGATAAACCCCTGAAAATGTGTTGTTTCAGGGGCATAACGTACCACTCCAATGGAGACCTTGTGTTTGGTTACAAAAACTAAACCTATTCATCTAGAAATGCAACAAATTCATGCGTTAGCGGAATTAAAAAGTAGAGGAGAAACAAATTTTATGTGACAAATTGTTCCAGTTCAAAATTTTAGATACTGGATAGATGCTCAACAATATATTGAGACTGAAATTAAACAAAAATGGCAAATTGAGTGGGATCAAACGGCAAAAGGAAGAACTACATACGAATTAATTAATGACATAAATTGGTGGCTAAATACCCCGCATCAAAGACCAGGTAGAACAGCTATATCTTTCTTATATCGATTTTTTGATAACTCCTTCAGTTACTGAGATAGCCTATGGAAACGCCCAATTTTGCCCACCCTGTACATGGAAAAACGTCATCATAGAACATCCCTGATTGTATCTTGTGTGTTACGCATAGGCGATGATGTAATTCCATTCAAGAACAGCACAAAAAATCTAGGGTTAACAATCGATTATAAACTTCGATTCAAAGAACATGTCAAGCATATGCTGAATAAATGCTATTCTAATTTGAAAATGATTTACCCTCTTAGGCACTCTCTTGAACAAGATATCAAACAAATGCATTGTGAGTCAATGGTGTTATCCCAGTTCAATTACTGCGATACTGTCTACGGACCTTGCTCAGATGTTGTTGATATAAAACGCATTCAAAAAGTTCCGAATTCCTGCTCAAGACTCATTTTTGGTATCAGCAGACGGAAGAGGATTTCTCATAAATTAAAAATTGCCAATTGGCTGAACATGCTTAACAGACGTAAATTGCACATGGTTTGCAGCTACTACAAATTGCTAAGAACAAAAAAGCCGGAATACCTGTATAATAAAATATCTTTCAGAAGTGATATTCATAACTTGAATATTCGTCACTCTAGTCTTATTACTGTGCCTAGACATAGGAAAGGAATGTATAAAAGAAATTTCTCTTACAACATCGCCAATCTTATGAATGCTCTTCGTGTCACAGATTTCAGTCGTTCGCTTAAATCATTCAAAAGTATGGTAACGAAACAACTGCTTCAACTCCAGAATTTCTGATTCATTTTTGGTATCAATATATGATTGAATCGTTCCAATTCATTTTTAGTGATCCTCCTGCTGTGTATAATTATTGTCTCTTTCCTTCTTTTACCTTTTCTTTTCCTCTCTTACTCAGATACTATACTAATGCTCTTAGGTTCTTTAGCCGTTAGATTTATAGTTTCTTCCCAACTCTCAGTTTGGCTTCCGAAATCTAAGGTCAACAATACATCCACTAACCATACTCGTTTCGAAGGTCCAAACAACAAAACTCAACAACCATAAAACAGCTTCATGCTTCCTGGATATCAAATAAGCATTTGACGGGGTATGACATAAAGGACTGCTTGATAAAATGATGCTTCTAGAAGTACCAGTTAACCTCATTTATATTATTAAAAGTTTCCTGGAAGACAGAAAGCTATTTGTCTCAATAAATGGTTCGAAGTCCCATCCTTTCACTGCACAACAAGGTGTACCGCAAGGAGCCCCATTATCACCGATGCTGTACAACATTTACTGCTATGATTTTCCCCAACAACAAGAGCACCCCACCAAATCTTACACCATACAATACGCCGATGACACAGCCCTGATATCACATGATAGAAAATTAGAAAGCTCAACAGCACGTTTACAAACCCACATAGACAATGCCGTGAATTGGCTGAATGATTGGAGACTTAAAGTAAATCTTCAGAAATGTCAGCTAATGCTATTTAATCATGTAATAAATCATAATTCCCCAACGGTGACGATAGCCAATCATGAGATCAACCCCACCAACACTGTGAAGTACCTTGGAGTCCATCTGGACAATAAACTGAATTTCAAGTATCACTCCAAAATCTGTAAACAAAAAATAACATCGAGAGCAAAAATATTTCAGAAGTCTTACATACAAACAAAATGGCATCAACATCGGAGCAGCAGCAAAGATATATGAATCCATATGCAGACCTTTGTTGGACTACGGACATACGATAGATCTAACTGCAGAAATCCTACCATGCAGAATCTGAAAACTGCAGAAACGTCATCCCTAAGAACAATAACTAGAATGAGACACCCTGACAACTATCTACACAACCCATCTAATCAATATTTGTACCACAAAACTAAAATAGAGCCAATACAAGAACGGCTGAGGAAGTTATCCCAAAAATTCGCCCTCAAGACCAGCAACATGGAGCTTTTAATACCCCGCTTGATTCTAAGAGAAGATATGAGATCACGTTTCAAATTCCCAGAAAGAACAATATAAGAAATACTTACATCATTTAGTGAAGATCAGTTGGACTACAGATTTATAAATGAAAATTCTTTTTTTTTTTCGTTCACATTTTTATGCAAATGAAATTATTGAAATACCATGTATATTGAAATTTACTGGCTGCAGGACTTCGGTCGATGGTCTTTTGGTTGTAATTTATAACCAATAAAGAGCGTTTATTATTATTATTATTATTATTTATAGTTTCTTGTTAGGTTTAGGTCTGGCCAGAATGGAAGAACAGTTTCAATCTACTTGGTAGAATGTAACTGAACTCTGGCCATTTATTCGCCACATTAAGTATGCTTATCCTACAACCTTATACTTGTCATGGTTTTTGGGGAATAATAAACGTAGTATTATTATTATTATTATTATTATTCGCTCACCTCTCCTCGATCTGCCGCTGCTCGCTCCTCATCGCCCTCTCGCGCCTGACCTGCTCGTAGGCGGGCGGCGGCTGCCCCGCCCCGTTGGGCGGCAGGTTCTCGTAGACGGGCGACACGGGCGGCGACACGGAACTCAACGAGCTGCGCGGCGACAGCGACGGCTGCGACCGGCCGGGCGGGGAGGCGGGACGGGCGGGCGATTCGGCGGGCTTGAGCAGCCGCTCGACGCGCTTGTGCAGGTCGGCCATGTCGATGGGTTTCTCCGAGTTGGTCGAACCTGATAAGGTGAATCGGACGATGAGATATTAATTGCAAATACTGCACCAGGATGGCAGGAATAATAAATAATCAACGATCATGTACTGATTACATGATTGTTGCATGCACTACTTCTACGACCAGTAAATAAGAGAATAAAATGAAAAATCTATTCCAAACGATATGTGTATATATATTTCAATTTCCTGTTGACGCGTTGTGAATGAATATCAATGAGGGCTAACATTATTTATTGTCCACCAAAACGCGCCACTTAAACGTCAGAGTTGGTAAAAAAGATTAATATACTTCTTCTTTTCCTGTCATTTGGCCCCTTCCTGCGTTATCATCTTCTCCGTCAGTGTAAGAATTGGTCGTCAAGTTCCACATTGAGAGTAAAAAAACGTAAGTCTGCTGAAGTCTTTCCTCGAGTCTTTCAATAACTTAAGGTTTTCTATTTGTTCAAATATTCTACATGATTTTTTTCGAATATTTCCGATAAAACAGGCCATAGCTTTCAGGGCTATCGGCAAAATATTTGAATTTTTGTTTTTGACATTGACCTTGCGTTTCAGTAGCACCAACTGGTGAGAGTGAAAATGTTAGCACTCATTGAAATTAAATGTCAAACAACTTGAACAAGTATTTAAAAACATAGACCCCCCATGATTATATGTGAAACTGTGTATGTGTTTCTATACAGTGCCATTCATAAAGTCGGCATGATATGGGAAAAACTTTCAACGATAATTTATTTGGGCGTTAAGTTTTGCTTAAAAAAAATGAAAAATAGTCGGTACGGGTCACGTGACTTTCGCTACATATCATTAGTTATATTTACTCAAATTGATCGCTGAAAATAGGCCTATTTGTTTGAAATTCAAGAAAGTTCACGAAGAAAAGTTGTTTCCAATCTTACATATGTGTTTCAAATTTGAACGTTCTATTGCAACTTCTAGTTTTTGATAGTATTTTCAATTACTATGGAATGTCTGTGATATTAAAAAAAATTAACACCAATAAAACTATTTCATTCTAGTAGATTCATGATGCTACAAACTTTTAATTACTAATTATTGACAGAAATATGATTTTCGTCAGAAAATATTAATCCCCGCTTAAATTATCTGTTATGTTTGATGCAAAATTGATCGTCCATCATTCAGGAGCGAAATTCATTTAAATTAATCATTTCAGTACTAAAATGATGCCAAAGACATCTATCAAAATATCATCAAACTGCTTTACCTATCTTAAAAAATGTTTAGGACAATTTTCTCGAAGTTATTAAAAGAAATCAAAAAATATCAAGAACTAAAAGTTACAATAGAAAGTTTAAATTCCAGACACATGCGTTAAATTGGAATAGAAACATTTTCAGGGATTAATTTGAAAAAATACAACTTTTGACATGTAGCGAAAGTCACGTGACTCCGACTGAGTACGCCATTTTTCATC
This sequence comes from Phaedon cochleariae, assembly GCA_918026855.4. Lineage (NCBI taxonomy): Eukaryota > Metazoa > Arthropoda > Insecta > Coleoptera > Chrysomelidae > Phaedon > Phaedon cochleariae. Next base: position 54,220,253 of record OU896709.1, on the reverse strand, counting down.
TTTGCTGAAGCAAAACTCAACGCCTAAGTCGAATTTCAAAATACATTATTATTAAAAGTTTTTTCCATATGGTGCCAACTTCATGAATGACACTGTAGACCGAAAATTCGTTTCATAATAAAGAGTACATGGTTTCATTGGTCAAGCTGAAAATACGGCAGTAGAGAAAGATATTTCATTATTGCATTTTCTACTTGTAGATGACAGATTTGTTGATTGAAAAGGAAATGAAAGTTTCCTAGTTTATTATCTATATCATAAAGGTTATTTAGAGATGTGGAACTTATCCTTAACTATGAAAAGATGTGCAGTAACCTAGTTCTGATGATTCCTTCTGTAAAATATTATGAGGAAACTATCCCCGCCTCGCCTCTAGAATTTTTATTCAAAACTCATAGTGAAAATATGTAAATTGAACTAACTGGAGAATGTTTGATTTCTCAATTGATCCGCCAAAGAATAATAGGTTGCCTCTTTGTATCAGCCATGAGCATTGGTTCAGGTAATAAATGATCACATATATTGCTGATGTGAATAGACCTAATTGGCAAGGTTGAATTCGAATTCTTGAAAAAAAAATCGTGAATGCTGAGCTAAACAGGATAATTTTTGAGCTAACAAATAAGTAAAAACCGAATGCTCTTCTATGTGATACTAAAACGTACAAAAAACTTCAAATATTCATAAGTACCTACTCTTAATATACAGACTATTTACTATAAAGAGAGCGGCACCAACCTCTGTCTCTTTAGGTGACGAAAACGACCAATAGTCGTTTTAGATTCCAGCGCTAATGTGAAATTTTGAGTTTGGAAATGGATTTATGCGTTTTTATAGCAGTTTTGTATGGTTTTCATGAGGTCGTTGCTTTGAAAAAGATCAAGATATCATTGCAACAACGATTTTTTTCAACGCAAATTCAATTGAAATCAACATTCGAGTGTTTGGTTGGGTTTGAACTGGCCAAAATGTCACTTTTTAAACGTTAATATTCAAAAATTATCAAAAGCTTTTGGATTTAGGAGTGAAATGAATCGAATGAAACTGTTGAGGATTATGAGAAGATTTCGAAAATGGAATATATGGGGTGTTCTATTTGAAGAACTAATTCCAGATGGCGCTCAGCCGCCATTTTGAAACTTCAAGTTGTAATTTTCCATAAAAAAGTAGGTTTTCATCTTCTATTTAAGCTCTCCAAATTCCGTAATGATACACCAGGTGGTTCAAAAATTAGTAAGGGGAGAAGGAATTTTAGAAAGGCACTATATATGCTAGACACAATACTCAGTAAAACGACATACCTATACATTGTGGTCCTCCGTAAATGTCGGTGAAACTCAACCCAGAACTCAGCGACCCTTTGCTACTAGTCGTCGACAACGAGCCCAGACTCGAACTGCTGCTCACCGACAGCGTGCTCGCCGACAGCGTCTTCAACCTCGACTCCAGCTGCGTCATCTGCCGCAGTCCGTCCTTCAGCTGTTGCAGCAACAGCTGCTTCTCCTCGTGCAGCCTCAGCCGGTCCGCGATCGCCCTGTTCGACATCTCCAACGCCTTGTTGAGATCCTCCTCGAGCCGCTTGCACTCCGACCGGATGCCGGTCATCTCCTCTTTCGTACGCATGCGCGGCGCGATGCTCCTCAGCTCGCGCAGCAGCTGCTCCTTCTCCTGGAACAGCAGCAGTCTGTCCTTGTCCGATTCCACCTGGCCGGGATGGACTTTCTCCTCCAGATCGGCGAGTTTCTGCTGGATGTGTTGCACTCGTTTTCTCGCCTCGTCGTATTCTAACCTCATTTTCGCCATCTCGGCTAGTCGCGTTCCTATGGGGACCAGCTCGCAGGACAGATCGGTCTGCGAGGCGGTGCTCAGTTTCTCCTGAGGCAGACTCAGAGTGGATATGTCGAGGGAGCTCTCGGACAATTGCAGTCTGGTGAGCTCGTCTTTGAGCTTGGCCAGCGATTGCATCAGATCGGCCTTCTCTTTCTCGCCGGAAGAGAGGGATTTTTGGATGTTGCGCAGCTCGACCATGATGGCTTGCGCTTCGGATATGTTGTAGCAGGTGCCTTGGTGCATGCTGAGCTTCTGCTCCACACTGTAAATAACAGGTTCGTGTCAATCAGATTCACTGGCGAATCTGAGAGGGGGGTTTAGAGTTCTAAATAGTTGACCAGAGTCATGTGAGTAAACCAAAATTATTCCTTCTATTTGGATGTTTTCTCGAACAACCCTAATCCACAGGCGGCCGGTAGGGCCGGTACAAAATCAAAGGCGGCAAAGCTGATAACGATAGAGGAAGAATAATAGTTATTGAGCACTGTGCTCTTAGTAAACAGTGAGCGGTGAGAATCAGAAACAAGAGCATTAAGTAGAAATTAGTTGCTTAAATTGAATTTATCCTAAAAAATGGTAAGGGGTGATTGTTTATATTTCACTCAACAGCTATGCCAGTAAATATTGGTCTCACAGAAACATCAAAATGGGCAAAAATGAAGTATTTTTATGGGCATTCAGAATCTAGTACTAGAAAATGCAAAAAAGCATCGTAAACGTAACACATTTACATGAACTTGTATCTTTTAAATTAAACAACCTGTATTTTATTTTTATAAACCGTAGAGCTTCCTTCTGATTTCAAATATTCATACTTTATTGGGGTTATCTTTGATAGTTTTCGAAAAATATGAATACTAAGACAGCTGTAGAACGCCAGAAATCGCAGCATTGTCGTCTGGCGTTGCTTAGGAGCTATACCAAGAAATCTGTTTTTTTTAACTGACAAAATATAAAGTGTGCATATATTCGATATCAGAAGAAAAAAAATAAAATACAGGGTGTTTCATTAAAAAAATATCAGTTTATGTAAAATTTTTAGGTTTACGATGCTTTTATGCATTTTCTAGTACTAGATTCTGAATGCCCATAAACATACTTCACTTTTGCCCATTTGAACGTTTCTGTGAGACCAACATTAACTGAGATAGCTATTGAGTAAAATATATACAATCACCCTGTACCTATATGCAACACTGACATTATTTACGAGTTTGATTTTTTGCATATTTTCGAATCCGATAAACAGTGTATGACATTATAATCACTTGTATGAACAATACTATTTAGAGTCAATGTAAATTCTTCGATGCATTCTCGAGAATCATTTAATTTATACATTCTCATGGTCATGGTGAAAAAACATTGAAACTTTCAATTTGATCTGGAGAACTGAGATGGGTTGTTTAATTCTTCAGATGAATGAAAGGAAGATTGATTCTTACTTTTTTCAAGTACAAAAACAAAAAAAATTTGGAAAACCAAGACCAAGGCAAACAACTGAAAGTATTCAAAGCAGGACTCGACCGTCATTTTCAAGAAAACTATTTTCTGCTAGAAGGAAATATGGAAAATGAAAATATGTTCGATATAGGTGAAGCAGTTGGTTGAACAATGAATGACTATGAGAAATACAATTTCATAAAAAATACTTGGTATCCGCCTCGTAACCATGTGTTGCCGTTTTCGGAACACAATAAAAGTAATGGAATCGTGAAACGTTATTTGAATCATGATAATTTATCAAAATATGTATGGTTATAGTATTCACTCATTCATAAAGGACTATATTGTAAATACTGTCTTGTCTTTGTTCAAGTTAGTGGCAGAAATAAAACAGTGTCTCAATAGTCTGGTTCAACCGCCTGTGACAAAATTTGTCAAACTTTTTGGTAAAGATGGTGCCTTGGAAGTAACCATATACAGTGTGACCCACTTCTAATGGAAACACCCCTGTATCTTACGTAATCGTTGGGTTAGGATCCTGAAATTTGCTAGAGCGAGAGATATACCTAAAATGCACTCTATGACCAAGTGGGGTCATCTTCAGTGATATACACTGCTCGCAAACAACCATGAAACTACCCCAATTTCCGGAAAATGATATTAGGAGTCAAAATAGGTCGAAAATCACTTCAGATTCGGAATCAGGACGCCCAATTTACTAACTATTCAAATTTATCCAGAAAAATTTTCAGTTCTGAAAAATGAAATTTTGTCGCACTTTTTATGGAAGCACCCCCGTATCTCACGTAATTGACTTTATCTCTGGACTTTCTCTTCCTCCTGCAAATTTCAGAACCCTATCTCAATAATTACGTGAGATACGGCGGTTCTTCCATGAGAAGTGAGACAAAATTTAATTTTTCTGAACTGAAAATCTTTTAAGAAAACTTTGAATAGTTAGTAACTTGGGCGTCCTGATTCCGAATCCAAATTGATTTTCAACATATTTTGACTCCTAATATCATTTTCAATCAATTTTTCTGGGTAAATTTGAATAGTTAGTAAATTGGGCGTCCTGATTCCGAATCTGAAGTGATTTTCGACCTATTTTGACTCCTAATATCATTTTCCGGAAATTGGGGTAGTTTCATGGTTGTTTGCGAGCAGTGTATATCACTAAACATGACCCCACTTGGTCATAGAGTGCATTCTTGGTATATCTCTCGCTCCAGCAAATTTCAGGATCCTTACCCAACGATTACGTTAGATACAGGGGTGTTTCCATTAGAAGTGGGTCACACTGTATCTACTACTCATATATGAAGCATAGCTGTCCTCAAATATATGGATGTAACAATCTGGTTACGCAAAGGCAGTGTCAGTATTTCTCATGCATCATACGCATACATATTGTTTAGTCTTTGCAAAGTCACATGAGGCAGCTTGATCAAGAGATTAGCCGGTCCTTTTGAAAAGTTCAAACCGACCGCGTGCCGCCAATGTTTTTTGCTGAATTTGTCTCAAGTAACTTTGCAAATACTATACTTGTATTTCGTATTGTACAATGAATATACGATAATACTTTTACAATTCAATGTTGAATCATATGTATAGAACCGAAATCACAAATAACTAATGATAAGGCATTTATCTGAGATGTCTTTCCATATCATTCGAGAATGTGCTGAAATAATGGAATTAGTACAAAAATAGGACATGAACGAAACATCTAATTCTAATTATTTAAAATTATATGCAGTGTGTCCAACCTATTAAGGATTTATCATCCTTGTAAAATGTTTACTATTTGATCAATCTTGATTTGTTTTGACTTCATAAATGTACGTAGGTTGAATATTTAGAAAAAATAATTTTGAATCAATGATCATCAAATTATCGAACTTTTATGTATATTCTATTAATATTAGTACTAGTTTTGAGTTGATTTCAAAAGCAATCAATCATTATTAATCTTCACTCACAAGAGTAAATACACTGTGACCAAAAAGTGTCGTATAAAATTATTATTAGTTAAATGAACAAGACTATTTGAAATTTCTGGAACAGGTCGATTTTTTATTTTAATTTACTGTTATTCAAAATAACAATCTTATGTATAGGAGGACTACCTTCGTGTGATGACGTCAACACCGGTTTTTTTAAATGAAACACCCCCAATTTCCGGATTTTCCTTAGTGAGCTGATTACAAAAATCTTTCACACGTTACTTCAGATCAATACAAGGTGAGCAAAATTAAAAAAGTTGTTCATGAAATGAAATAAAAGGAGAATTAACTTAACTGTAAACAAATGAAATATAAGTGCTAAGTTCTGCAATTACTGTAATACACTACAACAAACAAAAAAAATCACAATGTGTTCATTCTCGGTAGTGTATCACAGTGACTGCATAACTTTGAAATTCGATTTTTATTACATTATTTCTTAATTATTTCATGAGAACAAAGTAACGTACTTATAACTTTTCATCTTTTCATAAACAACTTTCGTATTTTTGCCTAGCTTTATGTCAAGTTGATGTATGATTGTTTTGTCAACAAATAAAATCCAGAAATTGAACAAAATTGGGTGTTCCATTGAAAAAACTGGTATTGCTCACATCACACGAAGGTAGTTCACCATGTATATCAGATTATTATTTTGACTAACAATAAATTAAAATGTGGAATCGACCTGTTTCAGGAATTTTTGGGAGTATTGTTTATTGGGATAATAATGAATTGATGGTGTCACTTTATGGACACACTGTATGTGTTCAGAAATGTATCTAATTGTTACAGTTTGCATAAATACCACACTGATAATATTATTCATTCTCTCCACTGATAATCTTTTATTTTTTTAATCAGCATTTTGTGTATGGCATGTTTTCATTATCACATTCCTGTGGAATTCGATAAGAAATAAGTAAATAGGAAACGTCATTGATTTCATCCATTTAATCGGTTCACAAAGTGATGAAATACCATCTTATTTACTTAGATATAATCAGATTATTTTCGGGACATAATCCAAGGCCGTGCCCAGAATTTTTTTTCGGAGAGGGTATCCAAGAAAAAAAAATCTGATTCTTAGGCCGTCACTTTGCCTCTCGGTACGGCCTTGACATAACCGAAATCTGTTATCTATAATTTTAATGGTCAATGTCATCAACACAAGAGTCATAACTTTTTATATCCAAACAAATACTAGGACTGATTTTTCAAATCCACTAAATTGTTTTTGGATGTATGACAAATTCATATTCATCATACAGGACATGGAAAACAATTCTGAATTGAGAAAACCCAATCACGAATCTGCGATTAGAGGTCTATAAAAATAACATGTTTCCATCGTTCAAGTTTGAATCCCTTGATTGGGTATGAAAGTATTGAAAATGAATATTCTCAGATATATTATGAACATGAAGAAATGGAGATATATACAGTGTGTCCCAGCTAAAACTTGTCACCTCCCTTATCTCCGAGTCGTTGAAAAAATTGAAAATCACTCAAGACAGGTCGATTTAAATTTGGCGGTGGACACATTTTTCTGTAACTACCATATCCCAAAGTTGAAACCGTAAGCGGAAAGGGCATCAACTTTCGATTTTCTAATGGAACATCCTGTATTTCATTGCATCTTTAGATTCTCCTTGAAGAGCTGATTCCATCAATGCATCACACTTGGGGTCTAGCGGGAATGATTACAGAGATATAGGGTGTTCAAAATCAAGATTTTTCAATTTTAGGATTTTTTTGTGTCTGAACTATTCATTATCGGTCAAAACGGCTCACATGTCCCTGTTTCAACTTTTGATTCACTATTTACTGATAATTAATCGAAACAGATACAGGGTGGGGAAAGAAATTCTGAATTGAGAAAATCTAATAATAACGAATCCGCGATTGAGGTCTATGAAATAAACAAGTTTCCATCGTTCAAGTTTGAACACTCAAATATAATAATGAACATAAAAAATAGATATATATGTATTTTAAGGAATACATTGAGAATTCGCAGTCTCTATGTGATAAAAATATCAATTCTTTCTCGGTTTATTCGACAGAAAACAACGACTTTCCTGGCTATATGCCACGACGAACGTTGAATTACATCTATTGAACATACACAATGAGAATTTGAAAACAATATCTTCTGAAGTAGAGAATTTGCATTCTCCTTCATATAAAGATATGCACATATTATCATTCGGAATATTCAACAGGAAACAACTACTTTCCTGGCTATTTGCCACGTCGAACATTGAATTATATCTGTTGAACATCCAAAAATCCTCTGAAATTGAGAATTCAGTAACCTGAAGTCCAGTTATTCTTTCCATTCTTCATGAAATACACAATTTTTATCTGAAAGAGAATGCAAATTCTCAACTTCAGAAGATTTTATCATCAAATTTTCATCATGTGTGTTAAATAGATATAATTCAATGTTCGTCGTGGCATATAGCCAGGAAAGTAGTTGTTTTCTGTTGAATATACTGAGAAGGAATCAATATTTCGATCACATATAGACAATGCGAATTCTCAATGTATTTCTTTATATATACGTATGATGCAAATGTATGGAATAAATTCATTTCAAAACAAGACGACTTTCGAAAAAAAACAAAAACTAGAGTTTAGAACTTTTTTTTCGACGTATTTTTTTAACTAGACGACCCTTCGATGTTCAATTCTCAGTAGCAGACCTCTGCAAGATTCAATTAATCACATGATAATCCATTTTAATTTCAATCTTCTTATGCAACATTTTGACTGTCGAATAGACGATCGGTAGACCTTTCAATCAAAGTGTCACATGACCCCTATTTGTATTTGAAAAAATCGTCCATTACGTCTTTACTCTAACACCAGTGACGTAACATCTCTCATATGAATATCATGAGATGAGGCTTCAGAAATTAAAACTCACGTGTTTTTGGAATTTTTTCAAATGTCGCCCATTTCTGAAATAATGAATTTATTCCATACATTTGCATCATACTGAAATTGTTGTTCTAAAATTGTTCTAAAATTGTTCTATCCGTCATTCGGTTGCCCCCTTACGAGCAACCCTCAAAAGTCTTCGAAAGTCTTGTGCGAGCAAGGAATGACGGGGGCCTTACCTTTTAAAGTGTGATCCCAAACACTTTCTTGGGCCATCAGAAAAATTTCTGCAGTCGACGGGGATCGAACCCACGACCGGTAAGCGAATGCGAATTAGAATATAGACACTCTGTCCGCACGGCTACCTGGCCACTGTAAATCCATTTCTTCTCGTTCATAATATAACTGAGAATATTCCCTTTCAACACTAAATTGTTCTTTTAATTAATTCGACACTATGAAAATAGTGATACTCGAATGAGAATAAGCCTAATTCCCTATAAACGATTGAAGTAATAAAGAAATAGCTTACTTCGTTAATGTTTCAACACCCCTTTGGGTGTAGGTCAACTCATTCCTGATCTGTTCTAGCTCACACCTGAGCCTAGAAACTCTACTTTTCGCTAGAGCTACATCGGATTTGAGTAGGTCTGGATCATATTTCGTGCTTATGCTACTACTCGACGAACATACTGAAAACAAAAAAAAAAATGGAATCGATTAGTTTTTTTGTGCATAAATGTCGGTGTTTTATAAAACTTACAACTCGTCCTTGAGGTAGCGAGGTTTGCCAAAGCGTTGTTCAGATGGTTGTATTCGTCCTGGGCTAATAATAACCGTTGAGATTTCACTTGGTAAATATCTTTCTTGGCCTAGAACAAAAATACAAATCATTGAATAGTTGAAAATCAAAATACAATGCAGGAAAGCTATCGTCAAAACAATAGTTATTCATTTCACTAGGCAGAAAAGCATACGATTTAATGCCGTGTCTGGCGTTTCATAGCCAAGGCGTAGCCGAGGCTAGGAAACCAGCCAAGGCATTAAATCTGCCTTTCTGCCGTGTGAAACATAATTTTTTCTCCAAATTCGCCCAATTTCACGCAAACTCCAAATAATCCATCATTTTGTGTTCACCCAACGTTAGTGTCAATTTTGATAACCAATTTGATTTGCGTTATTACTTGGAATGTTGCATAGCAACAAACTTTTTCTGTCTAGGCAGTAAAAGTACACCTTTCCTGCCTGTTGAGTGTCATAAAAAAGACACTTTTAATGTCATTTGGAGAAAAAAAAGTTTTTGCACTCCTGGGACTGAAGTATGACCATTCACCTTAGTATCTCAAAACAGGAACTGAAGTGACATATTTAAACCCTTGGGACTTGAGTGGGGCGTTGCTAAGCCGCTGGGTTATTTCAAAGTAAACTGACAATTGAAGCAACTGGAACAGTCACATTGAATTGATAAGTATCCACCAAGTAATTACTTCCGGTCTTCTTCTACAATGAATTGTAGATTGTTTCATTAGGATCAACTGTGACACTTTGTTTGACAAGCGAATCTTGCATTTGCGAGTCAAACAAAGTCACCTTTGATCCGAATGAAACATGTTTTTTTTTTCTGCAACCGAAAGAATTAACAGAAATAAATATAAGTGAAGTAACCACTAATGTGACTCACTTAACAGATTATTATAATATGTGTAAGTGGATAGAAGCAACATCTCAGACTACTTTACTTTGTTACGTACGAATTCAATACTACCTCCCCGAAACGTGGATGCCGTGCCATATTTATACAACGTAACAGATAATCCGTGTGGTGAGAATATTCTACCTGCATTTACAGATCAGATTCATTAAATTTTCAAGTATGTCCAAATTGTAGTTTCAATATAAATACAACCACAGGGCACAGAGTGACCTATTTGTGTATTCCATTGAATAGATGAATCGATGAATTCGTTTGGACCGGGCAGCCCTAATAGCAAATACCGCGCCAGTGCCAGGTATCGGAAAATATATTAGGTTAGTGAGTATGTCAACAATAATTAAAGCGATTATTTATTTCTCTTCATATTCCACTGTGTTTGGCTCGGTAATCGAATGGAGGTAAACAATATCATTGTGTGAGACAAAAAGGTATTGCTGGCCGTGACTATTCAAAAACAAGTTATCCAATCAATCAGATGCCATGGGTATGAAATGCCAAATCTGCCGAAATCGGAAACAAATCAGGTATGCGTCCCAACCCAAATAACCAACAAAATTGTTTATTCTTGATGACCTAGTACAACTTTTTCAGTTCCTAGGAGCTGAAGTTCAACTTCAGCTCCTAGGGACTGAACGTGTTGCCTAGCAACATACCTATTCTTGTGTCAGTAATAGAAACGTCAATTCAAGAGCTAATTTTGGTATTGAAACGGACGACTTTTGAGTCGGTTGCAGAAAAAGGTTTTTTTTTCCTACTGGAATTTTTTTCGAACTTTTGGACGTTATAAGTTCTTGGAATTACGTCCTCAGACAACGAATTCCAAAGCTTTGCCTATAGACCAACGAGTTTTGGTAAAGTGTTGCTCGACATATTTCGAGATTGACAACGAAAGGATGTGCTGACTGGGCTTGTCGAGTTCGTCTGACTGGTATTGCTAGTGATGTAATGATGGCAGAGATTTCTGAAGGCCACTTCTCGTTGAAGTATCTATAGAAAAGTGAAATTTCGCCAACTTTTCTACGGTGTTCTAAGGAAGTCAATGGATTAGTGTGTGTGGCATCACCCACCAGACAAGAAGTGAATACATCATAGTGAAGATATCAATCTATTACCAAAATAATTTCTATTCTTCAAAATCAGACGAATCATGACGCGGACTCACAACTTGCGGAGTTTTTTATAAGACAACCTGTATAGTGTATACCTCGTAAATTGTAGAGAAAGATAATCATTATAAGGTAGCACTGTCTTGTCCGTAACACATTATCATTATATGGAGATGGCGGCAACAGAGTTCAGACTTCAGAAACAACTTGACGATTCCACTTGGATCCGAATAATAATAATAATATAATATGATAATAGTAATAATATTGATAATATCAATAATAATGAAAGTGATGATAACACATCCTAGTTTTTAGAACACAGCTTTTTTGTATTTTATGTGAGGATAGGCGCCCATTTATGAGTTTGGGTTTAGCATAGTATTGTCAAAAAGATAATTTTTAGTTGCTTTTGTGAATTTTTGTGGTAAGTTCCTTTGGTTTTTTACCCAAGTGTACATATTATGTCATATCTCGAAAACTGAAGCTGATAAATAAAAACTGATTCAATTCTCAAAGTCAGGGTCTTGAATATCTACAGAGAAGCTGTTTATTCTTCTAGACAAAATCTCTGTAAATATGTGTAATAGTAGTCATAATAACAATATGTATTTTCTTGCTAATTAATTATTATTTATAACTTAGTCGCACACATTCAGGGAAGGCATTGGGTAGATCTAATAAATGTTAGAATTCAAAGATTTTACCGCAAAACCACCCATCTCAAGAGGGGGTAAGTTGAATGGCTACGAATATATGACCAAAGTAATCAAATACCACTGCTATATCTAAATAGCTTAACGTTTCTGAAAATAAAACCCTCTTTATATTCTCACACTATCTAGTTTATTCCAGAATTCATACTTATGTATAGGGTCTATAAGGGTTAATAGGCCTAGTATTGGACTTGAAAATGATGTGATTTCGGAGTTTGTTATTGTAGATTTTGGCTTTCGATCTATGACAACAATGGTTTTATTATCAAAATTGTCGTGTTTTGGCCTATCAACTTTCTTACACACATTGAATTTAGCAAACCATCTCGAAATTCGTGAATTTATGTAGTATGCTACATTTAGAGAAAAAAATTAAATTTATGATGCTCATTCATTTGTTTTGATATCACTGGAAGATATTTGGATAAAGACCTAACATTTTTTTCAAATCCTTCGATGAATCCTGTATATAAGGTTTAAAATTTGAAGAAACCAGCTAGATAGATAGGTACCGTAGCATCCAACATCTTACTTTTTATAATATGAGGGAAGTCAAATAAGAAATTTGACAAAATTCACTCATTCGATAGGTACTTGTCATGGGCGCAACCGAATTGGCGCCCGAGGCCAAGTCTCAATCCGCAAGCGAAAAATGGGTATAGGTAAACTGACTCCCAAAATGACTTGGCCTCGGGAGCCAATTCGGTGTGTTCCAAGTTCTCCTTGGGAATACACTTCATTCGTATATCCAATTTTGTAGTTTGTATTTGTTTTTCCTTACGATGACATAAGTTAATAGTGAGTAGTCAGGAAGGCGCATGTCTTATATCGTGCGCGAGGTGCTCTACGTGTATGTTCTACTTTCTTCATTGGTAATCGAGATAATCTTCGGGAGCCAATTCGACTGCACCGCTTGTCATTGTCAGGTACTAGAACCTCCTCTCTACATTCCAGCAGAAATTCCGAGAGATTCCAACTAACGAAATACTTGGGAAAACTGAACAATAACAATATTTAGAAATATTCGAATTCACTCTTTATCAACTAGGTTTCTAACTTCATTATGCAATAACCTGAAAGATGCAAAATAGGAACTCAACATTTCTGATGACCGCGTCTCGGAAATTTTTCACCCAATTTAAATATCTCGGGACTGGTGAAGAAAATTCCAACAAAACGTTTTTTGTGATGAGATATTAGTTTATTTGTTTGAAGGGATGTTTTTTTAATTACCTACCTATACCTACCTACCCCAAATATGTTGTAAAATTCCTACGACCTTTTCTTGGTGCCTGAATGCCTCAATTAAACACCATCGTTCAAAATCAACTACTTTACTTTTTTTAAGGGGTTTGGCTTCGAAAAGAATTAATTTGTTGAACACCCTGTAGTGAATGAAAGTGTAAACACTTAATAAAGTATTTATACATGAAAACACGCTTTTCATATCAATATATCGTTCAGTAGAAACCGCATCCCTGAATTAATTTCTCAAGTTCCGAGATATTCGCCATCATTGAAATAAACCAGAAACTACAGTGTTGCCACAACGTGAACATATATTTTGAACCAAAATCCAAATCCAGACATTCCCATTTCTTAATGAATGAATCGAACTAATGATTTTATAATGAAAATCTGCTTCATTTGGGAATGTAGCACTTTTCTTTTTCATCTCTTGGAGCGCACGAAAAGAAATACCTATAATGTTCGTGCGTACCTAGTGAGGATAGGGAGAGGAGGTAGGTCTTGGAATTTTTTTTTTGAACTTTTGGAGGATGATTCAATGCATCAGCAAAATGATGAAAATGGTATCAATATTTTTCGCCAACTGAGAAAAAAAAACGAAGTCATGGTGCCAACTTAGTGCATAATGCGTATACAATATGTATTCGGTATATGAAATATGTAAAAAAAATCAATAAAACGTAGACATTTCCATCTCTCAATAAATGAATCGAGCAAACAATTTTGTACCAAAAATGGCCTCATCTGGGAATGTGATACTTTTCTTGGTCAAAATATACTGAATGTGGTACAATCAAGGCACCAGCAAAATGATGAAAATGTAGGTATCACCAATATTTTTTCGCCAACTGAGAAAAAAAGCAAAGTCGTGGAACCAACTTAGTGCATAGTACATACTACATATATTATGCACTATTTGTATTCGGTACACAAAGTTTAAAAAAACATCAATAAAACCTAGACATTCCCATTTCTCAATGAATGAAACGAGCGAACGATTTTATACCAAAAATTGCCCTATATGGAAATATAGCACATTACTTAAACAAAATGTACCAAATCTCGAGGGGAAAATCTCAATATAAGTCTGGTGTTGCATTGGAAGTCACTGGACATCCTTGATAGTTATTGGAAATCTTTAAAAAAGTTATTGGAAAGTTGTGGACATCATTGGAGTTCAATGAAAGTCACTGGTATTCACTGGAGGTTTGTGGTATAGTGACTGGTATAGTCTTTGGTGGTCATTGGAAATCACTAGAAGTCTTTGGAAGTCACTGAAAGTCTTTGGAAGTTATCGGAAGTCATTGAGAGTCATTGAAAGGCACTGGAAGTCTTTGGTGGGCATTGGAAGTCATCGTTCATTGGAAATCTGGTGTACAATTTTTTGCGGAGATTTACCCCTCATAGCAACCCTTAGTGAGACCCCAGTAGGCATCGACAAACTTACGAAGATCACGAACCGCCGCTCGCCGCGGCATCCCACAGGGTTCCGTCTCGACCCGCCACCGTCCACCGTCGGTGCGTACTCGCCGTTAACCACGTACGACGCGGGCAGCGTCTGAAACGGCCGTCCCTGCCTCTGCGCGTACTCCCCGTTAACCACGTACGACGCGGGCAGCGTCTGGAACGGCCGCCCCTGGGCCACCGGGCAACCGCCCAGCGGCCTGTTAGTGGAGGAGGGCAGCGTTCGCACCTGGAGCGCGGGTATATAGCACAAGGGCCACATAGCGACTGACCGAGGACGGAGGACGGAGTACAGACAGACTCCGATTCTTCTTACTAGAGTCTAGGGCTAGCACCTTCTGAGGAGGCGAACGTACCCGAACGTAAGGATGTCCTTGACTAACAGAATTCCTTTAAGAGCGCGCCAAATTATTGTTTGTTTTGAACATAACTATGTGGGGATTAGAATTTTGAATCATTGATGAATATAGAGAGATCCGTATATTAACAGCAATTAGAGCATACATGAATGTAAAATTCGAATATTTTATCTGGGCAGTATCTTGGGGATGAAAATGCTTTTTGGTTTGCAAAAATTATGATAAATTGTTCCTTTAGACTCCTGTTGATGTTAGGTAATGTAGGTATATTTGGATCAAGAAGTTGCTACTATGCCTAGTTGTTCTTAACAATGTGTGGTGTAAAGGTAGATAGTTTATAAAATGCATTGCTGTTTTTGTAGTACTGGAGATAGGTATCATCAGTAGTAATACTATAAATACTTCAAAATATTCGGGTTATACATCGATAACTTGATGCATAATTACAAACATCAGCAGGAGTCTAGAGGAACAATCTATCATAATTTTAGCAAACCAAAAAAAATTTTCATTCCCAAGTTACTGCCCAGATAAAATATTTTTTCTACTCACATAACTAAAATGGCATTTAGGGTACGGATATGTACCACGTTAAATGATCGATTAATCACGGATTGTCGATCTGTAATTATTTCAAAATATTAAACACGTTACCATGGCAACACGATTCCTCAAACAC
This sequence comes from Phaedon cochleariae, assembly GCA_918026855.4. NCBI lineage: Eukaryota > Metazoa > Arthropoda > Insecta > Coleoptera > Chrysomelidae > Phaedon > Phaedon cochleariae. The sequence goes on along the minus strand of OU896709.1, from coordinate 54,204,799 downwards.
ATTACCAAGGCAACACAGTTCATCAAACACAGCTTCAGTTATTTGAGACATGTCTGGTCTGTCAATTGTATTAACTGTCAACTGTTATTTTCAAATTTTGTATCAGAATTATTCAAACAATATTCGTTTGAATCAGGATTCTTCATTTAAAATATATGGTGAAAAGTAGACGAAAGTGAAATCGAAGAGAATGTTCTGGTACTTGCATATCTCCAAGAAGTGTAAAAGTGAAGCATCCATCTTTGAGAGCAATCTATTTATTTTGCGCTAAGCATGACAATAAACGTGAAACAAAGGTTAGTAAGCAATGGACTGGACACATCAACAACCAATATCATTTATACGTGTCTCGCTGGTTGCATGCAGTTGCATGTATTATGTTCTCCATTCCCATTCGTTTCGAATTACTTTGTAGGTTAGCAGGAATTGCAGGTATGTTAATGTAATTTTCAGAGTTCGTAGAAAAAGCATGGTATGTAACGCGTTTATGAACTCTTCTAGACACTCGTTTATTAAACACTCGCTCCGCTCTGCTCCGCTCGTGCTCAAAATACTCGTTACTAAAAGGGCGTTTATAACACTTGTTACATAATATACTATTAATTTTACATTCAACTCTGTATGTTCTAATTGCCAATACGGATCTCTCTATATTCATCAATGATTCAAAATTCTGATCCCCACATGGCTATGTTCAAAACAAACAATAAATTGTCATGCTTTTAGAGGAATTCTGTTAGTCAAGGACCCTACGTTCGGGTACGTTCGCCTCCTCAGAAGGTGCTAGCCCTAGACTATAGCGTACAGACAGACTCCGCTTCTTCTTCGCCGTTCGGCCTTGGACCGTCCTTCACACCCTGGCCGGGCCATCATTCGTCCTCTCCGACTATAATTTCCGTGTGTGGTGTGTGTGTGTGCGGTGCATTCCACAGGTCACGCGGCGGGTTCGTAGCCTCGAGCATCTGGGGGCCATTGTTTCAGTCGATGGAGCCGGCGAGGGGTCTTCTATGTTATGCGCTCTACGGCGGTTGTAGGGGTAGCGGTCAACTGGTCTGGCTGCCGGCGAATAACCGTACCAGACGAGGGGTAAACCGCGCGGTCAAGATTGTGTACACCAAACTTCAATTTCACAAGGAATTCCAGTTGTTTGTACACCAGAATTATACGGCACTTCATACAAGGAATTCCAAGAAACTCCCAAGGAAATCAAAGGAATTCCAAGGAAATCCAAAAGGAATTTCAAGGAAATCCAAGGAATTCCAAGGATATCCAAGAAATTCCAAGGAAATCCAATCCAAGAAAATGTAAGGAAATCTAAGGAAATCCTAGGAATTCCTAGGGATTCCAAGGAATTCCAGTTGTTTGTACACCAGAATAATACCGCACTTCACTCAAAGAATTCCAAGGAAATCCAAGGAATTCCAAGGATATCCAAGAAATTCCAAGGAAATCCAAGAAAATCTAAGGAAATCCTGAAATTCCAAGGAATTACAGTTGTTTGTACACCAGAATAATACCGCACTTCACTCAAAGAATTCCAAGGAAATCCAAAGAATTCCAAGGAAATCCAAAGAATTCCAAGAAAATCCAAGGAATTCCAGTTGTTTGTGGCCCAGGAATATACCGCATTTCACTGGGGAATTCCAAGGAATCCCAAGAAAATCCAAGGAATTCGAGTTGTTTCTATACCAGAATTCCACCGCGGTTTACCCCTCGGTACCAGAGGAATCAGGGTGGGCATTCTGCTTTTTTTTGTCCAGTTTCCCGGATGGAATGGTGTAAATGTGCACCTCAATGTACACTAATGGATGTAATTGACACAAGATTGACAAAATCATTGTTCACGTAGGTATGCAGTTTATGCAGATTGCGAGCATGTTCCGATTTTCTCGAGCAGTACTGACAAGTATATTTTATCGTTCCGATTTTACTGAAATTTACTGGCAACGTTTTCGCGGATCATTGCAAGGAACTCTGTTAGAGGCTAAAAGTTTACTGTTGGACACTGGTGCAGAAATGGCGATTAGTGCCAGTATTCAGTTAGGTTAAGCTTTTGAATAGTTAGATATGAATCGATAAAGATTATAAATTATTATTTTCAAATACTTTGGGAAAATGTATGAAGCCTCACAGAGGCCAGTAGACACTGAAACTGCCACTAGTCTACAAGATGATTGTTATTCTCACTTTTGATATCAAATATTTCACAGCTATGCTTCATTTCTTCATCACTAGAACTAGAGGTAGGTACTAGAGCTTGGTGTTTCTGATGAATCAGAATCACTATCGGATAATATGTCTTCTAAGATAATTAATATGATTAATCACCATAATTTCAACGTGAGTAAAGAAGATATAATAATGAGAATGATGAAAATAAAAACCAATAAAACAAAACATCAAAAATCGAAAGATCGCACAGTTTATGGTTATGTTTTGATGCCAGTGTACAATTATTACTACCAAGATCGTTCCGAAATGAGATGAAAAGCTAATGCTACCATTGAGTGTTCCTAAATTGCTTAAATTACTGTGGCCAGTAATGTCAGCGATATCGGAACATGACCTGCTTTCAACTTGAGACAGCCATACAGGTATCTAAAAACGGACTATTACTGAGAAAAATGCACTTATTATATATATATTCTTATATACAGGGTGGATCAGTTTTTTCTAGCAGGAATTTGATAACTTAGATACACTAAAAATACAGTATTCAGTAATCATTGAACTGATACATAATAAATCATGATGTCGTATCGACCGTAATAGCTGAAATTGTTTTGATTGGTCAAAAAATGTGTCAATACCGAAAGTTATGGTTATTGGTCTAGTTCACACATGAGAGTGACAGTTAACGTATGATTTGTGTTGTGAATTCCAAAACATTTTTCATACTTCAAAAATTGCTTTCAGCTCTAATGAGATTCGTAGTTTCAACTATTTTTGGTTTAAAGAATGTTTCATTTTTCATTGGTTGCATATTATGCATCGGTATCTATTTGTGTATATTGCATATCTTTGACACTATTGACAGTTTTACCTACCTAGGTAAAATGTCTTTATCAATCCATCATTATTTGCCTAGGTTTTGAAAGTGTAACTTATCATTAGGGGAAATCCTCGAATAATGATGATTTCTCAGGTTAGTGGTGGAAAATAGTTATTTATACACCAAGGTGGCAAAGAATATCATTATTTCCCAGGGACCAAGATTATACCGAGGCTTCAGCCGAGAGGCACAAGGTCCCGTTGTAATAATATTCTTCACTACAAGGTATATATTACATATTTTTCACCACTAGATATATACAGGGAGGTCCAACGAAAACTTTACACCCCGATTTTATGGATTTGAAATGAAAATCCCTAACAACGCTCGGACCAGACGATTTCCGATTCGATGATTTATTAAAATCTAGTAGCGATGACCATGACAGTTATTGATAAATACCTACTATAGATTCGAGTGTCATTCCTGCCAATCTCGCTTCAGAACAGTTAATTCGGGTTAATTATAACAGAGGTGGCTATGTCTTTATTGACTAGTGGTTCATAAAATGACAAAAACTATATTGGAAGTAATACACACACTTCACGCCTTGAAAAGGAATAAATAATGGTAGATTCTATACCTAATGGTGAAAAAAAGAGTTTACCCTACCTAAATATGAAATGCAGACACAGGCCAAGATATTCCAAACCAAAAGAACGAAAGCACAAAAATTTGGGTTCGATCGACATGAATGTAAGACTTATTCACTTGATTGAGAAAACTGTCATGCAGACTTGGCCACCGCAAGACATTTCGGATTTCGGATTTTGAATATGATTGTATCATTAATGAAATGTTGGTTGCCTAGCCTCCTGAAGAATAGTTGATATATTATATTTGATGGAAAGCATGGGCGGCGACATTGATTTGTTACGCACATTCAGCCATAAAGGGAATCTAATATCAATGAATTATTCTGCAGCAGATTATACATTACATCCACAACAACCAGGAAATTCTCCAAGATAAAAAATAGTTATTTAAATTATATTAGGCATTCTTTTAACACAATCTAATGTTTCAATTTATTATAAATCACTAGTATATAATGATGCTTGCATTAATTCCTATTGACTGTCACGTGCATTTCTATATATGACTATCCAAGTATCGCTGTGGTTTAGATACACTTGGTTTTGTTTGATTTGAATTTGCGAAAAAAAAAACAAATTTGTCACATTTATAACCAATTTCAAGGACGCACTATACTCAAACCTACCAAACGTCAAATTTGACTTTTATCAAAGGAAATACAACTACCACGAGTCTTTCAAATATTACCATTAATTCCTTTGAAAACTTGTATGCAAAAATGCCGATAAATTGATGATGATTTTATCTATTTCGGTCTGTTTGAATAATTTTACCCAGAACAAAGAAGTTTTAGTGATGAAAATGATAAATTATGTGATAAAACTTATAACTTGAAAAGATTATTTCAATAATCAAATGGTGATGTGATGTGTGTTGCCTACATTTGCCGCTACTACAAGCGAATTTTGCTTACGTCATGTATACAATGAAAAGTTTGTGTAATTTTGTTGAATCACCGTATAGAGGTGAACACAAAATCAAGAAGGTTACATTATGTTTTCTGGGCAAACTAATAATTACATATACACAAGATTTAATCGAGGAGGAACAGTTTCATCAGTACCAGAAACCAGAATCAACAGTAATTACGGTAATGGGCGAGTGGACTGATGAATTATTGGCATTCAATTACTCCGATGTGTCGTTAGGAACCTAAATTAATGTTTGCAACACTTCTAACGCTTTTTATGTAAATAATAAGCCTATGCGTTGTTCAAAATCGTTGAATTTCAGACGTCATAGCCGATAGGCGATACGTCGAAAGAATGGTGACGTCAGTTTTTATGATGTTTCGTTATTGGTCAGATAATATTCCATTTCCACTCATGAGGCAAGGTTGTCAAGTCACCAATCGAGTTATCAAAAAGATGTTAGAGTCCTGTCGTTGAATAAAACATATTAGGAGGAACCCATGATGTTTTAGTTCATTCTTGACTTTTTCGAGCAACCAGCACGTCCAAATACAGGGTGATTCACATAAGAACCGACATAGAGCAGGGGCATGTAGGAGGTCCCAAAATATGGAAATTTAACGCAACTTACCTCTATACCAAGTTGCTTCCCTAAGGAGTTATAGGCTTTGAAAGTGAAGTTATAAATTTTGAAAAAAATCAATATCTCCGTTATTCTTGAACTTAAAGCAACCAAAGTTGGTACACTTTGTGGATGTATTTAGGGCGTTACTTGACAGTAACTAGAGCTTAATTGAAATTTGTAAAGGGGGTATACCAGGTGGCGCACCATTAATATTCAACAGAATTTTGTTAACCCTTGATGGATTTCAAAAATATTTGCTTTGTTGTATGGGCAATTCAATTCTAAAACTTTTCTTGGTCTAGTAATTTTTCGAAAAACCTCATCATTTTCATCAAAAACTCGAATAACTGAAAACGAGCGCCCTAGGTGTGTTATTTAAAATCATCGAAAATTCAAAAGTTGGCTATGAAAATAAACGTACAACACGAAAGTAGGTCATTAAATGTGATCAGTAGAAATTGGATGGCAAATTATTATTTAGATACGCAACAAAATAAGTAAAGTAAGGACAGATACTGAAATGTGAAAAACTGGGATTAACAACTAACCAAAATGAACACATATAAAACTCAAACAACAACCAGAACAAACAATTGTTTATCGATATAATACTTAATTGAACAGCTTACTTGCTGCATTGTCAAGTTTGACGTTTATTTTCATAGCCAACTTTTGAATTTTCGATGATTTTAAATAACACACCTAGAGCACGCGTTTTCAGTTATTCGAGTTTTTGATGAAAATGATGAGGTTTTTCGAGAAATTACTAGACTAAGAAAAATTTTAGTATTGAATTTCCCACAGAACAAAGCAAAGATTACCCCCTTTACAAATTTCAATTGAACTCTAGTTACTGTCAAGTAACGCCCTAAATACATCCACAAAGTGTACCAAATTTGGTTGCTTTAAGTTCAAGAATAACGGAGATATTGATTTTTTTCAAAATTTATAACTTCACTTTCAAAGCCTATAACTCCTTAGAGGGAAGCAACTTGATATAGAGGTAAGTTGCGTTAAATTTCCATATTTTGGGACCCCCTACATGCCCCTGCTCTATGTCGGTTCTTATGTGAATCACCCTGTATTTCTTATTCTCCATAACAAAATAGCACGTGAATGTTGGAGACTTGGCAACATTGTGCTGAATGCTAATAACTGACAAGACCACGCGTACAAGTCGTGCGCCGTGGTTGTCACGTTCACCGATTCATATGTCCTCTAGTGTGAATTAATATAACTATTATTTACACAAATTCATTATAAGCAATAAGCCACAAATGATAAGGGAACATTTCGAGACAATGGTATTTTTGTTACTAATTAGGAGTATTGCCAATACTCAATTGAGAATTTATGAATTATCGAATTACTAATATATCTGAAGTTCCCAATAGTATTTCAACACATGGCAACTGTGCTACGGTTTGCCTCTACTTACGAAATCGTGGCGTTAGTTTTTACTGGCGGTAAATTTCTAGCCGTTTGAAAATTATCGTGGCATTATTGATGCTTTTAGGCGAGCTTTTAGCGCACCTAAAAATCGACCAAAAAATTCTTAAAAATTATGAAATTGAAAGGTATGATGTGATGATTCTATTTAAGAAACAAAAAAAAATTCCATTCGCCTATTACACAAGTGCCCATTCGTGAGATTTCTATAGCAACAAAGATTCGTGCATCTAGTTGAGAATTTCAAAAAATCACCACCACGAATGTAATAATTCGGCGTGAATATTTTTCCAACAATTTCCCAAAATGCCCAACGAAAACGAACATTTTACAGCCACGAACAAAAAAGCCTACCAACAACGCAGTTTATGAGCCCCTTTTTAAACGAAGATCCAAACGTGCAAAAATTATCGCTGTAATTTCCTACTAACAAATTATCAGCATGATACCAAATGATTGACTAGAATTAAGCATTGCTATTGGTTGTATTGGCTAGAATTAAGCATTGATATTGGTTGTGACATCGAAAACGTCACATATTGTCATGTGAAAAAATCCCGAATAGTTTATATCATCCAACCTACCTATCTCACGGGAATTCCCAATGAGAATAGAATTCGGAAAATCTACCGATTAATGGCTCTCGGTCAATTTGAAAATACCGATTGACTGACCCGATTAGTAGGAATTCCGATCAAAGTATCCTAGTCATCTGCAATGCAAATGCCCATAAAATAACAAATTTCATCGATACATTTTAATCACTTCAATCCGATATATCTAATGTATCAGCTCGGAATAAACCTTTCACTTAATTTTCTGAACACTATAATTTGGTATGTCTCCATAAAAATATACAGGGTGAGTCCGGATAACACCAACAAAGTTCGTACACGGATTCCTTATTGCATTTTGAAATTGAAAGTTCTTATCGGCTGTCGAAAGTACGAAAAAAATTAAGGTTTATACAGGGTGTATCTAAATAACACCGGGTTGTGACATTCAAGCAAATAAAGTTCTTACAAACATGCAGGGTTGGAATAAGTCATGAGTTTTATAAAACAGTCAAAAAAGTCTGACTTTTTGAATTAATTCGGACTTTTTTGAATTAATTCATTTGAGAACAAATCAAATTCTATTTACTTGAACAAAATACAAGAACATCCAAAAAAACTAAGTTTTTATTTCCGTTAAAAATCTCAAAGCGTGACAATAAAATACTTAAAATATGCAATTTTTGCAATATAAACTGAGACTATTGATTGAATGAAAAATGATGTTTATGCAAATTATATGACTCATTCACAATCTTCATTATAGAGGCGCTTTACAGTTATTTTCAATAAAATGCAGCAACATCCATGGTGCCCTACGGATTGGTGTCACCTTGGAAAGCAATTTTCCGATGCATTGCAAGAAATGAATCCGGACATATTTATTTATATTGTGGTAATTTGTATTACTGGTGCAATTCTAGTGGTGACATGTTAGATTTTCGGAATTTCACGCATCATTAGATACACATTGGATCTTACTTTTCTTGCCTTTCTCATTGTTTCTTCTACCCAACACTTGACCCAACTCAAAACTCGGTGAGAAGTAATACGCTGAATCTAAGACATTGCAAGCCGGTAATTCCGATTCAATGTTGATAAGCCTACATATTATTTTTGCCGGAAATATGAATTGGAGCAATCAATTGCATGCAATGAAATATTGTAAACTGTAAAGCGGCTCTTGAAAAATTTTGTTTTCCGCGTGTGGTGCTTCACGGTTGTCAGTTGTCAGATGCCATCAGATATTTCATTTCAAACTAGTTTAAATTGAAGGTAATACTGCGATTTCTTCCCAATGGAAAATTTTTGAATTAATTCATGACTTATTTGAAAAAAGTCATTTGAAATAATTCACGAATTAAATCACTGACTTAATTCATATGAATTAATTCGTGCCAACCCTGCAAACATGTGTCCTAACTTGCTCCGTATTTGAGATACAGGATGTTGAAGTTGGAAGTATTAATTGTTTTTTTTATAACCCTCCTGTATACTCTTTCATGGTGCCAAAATTCAGTTTGGATGGAGACTGAGAAAGCCCCGAAATTTCGAAATGATTCTAATTGGGGTTATTGAGTAATCTCAATGGAAGTCTTGAAAACGCCACTTTGAAATTTGGAGTCAAATCGAGTTTTTATTGTTACCTCAAAAACTAGGCTAGATAAAAAAATCACACTTAGGAAAAAAAGTTGTTTTTTCAATAGTTCTATCTAATAAAAATATGAGACTCAGAAAAACCAGTAGTGTACAATGACATTCACCAAGAATATCGATAAATTTACCCACTGTGACGCCACTGGAAATATTCTTTCGAATCTAATTGCACAAGAAGAAGCTTCATATTACTATTAACAAAACCACAACGTTTTATTGAAATTGATGGAAAGACAATTGAGAAATGAATAGAAAAAATATTTTTCATGGAAATGAACTTTATTTCCTAAATATCACAAGGAATCACCCCTTGAATTTTTTCGGTGTCATTTAGATACACCCTGTATAAATTTCTTCAGAATCGCTGTAGGAAAAAAATTGAAAATCGGTATATTATTCAATTTTTGGATATCTTTAATCAGTGGCGTAGTCATGTCGCCACATTTTCCTTCATATTTTTCCTAGACAAACGAATTGTCAAAATTCATGTATGACATCTTTTAGGCTCATCGATATCCTACAATTAGTAACATTCCACACGCCTAAATGTAGAGGTGCCTGAGATATTTGCGAAAATGAAGATATTCCTTGACGTAATATTGATAGAGATCCAATTTCGAGTCCAATTTGCTGGGTGCCATAACGGCACCACGCTGATCTTTCATGAGATATCAAAAAATGTCTCAAGCTCCTGAATATTTCTCAAAGTCGAGAACAGTGGAAACATAGTACGGGTGAGACAAAAGTAGATCGACAAACTTATTCCACACGTTATTTCATGGTGAACAGTTGATATTGACTTATGACTTTAAGTGCAACCTGTTTGAGATACCTACAACACTTTTTGAAGTTGTATTTCACAATACTCACTTGTGGTTCAGAATGCATCAATTGTATTTCAGAATAGTCAATTAAATTTCAGAAAGCGTCAATTGTATTTCAGCAGTCACTTGTATTTCAGAAAGCATCAATTGTATTTCAGAAAGCATCAATTGTATTTCAGAATAGTCAATTGAATTTCAGAAAGCGTCAATTGTATTTCAGAAGTCACTTGTATTTTAGAAAGCATCAATTGTATTTCAGAAAGCATCAATTGTATTTCAGAATAGTCAATTGAATGCGTCAATTGTATTTCAGAAAGCATCAATTGTATTTCAGAATAGTCAATTGAATTTCAGAATAGTCAATTGAATTTCAGAAAGCATCAATTGTATTTCAGAAGTCACTTGTATTTCAGAAAGCATCAATTGTATTTCAGAATAGTCAATTGAATTTCAGAAAGCGTCAATTGTATTTCAGGAGTCACTTGTATTTCAGAAAGCATCAATTGTATTCCAGAAAGCATCAATTGTATTTCAGAATAGTCAATTGAATGCGTCAATTGTATTTCAGAAGTCACTTGTATTTCAGAAAGCATCAATTGTATTTCAAAATAGTCAATTGAATTTCAGAAAGCATCAATTGTATTTCAGAAGTCACTTGTATTTCAGAAAGCATCAATTGTATTTCAGAATAGTCAATTGAATTTCAGAAAGCGTCAATTGTATTTCAGGAGTCACTTGTATTTCAGAAAGCATCAATTGTATTTCAGAAAGCATGTATTGTATTTCAGAATAGTCAATTGAATGCGTCAATTGTATGTCAGAATAGTTGATCGTATTTCAGAATAGTCAATTGAATTTCATAAAGCGTCATTTGAATTTCAAATGATATTTTCTGAAATACAAATGACACTTTCTGAAATTCAATCAACTATTCTGAAATACAAATGACGCTTTCTGAAATTGAATTGACTATTCGGAAATAAAATAGACGCTTTCTGAAATACAAGTCACTATTCTGAAATTCAGTGGACGCTTTCTGAAATTCAATTGAATATTCTGAAATGAACAACACATGGGGGAAAGGGGGAATGTCACAATATAGTGGAAATTGACTTGACACCACCATCTGATAGACTAACCACTAATGAGAAGAAAGGGGAACGAACGTCCAAGCTTAGTGCTTGCTTGAATACAGATTTCATTGTGATTTTAATAGGTTGTTTTCACACTGTCAAAAGGTCAAAGTGAACTCTCAGGCAAACAAAACATGAGAAAAAAAAAAGATATACGGCCACCTTTTTTTCATTTCTTGGAGCGTACCAAAGGGAATCCCTATATAATGTTCGGGCAACATTGTGGGTACCTAGGGAGGATAGGGAGAGGAGGTAGGTACTGGGAGTTTTTTCAACTTTTGGAGGTTATAAGTTCTTGAGAATACTCTGTTAGGCAAAAAATTCCAAAGCTTTGCCGTTCTATGTATATATAAACGAATTTTGGTAAAGAGTTGTTCAACATATTTCGAGGTTGACGACAAAAAGGTGTGTTGACTGGGCTTGTCGAGTACGTCTGAGTGATGAGAATAAAATAATGAGAATGCTAAATGATGATTCCTACTCATATCGCGTAGAATTTATAGAAAATGATCAAATTATAAAGATGCTAGTTGTAATATGACAACTTACCGCTTATTATAGGTAGTCAGGCAAGAATGGAGAAATGTACCAGAGCAGATAATTGCGAGTACAATCCATTTTTTTGACAATTTATTTCAACATTCCTCATTTTTCCCTCGAATCTTTGGACTTATTTTTCGTTTTCGATGATTTTTCCATCCAAATATGATTTTTATTTTTAGTGGTTCAACTTTATTGGTCATTAATGTCATTATACTCCATCAAATGAATCCAGGTGGTTTGATTTCAATTTTCTTCAACTTCCAAAAAGTAAGGAGGTTTCACTTTGAAATGCGTTTTTCTCGAAACTTACTTTTTGTGACACTCCCCCTTTTTCCCCTGTGGTCTTCAAATACAATTGACGCTTTCTGGAATACAAGTAACTATTCTGAAAAGCGATTGACGTTTTCTGAAATGCAACTGGAAAAGATGTAGTTTTTGAATATGTCGAGAATATGTGAACAACATTCAGTATTACAATTTATTTTTGAACACGTAGCAATATAACCTCTAGACATATCTTTAGTTTTTCGCAAATATATCAGGAACCGCTACATTTGAACATGTAATGTTATTACTTATAGTATTATAGGTTGACATTCCATCTATGTTATAAAAAGTATGAAGGACAATGTGGCGAAATACTACAAAATTCAAAAATGAAAACTCAAAATGAGGTTAGCAATCCGTATACGAAGTTTGTCGGTCTTATCACCCTGTATACCTTTTGCAAGATACCATAAAAATCAGATTCGAATAAAGCCTGGGTCCCACACCAGTCTAATTGATTCACGGCCTTGAATTCTTGACATAACAGAGATCAAAGATTCGAGTATCTGGCTGTTCGAGAGACGAGAGACAGAAAATCGTGAACAGCACAGCATGACAACATGTCTTTTCAAAATAAGTGAATAATGCGAGGTATAACACATTTCAATGAAATGTCTCGAAGCCAGCCACAGAGACATTCAATTTTATGCGAATTAAATAATTGAAAAAATCGTTATTATTAGAACCTGCACCAATGAAAAGGGGCTCATACTTATGCAGGGTGGTGCTTAAGTATGTATGTATGTACATAAAAGTATGACAGATTTTTGACTTCAATATTTTACGAGTTGGGCTAACTTGCCTTGATAACAACATATTGTTAATAAGGGATATAGATACATGGCGTCGTCGCGTCGAGGGTAAGATACATAACAGTATCAAAACTAGGGGTGTTTGGACATGACAAATCATAATTTGCTATATATCTACTTCAATGGAGGAAATATAATTTTCTGACCAAAATTATTTAAGTACCTATGCTGACCAAGCATTTCTGGTTCGAATTTTTTCTTCAAATTGCATATTTGAATATTCTATATGAATATATAGATGCCACCAGTGAGATAATTCCAATCCAACCCTTCAGAGGGGTAGTTTATTCTTGCAGTTTTTCAGAAATCCTTGCTGACCGAGTATTTCTGGTTCGTATTTTTCCATCAAATTATATAATTTGAATATCTCATATAGATTTATAGATGCCACCAGTGGAATCATCGTAATATATCCCTGTAGAGCGGTAGTTTATTATTGCAGTTTTTCAAAACTCCTTGCTGACCGAGCATTTCTGATCCGATTTTTTTCTTCAAATTGCATATTTGAATATCTTTTATAGATATATAGATGCCACTATAGTGGAATTATCTCGATCCACCCCTTCAGAGGGGTAGTTTATTCGCGCAGTTTTTCAAAAATTATTGCTGACCGAGCATTTCTGATCCGTTTTTTTTCTTCAAATTGCATATTTGAATATCTTTTATAGATATATAGATGCCACTAGTGGAATTATCTCGATCCACCCCTTCAGAGGGTAGTTTATTCGCGCAGTTTTTCAAAAATCCTTGCTGACCGAGCATTTCTGATAAGAATTTTCTCTTCAAATTGCATATTTGAATATCTTTTATAGATATATAGATGCCATCAGTGGAATTATTTCGATCCACTACTTCAGAGGGTAGTTTATTCTTGCAGTTTTTCAAAAATCCTTGCTGACCGAGCATTTCTGGTTCGTATTTTTTCATCAAATTACATATTTGAATATTCCATATGGATTTATAGATGCCACCAGTAGAATCATCTTGATATACCCCTTTAGATGGGTAGTCTATTACTGCAGTTTTTCAAAAATCCTTGCTGACCGAGCATTTCTGATTCGAATATTCTCTTCAAATTGCATATTTGAATATATTATATAGATATAAAGATGCCACCAGTGGAATCATCTCGATCTATCCCTTTAGAGGTGTAGTTTATTCTCGCAGTTTTTCAAAAATCCTTGATGACCGAGCATTTTTGATTCGAATTTTCTCTTCAAATTGCATATTTGGATATCTCAAACAGATTTTTAGATGCCACCAGTGGAATCATCTCGATCTACTCCTTGAGAGGGGTAGTTTATTCTGACAGTTTTTCAAAAATCCTTGCTGACCGAGCATTTCTGTTTCGAATTTCCTCTTCTAATTACATATTTGAATATCTTATATAGATATATAGATGCCACCAAAAATCCTTGTTGACCGAGCATTTCTGGTTCGTATATTTCAATCAAATTACTCATTTGGATATCCCATATAGATTTATAGATGCCACCAGTGGAATCATTCCGGTCCACCTTTTCAGAGGGGTAGTTTATTCTTGCTATTTTTCGAAAATCCTTGCTGACCGAGCATTTCTGGTCCGTAATTTTCCATCAAATCACCCCCTGAAGGGGTGGGGCGAGGGGTGGGGTGGATCGAAATAATTCCACTGGTGGCATCTATAAATCTATATGAGATATTCAAATATGCATTTTGAAGAGAAAATTCGAATCAGAAATGCTCGGTCAGCATACTTTAATGTTGGTCAGCAAATTATACACCCCCACTTTAATGTATTTTCGAGAGGACACCGCATAAGCCATTTTAATTTGAAAAATATTAAAGACACATCTCGAGTCTCATCATTTTAACAAAAAAATTAATAGTTAAACTTGTTACCAATCCCGAAATACTTCACAGTATTAGAGATAATACCATTCTAGAAATCAGCTGTACAATTATCATTCAATTCATTATGGAATATATCAACGTAGTAGTTCTCAAAGTTTGAAAAAAAGTACGCAGTAGGCGGATATATCGAATGATTGTGACAGAAGTCTCTGGAGGATATCATTGGGATTTTCTGAAACACAATTTAAATGTAGGAAATGGTAATGGTAACGGGTGGACGTCCTAGAAACGTCTTGAGGATGCCTCTCGATTTCATCTGGGCATTATTAGGACCTCCTCAAAATGTTATCAAAACGTAGGAAATCTAGGAATCTACTTCGCTATACCAAAAATCGTTGTTTCCATAGCCTTTCATATTTCCCAGATAATTATTCCACGCTATTTCAGAACATTTCGAATGCGAAACGAGGGGAAATGTGACGTTGATCACGTGTGACGTAGGGAGCAGTGTCCAATCCCATCGAAAAATGAAAATTTCGGTGTGAAACCGCGAAGAGGTTAGGATCGTGAAGAAAAGCCAAAATATGAGCACCTTCCGCCTTGCCAAGGCAATAAATAATACAATTAACCCTTAAGTGGTGACGGTACGGTCTCAGAGACCATAGGCAACCATTTTCACCAATAAAATTCGTTGTGGGGGGGGAGGGGTCAATCTTCACCCCCGATCCTGAGGCGCCGTAAGTGTATTCGAGATGGGGCAACAAATTGTAGTGTGTTGTGGCGTTTTGGATCGATCAGTGGTTTTACGTTGGCCATTTTTTACGGTCGCCTAGACCGGCGTCACCACTGATGTATCATAAACTTGTTGAGGTAATGTCCTCAAAATTAAATTATTTTCAGATGTTATCTACATTTATCTCATATTGGACATCAAAAGGCAGCTAGTTCGAATTTCCGGCAGAGCAGAGAATTTTTGTATTATACTTTTTGGCGTCACCACTGAAGGATTAATGTCAGAAAACCGTTTTCAAAATACCTACTCAGAATGACGTCCTATACCTGTTCGATATTCTAAATTCTCAAGGGCCTTGAGTAGGCATGCTTATATCATTAGTAGTAATATAAGTATCTATATTTCGTTTTCAGTAGAGTTTTCAAGTTTTCAGTATAATCATTCGGAATAATTATCCACAAATAACAAATCCGAAATGAATGCTCTAAAGTCTAAAATATCAGGTGCCCCTTTCAAATTACATTTTGGTTGAGAGTGTAGTGAAAAACATTTATCAAATATACAGGGTGTTAAGTTTTAATGACATAATGACTAATTCCCGCTGATTTCCCAGGAATCGATAAAAATCGATGAAACACTTTTATCTCCATTCATGGTTTGCTTTTGAGATATAGAGTTGAATTTTACATTTTTTTCCAAAAAATCGGAAATAGATACCTATTTCACTATAACTGATAGGTATAGATATAGCTCTGAGATTTTGTAGAACTAAGAAGACAGTATTGGAAACCGTGCTTTGATAATAATATTATAGGAAATATTACACCTGCCTAATATTATGACTGATGTCCTGAAATGAAGGTTGAAGTTGTCATCTATTTGTTGTATTTTTCCACGCTACTATAAAACCTGGGAATAAACTCGTACTCGAAGTGGAATTCACTCTTTTATGGAATGATACACTAAGGTGATTAGTGTGTATTATTGTTGATATTTTGTAGCAAAGCCTCGAGCTATACTCAAAATAAGAAATGCATGGTAAATTCGTTACCATAAAAATAACCTCCGCGTAGAGTTCTAAGAATTAACGACGAAGCCATCTTGACATGTTCGTTGACATATTTTGGAACCAAATGTCATAAAACATATTTTAAAAACCTCGAAGGTTTAATGCAACAGTTTTATAGGTAAACATGTTACCTACATTTTACAATTTACATGGCAAGAATGCGGCCAAAGGAGGACGCCTATAAAACGTTACAGTTTATGTCTTCGATATATCTACCTACTACGAGTTAGGGTCCGAAGAAGAGATATCCCTCTGCAGTGTTGCCCATTACAAACACTTTAATTCGCCAGATTTATTAGGTATACAAAATAACCAGATTTGGACAAAAATCATCAGAGTCACTTCATGTAATAATGTTATCAAAAGAAGCCTGAAAAAATATCATCTAACGGCAAATGGCGACTTATAGTCATTTCCGAAAGTTGACATCATTATGGGATATACTCAAAGAAGATGAAAAATTAGACCATTTTTGGTCCCCGCGACTTTCGCTACAAGTCAAAATTCACATTTTTTCAAATTGATCACTAAAAATAGACTTGTTCGTTTAAATTTCAAAAACGTTCACAAAGAAAAGTTGTTTCTATTTCGATTTTAGACATGTGTCTCAAATTTGGACGTTCTATTGCAACTTTTCCGTATTAATATTTTTTTAATTTTAGTTATAGGTTCCTAGTGAACAAATCTAAACTTCGACAAAACTATTTCATACTACATACTAGTAGCTTCATTGTGCTACTAGCTTTCAATTAATAATTATATCGATAAAAATATGATTTTCTTTACAAAATAATAATCACGCTTCAGAATTCAAATTTCTGTTATGTTTGATACAATGTTGAATGTATTTTCAAGCATTTAGGAGCGAAATTTATTTAAATGGATTTCTTCAGTACCTACTAAGAAGATTTCGAAGTCATTTTATAGAAATAAAGAGGGAATCCAAAAAATAGCTGGAAAAAAGAATGTACCACCTCCTCGATTAACCTACAGACAGTATACCTATTTAATAACATTCCACATCATTACACACCTGTTACTCAACAAAATGAAAAATAATCATCAAATAAAGGGAAAAGAAGACACCATAGTCAAAAAAAGAGAAAGAGAAGCGCACCACACGACGAGGAGCAAGAGGGGGAAAGAACATAAGAAAGACAAGAGGGGGAGGCGAGCAGAGTAACTAACTAAACTCCTATATTTACCTTTACTGAAGGATATGTTCAGCTAGTTTTGATTTGTCAATACGTCTTTTCTTCTAATCATCTGATTTCTGCTTACTACACGTATATATACCTAATAATCATATTTTTATTTTATAGAAACAGGGAGAGAAAATCCCAAAAAATCTGGAAATATTTATTTTTACACCAAGGTAGTAAATAATATAGGGACCAACCAAGATTATATCCCGAAGCTTCAGCCGAGGTCCCGTAGTAATAATAGTCTTTACTGCCAAGGTGTTTATTGCATTTTATTCACCACTAGCAATATATTTCGATCACCATAGTTATGTGACACTGAAACCTATTGTCCTATAAAATCACTTCTTTTGAATTCTAATGAAAATCTAGTTGCCTTGACCATTGCAGGATATGAAAAGTCGTTATTGATAGGTGCCTACTAGATTTGAGTGCCATTCCTACCAATCTCGCATCAGAACAGTGAATTCTGGTTAATTATAACAGAGGTAGAAAAAAACACAGTTTACGCCTTGCAAAAGAGTAAATAATGGTAGGATCTATAGCTAGTGGTGAAAAAAAAATCTACCACATCCTCGATTAACCTACATACAGTATTTAATAGCTACCCACATCACCACTTGCATGTTTCCAAATTGACACCGAATCTGGTGATAAATCACCTAAACCGGCAACGCTGCCCATCTGCGACCAGCAGGGCACCACAAGAGAGGAGAGAAGAAAAAGAAGATAGATACCATACGATAGCAGAAAAAGAAGAAGAAAGAGAAGCGCGACCACACGACCACGAGCAACAAGGAGAAAGAACAGAAGAAGAAAGAGAAGAGGGGAGACGAGCGGGGTTACTAACCGGCGTGTCGTTGCAGCGGCTACCTGTGTTACGCCGCACGATCCCAGCGGGGCATACTGCATTCCGAGGGGCGGGAGGGGCAGGGGACTCACGGGGGCCGTTCGCGCATTCCTCGCGTTCCATTCGGATGGCGGCGTTGCCGGACGCTCGGATAATTCGGCGAGATCTCGGATTTTTTGTTTTCAACCCTCAACTACTGATCATACGTCTCAGAGACGGCATATCAGCATCCGATTTGTTGGGTTACTCCTTCTTTTCAATATCGGCCATTGTAATTTATGTCCACCCAGCACTCATTCAGTACCCTGAAGTTGATCTATGTAGGTATGTGGTTCAGTTCTAGAAATATCTTGAGTGAAAGATAGATTGCCGTCTCGTAGACGTATTGTTAGTTATATTACGTAATAATAAAAGTTCAATTTCATCTATATGATTGCGTCTATATCTAGATATGCAGAATGATGGAAGTAAGATATGGTGCGCGCATTCGGCCATTATTACGTATTGAAAATTTCAGAAAAATCACTCGACCGCCTACTATGATTTCTCTACGACGTCACAACGAGCGAGACGTTGATTCTACATTTTCCCGGTAGATGATGCTGCTTTTGCTGCTGTGACGAGTGGAAATAAAACGGCAAATGGCATTTTAGGTACGCGGAACATATGTAACAGTGGGATTATTCAACTCTCAATTCGAAAAATCTGCGACAATTCCAAAACTGACAGATGTTATAATTGTGCAATGTCGCCATTAAAAGGTCGACGGAACCATTGCTCTGAAACAAAAGCGCATCAGTAATTACACCATATCTTACTTCCATCATTATATGCAGGCATTGTAATTTTTTTCAATTTGCATGCTTATGACTTAGTTCTGTGCCATATTTCATTATGACTCTAACTGTATTCAGAATGACAATATCATCGATAATGTTAGTATTTCAATTTTATTTTAGTATTTCTATAGATGAATGTCAAACTTTAAAATTTTGAACATTAGGTACTCCTCTATGAAATTTTGATCGCCACTGAAATTTGTATTTCTATTTCAATTGAAAATAATTTTCTCTTCGCCAAATATGTAGAGAACGTGTTACGTGTTTGAATAGCTCACAAAAATAAAATAAAAAAAATTTGATTCATATGGGCATTTAAATAGTCCCGTCTGTGAGACGTATGGTTAGTGACAACGTTATATATCTGGAACGTTAGTAGTTAAGGGTTGAAAGGTGGTTCACGTGATTAATCGCGACCAATCAAACGACTGGATCACGACAATATCAGCTACTTCAGGTAGCGTGAAGAACACTTAGTTTATCCAACTGAAATATTCTCATTATTATGGCAATGTCGATGGCACTAACGTTTTCGATCTCACTCTGTATTCTATCCAAATTTTTTGCAGTTCACTCAAAAATTGAATCAATCCTCAAGTCGGGTGTTTGTGAATAAGTGCGACAATCTTCAGGGGGTGATTCAATGTAATATTTCAGGAAATGAAGTTCATATCTCGGTTCATATTACCATGTGTCCTAACTCGCTGCGTTTTTGAGATACAGTGTATTTATATTTCCATGAAAAATCATTTGTTTATTCATTTCTCTAATATCTTTTCATCAATTTCAATGAAACTTTGTCGTTTTGTCAAAAGTAATAAGGAGCTTCTTTAGGTGTAATTAGATTCGTAATAATATTTCCAGTGTTGTCACAGTGGGTTAATTTATCGATATTTATCGCGTGGTTCTGAGGAAACAATGAAAATTTGATTTGACTCAAAATTTTAATGCAGGTGCTCTCAAGACACCCATTGAGATTAGTCAATAACCTCATCAATAAGAATTATTATCTTGAAATTTTGGGACCTTGTTAGTCACCAACCATACTGAATTTTGATACCTTGAAAGTGTATACAGGGTGGGTTATAAATAAAAACCGAGATAAAAAACAATCAATACTTCCAACTTCAACCTCCTGTATCTCAAGGAATCACCCCCTGAAGTTTGTCGCACTTATTCTTATTCATTAGCACCCTGTTTATAATCTATCTAAACTCAACTGGAGCAACACCAGCAAAAAAATACTTTGAAAATACTAAAGGTGGATTTATGCACACCGCTTTCGCTTCCATTTTCTATTAAAGGACTATGATATCTTTATGCACCACCTTCTTTTCAAAACATAGTCCTCAGCATACTTAGCCCGATGAAAATATTTTTGTTATAACATTCAGTGATCACATAATTACAATAAGAATCATTCATTCATATTGTTTTCAAAGTCTAATTTGAACATACGACTAGAATTTTCAGAATTTACAACCTTATTTTGGAAGAAGAAGAGGATGAAATTGTTTCTCTGACTTCTGACAGCATCACGCCTGCGCAAGTCACAGTTTTATTTTTGGTCATCTCTTAGCGAATAGTTAATGAAATATGAAATTCAATATAAGTGCATAAATGAATGAACGGGAATATCAAGTTGCAACTTATTAGTAAGATCGTTAATGATTGTGAAATTACAGATTAATGAAAAAACTGTGTGCATAAATCCGCCTTATATATATCATCGAAAAAATTTAGGGCAAATAGCTAAATTACAGTGAGTATTATAGCTCGATTTTGAATACTGAAGGTCAAATGGATCATGAAACATCCCAAAATGTTTGTGCTGAGATGCCCTTAGATTATTTACCCACGGTAAATAATCTAAGGAGGTACCTATATCAATTGTGTCCACGGTGTTGAGACTTGTAAGTAGATTCTCTCTTAGGGATACAGGGTATCTTTTTTTTATCAATACTCAAAGGTCTTGTCAATTTCAATGAAACTTGATGGTGTTTCCAGCTCGGTTTCCAATTTTTTCGCAGTGAGGTTACCTTATCGATATCTATGGTTAATAACATTGTACGCCACTGGTTTTCAACAGTTACATCTTTTCATTAGATATGATGAAAATTCCGGAAAATTCGATTTGACTATAATGTAGGTTTCAAGAGTTCAAGACACCCAATGAGAATGCTCAATAACCTCGATAAGTATAATTATTTTGAAATTTCGAGACTTTGTCCGTCACCAACCAGACTCAATTTTGCCACCATGGGAGCTTATACAGGGGGATCATAACAAAAATCTATTAATATCTACTTCCTGTGTATCAAAAACGGAGCAAGTTAAAACCCATTTTTACATGATTTTTTTTTCTACAATCACCTAAGTATTTTCGCACTTATACAGGGTGTCATTTCAGATCGAACTAACCGTATATGTTGTTATCCAATTGTTGATAGTTCAGAAGTTATTAATGTTTTTTATTTCTATAAAAAAAATGATTACAATAAAACTGTCACTTTTGTCATTTTTTCTTTTACGAATTTTATCCGCATGGATGCACCTTTCCCCAGAAATAATTTTATGACCTGTGTTACTTCGTATCAATTACCTATGAAAAATGTTGTTTTCCTCAAGTTTTGTCATTGAATGACATATTTCATATTTTTAAATGCTGCTGACAGATTTAAAAACTACAACACAGATAACCGATTATAAGAAAAAGTTGTTCATTTAATACAGATTCCGAAATAGAGTCACCTACACAGATTGTTTGCCCAATCGTAACACATACGGCATGTAAATGGCAACATAGCAAGATAAACTGATTCATACCTCAATCAATAGTGATAATCTGTCATTCTGAACTAACTGACACATTTCACTTGAACTGAACTGAATCAGTTGACATTCATTGTACCTATGTAATGAACGTCATTCGAAAGAACGATCTAGTTCAGTTCTAGTGATATATTTCAGTTAGTTCAGATTGAAAGAAAATAACTAATGTCACCACAGTGAATCACAAATCACAACCGCCATTATGCCATGTTGGCATGTTGCCAAATGAGATCATTTCTTAATACTCCCATATGAAACGATTCGATGAACAATCTACAACAACCTACCAAGAGTTACTTATTATTAAGAACTTCCAGGAGTACATGGAAGAAAAAACCCGAGTTTGATCAAACTAAAAATAATTGTACCGCATCTAAACCCAATGAACTCAATATGGTGTTTATATTGCCTATATTGCCTACTCCTTATTATTTTCGATTTCGTAAATTTCGACAAACATGACAACACTGCTCTGTATCCATCCATAATGATACGTGAATACCTCCTATGAGTCCAATGTATATCTGCGCTTTATTTAAAAAAACTCGATAACTTGTATGCTGGTTACGGCCGTAAATGAACTATGAACTGTTCTTTCTGAACGAACAATATCATCATCTATTCTTCTCTCTTTTTGCTTTTTGGGCTTCTCCCGCACATTCAGACATAGCTGCCGTCCATGCTAACAAATAACTACGAGGCGCTGAGAATATGTATGAAATTACAAGGTGTCCTAAAACAAAGTACCAAATATTCTACATGGTGAACTAAAGACCAAAATAGGCCGATTGAAATCAACTAACCTCCATACGAACATTCACCGTTGAGCTGAAATCCTCAAAATGTACTGCTCTGAAATCTGTAGGGCAATTTACTATAGTGAATCTGCATGTAAAATATTGTAAAACCGAATGGAAAGCATGTCATACCAATTCAATCAATATACAGAGAGTTAGTTATTTCGCATTCTCTTTGATAAAAATTGATGTAACTTTCTTGGTGACGGCACTCACCACATTTCGATATTTCAAAAAATTAGAAAACCATTTTTTTCTTTTTTCTAACTGCAGTGTTTTCATGATTTCTCTCCGTTCTCTTGATATGTATTGCTGAGGTTAGTATATCGACATTTTGACTCTTTTTTGACTCCTCAACAATGTCCATAATTATCTTTTAGGTACTTCCGAATACATCATTTTGTGTTTGATGATGGACTGTGGCCGAAACTAGTTACACTACTTATATTAAACAATTTTTTTCGTAATCGACAGACTTTTCATTCTAAAAATCAATTGGGCCACTTTGAGAAAATCGGATGGTTTCTACGACTTAATAAATAACAAAATTCATCTTGATGCTTCTCCATACTACTTGGTTATGATGTTAGAATTATCATGTTTTGCTCGCTTCTATACATGAGTTATTGACCACAATAATCATGTTCACCAATTCGCAAGATCTTCATCATATGATCTGAGAGCTGGTCATATCCAAATTTGAGTTCCAAAAACTTTATTCGTGAAAAAATTAATAACTTTGACCAACAACATCAGCATGCTGAAGTAGTTCATAAACATGATTATTGTGGTCAATAACTCAACACAACAATAAAAACTTGCAAAACATGATAATCGTCATAATCATAAACAAGTATGGAGGAGCACCTAAATGATTTTTTTCAGGTATCTCGAGAACCAAGGAAAATTATGAAAACTATGCAGTTACAAAATGAGATAATTGAAATATCGAAATGTGGTCTGTAAGTACTCTAATAGTTATTTTAACACCAAGGTAGTAAATAATATCATTATTACCCATGCAAGGACCAAGATTATAACGCGATGCTACAGCCGAGGGTATAAGGTCCCATGGTAATGAATAACATTTTTTCTGTGACGGGAGAAAAGTTTGGCATTTCATCTCTGTTGGCAGGTTATAAAATGTCACTTCATAAATTACTTTTTTCCCGTGGGAAGAAAGTGAGTATTTTTTCCCGGATATACATATATCACATACAGGGTGATTCACGGTGGATGGCATATTAGAGGTATCTGGAGAACTAAAAGACAGAACATTCTGAAAATTAGGATGCTTCGATAATTGAACATTCTCTATTCGTCTAAAATACTTTCATCGAGACAGTGTTGCCACTTCTATCAGAAACAGTTAGGAACTTTGTCATTTCAAATGGAACACCCTGTATTTTATTACATTTTCAGATTCTTCCTGAAGAGCTGATTTCATCAATGCATCACACTTGGGTTCTAGCAGGAATGATTACAGAGATATAGGGTGTTCAAAATCAGGATTTTTCAATGTTAAGATTTTTTTGTGTCGAAACTATTCATTATCGATCAAAACGGTCCACATGTCTCTATCTTAACTTTCGATTCACTGTCTACTGACATTCAATTGGAACAGATACAGGATGATCAGAATTCTGAATCTTGAAGCACCCTGTATTTTTTCCAATTAAATTCCAGTGGACAGTGAATCAAAAGTTAAGATAGGGACATGTAAGCCGTTTTCATCGATAATGAATAGTTTCGACACAAAAAAATATTAAAATTGAAAAATCTCGATTTTGAACACGCTATATCTCTGTAATCATTCTTGCTAGACCCCAGGTGTGACACATTGATGAAATCAGTTCTTCAGGAAGAATCTGAAAATGCAATAAAATACAGGGTGTTCCATTAGAAATAACAAAGTTGCTGGTTGTTTCTAATAGAAGTGGCAACACTGTATCGATGAAAATATTTTAAACGGATAGAGAATGTCCAATTATCAAAGGATCCCAATTTTCAGAATGTTCTGTCTTTTCGTTCTCCAAATACTTCTAATAGGCCATCCACCGTGGATCACCCTGTATATATACACTGTTGATGGCTTGAGTCAATAATACCGTCTCCGAGAAATAACTGCAAGTTATTTTATCTTCCATTCGACTTCGCGGTTACGTATATTACCTCGTATATTACTGAACAACCACTAAATTCGCAATTTTTTGAAATCAAATCACAGAATTAGACTGACAGAAGTGACATCAGATATTTGACTACTTCAAAAGAATGAAAAAGATGCCTACAACGTAGGTGTCCCTACTGTTAAAAACTCAAAATTTCAAGTCGATAATTTTCAGATTTCAAAATAATGTAATATCTTCTCAACATTGATTCGTCCTTTCTACTGTCACAGAAAAAAATAGTGTATTATACACGGGAAAAATATTAGATTTTAGCCCACGGTTTTTTGTGTCCCTCAGAGCTACAATCTACTACTTTTTTCCCTTGTATAATAAATCACTATCTTTACTACAAAGCTGTATATATATTTTTTCACCAGGAGCAATATATTTCAATCATTATAGTTCTGTGAAACTGAAATGTAAACCTATGAAAGCACTTCTTTTCAATTCTAATCAAAATCGAGTCACGATGACAGCATTTGACAAGTCATTATTCATAAATACCTACTAGATTTATCTTTATTTTACTTCGAATTTCAGAGCTGTACCTTTTAATGATTTCGAAATATTAAAGAAAATCTGGATAAGAAATTGCTCAACATCGCCTTCCCAACGGTGCATTTTCGTATAGAGGTAAGTTGATTTCAATCGACCTATTTTGGCCTCTAGTTCACCCTGTAGAATGTATGGTACATTGCTCCAGGACACCTTGTATACACAGGATGTCCGGAAATTAGCCTGCCAAACTTCACCAGCGGCTTCTACGATCGAAAATCTCAATGAGCTACGGCTCCTGAAAATGATATTTCTTGAGTATTTCCGAAACTCCATGTGGTGAAAAAATGCAATTTGGTACAAGAACTAAACTGTCCAGCCCAATGCAGTTAAAATAAAAATTTAACTACGGAGTGTATAGTACAAGGTGAGACTGTATTAAATATTGCTAAAAATTGTTTGTATATGCATATTTTTCGACAATAATGAGAATCCACACCTCTTTACAGAAAAAGGTATACTTGTTCCGTAATGATCAGATGTATCATTATCGAGTAAAAGCGATTCAAAAAAATTGTTACATCTCAGATATTATGCATATAACATTGCATAGTGGAAATGAAAAAAAAAATGCACAAAAATTGAGGTAGTTTTTTATCATCATTTTCCTATTTTTCGCGCTTTCATGAGATTGTTTGGTGAAAAGAAAGTAGTTGATTTCTTATAGCCACTATGATTTGAAAATTGGCAACCTTATATAGGCATACGATGTGAGTGTATCAATATTTTTAAATTGATTCCAATCGGAAATGAAATATCTGATCAATGCGGGACAAGATAATCCGAGATGAATTGTCGAAAAATATGCATGCAAAAAAGTTCGAGCCATATTTAATTAAGCCACCCTATGTTATATACTCCAGAATGCAACTTTGGAGTGATTTTATGTTCACCGCATTGGGCATGGAAAGTTTAGTTCTTTTACGTGGAGTATCGGAAATATTCAAGAAATATAATCTTCAGGGGGATGTAGCTCCCTTAGAAGACATTTCTCGACTCATGTTTATTGAAACTTTTTTCTATTTTTGGTCGAAGAAACCGCTGGTGAAGTTTGGAAGGTTAATTTTGGGACACCCTGTATAGGTACCTGGGTATATTTTTTTAATTGACTCGGCCGTTACTTGATGGAAATCCCGAGGGAGGAAATCTTATCGTTTGTGAAGAAAATTATAATGATAGTATTATCTTGGATAGGGTATATCTACATCTACGAAACGCGTACAAAATATGACATAATCATGTCAATCAACGCAAGGACTAGGTATAGAGCGCTATACTTAGAGTAACAAAAGGCCTGTTCGTTTGTGTTTGCTCTATCTGCAAAGCTTGATTTTTTTCTATGACTTTCTCTGTTTACATTATGCCATGAACAGAGACAACTAGTGGAACAAAATCAACTTTAGCAAGTTCAGCATCACAAACGAGCAGACCTAAATATACACACAAAAGTGCAATGCACTTAGTAGGTAGGTACTTTCTATTTCATAATATTTTGATATGCTCCAGATCTGAACACAGCTGGCCCTCTGTGTAGTTCTTGTTTTCATCAAACATATCCAGTTAATCACATTTAGCTTGAAAATTTTGAGAATAAGCTAAGGAAAAGTGGAAAGGGGACCTCTGAGGCCAAGTTGAGTTTGAATGAAAATGAACGAAAATTCATAGCCTTCAATGATCTGGTATGGTAGTAGTTGTGTGAAGCCTTTTGAAACCAACTTGAACGCATAAAACTCCTGTGAAAGGCATTTTTTGTCATTTATGAATATTAATAAATCAAAAATCTCTTGTTCTGATAACTTCAAATTGATGATTTGATTGACAATTCAATTCAGGTATGAAAAATCCCACAAGCCGCGAAAAAAGTTTGCACCAACTTTTACAGCGACAATAACGAAACCTAACCTTTGAAAAACCAGTGAACAGAGCTCTTATTGCAGCGGTGATCAAGACAACTGACTCCGTTAATGTGCGACATGTTTTCTGAAGACGACTGTACATTCCAAATGAGAATATACCTACATAGTGGGTAGCACTGCCTTTGAAGGAATGTTTACACTGACGGAAAATATTATGGCGCCTAATTCAAAATCATGGTCATATTTATGATTCATATCCACTTTGAGTTCGAGTTTGAATTATATAAGATGAAATGTGATATGTGAGATGTGATCATCTTCGCATAAAAAAAATTCAACCTTTACGTCGGGTCATAAGTCATACCTATTAGGCAGGTGTAATATTGACTCCAATATCAATCAAAGCGAAGGTCAATGCTTCCCTATGGGTCCAACGCTGTATTCTAAGTTGGAATGGCCTGTGGATAGTAGGTTTTCATGACCACACTTCCTCTAACGATTGAAATAGTAATTTACAAGTCCGGAAAATACTGTTTTTTTGGACGAGTCGACAAAATTATCTGCGAGTCCAAAAAAACTGTTTTTGGACGTGATGTGTACACTATTTTTTCGGCAACCATGTAGAATAACACATTTCCATATTATATTTCTTTGTAGAATGCAATTTCTTCTTTATTGATTTTCATTTGTATCAAATACTGAAATTTGAACAGAATACTTATACCTACTAACAGTACTAACTGTTACATTGGAAATTTCGTATGGACATTTTCAAACTCACTGTCGCAGCTGCTTTCGATAGTTTATTGCGATAATTGCTACCAAACAAAAATCAAAATGTTAACTAATTTCATGTCAAATAGCTGTCAGCCGATATTTAGCTGCTATACCGGGTGGCTACGGAAGTATTGCCTACGGAATATCTCAGTTATTGTATGAAGTAGGTTTATGAAATTTGGAGCGTCGATATAATGACATAAGAGCTAGAATTTGAGCATATTGACATGTCGAAGTTAACTTCCGGTCTGACCGGAAGTAACGTCAACTTTCTTATTTTGAATGGAAACCCTATTTTTTTTTCTTTTCGCTTTATTCAGCATTCAATTCCCTTTCTAATGACATATCACAAGTTGGTATCTAACCAGAAACTAGATCAGAAAAAAATTATTATTGAAATTCACCGAGTAGGCCGTGGAAGCAAAATGAAAGCCATAAATTGAAAAGTTGGCTATGGAAACCATACGTCACTTGATAACAGTTGCTACTACTGTGATATTTTATTTTCATTCGTCGGCGTTATAAAAAGCTCGTAAAAAGCCGTCAAAAAAATATTGGAAAAATTGGGAAAAAAAACAATACTCTGTAGACAATAATAATTTTTTTCTGATCTAGTTTCTGGTTAGATACCAACTTGTGATATGTCATTAGAAAGGGAATTGAATGCCGAATAAAGCGAAAAGAAAAAAATAGGGTTTCCATTTAAAATAAGAAAGTTTATGTTATTTCCGGTCAGACCGGAAGTTAACTTCGACATGTCAATATGCTCAAATTCTAGCTCTTATGTCATTATATCGACGCTCCAAATTTCACAAACCTACTTCATACAATAACTGAGATATTCCGTAGGCAATACTTCCGTAGCCACCCGGTATAGTAATAATTATAATCTGCATTTATCAAAACCGATCAAAACCATATCTACCAATTTTTTCATAGTTACAGTGACAACAACGATGTGATACTTCCCGGACTAGGCCGGAAAAATGCTACTTTCTCAAAAAAAAAAAGCTTCCGGGCACTTTCCGGACGGTTGCCG
Source organism: Phaedon cochleariae (assembly GCA_918026855.4). Lineage (NCBI taxonomy): Eukaryota > Metazoa > Arthropoda > Insecta > Coleoptera > Chrysomelidae > Phaedon > Phaedon cochleariae. The sequence continues at coordinate 54,175,763 of OU896709.1, read as the reverse complement.
AAAAAAGGTTTCTTCTCCTAATGGTCTTCTGTTTTTTTTTTCTTATCTAGTTCTTGCACTGTATACTAATATTATAAAGAGGAAAGATTTGTTTGTTTGTTTGTATTGAATTGGCTACGAAACTACTGGACCAATTTGAAAAATTGTTTTACCGTTAGAAGCCGTCATTCTTCCTGATGAACATAGGCTACTTTTTACCGCGGGAAAATGCATAATATCTACGGGAAAGCGGGTAATAGGACAACGGGTAGTAATAATTATCCTTCCGTACTTATCGTTTTCACATAACTTCTAAACGGCTCAACCGATTGGGTTGAATATTTCGATGGTTTCCTGGATGATTTAAGTACAATTTTACGCAGTAGATGGCGCTGCTGTCGGCACGTCCAGTACTAAACGGCTTGACCGATTGGGTTGGAATGTTTAATACGTGAAACAACAACAAAAATACAAAAGATACTGATAGAATGAAGATAGGTGTAAGTATATAATAGTAGCTATAGGTAAGCACAAAAAATTAAAAAAAAAAATGTCAAAAACATATGTACAGCTAGTCTATCTAATTCTAATATATATAATTCTCATGTTCCTGTCACGGTGTTTGTTGCTAAACTCCTCCGTAACGGCTTGGCCGATTCTTATGAAAATTTTTCATATTCGGTAGGTCTGAGAATCGGTCGTAAACTATTTTTCAAATTGAAAGTTCAAGATGGCGGATGCAATATGTCGGACGAGTTTTGTAATCCGATTTTTTCAAAATTGGTATTTAGGGCTTTTCGGGGTCGGAGATGATTCTTTCGTCAGAATTTGGAAATTCAAGATGGCGGATCCAATATAACGAACGTGTTTTGTAATGATGGTCAGATTCTATTGAAAATTGGTATCTGGGGGTTTTCGGGGTGGAAGATTATGATTCCTTTGTCAAAGATGGCAGATCCAATATGGCGGATGAATTTATCAATTATTATGATCAGATTCTATTTAAAATTGGCATCTAGGGGTTTTCGGGGTCGGAGATTATGATTGTTTCGTCAAAATTTGTAAATTTAAGATGGCGGATCCAATATAACAGACGAGTTTTGTAACTATGATCCGATTCTATTCAAGATTGTTATTTGGGGGATTTCGGAAATTGGAAAATTCAAGATGGCAGATCCAATATGGCGGACGAGTTTCGTAATTATAATCTGATTCCATTCAAATTTTGTATCTGGGGATTTTGATTCTTTCGTCAAAACTTGGAAATTCAAGATGGCGGATCCAATAAGGCGGATTAGTTTTTTAATTATTATACGATTCTATTAAAAATTGGTATCTGGGGGTTTTTGCGGTCGGAGATTATGATTTCTTCGTCGAAATTAGGAATTTCAACTTGGCGGATCCAATATGGCGGAAGAGTTTTGTAATTATGATCCGATTCTATTCAAAATTGGTATCTGAGGGTTTTCGGTGTCGGAAATTATGATTTCTTCGTCAAAATTGGAAAAAATTCAAAAAGGCGGATGCAATATGAGCTTTGTAATAAATAGTAGTTCGAAAAAGGAATGAAACACGCTTCTAAAGAAAGCGAAAAGAAGAAGAGAATAAATATAGTAGTTTGAAAAACTAAAGAGATAGATTGCCGAACTGAAAAAAAAAACTGAAAAATAAATAGTAGTTTGAAAAACTAAGAAAACACGCTTTAAAAATAATGTACCTATACAGCAAAACAACGTTTGCCGGGTCAACATGAGTTTTAAAATGAAACTGCAAAATACAATCATGTCATGTTCATGCTACTTGGCTACTCCATGACTTGAAACTTCGCTGTAAAAGTAGTCAACCAACAAGAAGTTCAAACTAGGTATGCATAATTCGAGATTTCAATTTGTTTACTTCTAATTTCATGCTCAACAGCAATCGATTTAAAATTCATAGGACTAATATACGTGCTTTGTTTCCCGTCGTATTATCTCCATTTATTTACATGTTTTTTTTTTAGGTTTGACATTGGATTCTCGACTGTATCGTGATGTAACAGGATAACAGTACATAAATAACGCTGAAGAATATATCAAACCGAACGAAGATCATCATCAAAATTCCGGCTGCTTTGGAATGTTGAAATTCATATAATTTCCTTAGACTCGGGCTCATTTAAATTCTTTAATGATATTGAATAATAATGTTCCACGCTATTCTTCGGAACCGTTTTCTTTTATTACTATATTCTCGTTTTCTTCCTGAAATACCTCCACGGTATTTTCAAACCATAATTACTGATTGAAAATATAGCTGATTATTTCTAGACTACCGTTTTTTTTTCTGCATGTGGCAAGCGAAATTGTTTCTAAATTTAACCTTCCGAAGCTTATGTTATTTCAATTACCTATCGGTATGCATGAAATATACATGGAATGTGATAAAAAACAATGATGAACATTCCTTTTATTTCATGAGCGGATTTATGTATTGATAAGCATATGAAGATACAAACGTCCAGTGTTAGATATGCCCAATAGTTGCGTTTTATTTGTTCCATTCAGGTAGCGGTGGTGGGAACAGAATGACGTTTACAAATAAAACGAGAAACTTCAAGACCTTGCATGAGAGAATTTACATAAGAGGTTATATTTGTATATGGGGGATCCAAATAATTTCAAAATCATAATACTATAGAGTTAAGAATCTAGAAAATGAATCAACTAATATTTGGAGCAGTAATTGTGGTGATTGAAGAAACTTCTCTGAGATCAGTGAAACTCACGATGAAAATGTCTTCTAAATGTCTTTTACTTTCAGAAAGTTTCGTTTTTCGTCAATATAGTTTCATTCTTTGACACCTGTCAACAGTCATTCCACATCATTCCTTGTATTGAGACGGAATGAAAAGTAGCAACCGGAATCGGAAAAGTTGCAAATAAAACGACACATCAAACTGATTCCGGTGGCGGAAATGGATAAATAAAACGCAACTAATGTTTCCAGTCGTGATAATCGAATCAACGTACTATGGGAAGTCGAACAAAATGGACGCCAATAGGTCTAGAAGGATTGTTAATAGGATACTTCATCCCATTTCATCCTTTATTAGATGTGACCTCATGTCTTATCAGACATAAATAAAAAGTGTTGTCTACAATTGATGAAAGGATTGAGAATAGTGTATCAACAAAGACTCATCAATCTACTTTGAGCTTCAAGAAATTTTCTCTTCATATAGACCCTTGCATTCTGGATCTTATCACACAAATTGCGGGTAGGTATATAGGGGTATATTTTTTGCAAAACGTTTGGTTTTAAGCAAAGTTGATAATTTACAAAAATCCCCGAATTTGTAATTTTCAAATGAATTACTTTCCACTACAAACGCTGTTTCACTATCATTATTCACTGTCCTATTTGTTTTAATCTTTAGGAGCACATATAACGAGTTTTGGTAGAGAGTTGTTCGATATATGTCGACGTTGAGGACAAAGGATGCCTGAGCGGTAATGCTACTGATGAAATAATATTCGAGATTTCTGAAGAACATTCTCCGTGAACGTATATCTATATAGAAAAGTGAAAGGTCGCCGACTTTTTTATGGTGAGTGTGGCATCACTTACATGACGAATGGCTCTTCTCTGGATGGAATCTAAGAGCATCCACGTGTTTTGGTGCTGAACCCCATCTGTGCTTTTTAGATCATGAGAAGCTGTTAAGGTGTAAAGTGGATTTTCGCACGGAATACAAATCAGAGATTTTGTGAAGCAGCTTTTGCCATGGACCTTACATGATTATACCATGAATGAGTATTGCTGATGGAAAAACCGAGCATAGATGTAGTGGACTTGGTGGAAATGGTGGCAGCAGACATTTTTATATCACGCATACTGAGTTTCGCCTTTCTAGAGAAAATACCCGTGAAAGTCTCAATTAATTTACAGTAAAATTAGTAAGCTTCATCGAACTCAGTACAGATACGATTGACTTCGGTGGCACTATCACTGGAGATAACAGCATCACCTATACATATTGATTTCCTTATGAGTTACCAAATTACCATATATTATGATTATTATGTTTCTTGATTATTCAAGATTATCTCTCCCTGTTTCTATTAAATAAAAATATGATAAATATTATTTCAATATACGTGTAGTAGGACAAATCAGATGATTTGCCCCAAAATGTCACTGCCTTCAATAAATATTTCTATCAGAGAGCCCAAAAGAAAAATCCAATCGTTTGTCAGTGACAATTTGTTTTGAAAAATGTTTGAAGAAAGGTAATATTGAAAAAATATCGAAAGTTTACTTATCTTTGGACGTTTCGGGAAGGAATCTGCTCCCGTTTTCAACACGAAAATTCAAAATTTTATTCTCTGCAAGTTGTCTTTCTATAGTATGACAGTTCTCACAGACAGTATTTACCATATATTAGTTATGCGGAAATGAATTGACCATAATCGCTCATTCATGAAAAATACCGTACGAGTATATGATTTTTCGTACAGTTGGCAACACCGCACGCAGATCGGCTCGGCTCAGGCCAGCCCCGCCAGCCGCACCGCAGCAACCTCGACATTCCTCGAGCGATCCGTCCCAGATTCGTCGGTGGCTCGTGCAGAGATCAGTCACCCACTAAGATAGACATTTCAAATGGGCGATTTGGCCACAGCAATATATATCTACTATACAGTGCCTTTGATCGCTAATAGATGGCGCAAAGAGGACGAATCATATGAAATCCATAATTCCCGGTCATTAAGTAGTAGGGAGAAGTTAGCTCACGCCGCACAGCTCACATTCATAATATATTATAATGCAGTTTGAATCTTACATTCTTACAGTGGTCTAGTTGAATGATTGATATCACGTCGCGTATATCTGTTATAATCCGTGTTGGTCAACTGGACTGGTTCAGCATATTATTTTGTACCTGGTATTTCCTGGAATCCAGTCAGAAATTTCATTTCCGAACCTAAACTGTTTTGATACCTTCCGAGTGCTTTCGATGAGAGGATTATTTTTACCATACAACTGTTTGATGATTAAAAAAATGGAACCAATTTTTGAACCACTTCTTATCGTCCGATTTATTTGAAATTCGGCAGATGTACATAATTCTGGTGATAATGGATTATGAATTTTTTTTGAGAAAAAACAAAATGGCGGATCCAACATGGCTGACGGTTTTTGTTATTATGATTCATTCTATTCAAAAATTTTGGGGGTTTTCTGTGTCGAAGATTATGATTCTTATGTCAAAATTGAAAAATTCAAGATGGCGGACGAGTTTTGTAATTATGATCCTGTTCTATTCAAAATTGGTATTTGGGAGTTTTCGGGGACGGAGATCATGATTCATGTCAAAATTGAAACATTCAAGATGGCGGATCCAATATGACGGACGAGTTTTGTAATTATAATGATCCGATTTTATTCAAAATTGGTATTTGAGGATTTTTGGGGTTAGAGATTATGATTTTTTTTTGTCAAAATTAGGACAACTTTTGGAATTATGATCCGATTCGGAATTATGATCCGATTCGGAATTATGATCCGATTCTATTCAAAAGTGATATGACAGAATAAGTTTCATATCCATTTTCCGCTCTATCCAATGGTATTGGTAGATTCGTGATCCGACGTTTCGTCTTCGAGAAGCCATCATCAATTTTGTTTTTTTGAATGGTCCAAAAAAAATGTTCACTCAAAAATCATGATCACTGTTATTTGATGATGGTTACGAGGAAACGAAATGTCGGATCAAAATTCTGATGACGGCATCTTGTAGAGAAGGAAAAATGGCTGCGAAAATGTCAAATCCTCGAATTTGAGATACCCTGTACATATCTTTGCAGAAATGAATTACTGCTCTTAGTGCTCTTTTTTATTTATGTGTGACTAAGGGATTCGAAACACTTTATTTCTACTTTTTCTACAGCTTCTACAGGGTGATTCACCATAAATCTCCCCCCCTCTAGCTCAGTTATCTTTGGACCGATTTCAAAATTTGAAATTCCATTTTAAATGATTTTCGATAAAGTTTTTTTTGCTACATCAGAAAATACAGGGTGCTCGGAACAAACGATCTACAGGGTACTTTTTGATTTTTTTAAATAGAACACCTTATTTTTCATTGTATTCTTAGATTCTCCCTGAAGAGCTGATTTGATCAATGTATCACACTTGGGGTCTAGCGGAAATGATTACAGAGATATAGGGTGTTCAAAATCGAGATTTTCCAACTTTAGGATTTTTGTGTGACGAAACTATTTATTATCGGTCAGAACGGATTTTATGTCCGTATCTTAATTTTTGATGTACTATCTACTGACATTTAATAATTGGAACAGATACAGAGTGATCAGGATTCTGAATCTTGAACCACCCTGTAAATGTTCCATTTAAATGTCAGTAGATAGTGAATTAGAAGTTGAGATGGATGAATAGGAGCCGTTTTGACCAATAATGAATAGTTTAGACACAAAAAAATCCTAAAGTTGAAAAATCTCGATTTTGAACACCCTTTATCTCAGATATCAGTAACTGAATTCTTTAACTGAAAATCACACACCAGCACTATAAAAACAACAGAACAACACAGCAGAGGAGAATCTAGAAATACTACAGTAGGTATATTTTCTTCAATGAAGAATAAACACAGTATGGATGGCACAAATGCACAATCAATCCAGATTCGAAGACAACACGCAGAACAGAAACAAGTGGGTCGAAAGAAGCAGCGAAACTCGAATATACATAACCACAAAATCGGCAGAAAACGCTGCTACGATTGATCCGAAGATGATCGGACATCGTCGGATTCAGAGATGGCTGCGAATCCCCGGCTAAGTTCACTCCATGGAATTCTAGCAACTAGAGACATCTATATTTGAATTCCAAAAGCTACTTGGAATGTATGGCCAAATTTTATACAGGAAAGATGTATCTTAGTGGGTGACTGATCTCTGGCTCGTGCCAGCCAACCGACAGTGTTGCCACGATTCAGAAAAATGTTCGAAACTGAGGTCACCGCATACTCGGAAGGAGAAAAAATCCGATTTTTCAAAACACTACGACTGAAAACAAATGGCGGCAAAGACAACTTTATGTAAATGCACCTTTTGAAATGAAAGCTTTTTTTCAGTTTTTAGAGATGATATAACTGAATGATGGATAAGAACAATTTTTTAGAACAATAACAACACGTTTGATACGTTAGATTAATCGCTTGCTGTATTGCGCAAGTTCCCAAAAAGTTTTTGATTTTTTCTGGATTGGACAACAATGATATTTTAAAGTAAATTTCTTCAACAATGTCGTCTCCACAACATTTATCAAGTAAACAGTAGTTACTAAAGGGACATGTTTCAGACACTACGGTTTATGCTCAGCTTCGCAAAAACTAGTTGTGGGCAGGAAAAAACAAACACATCAATGACAAACTATTGAAATACAAAAATTGATGGTACTAAGACCAAACAAGACATCGTTTAGGGTGTGTACAACCAATCACCCGCCAAGGTATGGTGGGCAAACCTCTCAGAAAATCACCATCCACGAGGCATGGGACCAGGGAAAAATACTTTGGTCCCATTACTCCGATTTGAGAGAAACGTGGATTTCTACCTAAAATGATTTTTCAAATGTATTATCATACTTATATATTTTGGAGTTGACTATGTGCACTCAACGAAGTAACGAAGCAAATAGCAGGCAGGCTCGCGAAGAAAGGGCCTGAAATATCATTTAAGGGGCCCCGAATCCTTATGTGGTATTGGTAAAACGGCAACAATCGAGAAACTAAATAAAAAAAGATCTTGAAGAAGTCTAACATTGGGAAGATCTACAAGCAATGAGACAAGCGAGATACTTCTGGGATCACATAACCAAACCGAATGTATCAACCTCAGTAAAAACAGAAATAGTATCAGAAGATAGTCGGCTGAAAGGACATGTCGGGGTTTGGTAAGTAGTAAAGGAAGCACTAGACGCAGAGGGTCTATCCACATTCTATGGAACGCTGAGCAATACAAGGATGGTCTGTCCCTCTGTCTAGGAGAACATGAAACCGCTTCGTATCCTGAACCTAAAATAGTGCTAGAAGACCATCAGCTATGAATTGATAAATCCTTAGATGCATAGCAAGGAAAGGGAACATGATAGATCATACATGGATGCATAATGCATATATATTTCACAGTTTGGGTGAACAGTATTGTTGTTGAGAGATGAGTTAACGCTATCAACATACATAAAAATACAATGTCCGTCATAAAGTTTGTCATATATGGGAAGAGTTTATTATTACAGTAACGTAAAATCTTCTCTTTTTGATCGAGTGTGTATAACCGATAACCTTGTTTAGAAGCCAATTATATATATGAACGAACTTTCCAGTTACTGATAAAACAGTCTGAGAATATTTTTTTATATATTACTCAATATTCTACTACTGATATAATCTCTTTTTCCATTATTAGTTTGAATGAATTGAAAACTATGTATCTGGATGTCAATGCAACAGTAAGAATACTATCCTCTCCTCCTGTAACTAAGTAACTAAAACGTCATTTGTCACAGTCAAAAATCCCAACATTTTGTCGGACAGCCCCGAAGGCTAAGGCCTATATTTTCGAAAATGTTATGAAAAAATGATATGGCTCATCTGAACAAATAAAAGAGCTCCTCAATTTGAAATCTTTACACGCAATTTTTACATTGAGAGAGAAGAATGTATCCTAGGAAGAAGCCAAATGAAAGGAAAGAAGAAGAAGAAGTGTTCCTGTCCTCAACAGCACGATCTGCTCCTGCTCCAACCTCAAATTCTGGTGACACGACTTCAATATCTATGTCATTATATGCCACGATCCAGTGTATAGGAAAACAAGAACCATTGGTTTTTGAACTGTCTTGCTCAGTTCATCCATGATATTGTTGAAATCAGTTAAATCTCGAGAGCGATTCATGTTAAAATATCCAAAGAAGCGAAGAATCGGTTGAAACGACAACGCTGTTCATCTCACTAAATAGTGAATTATCGCTTCTTTCCCGACTACCAATAGACGGTCGACGCATTATAGAACTTGTGACGTCAGTACCTCTGACATTTCTTTGGGAATTTATTTTGAGAAATCTAGAAGGAATAAATAATTTAAAAAATTCTCTATGCATTTTCTCATCGTGATGAACGTCATAATATTTTTACTAGAAATGTTCTTGCCTATTGAATACGCATTTCATCGATATATAACATGTAGTGTTCATGTGAAAAAGAGTGGCTTCAGTAGAACCAAACACCTAGTAAATTTACGTTTTCAAAGTTTTTCTCATATTCGTAGAATATAATGAATAGTTCACGCTGTCAATAAGATTGTTATTAGTGACCCGGTATTTTGGGATTGATTCGACATACAGGGTGTTCATTTCAGGACTTCCCACCCTAATTTTCTCGAAATGTGTGTATGTTTTTGAAAAATCCCGAGACACGTCAATTACATTTTCGAGGGGAACATGATTCTAAAATATTTTCAGCCCCGCGGCGTTGCCGCTTCTAACGAAAAGAAGCAACAACTTTGTTATTTCAAATGGAACACCCTGTATTTTATTGCATTTTTAGATTCTCCCTGAAAAGCTTGATTTCATCAATGTATCACACTTGGGGTCTAGCAGGAATGATTACAGAGATATAGGGTGTTCAAAATCGAGATTTTACAACTTTAGGATTTTTTTGAGTCGAAACTATTCATTATTGGTCAAAACGGCTTTTATGTCCCTATCTCAACTTTTGATTTACTATCTACTGACATTTATTTGAAACAAATACAGGGTGGTTCAAGATTCAGACTTTTGATCACCCTGTATTTGTTTCAAATAAATGTCAGTAGATAGTAAATCAAAAGTTGAGATAGGGACATGAAAGCCGTTTTGACCAATAATGAATAGTTTCGACTCAAAAAAATCCTAAAGTTGTAAAATCTCGATTTTGAACACCCTATATCTCTGTAATCATTCCTGCTAGACCCCAAGTGTGATGCATTGATGAAATCAGCTTTTCAGGGAGAATCTAAAAATGCAATAAAATACAGGGTGTTCCATTTGAAATAACAAAGTTGTTGCTTCTTTTCGTTAGAAGCGGCAACGCCGCGGGGCTGAAAATATTTTAGAACCATGTCCCCCTCGAAAATGTAGTTGACGTGTCTCGGGATTTTTCAAAAACATACACACATTTCGAGAAAATTAGGGTGAGTCCTGAAATGAACACCCTGTATATTATTGATGATATTGGATTTTGTCACTTACTAAATCATATTATGTGGCACTTGAACAGATTTTGCTTCAATTTTCAGCAACATTATTTATGCTCTCCGAGTGAAACGTTTCACCTCGAAAATATTCAGCATGTTTAGCCGAGTGTTTAGCCCATCTGGCCACATTAGAATTATTTTCTTACCTACAGATTCAAGTTTTGATCTTGGCTCTGCTTTTCCTGATTCTTTCCTTTCTTGCCTTCTGCCTTTAACTGCAGCTCCAACAGTTCCATTCAGAAATATCTTACTTTTGCCGTTGATTTTTATATTATAGCATAAGCGTAATATATCAATCAACGCTTTTGCTTTCAGTTGACGTTTCCTTTTGGCAATATCTTCAGAAGTGTTACTTGATTTGGTTCTTTGTTTATTATTAACATTGCATTTCTCTGTCATAACGTTTGCCTATAACACTTTCCCCCCAACACCAAATTCCTTGGGAGGTGCCAAAGTTGTTCCTGTTACTTCCTATTACTCCTTTCATTTTTGACAACTTCCGAAAGAAAAATTTTTGTCCGAAGGACCATTTTGAGAATCCAGACAGTTCAAAAACGAATACTACCAACTGATACTCTATTTGCTGTTTGTTTGCTGCATTAATATGAATCTGAAAAAATCACTCACCTCTAAAACATCTTGAGCAGTGATAAGGTATTCTCGTAGCATATCTTCTTGAATGGCCCGCCATTCTTGTCTGGGGTCCTCCAACTGTGTAGCTTCTGAAAAAATAACACATTTTTATACACTGTGTCCATAAAGTCACCCCCCCCCTGGTTAACTATTGAACGGATGGAATTTTTTTTTCCAATTTCTTTTTGCTCCAATGGTAGTTTCAGTGCTACATATTGTTCCAAAAAAAAATTATGTATCCTCGAAAATGGCGCCTGGGCGCCATTTTGAAAGATTTTTTTTAATGGAGTCGGGGGTCGAAAGATACCTCGATTGAAAGGTCTTTCGATTCTCTATACAACCTCAGAATCTCAGACGAAAATATTCATCCAAAACAAAATGGCGGATGATAACGTTTGAAATCTCACACCAGAATTCTTTCGACTAGATGGCTATTAAAGTGCTCGCATGTGATCTTCAAATCTCTATTGGCGAATAGAAGAGTTCTCTATCTATGAAGATATCAATAGGAAGCCATTTTGAAGAGAATAACATGGTAGTCAATTATTACCTTTGCTCGATTGTCTTTCCAAATTCTGCAAAGTTTTATATTTATTCAAAATAAAGAACAATGTTTATTCCACGTGACTACCATGTTATTCTCTTCAAAATGGCTTCCTATAGATATCTTCATAGATAGAGAACTCTTCTATACGCCAATAGAGATTTGAAGATCACATGCGAGCACTTTGATAGCCATCTAGTCGAAAGAATTCTGGTGTGAGATTTCGAACGTTATCATCCGCCATTTTGTTTTGGATGAATATTTTCGTCTGAGATTCTGAGGTTGTATAGAGAATCGAAAGACCTTTCAATCGAGGTATCTTTCGACCCCCCACTCCATTTAAAAAAATCTTCCAAAATGGCGCCCAGGCGCCATTTTGAGAGATACATATTTTTTTTTGGAACAATATGTAGCACTGAAACTACCATTGGAACAGGAAAAAATTGAAAAAAAAAATCCTATCCGTTCTAAAGTTAACCAGGGGGGGGGTGACTTTATGGACACAGTGTATAATGTTCATGTTGAAAAAAAATATATAACAAAGATAGAGTTGTATGAACATTATAGAAGGCCAAATAAGAGGAGCTGCTTCATAGATATGGTCGTCGAAGTTTTTTTGATAGTTTCTTTTTGGCAAATATCACTTTTATAGGCAGGACTGTACGTCGGAAAGGTCATAGAAGCATAAGGCAAAGCTCTAACTCTGAATTTTGATTTTTTATCGAAAACGGTGCGTCCTATTGGAATTTGTTTAGTATTACTTTTGTCTCTGCTTGTGTAGTATTTCAGTCTGGGACTAAATGTGTCCATATAACCCCGGACTCTACGTCACTGGGTGCTCCGTTGTAGTCAGAATTTTTCAATGCTCTTATTCCCAAAAAAACATAAACAGAGAAAATTTTAATTAGTTCATTCCTCGGTTCATTCTGTGAAAAAATATAGTAGAAACTGTTCGGTCTGTCAATGTTTGAACACTCTATATTTCGGTAATAAGAATTCAACTTGTAAACAAAAAAAGGCATTATTATGATTCAAATGTGTTATTGTCGAGGAACTTTAAGATAACACCAGCACCATCAGTTGATGTTGGAAGAACTCATTTCTTGATGCATGTGATGGAAAATAATGGAAAAAGGTATTCAATAAGGATTCGAAAAATGACGATATGATGACTGGAAAGTGTTTTCGTGAATCGATTTATTATATACAGGGTGACATAGAAAAAAGTACATTGCATAGTGCCACACAATAGAGGATACTAAAATAAGAAAAAAAGTTCCTATGAACATGGGTCCGCAAGGCCTTCGGTTAAAAGATACGGGGTGTTGAATTTAAATTTCTTTTTGGGTTTTCTTTGAATATCTTCAGCCAGAGACGCATGAAATGGATAAAATGTGGTATACAGGGGTTTTTTATCATGCGAAATTCAAATATGATCTTAGTTTTGTGATGACTGATAGAGGGCGCTACATACCATACAGGGTTCCATCCCTATTGAATCGGTCGTAACTTTTTTGCTATACACTGTATGTCATTTTCGACGGAAAAAATTTGTTATCCCTTTTTTTATACTCAAGAAAGGTATACAATCGGGTCGATTCTGTTTGCAAATAGCAATATGGTTGTAGAGAAGATATTGCTATCATAGCAAGATTCGAAAAAGTGAAATTCTGATCATTGATTTTTGGCAATATGATCTGTCAATTTCAATGACATCTGGTCAGCTTTCTTGCTATCTCGGCAACATCAATTTTGTGCTTGCAGTCTTATAACAAGGTAGTGGATTCTTTGTTTTTGCACTACAAATTCTTCCAACTGCATGAACATTCAGAAAATAGTGGATTAAAAACATAATTATGAGAGTTCAGTTGTGTCACTGACTACTCGAAAACCTTTCCTCAAAGTTTCAATTCGTAGAAGAATTATTGAAAAACATAAAATGTTGATTACAAACATATAGGATAGGTTACTACTGTGACCAACTACTTGAAAACCTTTTCTTGAAGTTCCAATTTGGAGAGGAAATATGAGACTACAATTTCGGCATATCAGAGAAATTTCAGTTGCCTGATGGATAGTTTATCAAGCTATTTTGCTAGAATATTAAAAAAAAATCACGATTATTATTTTCATCCGGCTTTTAGTTGTTTCTCATTTCGGGGACATGATTGATTACTTGCACCAGTCGCACAACGACGACCAGATTCAGCAAAAATACAAAATCTCTCGATTTGAACAATACAATTTTGTAAAATGTCAGCGCAGGACTGACTAATTTGAGAGGTTAGATAATCATGAACCCTTCTTCTTCATGAAATAATGGCAAAATCGATACCTAACACTTAAACAATAAATTGAAAACAGTGTTGTCAGCTCAAAAATTTTCAATTTTTCAACAATATTGCTATCACTTGAACTTATAACCAGTCTTGCAGTTACTCTGCAAACAGAATACAGAACTTCATAGCAATATTGTTATATGTTATGATCATAACAATATTATTATCTTAGCAATGTTATAACAAGATCCGAACAGAATCGACCCGCTTGTCCAAGTCGCTAGAAGCAATGGTTCCAGTACAAATGCATCTAAAAGCCGACAATGCACGCAAATTATTCAGAAAGCGCCAAAGTAACTTTTGCAAAAACAATGATAAATACTTCAACAATTACATTTTAATGGTATGATGAAAAATATGGTTAATTAGAACAAAACATTAAGATTTAGAAGATGTTCAAACTGTTGCCCTTGTATTTCAATACATTTTTCCATTAAAATTCAACACCCCGTATCTTTCAACCGAAGGCCTTGCGGACCCATGTTCATAGGAACTTCTTTCCTTATTTTAGTGTCCTCTATTGTGTGGCACTATGCAATGTACTTTTTTCAATGTCACCCTGTATATTTATACAGGGTGTCTGTAAAAGGTCTTTACAAAAACCGAGACAAAAACATACCACATATTCCTTAGACCAAAATAAGTCGATTTAACTAAAATTACCTCAGTACAAAGTTGCATCGTTTGGGCTCCAGAGGGCCTTGAAGTTAACATTTTTTAATTCGTTCTTCTCATATGAATTTAAAACGGCATATGCGATTTTGCTGAAATTTGGTATATTGATTGAGTTTTATGTGGCAAAAAAAATTGTGTTATAATTTTGTCCGATAATAATACATAGGCGTAGAACTTGACTTTTTAAATAATTGCACCTTTAAAAATTCTACGCCAATGGAAGAAAAGGAGTAAAAAAACGTAAGTCTGCTCAAGTCTTTCCACAACTTGAGGCTTTCTATTTGTTCAAATATTCTACATATTATTATTGTTTTTCGAATATTCTCAATAAAACAGACCACAGCCATTAGGACTATCCAAAAAAATTTTGGGATTTTTGACTTTGACATTGACCTCACGTTTTAGTAACGCCAACTAGTGAAACTGAAAATGTTAGCCCTCATTCGGTCCGATTCACCAAGAGCGTGGTTATTTTAACAACTGTCATTTGAGTCGTTCATATGAAGGTCAGTGGTTATTTGAACCACTCATAGATTTTCTGATTCTCTAAGGCCTAGATGGATATTAAATTAACATCTTTTCATGTTTTTTTTCCACTTTTTATAGTAGCAGATATCCACCAACTTTTTCTGGTGCTTTGTGGAGTGGCTAAGGTTTTTAATAAAATAATGTGGCACTATTTCAAGGAAATTTTGTTCATCTGTTAATGCTAGATGTTGCACATGAGGTAATTCTGCGGCAAGAAAGTATGGAATATTTAACCTAACTAATTATTTGTGAAAACAAAAAAATACCTATTTCACTAGAAGGATAGCATCAAACAATAGAATTTTGAGGGATTCAACAAGTCCATCCTTAAATTTCGGGAATTCTATCACATGCGAAAAGTATTGGTTTTAGACGTTTTGATACCATTAATAGAACCACAGATGGAAGACGTTGGTTGGCTTCTTTTATTCTACTACATGTAAAAGTAAATCTCAGTTGAGTTTTTATAATATATAGTAAAGAGAGTACTTAGAACATTTATAACTAATGCCTAGTATTAAAGATACTTGCTGCTTTACATTTATTTGCACGCGAGGATCAACCAAGTGCTTGTAGAGTATATTAATTGTTAGGATAAATAATTGACGTTAAAATTGATAAATGTTGTTTTTACAGAATATCAAATATCAATAGTGGAAAATCTGGGGGTGGTTAAAAAAGTTCTTAATAACAACGTTACTAATTCAGCCACCCTGTTGAACACTTCTTAGACAATCGGACCGCATTGTTTTTTTAAGTAAATTCAACTTACGGTTGACGTGGTCGATGTAATAAGGTCCTATTTGACCGTCGAAGGCTTCCTCCCAGCCTAAAGGTAGTTCGTTCCCGATGCAATCTGCAAAAGTCTGAGGTTTGGTGTATCTGAAACAATGGCATAATTGATGAAAATATCACATTTTCAACTACGAAATAGCCACAATGCTCGAAGTGGAATGAAATGTTAAATAAATACAAAAAGCTCAATGTTCATAAAATAAACAATAATGGTAGATTTCGGGAGAAAAACAACTACTTTCCTGGCTGAACCGGTTTGTGGGTGTCTAGCGTGGCCTGGCTAAATCGAAATCAATAGGCATTCAGGAAAGAATCACTTGTATCACGAGTTGTATCAGTATTCGTTTATACGAGTTTTCGGAAGGATGTAATTCAATGTTCTGCGTGGTATCTCGCGTGGTATTAGCCAGGAAAGTAGTTGTTTTTCTCTCGAAATCTACCATTATGGTTTATTTCATGAATATTGTGTGGAAATGACTTTGAGCTTTTTGTATTTATTTATATCACATTTTATTAGTGAACTACAATTTCTGCTTCATGTATCTGTGGTAGTCTAATTTGAAATGCTCATCTGATACCGTTTGGAAAACCAAATAATGTCCAATATACGAGGGGTTAATCACGTGAGGTATACGATGTTAAAACATTAAACAATTCGAAATTTAATTGTTTTTCATCCATGCATTGACAAATGAACAAATCACAAGAGGGAATAAGATGGATTGAACTCTGCGGAGGATGGTGCGATCCCTTCACTTCCCTTGGTAGGGTGTCCCAACATTGCTGGAACACAAAGCTACCACGTGTAATACTGTTTAAAATCTCTACATTCATAGATTATATAATCACCAACGCACCTCACATGTTTGAAGCTTCGAATTTTGATCCAGGACTGTCAGATCATTATTGTCAAATCGTTGACTGGAAATTACTTCGAGAATCCAAACATATAGATAATATTGTAAAAATACACACTTTTAGGGATTTCAATGACAATGCCATGAATGAATTTATGTACCATTTTTCTAAAATTAATTTTGATGAGAATAGTAGTGATGTAAATAATGTATTTGAACATTTCTTGGACGAATTCCTATGGTGTTTCAATATTGCATTTGAAAAAAAAAACAAAAAATATCGGTACCAAAGTGAATACAAATGAAAAAATAAAATTTTCAGATGAACTGAATGAAAAGAGAAATGAAGTACGAATTAGACTGGCTGCGCAAAAGAGTCTCAGATGAGAATTTGGAAAAACATTATAAACTCATGAAAAAAGAAGTAAATAAACAAATAGAATACGAAAATAAACAATATTATAAAAACCTTATTGAAAAATCCAGCAATAAAAACAAAACAGCATGGTCAATTGTGAATCACGCAAAGGGCAAGCATAAAAATAACAAAATAGAAGAAATCAATTATAAAAAGAATGTAATAAATGATACTGCTGAAAAGGCTGAAGCCTTCGGTGAATACTTATCGACGGAAATTCAGAAGAAATTGTTTGATCACTTCGGCAATAATTTGAGCCCTTCATGCTCCAAGAGTGATTTCTCTATACGATCTATGTTTTTCGTACCTGTTAATAAAGAAGACGTTATGAAAGTAATCGACTCAATGAAAAATAAAAACTCTACCGGTCTTGATGAAATACCGGTTTCGGTCATAAAACGCTGTAAAGATGTCATTTCCCCTATTATAGCTCATATCATTAATCTATCAATCAGACAAGGCAAATTTTCCTCAAGTCTGAAAATAGCTTCAGTCATGTTACTGTACAAAAAAAATGACCCCAGTAATGTCGAAAACTATCGTCCAATTTCATTATTGAGTATTTTCTCAAAAATAATTGAAAAAGTGGTCTCTCAGAGGGTGGAAACATATCTATGTTCATTTAGCTTAATAACTAGTAATCAGCATGGTTTCAGAAGTGGTCTCTCAACTGAGACGAGCGTGGCTGAGTACACCCAACATATATAATGATGAAATGGATCGCGGTAAATATGTGGTATCAATACTATTCGATCTATCGAAGGCATTTGACACCGTCGAAAAATCTTTTGTTTCTGAAAAATTGTATCAGCTTGGCATTCGTGGTTGTATTAATGACTGGTTTCTCTCATTCCTGGAAAATCGAAAAATTATTGTGAAAATTGATGATGTCTTCTCAAATGAGTTCAATATGGAGCTAGGAACTCCTCAAGGCAGTGTTCTTGGCCCGTTGATATTTTTATTATTTATTAATGACCTTCCGAGTTATCTGACGGACGCTAAAATTCTCATGTATGCAGATGATACATGCACAATTATATCAGACAGTAATGAAACTGCACTCACTGAAAAAATTGCCAACACACTGAATCAATTTCAAGATTGGTGCTACCGAAATAGATTGATGATGAATATAAAAAAAAAACGGCGTGCATTGAATATTACTCTACGCTCAACTCACCATCAAACTGCTCTATCTCTTTAAACAATACTGTCATTGCAAAATCAAAAACGGTTGAGTTTCTGGGAACCTTATTCGACAGTAACCTTTCATGGGGAGAGCAAACCAATGCTGTATGCAAAAAAATCAACCAATGCTTTTACCTATTGACAGTCCTAAAATCCATGTTAGATAGAGATACTCTGTTGAATGTGTATTACTCATATGCATACTCCGCAATTGCGTATACAGTATCATTGTCTGGGGACAAGGACGTGAAGTTCAAAGAGTGTTCGTATTGCAAAAAAGGATAGTTCGCTTTATATTTGATTTACCTTTTCAAACTTCGTGTCGCAACATATTTAGAGACAAGAAAATTCTAACGGTGACTTCTATTTATCTATTGAAAATACTGAGCGATCGAATCCAACATAAATTAACAAAAAATAGTGATATACATAAGCATGACACGAGAAATAAAAATGACTTTTTGCTCAGAAGAGCAAATCACAATTACTATAAAAAATCACCTCTTATCGCTGGGGTTTCTTACTCCAATAGGCTTCCCAGTCACTTAAAAAACAGTCCTTCATACGAAGTTTTTAAAGGTAGGTTGAAACACTTTTTAGTAAATAATTGTTTTTATGATCTGGGGGAGTTTGACGTTTTTCTCTCCAATAATTGAAATGTTTTATACTAATTTATTTCGTCCAGTATCAGTGTATTTGTTTCTGTTTTCATTTCTTGGACAGTTACAGTTGTTATATCAGTTCTATGTTCTATGTTCTATGCTTTTTATTGTATACATGTACCGACTCGTCCAATCTATTGTATTATAGGGAAAAAGGATTTAATAAATTTGAATTTGAATTTGAATAAGTTGATTGGACCCAACCTATTTATATGAAAAAATGTACCGTTTGTCCGTGAGACGATTTCATAGTTTGCATAAAAAAAAAAACACTGTGCAAAAATTAGTGAAACAAATTGGATGAAATTTGACAAAAGTGCATGAATGAAGCCGATAGTGATTCATTGATTCAATGATATTTTCGTTTAGGATCGAGCTCTATTCGAGATATTTCAATGCATAAATAACTAAACCATAACCTGTCAGAACGAAGCCAACTACCCTCTGCATTCCTGCTCCGAGTGCATTTGTGGTTATGTATGTTTTTGTTTACCAGTTTTCCTTACTCTTCTATTTTTTCATTCGTTTTTCATTCGTCAGCTATTTGTTTGCTATTCGCTAGGTATATTCTTCACCATCAACTATTTTCAGACTAGATTCAGAATGTACATACGTCACAGTTCGCCGGCCCGAAAATTAGAAATTGCTTTGATTTGAAAATAAAAACGACTTGGACTTCATCTGTCGTCATTCTGTATAAAGCGTGGACATAAAACTGGAGAGTTCTGAACTTATTTCATGAAAATTCATCTAAAGGAAACTTCCCCATTGGTCCGTGATTTACCCCTCGGTCGCAGACTGGTATATTCTTTTTTCTACAAGCGTGCGTGATTCACCCTATACCCGCACGCAATTTAGTTTGGAAAGTGTCATTTTCCCGCAACAGTACGGGAAAATTTTCCCACACTAGTGCGGGAAATTTTTTCCCGCACTAGTGCGGGAAAACAAAGATATGATATAATCGCTAGTAATATAAGTGGTTGGTGATGGAATATAAAAGTTTAAGATTGTTTGTTGCAGTATTAAGTATGTATGTTCAGAATCATCCATCAAATTGCACTATTTATTGTAAAAATTAAGAAATATCGAGAAATAAAAATGGATTATTATAAAAATCCTCCTATAGATTTGGATTGATCTGACGGGAAACGTCAATTTGTCATAACAATCAAACTTCAAATAAGTTTGAAATTGTCGAAGTGACAGACACAGCATTACTGTCATTTTCGATACAGTGGAAATGCCACAATGTGATCAAAAACTTCTAGCTATAGGGATTTGATACAGATGCGTTAATATCACCAATGAAGTCTTAAGAAAGGTATGAGAAGCTATACACGCGTTTAATTGAATGGTGCAACAATAAAGAAATGAAAAAACCGAATGAAGAATAGGTATTTTTGGCTCATTCCATAGAAGTGTCTGAAACCTAAAGACCAAACTCCTAATGGGCCTGCTGGCTTCCGCAATGAACCAACATAATGCGTCAAACTGTAAGTTCACAATAGCTATTACTAATAATTAATAGATAGAGAATATATATCTCTTGTTAGTTGTTCCTATTTGCTTGAATAATTAATTGAACGATACAATCAATTTCCTACGCTTGTAGAAAAAATATTGGGTAATTTTTTACTTAGAGGGCATTGTCGAATTTTTTCAAAATTTTTGCCAGTACTTACGTATTTTGGGGTGTAGAATACGAATCTGAAAACCAAAAAGCTGGGAAACCAATACTTTTCGAGATATTTGCAAAACAAAATCTTTATCATCACTGTTTTGCTGTTGTTTGGCGGCTCATCACTGGCAATAGGTACTGGCATGTCTGGTGTATACGCACTCCGTGCATATGTTAATGGGAAATAAATTACCAAATTTAGGGTATTTTCTTTGAAAAATTAATGGATATTGCAAAAACTTAATACTGTTAGTTATTTTCCTAGCACCTATTCACAAAAAAATAACAACTATGACAGCTAACAGCACCAAAAAAATCAATGTCAATTGTTTGATCAACAAACAACAAAGAAAGATGATGGCAATGTTGCCATAGCTCGTCCGTTTAACGCTTATTTTCTTTCTAGACGATTCTCAGAAATAAACATGAAATAAATTAAGTTAAATTAATTTAAATTTAATTTCTATACATAGTTTTAGTGTGATTAAAAAAATTGAAAATTCTTTCATTGAATGGAATAGAAAACAATATAGGGAGGGTATTCCAACCATATTCTTTCCAATGTGTGTTTGAAAAATGAGATCTACTTAACCCGAACAAACTAACCTAACTATAGAGCTCGGATTACGATAGACGTTGCGGTTACGATAGACGCTGCGGTTACGATAAACGCTGCGGTTGCGATAAACGCTGCGGTTCCGATAGACGCTGCGGTTACGTTATCCGAGCTCTATAGTAACCGCGGTTCTATCGTAACCGCAACGTCTATCGTAATCCGAGCTCTATAGTTAGGTTAGTTTGTTCGGGTTAAGTAGATCTCATTTTTCAAACACACATTGGAAAGAATATGGTTGGAATACCCTCCCTATATTGTTTTCTATTCCTATTACGGGAAAAAACAAGATCTGGCAACATTGCTTGTTATTGTCTGTCAATTTATCATGTCTGTCAAGTGTCACGTTCACGTTTGATGCATCTTTTAATCATAAAAAAACACATACATAAAATTAACAAGGTAAATAGCAAATGAAATGCTTTCATTGTTAAAATACCCAAATAAAATGAATTGAGAAATACATAATTCATCAATCAACAACGAAAGAAAGAAGATAGAGAATTATACCGCTTGAGGAATGTTGCTAAAAGACGCTGAAAAATGATGAACAAAATGACTTATTTTGCAAATATCTCGAAAAGTATTGGTTTCCCAGCTTTTTGGTTTTCAGATTCGTATTCTACACCCCAAAATACGTAAGTACTGGCAAAAATTTTGAAAAAATTCGACAATGCCCTCTAAGTAAAAAATTACCAAAATATTGTTCCTAACTCATGCGGAAAGTGTCTTTCCCGCACTCGACTGCTTGCCCGAACTCCGCTTCGCGTCGTTCGTGTCAACGGCAGTCGCGTGCGGGAAAGAATCACTTTCCGCACTTGTTAGGAAAATTACTATTAACTGTGGTTCAGTGCGAGAAAAACAGGGGCGTCGCGTTGTTAAAATACTCCCGATAACAATCCGTACAGTTGATCGACGGCGGTCGACAGATTTTCTTCGGGCGCCTCATGATTCATGAATAAAAACGATACCATTACACGCGATCAGAATCCCAGAAAACTGGTTAGGCGTAATAGAAAAGAATAAGAAGAAGCAGCAGCAACTGAGAGGAGGAATGAACTTGCATGTTGGCTGTAATTATCGTGCATTATTTTTATAAGATAATGACGTTAAACTTCAGGGTCTTGGGATATTTTCAACCACGTCGGAATGCCAGCTACATCACCTAAGTACGCGTCACCATCACCTTCATTGCTAGAAGAATCACCTTGAGATTCTCAGTTTCATTCTCTCATTTCTTCGGCCAAAATTTCATGCTAATTTATCATTGCATCACTGATTTTAACATATTTATGATTATGCTATCTCAACGGATAGCTGGCAACAGTGTCGAGTTTTGATTCTCGTCCTGCATTCTTTTCAAAGATGACAGCAGCATCGGCAGAAGAATAGCTTCCTGTTCCGTTCATGTTCCTCTGATGTCAACAAAACTTGGTTATCACTTCTTGGGTACAGATGAAAGTTTACAACGTATTATTATACTGGACAAATATAAGCTTTTTTTCAATAAAATTTTCTGGAAATGTTTTTCATATTTTTCACTATTGACCTTGAAACGAACTTTCTGTTATTACGAGTATAAATTGTGACCAATCAGAATCCGAAGCGCTATAAGCCGAAATGCGAAAAGCTGTCATATGTTCAGCGGAAAAATGAATAATGAAGCGCGGACTTTTCACATTCACCATTTTCTTGTTATACTGGACAAATAAAAGCTTTTTTTCTATATAATGTTCTGAATGTTTGTTAAACATTTTTCGCTAATTGACCTTGAAACGAACTTTCTGTTATTACGAGTATAAATTGTGACAAATCAGAATCGGAAGCGCTATAAGCCGAAATGTGAAAATCTGTCATCTGTATAAAGCATTTGGGACTGAACATGGAATTCAAATAGTTGTATAAAATATAAAATGTTGTATTTCGTGCAAAATTATTTACTCAAATTGTTCGTAGAAGAGCGCTTTCGTGCATACTAAAGAAGCTAGCAAAGCCACTTTCGATTTTCAACATGAGACACATCTCATAATTTTAGGCTCATTTTAGGCTAATTTATTACCCCATTCCAGAATTTTTTGCTCCTCCCTATTATAGAAAAATCTGCGGCTTTGCTAGCTTCGGCCGAACTCAGCAAAGCCATTTTTGAAAATCAATATTTTTTTAATATCTGATATAGTGAGAATGTTGTGCTCATTTTAGGCTAATTTATTACCCTATTCCCAATTTTCTTGCTCCTCTCTATCATAGAAAAATCTGTGGCTTTGCTAGCTTCGGCCGAACTCAGCAGAGCCATTTTTGAAAACATAGAATTTCCACCGATTTGATATATTGAGATCAAATGGCTAATTTTAGGCTAATTAATTACCCTATTTTCGAATTTTTTGCTCCACGTTTCAAACAGAAAAAATACAAGACAATTTGTCGAAATACGCGTCATTCACTGTACATTATGTATTTCTATCAAAAGCATATTTTATGACGATTTCATGAGGGAAAGTGTTAGTATCGATTGTAAGCTTGATGACCATCCCATTTTGGAATTTTTGGCTACATATTTTTTAAAAGAAACCTGTGGCTTTGCTGGCTTCGGGCGAACTCAGCAGAGCCATTTTTTAAAATAATATATTTTTCACTGATTTGATATATCCATATTAAAGAGCTAATTTAAGGCTAATTGATTACCCTATTTTTAAATTTTTTGCTCGATGTTTCAAGCAGAAAAAAACCGAAACGATTCGTCGAAATACACGTTTATTCACTATACATTATGCATATCTATCAAAAGCATATTTTATGACGATTTTTCAAGACAAAGTGTTAGTATCGATTATAAGCTCAATAACTATTGCATTTTGAAATTTTTTGCTGCATATTTTTTAAAACAAACCTGTGGCTTTGCTGGCTTCGGGCGAACTCAGCAGAGCCATTTTCAAAAATAATATATTTTTCACAGATTTGATATATCGCTTTCGAGAAGCTAATTTTAGGCTAATTAATTACCCTATTTTCGAATTTTTTGCTCAACGTTTCAAACAGTAAAAATACAAGACAATTCGTTGAAATACGCATTTATTCACTATACATTATGCATATCTATCAAAAGCATATTTTATGACGATTTTTCAAGACAAAGTGTTAGTATCGATTATAAGCTCAATAACTATTGCATTTTGAAATTTTTTGCTGCATATTTTTTGAAACAAACCTGTGGCTTTGCTGGCTTCGGGCGAACTCAGCAGAGCCATTTTTGAAAATAATATATTTTTCACAGATTTGATATATCGATTTCGAGAAGCTAATTTTAGGCTAATTAATTACCCTATTTTCGAATTTTTTGCTAAACGTTTCAAACAGTAAAAATACAAGACAATTCGTTGAAATACGCATTTATTCACTATACATTATGCATATCTATCAAAAGCATATTTTATGACGATTTTTCAAGACAAAGTGTTAGTATCGATTATAAGCTCAATAACTATTGCATTTTGAAATTTTTTGCTGCATATTTTTTAAAACAAACCTGTGGCTTTGCTGGCTTCGGGCGAACTCAGCAGAGCCATTTTTGAAAATAATATATTTTTCACAGATTTGATATATCGATTTCGAGAAGCTAATTTTAGGCTAATTAATCACCCTATTTTCGAATTTTTTGCTAAACGTTTCAAACAGTAAAAATACAAGACAATTCGTTGAAATACGCATTTATTCACTATACATTATGCATATCTATCAAAAGCATATTTTATGACGATTTTCCAAGACAAAGTGTTAGTATCGATTATAAGCTCAATAACTATTGCATTTTGAAATTTTTTGCTGCATATTTTTTGAAACAAACCTGTGGCTTTGCTGGCTTCGGGCGAACTCAGCAGAGCCATTTTTGAAAATAATATATTTTTCACAGATTTGATATATCGATTTCGAGAAGCTAATTTTAGGCTAATTAATTACCCTATTTTCGAATTTTTTGCTAAACGTTTCAAACAGTAAAAATACAAGACAATTCGTTGAAATACGCATTTATTCACTATACATTATGCATATCTATCAAAAGCATATTTTATGACGATTTTTCAAGACAAAGTGTTAGTATCGATTATAAGCTCAATAACTATTGCATTTTGAAATTTTTTGCTGCATATTTTTTAAAACAAACCTGTGGCTTTGCTGGCTTCGGGCGAACTCAGCAGAGCCATTTTTGAAAATAATATATTTTTCACAGATTTGATATATCGATTTCGAGAAGCTAATTTTAGGCTAATTAATCACCCTATTTTCGAATTTTTTGCTAAACGTTTCAAACAGTAAAAATACAAGACAATTCGTTGAAATACGCATTTATTCACTATACATTATGCATATCTATCAAAAGCATATTTTATGACGATTTTCCAAGACAAAGTGTTAGTATCGATTATAAGCTCAATAACTATTGCATTTTGAAATTTTTTGCTGCATATTTTTTAAAACAAACCTGTGGCTTTGCTGGCTTCGGGCGAACTTCGAATTCTTTACTCAACGTTTCAAACAGAAAAAATACAAGACAATTTGTCGAAATACGCATTTATTCACTATACATTATGCATATCTATCAAAAGCATATTTTATGACCATCTCTCAAGACAAAGTGTGAGTATTGATTATAAGCTCAATAACTATCGCATTTTGGAATTTTTTGCTGCATATTTTTTAAAACAAACCTGTGGCTTTGCTGGCTTTGGGCGAACTCAGCAGAGCCATTTTTAAAAATATTATATTTTTCACCGATTTGATATATAGGTATTGGAAGGCTAATTTTAGGCTAATTAATTACCCTTTTTTCGAATTTTCTGTTCAACGTTTCGAACAAAAAAAAACACGAAAAGATTCGTCGATATATGCGTTATTCACTATACATCATGGATTTCTATCAAAAGCATAATTATTTTATGACGATTTCATGAAGCAAAGTGTTAGTAATTATTGAAGAAACCTGTGGCTTTGCTGGCTCCGAGCGAACTCAGTAGAGCCATTTTTGAAAATGATATATTTTTCACAAAAACGATTCGTTGAAATTATTCACTATACATCATGCATTTCTATCAGACGCATATTTTATGATGATTTTTCAAGACAAAATGTCAAAATGTTAGTATTGATTGTAGGCTCAATAACTATCCCATTTTGAAATTGTTTTCTGCATATTTTTCGAAAGAGACCTGTGGCCTCGCCTGTGGCTTTGCTAGCTTCAAGCGAACTCAGCATATACTAAAGAAGCCAGCAAAGCGACAGGTTTGTTTAAAAAAATAAGTAGCAAAAAATTCCAAAATGGGATAGTTATCAAGCTTACAATCATTACCAACATTTTGTCTTGGAAAATCGTCATAAAATATGCTCTTCATAGAAATACATAATGTACAGTGAATGACGCGTAGTTCGATACACTGTCTTGTATTTTTTTTCAAACGTTGAGCAAAAAATTCGAAAATAGGGTAATTAATTAGCCTAAAATTAGTCATTTAATCTCCATATATCAAATCGGTGAAAAATCAATGTTTTCAAAAATGGCTCTGCTGAGTTCAAGCAAAGCCACAGGTTTGTTTCAACACTTTCGCTGCTGGTCAACTACAATGACTGGCGTCCCACGCCGATCTTAATATATAGCTTAAAAGCAAGAGTAGTCTAAATCGCGCTTGCGCGAAAAATTTCAAAATTTAATAATTATTGAGCTTATAATCAATACGAACACTATATTATGTCTTGAAAAATCGTCGGAAAAAATGCTTTTGATAGATATGCATAATGTATAGTGAATAAACGCGTATTTCGACAAATTGTCTTGTATTTTTTCTGTTTGAAACGTTGAGTAAAAAATTCGAAAATAGGGTAATTAATTAGCCTAAAATTAGCTCTTCGGAATCGATATATCAAATCTGTGAAAAATATATTATTTTTAAAAATGGCTCTGCTGAGTTCGCCCGAAGCCAGCAAAGCCACAGGTTTCTTTTAAAAAATATGCAGCAAAAAATTTCAAAATGCAATAGTTATTGAGCTTATAATCGATACTAACACTTTGTCTTGAAAAATCGTCATAAAATATGCTTTTGATAGATATGCATAATGTATAGTGAATAAACGTGTATTTCGACGAATCGTTTCGGTTTTTTTCTGCTTGAAACATCGAGCAAAAAATTTAAAAATAGGGTAATCAATTAGCCTTAAATTAGCTCTTTAATATGGATATATCAAATCAGTGAAAAATATATTATTTTAAAAAATGGCTCTGCTGAGTTCGCCCGAAGCCAGCAAAGCCACAGGTTTCTTTAAAAAAATATGTAGCCAAAAATTCCAAAATGGGATAGTCATCAAGCTTACAATCGATACTAACACTTTACCTCATGAAATCGTCATAAAATATGCTTTTGATAGAAATACATAATGTACAGTGAATGACGTGTATTTCGACAAATTGTCTTGTAATTTTTCTGTTTGAAACGTGGGGCAAAAAATTCGAAAATAGGGTAATTAATTAGCCTAAAATTAGCCATTTGATCTCAATATATCAAATCGGTGGAAATTCTATGTTTTCAAAAATGGCTCTGCTGAGTTCGGCCGAAGCTAGCAAAGCCACAGATTTTTCTATGATGGAGAGGAGCAAGAAAATTGGGAATAGGGTAATAAATTAGCCTAAAATGAGCACAACATTCTCACTATATCAGATATTAAAAAAATATTGTTTTTCAAAAATGGCTTTGCTGAGTTCGGCCGAAGCTAGCAAAGCCACAGATTTTTCTATGATAGGGAGGAGCAAAAAATTCGGGAATGGGGTAATAAATTAGCCTAAAATGAGCCTAAAATTATGGGATGTGTCCCATGTTGAAAATCGAAAGTGGCTTTGCTAGCTTCTTTAGTATCTTTCGTGCGCAAATACCTGTAGGAAAGTAATCAGATTTTAGTATGAAGAAAAAAAAAATCAGAGAAACTTGAAAAATTGATAAATTTCAAATTTGAAAAATAGTTACGGTGGAGGTTTTATTTTCGAAAATTTTTTTGGTACTTACGTATTTTTGTCTGAAAAACACGAAATTGATAATGCAAATGTGAACAGACCATTATTTATTAAGATATTTCAATGTTAAGTTACAAATTTCACCCTTTTCCGCCTGTCTTTTGGATCGCATTTGGAACAGTTTGCCCTTCTTTTTTCATCATTGGACATTTTATACACTGTGTCCAAGATTAGGAGGGCCGGTATGGGGATATTCTAAACTATAAGAGATACGGTTCTGGTTAAATGGGGAAAAAGTTGTGCAATCAGGAGATCAACAATGTGATATCAAAAAATCCGAGATGCGACTCTTCGTTTTTGAGTTATTTTGAAAAAACTGATTTTTCGTTTTTTTCTGACGTTATAAGCCAGGTTAGAACAAATCTGTTGCAACATCTTCACAGCAACTTTTGATGAATTCCAATATGGCATCATCAATTTCGCTATCAAACGTTTCGTCTTCGCCAAACCATCATCAACTTCATTTTTTCAAATACGGTCCTGATTTCATAATAACAAATTTGAGAAGCACTGTTTATTCCGAATTCAACGATGTACTACACATAAGGTTTTGAATCAGTTTTGACCATTATCAGGAAATGTTTGAGACCCGAAGCTGCAAATTTAATGACTTTTGTCGAGAAAGCACAGGTTTTTTTAATGCTGTGTATTTCTTAAGATTATTTACCAACTTAATGAAAGTTCTTTTATCTGGTTGCCTCCTTCCTGGATACTTGTCCAAATACATGCGACTTGCTATGTACCGATTTCGACTGCTCATAATGAAACATGATAGCATATCAAACTTCTCCACATTTGAAAATCCACCTTGCATATTCTACAGAAAATACATGTTCACTTCTTTTACAGGCCTACTTTTTCTGTCGATAGCAATGAACACTCATTTATAAAATTCTTGTAACACTCGCTCCGCTCTGCTTCGCTCGTGCTTAAAATACTCGCTACTAAAAGGACGTTTATAACACTTGTTTCATAATATACTTACTATAAAATACCATTTTCGATATTTGACACTCTTTGCCTCGTTTTTCTGGTGCACTGCCCAAGCTTGTACCTTTTACACCAGTAATGTTTAAATTCATTTGATTTTTAAAAAGTAATCTCAATGACTATATTATAATGATTATGTTTATTCGTGTTTATTCTACTCTACTGACGAAGCTGATCCGCATCCACTTGCCCCTTTTCTATACATTTTCCAATATTTTAATAAATAAATTGTAATTTTGTGAAATGATTTTTCCCCAGAACAGGTGAGGTTTCCTTTGACTTTCATTATTCTAATGTTTTGCCTGACGTAGCATTTAGTCTTTTATTGTAGTTCTTCCTGTAACAAAACTATTGCTCCTGATGAAGCTTTGACGCTTCGAAACATGTCCCCCAATTTATAAGTATAGTTTTGGTGGAGTTGACTGTAAGATTTTCTTCCTGCCCTATTATCTTCACTCCACTACAAGATGGATACATACTTTCTCAGTTCATTTCAAACATGTGATCAGAAACACAATTTTTCAGAAAAGCCAAATTATTCTAATTTTATCGTGTATCCATCGACATTTCGTCTCATTGAAGTGAAATTTCCGCAGACCCCTGTTGGTAAATTTTCTGGCGCCGCCTATGTGTATTCCATTTATCCAGCGTGGCGAATCCCTTTCTCCACAGCCGTCTTCAACTATCAAGCCGTGCTGAGATAATGGCAACGTCGCACGAACGGAAACCGTCGGTCCCATTCACGCCTAGCAATACAATGGTTTTTATATGAGCGCGAGCTTTGAACGTTTGGTTTAACGTAATTTTCTCGGATTATTTTGTGGAATAGGTAAAAAATACACGAGAGTGAACTTACAGAGTGAAGAACGAGGAATAATGTGGTTGAATAATTCCCTTGGTCATGAACTGAAGCCGTAATTTTGAACATGTTGTTAAAATATAACTTATGGAGATATATCGAATTTTTCATTCATATCTGAGTGTTTGTCAGTTTGATCTGAGATATTATTGAATCTAGCTAGAATATTTTCAAGTTCATGTCATGAGTAAGGATCCATTTCAATTCATTGAATCCAAGTTTATTATCACCAAGAAAAACTTAGACCTCCATCTCATTGGATATTATAACTTGAGAAACGATTTGTAAAGTATTCACATCATAGAATGGGATAGAAAACATTTGCTTTCAAATCTGATTCATAAAAATACAATTTTTCATCAGTCTTATGGATTTTCCAAGTATCAATTTTAACTTTCTCAACATATTCCCTAACTAACTGTTCATAGTTGTGGATGAGGTCTGATTTTTCAAACTGTTCTATTATATTACTTTGAATATCTGAATATTTCTGACGTCTTTCATTTGGATCAGTTTTTTATGGTTTGGCTGGTTTTGAAAAATATTTTGGTAAATTTGGAAAAATTGAAGGAACTGCTGTTTCGACTAACTTTGGTGCTCATAACGAATTTTTCCAATTGATCCATCTTGCAGAGGGAATGTATCATATCTGATGATATATTTTTCAATAAAATGAATTGCACATACTGCAGAACGTTGAGATGGTGTCCAGTTTTTTCGAGGTATTGATGTTATCCACTTATTTCGCAATTTTTCCCCTTTCGGGAATAAAAAAACTGAGACATGATCTTTTCCCAGCTTTTTTCAGATCTGTAATTTGACTTACATCCTGGCACACAACAATTAGGAGGCATATTCCATAAGGAATAATGAATTACTTACTTATTTCCAGGAGTATATTGAAAAAAACAACACAAATTCCCTTGCAAATACACCAGCACTAGTACACTTCACTATAACCTCAAATTTAACACAATTTTGAATGCACTTGCCACACATTTTCAGTCTCGAGTCGATTCCTAGATTGTTGCTAATACTTTCAAAATTATGTGATCTCAATAATACACCAATTAATAATTGAAAACATTAACAAAACCTTCCATAAACTCTTTGTTTACTTCCTACACAATACACTTTGAATGGCCGACAGGTTCACGTTCGGTCGTTCGGACAATGTTGCCAAAGTTCACTCTTCATGGCTTTCAATTGAAGACGGCTGTGCTTTCTCTAATAAATTATAATAATTCAAGAATCAAAGTTATGCGCGTTGTTCCTGCCAGAAATAGCATCTGGGCATCGCAGGAACGTAAATAAGATGATGAAGTTTATAGCCACAAAGGAACGGACGACGCCATGCTGTCTATTCGACACGATCTATATTTCTCTCTCGAAGATGTTGGCGTTTTTCTCAAAAAGGGGCATCTTGCCAAACATTCAGGCCGAGAGGTCATCACCCATATCTGATAGAATCGAGGATAGAACTGACCACTTCGAAATACTTTCATTCATAGATGAAAACCCAAAGTCATCTACACCATATTTATTAGAATGTCAAATATCTATCGTGAAGGAACATGTTTCCCGCTTATATAAGCCCATCATCAGCCAATGGAAACAATCATAATTCTAGAAAAATGAGAAAAGTAGACATACAGGGTAATTCGCCATAAATGTCCCCCCCTGTAGCTCACTTATTTTTTAACCGATTTAAAGATTCGAAAGATCATCTAAAATAATTTTTCAGAATTTTTTTCCCGTTGCATCAGAAAATACAGGGTGCTCGGAACAAACGATCTACAGAGTACTTCTTGATTTTTTCAAATGGAACACCCTGTATTTCATTATATTTTGAGATTCTCCCTGAAGAGCTGATTTCATCAATGCATCACACTTGGGGTCTAGCGGGAATGATTAAAGAGATATAGGGTGTTCAAAACCGAGATTTTTCAACTTTAGTATTTTTTTGTGTCCAAACTATTAATTATTGGTCAAAACGGCTCCAATGTCCCTATCTCAACTTTTGGTTTACTATCTACTGACATTTAATGGGGAAGACCACTGAGAGAAGAAATCCGTTCAAACCTCTTTCAATCGACGAAACATGATTTACGTTTGATGTACAATCAATATTATGAGTCAAAGTTGAAGGGAATCGAATCTATATCGTTTTGAAATCAGCATAATATTTCATTCGATATTTCAAACAGCCAAATATGATGGTGGAGTCGTGACGTATTAGTCCCGAACCGATCCCGAACTGTAGCTATCTCTCTCTGATACCTCGTCATTCTGCAGTGTTGCAGTGTGATTGGTCAGTTCAAGGACAATAGGCGTGTTGGGAATAAGATGTCGCACCAGTCACACCAATGAATTGACAAAATTTCAAATGGCGCAGGAATTGTATGTTTTGAAATGGACATATTCTAATTTATTGTTTCCATCGTCTTAGCATGAATGACAAAATCCAAAATTAATTCGCTGGTAGTTTTTCAGTATAGAGTTCACGATAATGCCATTTTAAAAAATCAGTGGTCTCCCCCATTGGGACATATACAGTGTGGTTCAAGATTCAGAATTCTGATTACCCTGTAACTGTTCCAATTATTAAATGTCAGTAGATAGTAAATATAAAGTTAAGAATCGGACATGAAAGCCGTTTTGACCTATAATGAATAGTTTCGTCACAAAAAAATCCTAAAGTTGAAAAATCCCGATTTCGAACACTCTATATCTCTGTAATCATTTTCGCTAGACCCCAAGTATGATGCATTGATGAAATCAGCTCTTCAGGGAGAATCTAAAAATACAATGAAAAATAGGGTGTTGCATCAAAAAAAATCAAAAAGTACCTTGTAGATCGTTTGTTTCGAGCACCTCGTATTTTCTGACGTAGCGGAAAAAAACTCTATCCTGAGCTAGAGGGGAGGGGGACACCCTGTACAAATATTTAGTATATTTAATAACAGCGCAAACAGCAAAAATATGCCCTGTTATCAACACTCAGATGCACAAAAACGCAAAAAGTCAATATTCGGTCAAATTCAAAGTCTCATAACTTTTTGACTTTCGGTTCGATTTCCATAATTTTTTCAACAAACTGTAGATAAAATGACTGATTTCAACTTGTATATCCAGTCTTTTGTTAAATGCTGGTGGTTTAGTCATTATACAGGGTTAATTGAAAAATTGTTGTTACCCTAATTTCAAAACACCCTGTGGAATAATTTCGTCACCAAATTCTTTCAAAATACCATTTTTAGTTAGGAAACATTCCTTTTCTACATTTTGACTTTTGATTCATGTCTTTGATAGCACTTATTTATTTTCAAGAGCGAAATTAACTTGTCACAACAGTTTACTCTGATAAATGTTATTTTTTGATGAGGTGGCTTCGATCGTTGTTGTCCTTATGTCAAATTGACAGTGATTTTTTTACGCAAGACCGATATCATTGTCCTATACTCCTGCAATGGTTCTAAGTGCGGAAAATTGTGCAAAAGCTATTGGCCTTGTTGAAGATGGACGTAATTATGAATATGTTGCAAGAATACTTCATGTTCATCATTCTACCATCAAAAGAGTAGTCGAACGTTTTAGACAGACTGGCGAAAATAAGCGAAGGGCAGGTTGTGACAGAAAACGAAAAACTACTGCTACTATAATGACAGATTTCTTCACGTTAAAACTCTGCGGGATCGTCACTTAACATCAGTGCAGTCAAGAAATCAACTCAAGGAGGTTCGAGGTACAAATGTAAGTGTATGGACAGTTCGCCGAAGATTGAAGGAGTTTGGTTTGAAAGCTTGCAAGCAACTGGACCCAAATTGCTTCCGCGTCACCGAGTAGCTACCATCAAAAGAGTAGTCGAACGTTTTAGACAGACTGGCGAAAATAAGCGAAGGGCAGGTTGTGACAGAAAACGAAAAACTACTGCTACTATAATGACAGATTTCTTCACGTTAAAACTCTGCGGGATCGTCACTTAACATCAGTGCAGTCAAGAAATCATCTCAAGGAGGTTCGAGGTACAAATGTAAGTGTATGGACAGTTCGCCGAAGATTGAAGGATTTTCTAGTCTGCAATTTGCCAATGAACATTTAATTTGGAACTAAGAGCAATGGAGCAATATTATTTTTACTGACGAATTCCGATTCTTCTTATATTCTCCAGATGGGCAGAAGGATCGGAGAAAGATTTGCAGAATGCACGTTCAGTACCCGTCTGTGCTATGGAGGAGGTTCAGTAATGGTGTGGGCAGGAATAACCCGGGAGATCTGCACTGAGCTGGTGGCTCGGTTGGTGGTAGAGCTCTGCGCGGGCCAGATTTTTGAGGCCCGCCCCGACCCGCATGTTTATTAAATGGAACCCGACCCGCAGCAACCCGCACGGCATAAAATGTAACGCAGGCCCGCGCGGTCCGCAGTTGACAACATTCTAGCCCGACCCGCGTCATGACCCTCATGTTTACTCAAACTCGGCCCGCGTAGCTCACTCGGCCCGCGTGGCCCACTCAGCCCGCGTGGCTCACTCGGCCCGCGTAGCTCATTCGACCCGCGTGGCTCATTCGGCCCGCATGGCTCACTCGGTCCACGTGGCTCACTCGGTCCACGTGGCTCACTCGGTCCACGTGGCTCACTCGGCCAGCGTGGCTCACTCAGCCCGCGTAACCCACTTATGGAAAGAAACTTCAAACATATATTTCGACATAAGGAAAAAAATCCCTCCCTGAATTTTCACTCGATATCAATGATATGCTGATGTGTTAATAGTGGAATGATTGAATGCTATATCTTTATGTAATTTATCAATTGGAAGATACTTACCTCTAGATTATTCGATTGTAATATTTTCCTATGGGGGTTACTCGACATTCGGCAATATGGGGACAATAAAAACGAATGCGATTTGTATAAATATATTGCTCTCAAGCTCTCATCAAAATAAATAAATTCAACTGAAGACTCATTATTCATGACGACATTCACAGGCTATTGGGATTCTACTGATTTGAGGTTCCCAAGAAAACCGAGTTCATTTTACAAACGCATAGGCGTCTGGATTGCTCAGAGTATCACGTCATTTCGAATGTGAAATTCTGTTACTAGGAAATGAAGACTCACAACCTACAACACTCCCGCAATCAGCGAAACCCGCACGGTCCGCTGAGCTCATTTTTATGAGCACTTCTTATGAATCGGACCGTCCCGCTCCGCACGCTACATTCTTCAGGCCCGTGGCGGCCCGACCCGCGGTGCGGATCGGGCCGCGCGGGTTGGCCCGGCCCGTGCAGAGCTCTAGTTGGTGGTCATCGATGGATCCTTGACAACCCACCGATATATTGATGAGATATTGAACAGTCACGTTTTATCATTGATACCTCGCGGGAATTGAAATTAACAAAATAAACTGGCCAGCATGTTCACCTGATCTCAACCCAATAGAGCATGTATGGAACATGCTTGGTAGACGAGTCAGGGATCGCGAAGTAGCTCCGGTTCCAGTAAATAAACTGCGTATAGCCCTTCAGGAGGAATGGTATAATATTACTCAGGATGCTATTCGTAACCTTATTGGCAGTATGAACCGACGTATGCAGGCAGTTATAAGAGCTAGAGGTGGCAATACATAATGTTGAGCTTATTTCTTTTAGAAAGTACGTTTTTCAGGTAATGTTACAGTTGAAATTTAATTTTGAAGTGGAATTGAAGTGTGCATGAGTAAATTTTATTTATTTTTCAAGTTAAAGTTCATTTCGCTTTTAAAAATGATCCAGTGCACTTGAAGACATGAACGGAAAATCAAAATGTAGGAATGGAATGGGTCTTAACAAAAATTGATATTTTGAATGAATTTGGTTACCAAATTATTCCATAGGGTGTTTTGAAATGAGGGTTGCACAACAACCTTTCAATTAACCCTGTATAATGACTAATCCGCCAGCATTTAACAAAAAACAGGATATACAAGTTGAGATTAGTCATTTTATCTACAGTTTGTTGAGAAAATTATCAAAATAGAATCAAAAATTAAAAAGTTATGAGACTTCAAATTTGACCGAATATTAACTTGATGCGTTTTTTTTTCATCTGAGTGTATTTGTATATCTACTTTTTCCATTTCCATGTGAGTTCCAAGTGATACTTGCATCTATATCCTAAGTCAATACCGATTTTTCTAGAACTATGATACTTCCTATTGGCTGATGATGGGCTTATATAAGCCCGAAACATGTTCCTCTACGAGTGATCTTTGATCATTATAATAAATTTTGTGGAGATAACTTTGGGTTTTCATCGAGGGGTAAATCACATGGGAAGTCCGGTGTACCCTAGACGGGAATTCCTTGGGAAGTCTGGGAATTCTTTGGGAAGTCCGGGAATTCTTTGGGAATTCCTTGGGAAGTCCGGGAATTCCTTGGGAAGTCCAGGAATTCCTTGGGAAGTCCGGGAATTCCTTGGGAAGTCCGGGAATTCCTTGGGAAGTCCGGGAATTCCTGAGGAAGTCCGGGTATTCTTTGGGAAGTCCGAGGAATTCTTTGGGAAGTTCGAGAATTCTTTGGGTATTCTTTGTGAATAACTTGGTAGTCCCAGCAATTTTTAGAAAATTGAAGTCAAATTTCTCAACGATGTTCAGATATGAAAATGAATTTTGCGCAAAGAAGACATATATGGACTGCACAGTATTTTGCTTCAAGACCTACTTTGTTGATTTTTTTTTGACGGAGAGGTACCGCGAGCACCGAGAGTACCTTGTCCCACTTAGAATATCATATGTTAGTCAGTCGAATTTTCATTCTCTTCAAGGTTTCCCGTTGGAATCCTGTTAATTATTCGGAAAAATGAGAAGATCGAGAAAAATTTATTTTTTATTATTTTGAGTTCTGTCTGGCGATCGATTTTTCGACGACTTCCCGATATCCAATCATGCTGAAATTTTACACATATCTTTGGGTCTGGTCAATATGGGTATTATCAGATTCAATACGGTTATTATAAAGTAGAATACAATTTATAACAAAGCTTGAAATCCAATATGGCCGCCGACAAAAAAATTTCCTTTTTATACGAGCGTGCGGAAAAGTTACTTTACCCCACTAGTACTGAAAAGTTACTTTTCTCCACGATTTTTGTATTGTTGAAAATGGGGATATTTATGACTAACTAAATGATCTATGTAACTATTGAAATCTTGTTTATTAAAAACTTTTTTTTTCTCAAATAATAATAATATGGACAAAAACACTCGTGGAAAAACATTATACCTTACTCTTCTTGCGGCAAATGTCTTTTCGCTCTCCGCCCCGCGTCGTTCGTGCAATAGCCGTCGCGTGCGGTAAAGTACTACTTTTCGCACTTGTTTGGTAAATAACTACTGAATTCGTTCACAATTCCCTCGACATGGGTACCAAATAAGAGAGAATGACAAGTAGAATACAAAAACCATCATATGACACTATACTTGAAATCCAATATGGGGCCGACACAAAATGTAAATGTTAATCAATTTCATTGAACACTTTGAAATACCATACAGGGTGTGCCTAAAAGGTCTATACAAAAAATACCACATATTCCTCAGACCACAACAATTGAATTATATCAAATCTATATACCTACCAAAGTATAAAATTGCTCAGTTTGGGCGCTAAACGGCTCTGGAGAATTTTGTACCTACGTTGACATAGCTTTATCAAGCAATAAAACCCATATCATGATAATGATCGAAATTATGATGAATATCATTCCATGCTAGGCGTAGAATTCAATTTTTTCAGTAAATAAACATCTAGAAGGTACTCTTGATAAAATTCTATTACTCTCATGATCTCGAAAAAATTCGTAATTCTAGTAATTTAAAACATGTTGTCTACTTGTCTAGCGCTCTAACCGAGGCTCAAACTAAGCAACTTTGTACTGAAGTAAGTTTGCTTGTATATTTCGTATTGTTTTGGTCTGATGAGGAATATTAAGTATTCTTTTGCGAATACATATTAGGGACAGCCTGTATATCTTTGCAATTCGGACAAACGAGTTCACAGAAATACAGGGTGTAACTAAATAAGTGTAAAACATTTGAGGGGGTGATTCCTCATTGAAAAAAAGATAGGATCTTTCATATAAAGATACTTCATCAGAGCATTCCATATTAAGATACAGCCCCTTGAAGGGGGTACATAAAATTTGTTTTAAATTTTTTTTCACCAACACTAAAAAAGTTTCAGTATCGAAATTAATCTGACATTTTCTACTACCAAAAAGACACTTGGTCAGTAATTAATTTGGTTTACCCCATGGTTGTAAGGGGTGGAAAACGCAACCCCTAGATTTTATTTCCAATGTAAGTTTTTGTCTTATTATTTGTTTACCATTTAAAAATGTATTTCCGATAGTCTGTTTCATTCTAATCAAAAAATGTCCCTTGAATGTTTTGCCCAAAATGAACCAGTTCGCAGCAACAACATAAAACGAAAATACGAAACTAATTTAGTAGGCCGCTATAAGCGATAGTGACAATTAAATTGGTATCAAGCTGTCAGTTTGTGAATTTTTAAACTTGAAGTGATACTAATGGTGTATTGTTGTTCTATCCTTAATTTGTGAAAAAAATTGTTGAACAAATTTTATGTACCCCCTTCAAGGAGCTATATCTTAACATGGGATGATCCAATGAAGTTTCTTCATATGGAAGATCCTATCTTTTTTTCGATGAGGAATCACCCCCTTGAATGTTTTACACTTATTTAGTTACACCCTGTATAAATATGAAATTTAGCGACTTACTATGAGCCGATCTATAAACTGTAGAGTTTTCATAAACAATCTTGATATAGGGGCCAAAACTTTTATTGCTACAGACATGTGGCATAGAGAAACATCCCGAGAAACATTTTGATATTTTTCTGCACAAAAGCTGAAAAAATACAATATTCTCCTATTCAAAGATGTATACAATAATACAGGTAGGTATTGGAGAAATATCATCATTTACTTTATTTCAACCTTCGCTTCATTTCCTTATATTTTTGTACAATGATAGATCGATCATTTTCATTGATTGACATTTTATTGCCGATTCCTAGATACAGAAGGTTGACGTTTTGTGCACGAGAAATAATACCTAGTAATTTTTGAATGTATGATGAATTGACATTCATCATACAGGACGTGGAAAGTAATTCTGAATTAATATTTTTATCACATGGAGAATGCGAATTCTCAATGTATTTCTTTATATACAGTGTGTCCCTAGACCAGTGGGACAGTTGAATATCTCCTGAACCAATAGGAATTTTCAAAATATTATAATTCCACATCATATCGCATCATGAGTGCTAACTTCAGGAATGACTAAATTTTATACGGGGGGCGCAAGAAAGGCTCACAAAATCGAACATCAATTATTTCAAATGGAACACCCCATATATTTCAACATATCTGAATTCCAATTCCTTTAGGCTAATCATCAGTTTTTTATTTTTGAAAATCCGACAAGGCGTTGCGAAGTTATACCAGTATTTCATGAAATGCAGACATTTTTTTTTATAGACAAACCCATTATTCATACTACTAAGAATTTATGGAATCATTCAAGACTGTTGGAAGTCGGTGGCATATTCTATCATATATGAAATACTCATCTTCTTCGAAAGTTATACAGGGTGGTCAGAAATATTATGTGATTTTCACGAAATTCAAACTTTCTTCACATCGATTTTTCAAATAGTGCACCCTACAATATGTATGATTTTATATCCCATTGATGGTTTGATTGCTTATGGTCAATAGTTGTGAAAAAGAGATGTGAATTTCATCATCAGCAAATGCAAATAAAAAAAATGCAGTAAACTATTTATTCAACTGTACTTAACTACTACAAAAAGGTCCCAACAAGAAAAAACTGACCTTGACGAATAATTAGGCACATCTCTCTTTCACAACTATTGACCATAAGCAATCAAACCACCAATGGAATATAAAATTATACATATTGTAGGGTGTACAATTTGAAAAATTGATGTGAAGAAAGTTTGAATTTCGTGAAAATCATATAATATTTCTGACCACCCTGTATAACTTTCTAAGAAGATGAGTATTTCATACGATAGAATATGCTACCGACTACCAACAGTCTTGAATGATTCCATAAATTCTTAGTAGTATGAATGATGGGTTTGTCTAAAAAAATGTCTGCATTTCATGAAACACTAGTATAACTTGGCAACGCCTTGTCGGATTTCCAAAAATAAATAACTGATAATTAACCTAAAGGAATGAGAACTCAGATATGTTGAGATATATGGGGTGTTCCATTTGAAAAAATTGATGTTCGATTTTGTGAGCCTTTCTTGCGCCCCTCGTATAAAATTTATTCATTCCTGAAGTTAGCACTCATGATGCGATATGATGTGGAATTATAATATGTTGAAAATTACTATTGGTTCAGGAGATATTCAACTGTCCCACTGGTCTAGGGACACACTGTATATATCCATTTTTTTGTGTTCATAAATATATCTGAGAATGTTCATTTCAAATACCTAGTAAATTATTTCAACTCTTCTAATTGTTTTTTTACATAAACTTAGTCGTCTGACTCGTCGTCTGATCTCTCGAATTTTTCCTCTTACTTTCAATTCGAATATAACAAATCTTTGCCATTTTCAATCTCTCAACTATTTTTTCTCGATAGATATTGGTACTTAACAAAAAAGTTGAACAGTGTGACCATGATAAGGTTGCGCACGAGGTTGCGCAGCATGAGGGTCTCGCGAGGGATCTCGGAAACGGTAAGAGATACGAATTCGGTTAAATGAGAAAAAAATTACGCATTCCAAGGGTCATACCTGGTCATACCAATGGATTTTGAAAATTTACAAAATTGTTAATAATTCCCCATGGTTGAACTCAGAATAAAAAAAACTTTCGAAATCTGTGAACAGATAATCAGGGCCGTATTTGGAAAAAAAGTTGTTGATTTCTCTACGAATACGAAACGTCGCGTGGAGAAATCAATATTACCACGTTAAATCTCATCAAGAGATGCCATGTAAAAGTATTTTTAGAGTTTTCTATATATCTAATATAATAACGTTGAAAAACAAATAGATATTCCAAAAATTCACTTTCTTTATACGAGGTGTTTCTTAAGTACGTGTAGAAAATCCAGGAGCATGTTGCTGACGTCAAAATAAGAAGAAAAGTTCGTATAAATTTATGTCCGAAAGTTATTCGTTTCTGAGATACAGAGTGTCAAAGTTGAATTCTTATTTTTGTTTTTTGTTAATAAATTTCAAAATAATTGTGATATTCAAATGAATTTTGGTATTTCGGGGTATTTTTCGCGATTTTTCGATGACAATATCAAATTTTATGTTAGTTCATCTCTTTCGTGAGGGTGGCGGCACCTACATGTCTTTTGAGTCTTTCGAAAAGTCACAACTTTTTTGTGCGTACCTGTATCACGTTCTATATAGTAGGAAAATAGTTTTCTAGAACACGTTCGTGTAAAAAACATATCCTTCTGCGAGCAACAGTTTTCGAGTTATTGGGATTTTCAATAATCGATGCAAGTAATTTGGAATGACGAAGAAGTAGGAATTCAAAATTGATTTATCAAGTAGGTAAGGAAAATTATTTTTTTTTATTAATATCGATAATAATAACTGTAATTAAGACCAAATAAATACTAAAACAGTTAGTTGAGGGAATTGATTAAAGTAATTGTTCAAAATGGCCAAAAAAATAGATACAAAGAAGTAAGAATCATCATTTGGCTACATTCCAATGTTGAATTGTTGAATGGAGGAGAATATTGAATGAAAGAAGAAAAATGCACTGACGTATCTTTTCTAACTGCTTAGAGTCGACTTACGAGCCAATGGAATTAATTCAAATGCATCGATTGTTTCAAATCCCAATATCTCGAAAACAGTTGCTCGCATCGACCTCTACCAAGAATATACTTTTTACACAAAAATGTCCTAGAAATCTATTTTCTTACTATAAAACGTGATACAGGTACGAACAGAAAAGTTATGACTTTTCAAAAATTCAAAAGACATGTAGGTAGCGCCACCCCCACGAAAGAGACAAACTACCAAACTTCATTCGATTATCACAATTATTTTGGAATTTATTAACAAAAAACAAAAATAAGAATTCAACTTTGACACTCTGTATCTCAGAAACGGATAACTTTCGGACATATATTTATACGAACTTTTCTTCTTATTTCGACGTCAGCAACATGTTCCTGAATTTTCTACTCGTACTTAAGGACACCCTGTATAACTGAAAAACTAAAAACAATTGTGAAAATTTTCCAAAGCCGTTGGTATGATCATCAAAATGCGCAACTTGTTTCCCATTTAACCGAATCCGTTTCTTTTCCTGTTCCCGAGATCCCTATATTACCTTATCTTGGTTTCACTATACAGGGTGGGCCACCAGTAACGCCTCGGTCTCTAGAAGGCTAACCACTTATCTTCTTGGAATTTTTCCTCTCTAGGAAGTTGCATGTCAACATAGGCTACCATTTAAAATTATTTCGAAGCATACAGGGTGTCCCCAAAAACCATAAAACACTGAAGTTGAACTTTTTTCTATCGAACACCCTATATATTATTTCAATTTGAGATTCTCCCTTGTGAGCTGATTTCAACAATCCATCATACTTGGGGTCTAGCACTTATAATTACTGAGATATAGGGTGTGAGAAATCGAGATTTTCCAAGTTCAAGAATTTTTTGTGTC
The DNA here is from genome assembly GCA_918026855.4 of Phaedon cochleariae. NCBI lineage: Eukaryota > Metazoa > Arthropoda > Insecta > Coleoptera > Chrysomelidae > Phaedon > Phaedon cochleariae. The sequence goes on along the minus strand of OU896709.1, from coordinate 54,132,903 downwards.
TAAACCATTCATAATTGGTCAAAACGGCTCACATGTCCCTATCTCAACTTTTGATTAACTATCTACTGACATTTAATTGAAACAAATACAGGGTGGTGCAGAATTCAGAATCTTGATCACCCGGTATATGTCCCAATTAAATATCAGTAGATAGTTAAACAAAAGTTGAGATAGGGACATTTAAGCCGTTTTGACCAATTATGAATAGTTTCAACACAAAAAATTCTTGAACTTGAAAAATCTCGATTTTTCACACCCTATATTTCAGTAATTATAACTGCTAGACCCCAAGTATGATGGATTGTTGAAATCAGCTCACCAGGGAGAATCTCAAAATGAAATAATATATAGGGTGTTCGATAGAAAAAAGTTTAACTTCAGTGTTTTATGGTTTTTGGGGACACCCTGTATGTTTCGAAATAATTTTAAATGGTAGCCTATGTTGACATGCAACTTCCTAGAAAGGAAGAATTCCAAGAAGATAAGTGGTTAGCCTTCTAGAGACCGAGGCGTTACTGGTGGCCCACCCTGTATTTTCAACTGTTTCATCTGAAATGAATTGGGAAAATCGACTAATGGTATTCTTCGTGAACAAAAGTGAAACACTTGTCGTAAACACAATTCTTGAATAACTGGTCAAATTAAAGAGTTCCGAACGATATCTCAAGAAGACTTCAATGAGCTGTTAAAATAATTTTCATTCAAATCGGCAAAAGATTTTTTTTCAATGTGTACCGGAACTTTTTTGCAAAATCTGTAAATGGTATACATACCTACTAATTTTTTATTTAAACAGGAAGAAACCTGTATAGGCTTCTGTCACTTGAATTCAGAAACACCCAGTAGTGTTAATGATACTTATCCGAGTACTTATCACTAATCCCTACATGTTTTTTCATTGCCCAAGTTTCGTCCTTGGGTTTGAATTCAACCTACCTATCGATTAACTTTTTTTGCATTTCACGAATGGAACTCATTCGTAATCTACCTATTTTTACGCAAAATTTTGAATACTCCTTGGGATGTATGATAAATCTTTAGGAAATCCCGGAATTCCTTGGGAAGTCCGGGTAGTCTCTGGGAATTCCTCAGGTAGTCCCAGGAATTCCAGGTAGTCTTTGGGAATTCCTAGGAATTCCTTGGGAAGTCCCAGGAATTCCGGGTAGTCTTTAGGTAGCCCCAGGAATTCCGGGTAGTCTTTGGGAATTCCTAGGAATTCCTTGGGAAGTCCCAGGAATTCCGGGTAGTCTTTAGGTAGTCCCAGGAATTCCGGGTAGTCTTTGGGAATTCCTAGGAATTCCTTGGGTAGTCCCAGGAATTCCGGGAATTCTTTCAATGAAGGAAGTCTAGTGTACCCAATTTCAGCCCGTGATTTACCCCTCGGTTTTCATCTATGAACTACACCACTTTGAGTAACCATGGACTCCTTTCAAAGATCGAAATACATTATTTCATAAGGGTACATCTCGGGGTACGTATCACGTGTTATGTGGATAAGTTTGACTCGAGGGGTAAATCACAGGCCAATTTCGGGTACACTAGATTTCCTTTGTTGAAAGAATTCCCGGAATTCCTGGGACTACCCAAGGAATTCCTGGGACAACCCAAAGAATTCCCGGACTTCCTAAAGAATACCCGGAATTCCCAAAGACTACCTGGACTATACCCAAGGAATTTCCGGACTTCCTAAGGAATTCCCGGACTTCCCAAGGAATTCCCGGACTTCCCAAGGGATTCCTGGACTTCCCAAGGAATTCCCGCCATTCCCAAAAAATTCCCAGACTTCCCAAAGAATTCCCAGACTTCCCAAAGAATTCCCGGAATCCCTAAGGGATACCTCGACTTTTATATTGCCATTTTCATTTCACACTTCTATGTTCGATATACAAGGTGAAAGACGAAGTTTGACGCTGTTTCTCATCAATAACTCCAGTACCTATACGCATTCAATGATATAATATCTGGTGATATATCGATTTTAAATTCTGTTGATATTTCACAATTTATCTCATTGTACCCTTTAGTGCAAATAAATTCTGAAGTTCAGATAAATTCTTTCTACTTATTTTTTCCACTTGCTACACTTCGATTGGATAAATCTGAGGACAAAACTGATACACTGAAAAAACGTGTTTTGTGCAAAGTGATAAAGGCGAATGAATGGAAATGACATGAAATGAATCGGGATTCCTTTTCGTGCGCTCCAAAAGATTAACAAAATGTTAAATCGATTTTATTTGTATATTTGGGGAGGTAGGTAGATATTCAATCATATGCGCATTCATTACAGCATACCTACAAGAGTTATTTACCTAGCAAGTGCGGAAAGTAGTTCTTTTTGCGGAGTTAGGGCAAGCCGTCAAGGGCGGAAAGGCAGGCCCGGATTAGCAGCTATTCACGCCCTAGGCCAAAGCTCTGAATTACTCCCCCTTCCAATAGGTCTGGGGAGTGTGGAATTTTTTTGGCATATATAACTGAAAACCTCGTTTCAGAGCTTGTGGTTATTTGAGCTATTAACACATTCTTATTTATTTTGCAATTCAAGTAAGCAGATAACAGAAACAAAAAAAAACTTATTGAGAAATATGGCGAGATGGCAGTCTGCGGCAGTCACGTGATCGTCTGGTCAGAATTCTGAATCTTGAACCACCCTGTATCTGTTCCGATTAAATATCAGTAAATAGTGAATCGAAAGTTGAGATAGGGACATGTGAGCCGTTTTGCCCGATAATGAATAGTTTCGACACAAACAAATCCTAAAGTTGAGAAATCTCGATTTTGAACTCCCTATATCTCTGTAATTTTTTTCGATAGACCCCAAGTGTGATGAATCAATGGAATCAGCTCTTCAGGGAGAATCTAAAAATGCGATGAAATACAGGGTGTCCCATTTGAAATATCAGTTTTGCTACTACTTTCTAGGAGAAGCGGCAACACTGCATTGCTGAAAATATCTTTGATGAAGAGAGCGTATTCTAAAATACATATAAGCATGCATATCATCATGGATTTCTCCCGACTGATTCTTGATATAGAGATAGTGTAAGCTCGTCGTGACATACCCTGTATATCATTTAGCTAGTTCAGTTTACACCAGTGCGGTAAAGTAACTTTTTCTACTACTGCTATGAAAAGTAGCGCATTTCTCATAGTTAGTATCAAAACCATGTATTGCTCATGCTGTGAGAAATATTTTTTCTCACGGCACTTTGCTAACACCACATACATTTCCATGGAGAATCAACAAAAATCGACCAAAACTTAATAAGCTTTGAATAGTTGTCACAACTGTCAGAAGAAGTTTTTTAAATTCTTTAGGGTAGTTCTCATTAGTGCTTTTGATATAAATCGCAGTTTCCATCAAATATTATTCCAACAATTCATAATAAATAATATAATATATATACCAAGATGTGACGATTTTGATAAATACACCGCCAGAGACAGAGATAATGGAAAAAGCTGAGAAAATTGGATTTGTTTCCGGAAATTTGAAGCAAAAAGAGAGATGAAATCTTTTTCGGAAAGTGTGAGGAAAGTGTACTTTTTTTAAATACTTTGAGGAACTCGGAAAGGCGTATACTCGTTGGTCACAATATTCAATATGTCATAGTGCCACATTATAAAATGAATTCCAATGAGTTACATTACTGGGATTCTTTGGATAAGTGTGTTTTCATCACTCGCCCTTCGGGCTAGTGCCACAAACTTTCACACTAGTGAGAAAAGTTGAACTTTCCCTGCTCGTTGCACAATATACTTACGATACCGTACGATTTTATCGATTCATCGTGCGGAAAAGTAAAATGGTTCAAAAAAGTAGAACTTTCAAAACAAAAATCGTGCGGAAATGTTACTTTTTCGCACACTTGTAGGAAAACAATATGAAGGCTCCATGATGCATGAAGGGTGATGTTGAGGATTATCTGCTTTACTGCTTTTGGGAAAAAGTATCTATACTTACCTACCTATTCACTATTCAGTTGAAAATATAAGATAATATTTAGTGATATTTAGGTAGGTACCGGAGTTTTTTTTTCTAGTCGAGTACCTAGTCGAAAAGTCGAGCTACAAGTACCTACAAGTACTCAGATACTTATTTCAAATAGGCACGTGGTTATAGTATAAATAATCAATGATAATAGGAACCTTAGACTTGATTACCTACTGATACCGACATATTCTAGGGTGCATAGTGCATACGTATCAAATTACTTATCAAAAAGATAACACATCTGAAAATTAATAAGATTCTTAATTCGCATTCCATTGGTGACGCAAAACGTATTCACGGAAATATTGTAAATATTTTTAGACACAACAATCTAATATTTATCTTTATCATTTACACATATTTTCCGCGAGGTGGCAGCACCACTGACCACAGTGATGTTTTTGAATATGAAATTTCTGGTCCAAGATTAATCCAATGTTTTTAATGGCAACAGAGAAATGTTTCACTTCAATATGAAGTCAATCAGGTCACTGTAGGTTAAGGACAAATTAACTACTGGGGTATAAACAGTTCATCTGCTTTTCCCCTTGAAATTTGCAATAAATATTCATCTTATGTTCGGAGTGGCAATGCCTAGATAGGAATGGAATGTTAATTACCTACCTATCAAATAATAGTTGTAGATCCACTATTTCAAATTCGTAACTAGGTTCGTACTAACAAAATGTAACTAGGATATCTGTTACATATTCTCGCACTTCGAAACCATATCGACAGATAATCCTGAGGATTTTAATCCCCAAGATGTCATTCAACTTTTTAACAGCAAAGAGATAGTGAGGAATGCTCTCAATCCTACCTGTCTCTGGGGTCAATCCAAGAGGTTTTCTTCGTTATGTGATCGATGAAATACACTTTTCCATCGAAGTCTCTGCCGAAATCCCATCCATCGGGTAAAGGAATTTCACCATTTCGTTTTCTTGGCATAATTCTCGATTTAATCCATTCAATCCGTAATAACTGGCACACACAACACTAACTACACAGCCATGTTGAATACCACATATCAACTGATGCGGCGTTGCCAGGTCATTTTTTATTAAATTCCTGACATTCCGCTCGCCGGTCAGTTTCAGATTTTTCATTTGAGATGTTTCGGAGTGCCGGAGTGCCACGATTGCCACGAATTAACGAAGTTCTTCATTACTCTCGCTGAAATATATATATAGTCATTAATAATAGTGCAAGTACGTATAAACTATAAAGTGTGTTTATCTGTTTATATCTACCGCAATTAAAATAAAATAATGAATAAGGTAATTTAAGGATCGCTTGAGGAGTATAACAATCATGGTTTATACCTACAGATCACTATAAAATAAAAATAAAAAAAACATGTGTGCGTAGGACCACTAGGACCACACGACGGCAGTTGCACGAGTTGCAAGGGTGGAAAAATACATTTTCCTACGCTCGTGCGCAAAGTAATACTTTTTGGCACACATTTGCGTGCGCAAAGTCACACTTTTCCGCACTGAGTGCAAAAAAGTGAAACTACTCAAAAACCTCACTATTATGGAAAATTCAAAGTCATGTCATATTAGTTGCTGTAGACTATTTTATGCAATATGAGAAGCCGTTGCAAGTGTATTCCTCTTCACCTCTCAACTGTATATCCCGATAATTGTATGTATTTCAGCTTCAAACAGACATAAAAATTTAAGTACCTTGTATATATAATGATAAATAATATAGTCAAACAACAATAAGTGCACTTGTCAACTTTGACATGATGTCGGATTTTTTCTCCGTTTCTGTCATTAAGAATCTACGAACACTGAAAAAAAGTATAATAAATTGAGAAGTTCTGACGAGCAGATTTCATTGTATTAGAGACTGCAACTGTGAAAGTTTTAAATTACTGCCCACTAAATCTCAACAAATGAACAAAATATGAGATCGAGGAGGAAGTGTTCCTAGTCTATTTTGAAGATTTTACAAAAACATATCAGGCAAATACTTTATGGAGTAAGAACCTACCTGTTCTTAAAGGTTAAATAAATTTGAATTTGAGTCAATATTTCGAGCTAACATCGTTTTTAAAGAAGCAAAATGTGGGATACCGACCGAAACAGTTTTACAAAAGTAAAGTTTCCAGATTTATGGAAGAGGCACTTGGGTTGGCCGGTGCATTTTTTATTGTCGTTGTTATATGATATGAAGCACGTAGGAAAAATGTTGTTCCTAACACGTAGGCAAAGTGCCTTTTCCGCTTCGCGTCGTTCGTCTAACTGCATGTTTTTACGTGGGGGAAAGTAACATTTTGCGCACTTGTTAGGCAAATAACTATTTCCGCAAGAGTTAGGTACCATGTTTTTCCTACGAGCGTTTTTGTCCATATTATGTATAAAAAAAAGTTTTAAATGAACAAGATTTCATAATAATGCTACAAAATGAGACAGTTAGTCCTAAATATCATAATTTTCAACAACATGAAATCGTGCGGAAAAGTAACTATTCCAGCACTAGTGCAGTAGAGTTACTTTTTCGTACGATTTTATCGACAATTCCACTGTAGACTGTAGTGGATTAAAAAATCGGATAAATTATGTTATACCGTGTTATACCATATAGCAATGCTAGCATTTACTGTGCGTTCATCAAGTGTTGCACGTCGCCTCAATTTGACAAATTGTGAATGTTAAAAACAGAATTAAACAGCAAATGATATTCCAGTATGTGGAGATGTGGAAATGCGAGGGGTAAATCACGGGCTGAAATTGGGTACACTAGACTTCCTTTATTGAAAGAATTCCCGGAATTCCTGGGACTACCCAAGGAATTCCTAGGAATTCCCAAAGACTACCCGGAATTCCTGGGACTACCTAAAGACTACCCGGAATTCCTGGGACTTCCCAAGGAATTCCTAGGAATTCCCAAAGACTACCCGGAATTCCTGGGACTACCTAAAGACTACCCGGAATTCCTGGGACTTCCCAAGGAATTCCTAGGAATTCCCAAAGACTACCTGGAATTCCTGGGACTACCTGAGGAATTCCCGGAGACTACCCGGACTTCCCAAGGAATTCCGGAATTTCCTAAAGATTTATCATACATCCCAAGGAGTTTTCAAAATTTTGCGTAAAAATAGGTAGATTACGAATGAGTTCCATTCGTGAAATGCAAAAAAAGTCAATCGATAGGTAGGTTGAATTCAAACCCAAGGACGAAACTTGGGCAATGAAAAAACATGTAGGGATTAGTGATAAGTACTCGGATAAGTATCATTAACACTACTGGGTGTTTCTGAATTCAAGTGACAGAAGCCTATACAGGTTTCTTCCTATTTAAATAAAAAATTAGTAGGTATACCATTTACAGATTTTGCAAAAAAGTTCCGGTACACATCGAAGAAAAATCTGGTTTTTCATCTCAATGTTATGAACAAAATTCTTTTGCCGATTTGAATGATAATTATTTTAATAGCTCATTGAAGTCTTCATGAGATATCGTTCGGAACTCTTTAATTTGCCCAGTTTTTCAAGAATTGTGTTTACGACAAGTGTTTCACTTTTGTTCACGAAGAATACCATTAGTCGATTTTCCCAATTCATTTCAGATGAAACAGTTGAAAATATAGTGAATCTAAGATAAGGTAATATAGGGATCTCGGGAACAGGAAAAGAAACGGATTCGGTTAAATGGGAAACAAGTTGCGCATTTTGATGATCATACCAACGGCTTTGGAAAATTTTGTTTTTAGTTTTACAGTTATACAGGGTGTTCCTAAAGTACGTGTAGAAAATTCAGGAACATGTTGCTGAAGTCAAAATAAGAAGAAAAGTTCGTATAAATATATGTCCGAAAGTTATTCGTTTGTGAGATACAGAGTGTCAAAGTTGAATTCTTATTTTTGTTTTTCGTAAATAAATTCCAAAATAATTGTGATAATCGAATGAAGTTTGGTATCTAGGGGTATTTTTCAATGACAATATCAAATTTTCTGTTAGTTTGTCTCTTTCGTGGGGGTGGCGCCACCTACATGTCTTTTGAATTTTTGAAAAGTCATAACTTTTCTGTTCGTACCTGTATCACGTTTTATAGTAAGAAAATAGATTTCGAGGACACTTTTGTATAAAAAGTATATTCTTGGTAGATGTCGATGCGAGCAACTGTTTTCGAGATATTGGGATTTGAAACAATCGATGCATTTGAATTATTTCCATTGGGTTCGTAAGTCGACTCTTAGCAGTTAGAAAAGATACGTCAGTGCATTTTTCTTCTTTCATTCAATATTCTCCTCCATTCAACAATTCAACATTGGAATGTAGCCAAATGATGATTCTTACTTCTTTGTATCTATTTTTTTGGCCATTTTGAACAATTACTTTAATCAATTCCCTCAACTATAACTGTTTTAGTATTTATTTGGTCTTAATTACAGTTATTATTATCAGTATTGTATTATAATTACACCCGATTCCTATTTTAAAATGGAATAAAAAAAAATAATTTTCGTTACCTACTTGATAAATCAATTTTGAATTCCTACTTCTTCGTCATTCCAGCAAATTACTTGCATTGATTATTTCAAATCCCAATAACTCGAAAACTGTTGCTCGCAGCGACCTTTACCAAGAATATGTTTTTTACACGAACGTGTTCTAGAAAACTATTTTCCTACTATAGAACGTGATACAGGTACGCACAAAAAAGTTGTGACTTTTCAAAAGACTCAAAAGACATGTAGGTGCCGCCACCCTCACGAAAGAGATGAACTAACATAAAATTTGATATTGTCATCGAAAAATACCCCGAAATACCAAAATTCATTTGAATGTCACAATTATTTTGAAATTTATAACCAAAAAACAAAAATAAGAATTCAACTTTGACACTCTGTCTCAGAAACGAATAACTTTCGGACATATATTTATACGAACTTTTCTTCTTATTTTGACGTTGGCAACATGCTCCTGGATTTTCTACACGTACTTAAGAAACACCTTGTATAAAGAAAGTGAATTTTTGGAATATCTATTTGTTTTTCTACGTTATTATTAGATATATAGAAAACTCTAAAAATACTTTTACATGGCATCTCTTGATGAGATTTAACGTGGTGATATTGATTTCTCCACGCGACGTTTCCTATTCGTAGAGAAATCCTCGGAGAAATCAACAACTTTTTTTTCAAATACGGCCCTGATTATCTGTTCACAGATTTCGAAAGTTTTTTTATTCTGAGTTCAACCATGGTGAATTATAAACAATTTTGTAAATTTTCGAAATCCATTGGTATGACCAGGTATGACCCTTGGAATGCGTAATTTTTTTCTCATTTAACCGAATTCGTATCTCTTACCGTTTCCGAGATCCCTCGCGAGACCCTCATGCTGCGCAACCTCGTGCGCAACCTTATCATGGTCACACTGTTCGAATTTTTTGTTAAGTACCAATATCTATCGAGAAAAAATAGTTGAGAGATTGAAAATGGCAAAGATTTGTTATATTCAAAATGAAAGTAAGAGGAAAAATTCGAGAGATCAGACGACTAAGTTTATGTAAAAAAACAATTAGAAGAGTTGAAATAATTTACTAGGTATTTGAAATGAACATTCTCAGATATATTTATGAACACAAAAAAATTGAAATACAGGGTGTTTCAGATTTAAATGTACATACGATACCTGTAGGTAGGGGAAGCTGTGATGGTTCGAAATCACCCCCATTTGATGTGTCTACCGTTTTTTATAACTGAGATACAGGACGATATCTTGAAGAATTGGCAAAATCATCATCTGGTCATAGCTTTTGAACCACTTTGTATAATCTATCCATACTTGGTAGAACTATTTCACTTATATCACCCATCAAAACTAAATGAAAATCGGGATCAGAATCCAGGTTCGTCTTGAGGAAAAACAGAAAACTTCTTTTATATCAAAAACAACACTCTGTATGGCAAAATTTTTTAGATCTGTTTCAATATTTCAAAAGAGCAGGGAAAAACGAATGAAGTGACCTACTTTTTAAGACCGCGCATCCGATTTAACAGATGTTTTATTATTATTTTCTGATATACCCGGCTCTATTTCGAGTCATTTTTATTGAACTCGTAATTCAAAATCCAATTATTTCACAAAATAATAACGTCCTTCGAAGTTCAACATCATTGGGGTGAAATAGATAAATCTGTTCGTTCGACACAATAACGTCTGTGGTTTAGGAAATTTTTGAGGGCTTGTTTTATTCTTCACTATTGATTCATGAGCTGCGGTAAATCTATCAATAGTTCACCTTATTTGTTTTTAATGACGATCAACTTTGAAGACAATTATTTTTGTGCATCAAAATTGGATTATGAAAAACAGTTCAATAAAACTTCCTCGAAATGGGGTGAATATTTCAAAACATAATAATAAACCATCTGAAAAATTGGATGTGCGCTTGTTATAAGTAGGTCACTACATCAATTTTTTCCTGCTCTTTTCAAATATCAAAACAGATCCACAAAATTTTGCCATACAGAGTGTTGTTTTTGAAATAAACAAGTTTTCTGTTTTTCCTCAAGACGGACCTGGATTCTGATCTCAATTTTTATTTAGTTTTGATTTGTAATATAAGTGAAATATTTCTACCAAGTATGAATAGATTTTACAACGTGGTTCAAAAATCATGACCAGATGACTATTTTGCCAAAATCAATATAACGTCCTGTATCTCAGTCATAAAAGACGATAAACATATCAATGGGGATGATTTGAAACCGTCAAAGTGTCCTCTATCTGCCAGTATCGTATGTACATTTAAGTCTGAAACACCCTGTATATATATAATGAAATACATTGAGAATTCGCATTCTCCATGTGATGAAAATATCAATTCAGAATTACTTTCCACGTCCTGTATGATGAATGTCAATTATTCATCATACATTCAAAAATTACTAGGTATTATTTCTCGTGCACAAAACGTCAACCTTCTGTATCTAGGAATCGGCAATAAGATGTCAATCAATGAAAATGATCGATCTATCATTGTACAAAAATATAAGGAAATGAAGCGAAGGTTGAAATAAAGTAAATGATGATATTTCTCCAATACCTACCTGTATTATTGTATACATCTTTGAATAGAAGAATATTGTATTTTTTAAGCTTTTGTGAAAAAAAGCTTCAAAATGTTTCTCGAGATGTTTCTCTATGCCACATGTCTGTAGCAATAAAAGTTTTGGCCCCTATATCAAGATTGTATATGATACTAACTCTACAGTTTATAGATCAGCTCATAGTAAGTCGCTAAATTTTATACTTATATATCTGTGAACTCGTTTGTCCGAATTGCAGAGATATATTGGCTGTCCCTAATATGTATTCACAAAAGAATACTTAATATTCCTCATCAGACCAAAACAATACGAAATATACAAGCAAACTCACTTCAGTACAAAGTTGCTTACTCGGTTGCTAAGTTTGAGCCTCGGTTAGAGCGCTAGACAAGTAGACAACATGTTTTAAATTACTAGAATTACGAATTTTATGCACTAGCGGGCCGTAAAGTGCACTTTACCGCCCGGTTTTGCGGGCGTTAAGTCGCACTTTACCGCCCGCGGGCTCATTATGGCCCACGGGCCGTAAAGTACACTTTACCGCCCGCTGTTCTCAGTCACCCTATATCCACATATCAATTTATGAAAAACCTATGATCATATTCCTAGATTCTGATATATCCAGCAGTATATCATAAACTTCTTCCTCATCCGATTCCATAGTCTCGCTATTATTATTATCACTCATTTTACTTTTCAATCAAAGAATGACAATTCAGCTCGTTTATTGGATGTATTCGGCTAGCGCCATCGGGCCATTATTCACGCCACAGGCCATAAACGCCTACTTTACGCCCTTGATACATAAATAACTATTTTCGAGATCATGAGAGTAATAGAATTTTATCAAGAGTACCTTCTAGATGTTTATTTACTGAAAAAATTGAATTCTACGCCTAGCATGGAATGATATTCATCATAATTTCGATCATTATCATGATATGGGTTTTATTGCTTGATAAAGCTATGTCAACGTAGGTACAAAATTCTCCAGAGCCGTTTAGCGCCCAAACTGAGCAATTTTATACTTAGGTAGGTAGATTTGATATAATTCAATTGTGGTGGTCTGAGGAATATGTGGTATTTTTTGTATAGACCTTTTAGGCACCCTGTATGGTATTTCAAAGTGTTCAATGAAATTGATTAACATTTACATTTTGTGTCGACCCCATATTGGATTTCAAGTAGTGTCATATGGTTTTTGTATTCTACTTGTCATTCTCTCTTATTTGGTACCCATGTCGAGGGAAATGTAAACGAATTCAGTAGTTATTTACCAAACAAGTGCGAAAAGTAGTACTTTACCGCACGCGACGGCTGTTGCACGAACGACGCGGGGCGGAGTTCGGGCAAGGCGTCAATTGTGGAAAATACATTTGCCGCAAGAAGAGTGAGGTATAATGTTTTTCCACGAGTGTTTCTGTCCATATTATTATTATTTGAGAAAAAAAAAGGTTTTTAATAAACAAGATTTTATAACAATGCTACAAAATGACAAAATAGTTACATAGATCATTTAGTTAGTCATAAATATCCCCATTTTCAACAATACAAAAATCGTGGCGAAAAGTAACTTTTCAGCACTAGTGGGGTAAAGTAACTTTTCCGCACGCTCGTATAAAAAGGAAATATTTTTTATCGGCGGCCATATTGGATTTCAAGCTTTGTTATAAATTGTATTCTACTTCATAATAACCGTATCGAATCTGATAATACTCATATTGACCAGACCCAAAGATATGTGTAAAATTTCAGCATGATTGGATATCGGGTAGTCGTCGAAAAATCGATCGCCAGACAGAACTCAAAATGTTCAATAAAAAAGAAATTTTTCTCGATCTTCTCATCTTTCCGGATAATTAACAGGATTCCAACGGGAAACCTTGAAGAGAATGAAAATTCGACTGAATAACATATGATATTCTAAGTGGACAAGGTACTTTCGGTGCTCGCGGTACCTCTCCGTTAAAAAAAAATCAACAAAGTAGGTCTTGAAGCAAAATACTGTGCAGTCCATATATGTTTTCTTTGCGCAAAATTTATTTTCATATCTGAACATCGTTGAGAAATTCCCGAACTTCCCAAAGAATTCCTCGGACTTCCAAAAGAATACCCGGACTTCCTCAGGAATTCCCGGACTTCCCAAGGAATTCCTGGACTTCCCAAGGAATTCCCGGACTTCCCAAGGAATTCCCAAAGAATTCCCGGACTTCCCAAGGAATTCCCAAAGAATTCCCGGACTTCCCAAAGAATTCCCAGACTACCCAAGGAATTCCCGTCTAGGGTACACCGGACTTCCCATGTGATTTACCCCTCGTGGAAATGTTTGCGAGGCAAAAATAGTGGAGATTGAAAAATCAACTCCAGATGATACAAAAAGAAGTAATTTCTCCATTTGGTACCGAATTAGCGAATTTTGTAAACAACGAAACTTGGAAACCGAACAGTCTGTGAAAAATGTGGCAGGAATATTGATGAACTGGTGTTTCAATATGAAGAAACAGAATGGGGAAGATTATAAAGAATACGTGGTGAAAACAATGTACGCTCTCGTGATTTTTCAGAACAACTCTCTATAAATTGCCATTGGAAGTGTGTATACCTCGGTGTATACGAAAACAACCACAAAAATATCCGGCTCGATCTGAGCTCTCGTGGTATTACCCCCAATAACATCGTGCGGAAAAGAACATTTTTCGCACGCTCGTAGGAAATAATATATTGTGCAACAAGTGGAAAAGTTCAACTTTTCTTACGAGTGTGAGAGTTTGTGGCACGAGCCTGAAGGGCGAGTGATGCAAACACACGAGTGAGAAAAGCTCGGAGAAAAGTGTTTTTCCCCACATGTTGCACACTATACTCTTTCTACAACTGCACTTATTCAAAGAATTCGAGTAATGTAACTTATTGGTAGTCATTTTATAATGTGGCACTATGCCACATTGAATATTGTGACCAAAGAGTAGACGCCTTTCCTAGTTCCTCAAAGTATTTCAAAAAAGTACACTTTCCGAAAAAGATTTTATTTCTGTATTTTTTTATATTCCATAAATTTTTCGTTCATGCCAATTCATACTTTTTTCTTGAAATTTCCGGAAACAAATCCAACTTTCGCAGCTTCTTCCATTATCTCTGTCTCTGGCGGTGTATTTATATCAAAATCGTAAATCTCGGTATATACATCATATTATATATTATGAATTGTTGGAATAATATTTGATGAAAAATGCGATTTCTATCAAAAGCACTAATGAGAACTACCCTAATAGTATATTATGTAACAAGTGTTATAAACGTCCTTTTAGTAACGAGTATTTAAGCACGAGCGGAGCAGAGCGGAGCGAGTGTTTAATAAACAAGTGTCTAGAAGAGTTTATAAACGCGTTACATACTATGCTTTTTCTACGAACTCCGAAAATTACATTAACATACCTGCTATTCCTGCTAACCTACAAAATAATTCGAAAGGAATGGGAATTGAGATCATAATACATGCAACTGCATGCAACCAGCGAGACACGTATAAGTGATATTGGTTGTAGATGTGTCCAGTCTATTGCTTGCTAACCTTTGTTTCACGTTTATTGTCATGCTTAGCGCAGAATAAATAAATTGTTCTCAAAGATGGATGCTGCATTTTTACACTTCTTGGAGATATGCAAGTACCAGAACATTCTCTTTGATTTCACTTTCGTCTACATTTCGCATATATTTTTAATGAAGAATTCTGATACAAACGAATATTGTTTGAATAATTCTGATACAAAATATGAAAATAACAGTTGACAGTTAATACAATTGACAGGCCAGACATGTCTCGAATTCCTGAAGCTGTGTTTAATTAACTGCGTTGCCATGGTAATGTGTTTAAGGAATCGTGTTGCCATAGTAACGTGTTTAATATTTTGAATAAATCACAGATCGACAATCCGTGATTAATCGATCATTTAGCGTGGTACATATCCGTATATACGATAAATGCCATTTTAGTTATGTGAGTAGAAAAAGAATTTAAAAAACTTCTTCTGACACTTGTGACAACTATTCAAAGCTGAACAGCAGCCAAGTTTTGGTCGATTTTTGTTGATTCTCCATGGAAATGTATGTGGTGTTGGCAAAGTGCCGTGAGAAAAAATATTTCTCACAGTATGGTTTTGAAAGTAAGTTAGCTATGAGAAATGCGCTACTTTTCATAGCAGTAGTAGAAAAAAGTGATATAACTTCAATGGCTGGTCAGTTTGGAGAATACGACGGGGGATATATGAATGGAGTAATATTAATTTTATGGAATATTTCCACGTATCTGCGAAAAGAATGATGGAGATATTTCATCAACGAGAAATTTCAAATTGCATCTTGTCAAAAGTATTTATTACTCACCTTGTAAATGATGTGAATCATGTGTGTACATATATATCGACTTTTTTTGTAATCCGAGTGAGAACACATCAAATGACTAGATCGACTCTTCGTGACTCCGATGCATGTCTATTTAGCTATGCAAGACAACATAGGTATACACTCATGATTATACCGGTCTTATGGTACGCACGCTCCCGTGACGCGAGTTTGTCAGTTTACTCCCATTCCAGAATGTGCAGCCGGCATATAGAAGTTATCACTTCAATAAATGGAAATTAACCAACCAAATCATTGACTCCAGCAGAATATTTTTTCTACAAACGTCAAAAAATGACAAGGTTCGCGCATTGATAACAAATTGCGAAGTGATGCTTTTTTTCTTTTTTCTACGTTACCACGACACCATGTGCGAAGCAGTGCGCGAAGTAAAAAGATGCGCAAAGTACATACTTCGCGTACTGTACATGTAAACTATATGAGATTTTTATATTTCAACTTCATGGTCCTCAATCGAGCAAACATCCAAGAAATCATTCATATCTGAATGTTTAACAATTTTTTTATCTCTTATCTAGGGAGGATAGAGAGAGGCATTTCAATCCAGTTCAACACTATTCTTTATATTGAGCTAAGCATATTACTAGATACTTCAGAACAATATTTTTTGACTTTTTTTGGAAAAATTTGTTTGCAACTCGTGCGCGAAATACTTTGGTCATCTCGAATATAAAGTGATATGTATTTATTGATATATCATACAGTATATGTATGTATAATGATGTTATATAGAATGTGTGCTGTGGTGTTGTCATGGAATGATGATTGATTGTAAACGCAGTTGTTTTCAAAAATAAAAAGTTATTCTTCGAATACCGATTCTGTTCTTAAAAGGACCTATTGAATACATATTATAAAGTATAAAGAGGCCAGGAAGTGAAGAAGAAGAAGTAACCCTAATCGTCAATTGTTCAAAAACAAATTTTAATATTCGCAGATTTTTTTTTATCTTACTATCATATATAAGACACGCCAAGTAACAAATGATACCACAGATTCTAGGAACAAAAATAGTGAAAGAAGTGAAAAACATTGGTACAGAAACATTGATACAGAAATGCCCCCTGGGGAGTTAGCCCTCTGAAGGGGGGCCCGAGATGATGTTTTTTTGTGAATATTTTCGAAACCATTTGTGATAAAATACCAAATTTAGTACATGTACATATACCTACTTTTTTATACCCGATTTGAAGATGTCCGAAGTCTCCGAAATTTTGATCAGGGGCATGGGGAATAGGTGGGGCTAGGGGCATTTCTTCCCAAACCCAACTTTTTTGTATCAGGAAGTATGGAAATCCCAACATTCTTACTCATAAGTGGTACTCTTGTTTAGTTTCGATCGCAATCACCATTTTGAGATAAATCGATTTTAAAATTCTATTGCGTTATGAAAACATTGCTTTTGAAAATACCCCTTCTTCAAAAATGTACCTTAGATCCTTGATTCGAAATATGGGGGTGCAATAAAAATAATGAATCGAAATAGAAATTTTCCTATAACAAGTGCGGAAAGTGATTGTTTCACGCACGCGACTGCCGTTGACACGAGCGACGCGAAGCGGAGTTCGGGCAAGCAGTCGAGTGCGGGAAAGACACTTTCCGCATGAGTTAGGAACAATATTTTTTCTACAAGCGTAGGAAATTGATTGATTTGTTCAATTAATTATTCATTCATAAAGGAACAACTAGCAAGAGAAATATATTTTCAATCTACTGATTATTAGTAATAGCTATTGTGAACACTCAGTTTGACGCATTATGTAGGTTCATTGCGGAAGCCAGCAGGCCCATAAGGTGTTTGGTCTCTAGGTTTCAGACACTTCTAGGGAATGAGCCAAAAATACACCTTCTTTATTCGGTATTTTCATTTCTTTATTGTTGCACTCTTCAATGAAACGCGTGTATATCTTCTCATACCTTTCTTGAGACTTCGTTGGCAATAACGCATCTGTATCGCAGCTAGAAGTTCTTGATCACATTGTGGCAATTCCACTGAATCGAAAATGACAGTAACGCCTGTGTCTGTCACTTCGACAATTACAAACTTTGAGGTTTGATTGGCATGACAACAATAATCGTTACCCATCAGATCAATCCAAATCTATAGGGGGATTCTTATAATAATCTCTTTTTATTTTTCAATATTTCTTAATTTTCACAATAAATAGTGCAATTTGATGAATGATTCTGAACTTACATACTTAATACTGCAACAAACGAACTCAAACTCTCATATTCCCACACCTACCACATATATTTTGCCATATATATCTTCGTTTTTCCCGCACTAGTGTGGGAAAAATTTTCCCGCATTGTTGCGGAAAAATGACACTTTTCATACAAAATTGCGTGCGGGTATAGGGTGAATCACGCACGCTTGTAAAAAAATAATTTGTTATAGGTAATCTTTTTTAAAAAGGTTCAATTTGTATTACAACTTCTGAAATCGATTTATCTCGTAAACGGCGAGTGATATCGACAATAAACAGGAGTACCATTTCAAGGCAAAAAAGATGATATTTCCTGGTCGAATTTCCGAAAATTATATAAGCAAATAAGTTGAAGGAAAAAGTGCCCGTAGCCCTTTCCTACGCTCCTGATCAAAATTTCGACAACTCCTTAACATTAGGCATAAAAAAGTAGAGACATGTGAAAAATTTGGTTATTTTATCACAAAGGGTTTCGAAAATATTTACAAAGAATCATCATCTCGGGCTCGATTTTAGATGGCTATAACTCACCAAGGGGCCATTGAAAACTACTGAACTACAATACTAGGTAATATACATTGTAAATATCCTCTATATCTGAATAAATCTATCTATCTATCTATCTATCTATCTATCTATCTATCTATCTATCTATCTATCTATCTATCTATCTATCTATCTATCTATCTATCTATCTATCTATCTATCTATCTATCTATCTATCTATCTATCTATCTATCTATCTATCTATCTATCTATCTATCTATCTATCTATCTATCTATCTATCTATCTATCTATCTATCTATCTATCTATCTATCTATCTATCTATCTATCTATCTATCTATCTATCTATCTATCTATCTATCTATCTATCTATCTATCTATCTATCTATCTATCTATCTATCTATCTATCTATCTATCTATCTATCTATCTATCTATCTATCTATCTATCTATCTATCTATCTATCTATCTATCTATCTATCTATCTATCTATCTATCTATCTATCTATCTATCTATCTATCTATCTATCTATCTATCTATCTATCTATCTATCTATCTATCTATCTATCTATCTATCTATCTATCTATCTATCTATCTATCTATCTATCTATCTATCTATCTATCTATCTATCTATCTATCTATCTATCTATCTATCTATCTATCTATCTATCTATCTATCTATCTATCTATCTATCTATCTATCTATCTATCTATCTATCTATCTATCTATCTATCTATCTATCTATCTATCTATCTATCTATCTATCTATCTATCTATCTATCTATCTATCTATCTATCTATCTATCTATCTATCTATCTATCTATCTATCTATCTATCTATCTATCTATCTATCTATCTATCTATCTATCTATCTATCTATCTATCTATCTATCTATCTATCTATCTATCTATCTATCTATCTATCTATCTATCTATCTATCTATCTATCTATCTATCTATCTATCTATCTATCTATCTATCTATCTATCTATCTATCTATCTATCTATCTATCTATCTATCTATCTATCTATCTATCTATCTATCTATCTATCTATCTATCTATCTATCTATCTATCTATCTATCTATCTATCTATCTATCTATCTATCTATCTATCTATCTATCTATCTATCTATCTATCTATCTATCTATCTATCTATCTATCTATCTATCTATCTATCTATCTATCTATCTATCTATCTATCTATCTATCTATATATCTATCTATCTATCTATCTATCTATCTATCTATCTATCTATCTATCTATCTATCTATCTATCTATCTATCTATCTATCTATCTATCTATCTATCTATCTATCTATCTATCTATCTATCTATCTATCTATGTTTATGTGAACTTTTCTCACTATTTTGGTTCGTAGAATCTGTGTTGTGTTCAAAATCTTTGTATGTGATTTCGGGACACCCTGTATACAAGGTAGTAAAGAATATCATTATCACCCAATTATCATCTAGTAGCCTTGACCATGACAGCATAAGGCAAGTAGTTATCGATAAATACCTAATAGGAGCAATATTCCTGCGAATCTCGTATCAGAACAATAAGTAGGTAGGTAAGTAGGTCATAAAATGACGAAAACTACCTTATTGGTAGAAAAACAAATTTTACGCCTAAAAAGGACCAAAAAATGTTTGGTTATACAGGATGACCCAGTGTTAAACCGCCAAACGTTCAGGATCAGTATTTTAGGCAAAAATAAGACTTTTTGCCTAAAAAACTGAACCTAAACGTTTGGCGGTTTAACCCATAACATTTATAAAACAAGGTGTTAACACGTTGGCTGCCGCCATGAGAAGGGAAAATCTGGTCCCTGCGTGCCATTTTTTTTGACGGGAATTCACATTATTTCATTTTTAGAACACAGAAATATTTTCGAGATTATTATATCTGTTATTATTTTTCGTATTTTCGCAAGAAACAATGTGACACAGCATTGGTACGTAACGGCACAGAGGGTAGAATATGAACCGAGGTACGAGTACTGTGCCTCAATATAATCGGAACAAATCCGAACCAGTCCAAGAGACTATTGTATGCATTTGCAAAAGTTGCTTGGCTCTCAGTACAAAGCTTCTATAGATGCCAAGATGAGCTATGCCAAGTCGAACAAATCCTGACAGAAAAAAACCGGCGCTGATTATTGTTGACTATAATAACTCCAAGGCATATATATATAGATTTCTCAGATCAACAAAAAGCCTATAATACCCCACTTAGACGCGGTATAAAATGATATCGGAAACTGGCAGTCGAAATTGTTTCGGGAACTACTCTAGTAAACGCTCATGTGGTTTATTCAAAACTGACGCAAGACAAAAAAGCATTACGGATTTCAAAAAAGAAATTTTGAAACACATCATCAGAAAAAAGTATCTCTTCAGCTTCAGGAGCCCGAAGCTCAACCAAATTTACAAGATGTTATGAGCAAAATGAACTAGAGCAAACTGGCAAGCGATTGCGTTGCACAGTGTGCTATGAGAGCCCAGGTAACACGGAACTCTCCGCAATATCTCTAAGTAGTTATCTTCAGGATCAAAATGCGAAATCCTCCTGCGAGGTGTCAAAGATCACTATAGGCTCTCACCATGGGAAATACTCTCTGGAGTCGTCCGAAAGAAATCGCGGAGATCTCGCCTCAGATTTGATATATTCCTCATTATTGCGAATCCTTGAGGTTATCTATAACAGGAAATGAATAGGCATTTCTTTCTGCGAGCACCCAAGGATATCCTGGACGTAACAAGATCGAGAATTTCCCATTGCGCGAGCTCCTAAAGTAATCACAAACATAACCTGAATAATTAATGAATATTCCTACAAAAATATTGAGTTGTTTTTTTCAATAGCCTTTATAATTCAAATACTGGGTGTCCCAAGTTATCGTTTACAGGCAATATCTCGCCTATTTGTGAAGATATCAAAAGCATTAAAAAACTGCATTAAATAACCTTCCTAATGGCTTATGAAGAATGTGATATATTTGGCAGCCCCCGGATGGTAGATACTGATCAGTTTTTATTTTCTAGTAGCATATTAGTCTCTGAAAATTGCGTGTCAATCTATTTGGAATACAACGATATAGCACATACTTGGTGTTTTGTTCTTGATAACAACAAAAACATGAACATTTTGTGACTTTTTTACGTTACTCAAATGACAAATTGCTTTCACCCATGTGTTCAAGAAGTTCACGAATAAGAAGTATGGATTGCATTTTTGTTTCAAAATATTAATGACGACAGATATTCCATTTTGAACTGCAGAACATCAATCATTGCAGACGGTACCTACCTAGTGTAATAATTAATCTAATTTCATTGTGGGACATTTTTACGAACATGGGAGGAGGCAATTTTCAATCGATGTAACGTAAATGAGGTCAAAAAATTTTATTGTTAATGTTGTTATTAATGAACAAAATACAAAGTACCGATGTGCTATCGTTCATTCCAGAAATAGGATGATTGGCAATTTTCAATGACAATATACTGGGAGTCCATTAAATGAAAATTGAGGAGTTGCTACCAGGTGGCTGTCCAATCTAATACATTTTTTTTTGAGTCATAAAGAAAGTTCTCTGATGTCATTTGAAGCATTTTCACCATTTTTTGTTCATCTTGTCGAGTAAGCAAGTTTTTGCCGGTACCTTTACGATAACTTGGGACACCCAGTATTAACATGGAATGGGAGTCATTAATCTATGATAATAATAATTGTATATACTAGATACTAGATTTCCTTACTGTCTCAGAGAATGTGTTCAACAGGTCATATTATTATCTCTCTGCCATTATGGAAGATTATTTCAAATTTTGCAGTGAATTAATGATAATTAATTATCTGCTCTGACGAAAAAGACAAAAATGTTCCAATTCAGGTGGGATCAAGAATCAAATATCTACCTCAAATTCGTGAGTAGATATCGGACGACCTTTTTTTTTTAAGAATACCCGGCCAACTCCTCGGAGATTTTTTCGAGTGATAAAATTTACTTGATCAATGTCTTGCTATAGAATAATATATTAAAGCTCATTACGTTGATCTAACTCTAAGTTTGGTAACTCAATATTTTTCGCTGAAACAAATATCCAGTAAATTTAACTCCACCCCAAACAATCTAGCTGACGCTAGTTGGACTTCGCCGACAGGAGACTGCTGATAACCAATGACTTCTCAAAAATTGAACACCTTACCATATTAGTGGCGATCATGAGGCGATTGATGCAAATATCGCTCTTAAAGGCGTCGTTATAAGGTGATGTGCACGGATTCTTGAACAATTCATAGTTGCGAGCACTTGAAGAGTTCGCTATTAGTAATTGATGCGAATTTCCCAAAGTTCTCTTCACAAGGCGATGCGTGCGAAAATCTCAAACAGCTCGTAGTCGCGAGCACTTAAAGACCTCGCCAGAAGCAATTGATGCGAATCTCCCAATGTCCTCGTCACAAAGCAATGTATGCGAATTTCTCAAACAGCTCATGATTGCGAGCACTTTCAGTTATCGCCAGTGGCGATGGAAGCGTATATCTCAAAGTGCGCGCCTGAGGGCATTGTATGAGAATTTCTGCGTGCGATATCTTCAAGACCTCGCTGAGCTCAGCCTAGGTGGCGGACATTTGGCCTAGATATAGCACTCTCGGCGATCTCTCAAAGAAGTTACAAAAGGCATCACAATTTCCTAAAAGGATTTCTTCAAGATATCTTTAGGACCTCTTTGTGCTGGCTGGGAGATTTAGTGCTGAATTTGATGGACGTAAAGAGGCTCATAATAAACCACAAGAACGACTTGGTCTTGCTCTACTTGCAAAAAATCACACTGTGGAAATCTATTCTTTGTGTAGTGTATAGTATTCAGAATGTAACTTGAGTTGTAGACATTTGCTGACATTTTATAATCCTGATATCCATTCGAATATTATCGACCCGGCAACATTGGAATTGAAGTTCCTCAGCTTGACGTCATGAAATTCTACCAATGGAGTGCATTTAGCCTCGGGTGAGGAATGCGGCTATTAGAGTGTGTATTACTGTGTATAGTGTGTTCATTTTATGAGACCTCTAGAGTAGCATATTAGTGATAAAAAACGGTTAAGAATCGAAATTGGTTTTAAATAAATATTTGACTATTATTGATTGATATTTACAGAGACGGATTCATCCAGAGGCGTCATTTCAGTGTTTTCCATCAGGGGGAGCAATGGTTTCTTAATTATAGAAAATAAGCGACCGCCACCTGTTGGAGGATTTGAAAGATGTCAAAGCGGTCCGTTTATTTTGTTTTCATTGGTTCACATTTGTTTTTGTTTGTGCTTATTGATCACGTCCATCAAAACAAACCGCTCAGAAGTGGTCAAGTCGTTCAGGTGGGGTTTTATCGCTAATTCTACAATTTCTACATCAACTATAGTTCAACAATTATAATTGTGTCAACTAATTGTGTCCAAAAGTCAACTTGTCAAGTATCAAGTACACGAGTTGTTTTATTACCAAACACCAACTACGCCTATACCTAGCTATATTTCATATATTTTTAATATTTGATGATTTTATATTGATGACATTTTTTGTCAAATAATTAGTACAAATGAACGCATGCACAATGGAAGAAATAGGAATAAGTTATATTTTTAAATCTTTTTTTATCGCTTGGAGCGCACGAAAGGAAATCCCTATAATGTTCAAAGAACATCGTGCGTTCCTAGGGAGGATAGGGACAGGAAGTAGGTATTAATACATTATATTATTTTATTCGATTTGACAGATAATGTCAATTCTCAATTTCAGAGGATTTTGATTTTTCATGATCTCTTTTTGGATATTCAACAGATACAGATACAGGATACAGATACAAGTTCATTGTACCAGGTACCTACCAGTATATCACAATTATCACCTGACGAAGCTACTGTGTTAGCGAACCAAGTCGTGTGTTTGAGAATTTTGTGGAAATCTTATTGTTTGTGAAGTTTTACATTTCAATAATAGTATATCTACTATTTTGCTTTTCAAAATCGGATTGTTAATAGTGGCGATATGGGCGTTTTTTGTCAGCCTGTACAGGGTGTCCCACTTGAAAGTGTCACCCCCCTCTTTCCTCGTAATACTCAACATTATTTTGGTAGGTATAATTCAGAAACTTTTTATGAGAGATTAGGCGAAAAAATAAATAGTAACACTAATTCACTTACGCGAATCATATGTAAGTATAGGTATCTAAAACCAACAAATTTGCATCTTGTCAAAAGTATTTATTACTCACCCTGTGTAATATAAATGATTTGAGTATAAATAATGGACATTTCAATCACAATCACCACAAAACACAATCATACCGCTCGCGCCATCTATTAAATGCTTACCTAATCCTTCAACGCTTGGTTTTTTGGCCTAGGCAGGACCCTGCAGCGTTGCAACCCGGACACCGCTATACCTATAGGTTGCATACCTAGTAGGCATTCTCCGACGTTCGACTTGAAATAAAAATAGGGGAGCATCTCTTCTCAGCCACAACCCGTTCCGGCCACATTTCGTCTTAGCCACATATTATCTCGCCTCAGCCACACCTCATCTTAGCCACATTTCGTCTGGCCCACAGAATCTGAACATACTCGAATGATGCGCTGTTGCCACAAGCCACATACTATCCCAATTTCCAATTTAAGAGGATCAAATTAAACATATTCCTTCCAGCCACATCTCGTCTCAGCCACATCTCGTTTCAGACTCATTTCATCTCAGCCACATTTCGTCTCAGCCACATTTCGTCTCGGCCACATAAGAGAAAAATTGCACTTATCATGCTATGTTTTTTTTTTCGAAGAATTTGTTTGGTACTTTTACGTATTTTTGTCTGGAAAACACGAATTTGATGATGAAAATGTGAACAAACCACTATATATCGAGATTGCGTTTGAATGACGTTACCGACGCCATTATTTTAAATGTATTCTTCCTTATTCTTTTCACTAAATATGGATAAATCGCAAGAAAATCATATTTCTAGTTGACTTCCAGATAGAAAAAAATGTGCCATTGAAGTACATTGTGCGATAGGTACGAAGGCCTGGAAAGGACACATAAAATAAAAAAAATAGAAACTCTTCAAAATTCTGAGTTATAACTCGGAATTTTAAAATTCCGAGTTATAACTCGGAATTTTACATTAAAATTCCGACTTATATCTCGGAATTTTAAAATTCCGTGTTATAACTCGGAATATTGGATGTAAAATTCCGAGATATAACTCGGAATTTTAAAATTCCGAGTTATAACTCAGAATATTGGATGTAAAATTCCGAGATATAAGTCGGAATTTTAAAATTCCGTGTTATAACTCGGAATTTCACATCAAAATTCCGACTTATAACTCGGAATTTTACATCAAAATTCCGACTTATATCTCGGAATTTTAAAATTCCGAGTTATAACTCGGAATTTTACATCCAATATTCCGAGTTATAACACGGAATTTTAAAATTCCGAGATATAAGTCGGAATTTTGATGTAATTTTGAAGAGTTTTTATTTTTTTTATTTTATGTGTCCCTTCCAGGGCTTCGTAGATAGGTATATAAATTGTCGAATGAGAAGACAGGCAGTAAAGAATGTGAAATTTGAGGCTGAGACGATATGTGGCTTTTTTTATCGCTTGGAGCGCACGAAAGTAAATCCCTATAATGTTCAAAGAACATCGTGCGTTCCTAGGGAGGATAGGGACAGGAGGTAGGTATTGGAATTTTTTTGAAATTCGGGAGATTATAATATATTGTTGGGAATACTTCCTCAGGCAATGAATTCCAGAGCCTATAGCCGTTCTATGGATGAAGGAGTTTTGATAAAGTGCTGTTCGACATCTTTCGAGGTTGACAACGAAAGGATGTGCTGACTGGGCTTGTCGATAGTTCGTCTGACTGGTATTGCTAGTGAAGGGATGATAGCAGAGATTTCCGAAGAACATTTCCCGTGGAAGTATCGATAGAGAAGTGAAAGGTCGCCGACCTGTCTAAGGTGTTCCAATGATGTCAAAGAGTGAGTGAGTGTGGCGTCACCCACCAGGCGAATGGCTCTTCTCTGTGATTTCAGCAAGGTCTTCATTGACAGCATTGACCTGCCTGCGCCGTGAGTTCTTAGTTTCCTGGGAAGAAATGGAAATTCTGGAAGAGAACGCAGTATATGGATCGAGGGTACTATCATCTGCAAAGCTGTGGATGGGGCAAGTTGTTACTCCCAACAGATCATTGATATGAAGAAGGAATAATGTTGGTGCCAAAATTGATCCTTATTGTGGAACGCCGGAATTGATGCCAATCGAGATGCCAATGGTATCAGACGTCACACCGTCCACCACCACGTGAAGAGATCTGCCTGAAAGAAAACTCGATAAGAGATGGCATAGCTGAGGTGCTAAGTCGTATGATGGTAGTTTGTGGAGGAGTCCTTCATGCCATGTTCGTGCCAAACACGGTCGAATATGCTTTCGATATGTCCAACGCGACAGCTAGAGATTCCCCGTGTTTTTCTAATGAAGCTTGCCATAAATGGGTGACGTAGGCAAGTAGATCTCCAGTAGACCTTCGGTGGCGAAAGCCGTATTGTCTATCATTGATGATTCCTGAGCTCTCCAGATATTTGATAAGCTCAATATTGATGGCTTTCTCCATCACTTTGGAGATTACTGATAACAGGGCAATGGGCCTGTAGTTGTTGGCAGGTTCTTGTTCCCTGTTTTGGGGATTGGTTGGAATTTAGCTGTCTTCCAGCATGATGGAAAAATACCTGACCTGTACGAGACGGTAAACAACTTGCAGAGAATCGGTGTGTATTCTGGTGCACATTTTTTTGAGGATAATGGGTGGAATTCCATCAGGACCGTTAGCCTTATTCGTTTTGAGACCAAGCAAAATTCGTCTGATAGTGCGTTGACGGAAAACGATATCGGGCATATTCGACTCTCTCAAAAATATTTGCTTTCTCCTGCGATGTTCTTGCTAATGTGCCGTCGGATTTGGACAGTGGTGGAAATGAACTATTAGTGAAATTTCTTCCGACCGCTTTAGCAAGGGATCAAAACGAACGGGAGCCATTGGGGCAATCTATGAGGCTGAGACGAAAGATGGCCAAGACGAAATGGACACTAATTGTGGCTGAAACGAAATGTGGCTGAGATGAGATGTGGCTGAGACGAAGTGTGCGGCTGAGACGAAATGTGGCTGAGATGAGATGTGGCTGAGACGAAGTGTGCGGCTGAGACGAAATGTGGCTGGAACGAGATATGGCTGAGACGAAATGTGGTTGACACGATATGTGGCTAAGAAGGAATATGGCTGAAACGATACACACTCAAAAATAGTACAATATTTCATATTTCACTATTGTCATGAGATGAACCTTATTGATAGACAGCGAAAAAACTAGTAATGGTCGTAGAATACGTTGGCGGACAGCATGAGAAAAATCACACAACCTCCCGAAAGCTCTTAAAATTCAACCCTTCCCAGGTAGCACAGTGACCTAAGAAGACACGTCATTATGACGTCGTATTTTCATCCAACATCCTTATGTATTGCCGGATAAAAAAATCTGTAATTATCTTACCTTTTCATCGTCTATTCTACAAAATTCTAATTTGTATATCCATTTCTCTACAACTTTCTGTACGTTGCAATCAAGCTTCTTTCATTCCGCGTACATCTTGCCGACGCTCGCTACATAATTTTAGATACAAATATGAATAGCTGATGTTATACTTACATAGAAAAGCGAACTTATAATAACGCCTAGATCAAACAGGATGACATTTTAAAACAGTGATTTCTTCTGATTAAAAAAATTTATGAATCGAAGGAATATAACTTGAAATTATTGAAATTGTGATCGTGAAATTATTTAATTGAATTCAAATTTGCTGTCAGGTCAACTCTGGCAATCGATCTTTCCCGATTACCTGGTTTCAGCTCCACTTGACTAGAGTTAGATGATTTCATGACAAAAATGTCAATGCATCTCAAGTTTTATTCCTTCGATTCACCCAGTATTTACTCTATGGATTTATGAAAATTATATATTTTTGAAATTAGCAAAAATCACTCTTTAAAGATTTGCAATAAAATATAGGTTGTTTTATTTGAAAAAACTAAATATTTTCACACTCCCTCATATGGAATTGGGATTTAATGTTTGGAGGGCACCATTCGAAAAAAAAAACATCTGATTCAAGATTTTGTTCTGAAGTTTTCAATATCTCAATTAGTTTTCGAGATATTAAGTGTTGAAAGCGTGAAATCCATAGTCAATCACCTGCTACTACCTCTCTGAAACGGAGCAATTTCGAACTAAGGAAAGTTCTTCAAAATCGGTTTATTTTGACCTCATAATCATGTGCTAGGATTGTGTACAGACCTTTAAATTTTGTCTCATAAATGTATGAAATTGAGATTGACAATCGACCTGTTTCAAGAGATTCCCCAACTATACATGCATATACTTCAAATTGATGTGTTCTTCAAAACAGGGATTAAAAAAACAAATAATTCATCATATCATATCTATTTTATGAATTTTATCCCTTGTGAAACCCCAAAGTCATTTACACAACATCTATTTGATGTATCAAGTTTCTACAGGGTGTTGCGAAATTCGACCGACATACGAATCAGTGCTTACATCTTTATTACCATCTTTACTAGGTAGCGAAGATTAGTATAAGATGGGTCAATCCACCAAAAGATATTATAGTTTGTTTATGAATTTTATACCTTCGAATCCTAATTTCCTAGTAATCCTAGTAATAAGTGGGCTATAATGGGTACGTATTAACATAATTCCTAGGTACCTACCTATTTACATAAATGCGTTCATCAAGGATTTATTTTATCGTTTTAGTCAACGTTATGCCGTGATCGTGAATGATTTTGATAACGTCGCAACGTTGATGGGAATAAGTATTTGTTAACCTCTGATCTTTCATAGAGACTGGCAAAACTGAACTATTATACTTAGTTTCAACGAAAGATGAATAAACAGATCTTGCAAGTTCTGAAAAGTGCAAGGAGATACTCGCAAAAAGTGAATAATGACTTGGTAGTGCAATATTTAGAAGGACCACATGAAGGCATTGTCACATTCGGCTTGAACAGATCACAACAAAAAAATGCAGTTAGTGTGAATCTCCTCAAGGACCTCACAGAAAATGTTGATAGATTGGTCTATGAAAATGAAGCACGTGTTTTGGTCATCCATAGTTTGGTTCCAGGAACATTTTGTGCAGGTGAACAATTACTTGAAATAAATAGTAAATATTAATTTGAAACAAATTGTCGTATGCAATTTGAAGAACTATATTTCCTATACAGGGTGTCCCTAAAAGGCTTTACAGAAACTTACCACATTTTCCTCAGACGAAAACAATTCGATACAAGCAAACTTACCTCAGTACAAAGTTGCTTAGTTTTGGCCGCTAGAAGGCTCTGAAATTTCAATTTCCCGATCGATTTCGCTTCATAACCCATATCATGATTATGATGAATATCATTCCATCCATGGGCGTAGAACTTGATTTTTTCAGTTAATAAACATCTAAAAGTTCAACGCCAATAAAGAGAAAGGGGGTCGAATATGAAATTTGGATGGCGTAACTTGTTCACTATAAAAAAGGTACCCTTGACGATTACGATTAATCTCATGGTTTCGAGTAATTTGAATTTTCTGAATTCGGAGCATCAGTCTACACTAAAACGAATAACAGATATTCCATAAAAATTGTTGAAAATTTTCAATATTTCTATGTCTACAAAGATTCACACGACGAGAAAAATTGGTATGTGGTATCAGCTATTTCTTGTTGTTTTTTTACTGAGTGAGTCAGAGCCCAGACTGAGCAACTATATATATGTACTGAGGTGAATTCGCTTGTATCCATTTTTTTTGTCGTATATCTTTGTAAACGTGAAATTGATCAACATTTTGAACAATTTTCATGATTTTTGTTCCGTATCCGTTGTTGACTGCAATCTGTTTGATGATATTGAGTTCTTTATTGAAATTTACTTCCTGAAGAGGGACATCATACTATTACATGCTGCAATTTTATGTTGATAAGGGTGTGTTGAATTATTATGAATAGTGTCCCACACTCATATCACTATCATTGGCTTCATTTTTTTTTTCATTTTCAGCCTCGGTAAAATTGTGAATTCAAATTAACTGCAAATTCCGGAACGTTCTATAGCTCCGGTAGGTAGAAAAAAAAAATACTATTTTATGTTGAACCCTCCATTTCCTAGTGAATGATTATTACGTTCGTAAAAATGGTCTTCTGAATTCAGAATCAGAAATCAGAAAATAAGTGCTCTATTTTTCGACAAGAAAATAGGTGCCGACTTTTGGCACACCCTGTATAGCTGTAGGACTGAAAATATTTCAGGTATATTGGAAATGATCGATATTATACCAACATACCAGTTTGAATCCAAGTGTAAAATGGAAAACTTTTAATCTATACAGGGTGTCCGCTAAAAGGAGGTCAATCCATTAACCATATATTCCTTGAACAAAAATAATATGAGTTTCTAAATACCATTTTTCATTTTAGTCCTTCTTATTCGATAAACAGGGTGTCAAAGTTGAAAATTAAAAACTGTTTTTTTCTAATTACTCGCTAAATAATAAGATATTAATCTCAAAATAGGTACATTACTTCAGCACAAAGAGTTACATCGTGTGAGGAAAACAAAACAGAAAATAACTGTCAAATATTCAAAATACTGGGGGTCAAGTACACACTTACCCCCATATTTTTTTTGTACGTGCGCTAATGACTTCCTATCTATTTTTCTTCATGTGTTCAATCATTTTTGAGTATTTTTTGATTTTTGTATAATTCCGATAAAATTATTTGTTTTTAAGATAATTCGAAAAGTACTGGTTATTGTTTGATGCCTTGTTGCTTACGGTAATCTCATAATGTTCACATACTCCTATTTATTTCGTCGAAATTGGAAGAGGGCGTATCTTATTACGTACGGAAAGGTGAATATGGAAATACCGGGTGCTCAGAGCGAATGTATTAAAATAATTTTTACACTTTTTAAATTTTTTTTTTTTGTAAAAATTATTTTAGTACATTTGCTCCGAGCACCCGGTATTTCCATATTCACCTTTTCGTACGTAAAAAGATACGCCCTCTTTCAATTTCGACGAAATGAATAGGAGTATGTGAACATTTTGAGATTACCTAAGCCGCATAGGCATCAAACAATAACCAGTACTTTTCGAATTATCTTAAAAACAAATGATTCAATCGAAATTTTACAGGAAACAAAAAATACTCAAAAATGATTGAACACTTGAAGGAAAATAGATAGGAAGTCATTAGCGCACGTACAAACAAAATATGGGGGTAAGTGTGAACTTGACCCCCAGTATCTTGAATATTTGACAGTTATTTTCTGTTTTGTTTTCCTCACACGATGTAACTCTTTGTGCTGAAGTAATGTACCAATTTTGAGATTAATATCTTATCAAATACTCGAGTAATTAGAAAAAAACATTTTTTAATTTCCAACTTTGACCGAATATGAAGGGCTAAAATGAAAAATGATATTTAGAAACTCATATTGTTTTTGTTTAAGGAATATGTGGTTAATGGATTGACCTCCTTTTAGCGGACACCCTGTATATGGCTTACGTAAATCCTACGTATAGGTATAGATGAACATTTTTTGATCAAATACTTTTTGTAGGAGCTGATTTGAAAGAGAGAGCAGGGATGGCGCCAAAAGAAGTAAATAATTTTGTAAAAGGTATAAGAGGTCTCGTGAAGAAAATTTTCAATATTCCTTTCCCTACGATAACAGCACTGGATGGAATAGCATTAGGTAAAAATGGAAGTATTTAATATTACTATACATGATACAGGCTGTTCCTTAATGATATACTAATATTTGAAAAGGTGTTTCTTGGATCCATTTCAAGAAATCAACTTCATATGTCATAAACGTCCTAACTTTTGAGATAAAGCGTGTCAGAGTGGAAAATATATTTTTTTCGATGGCATAATTTAGTCTGATATATGTGTGTTTGATATGTTGAATGGTACAAAGTATATGATTATAGTTGAATATGTTTGAATGAGTGATTGTAAGTACTATGATAAGTTGAATATGTTGAATGATTCGATGACTTTTTCGTTCATTAATTGATTTATTTATTATTCGTTGTTTATTAAATCCGAAATATGCCATGCGGTAACAAGTGATAAAATACCGAGTGATCCACGGTGGATGGCCTATTAGAAGTATCTGAAGAA
Organism: Phaedon cochleariae; assembly: GCA_918026855.4. NCBI lineage: Eukaryota > Metazoa > Arthropoda > Insecta > Coleoptera > Chrysomelidae > Phaedon > Phaedon cochleariae. The sequence continues at coordinate 54,100,368 of OU896709.1, read as the reverse complement.
CGAAAAAACAGAACATTCTGAAAATTGGGATGCTTTGATAATTGAACATTCTCTATCCGTCTAAAATATTTTCATCGATACAGTGTTGCCACTTCAATCAGAAACAACTAGCAACTTTGTTATTTTAAATGACGCACCCTGTATTTTATTGCATTTTTAGATTCTTCCTGAAGAGCTGATTTCATCAAGTATCATACTTGGGGTCTAGCAGGAATGATTACAGAGATATAGGGTGTTCAAAACCGAGAATTTTCAATTTAAGGATTTTTTTGTGTCAAAACTATTCATTATCGATCAAAACGGCTTACATGTCCCTATCTTAACTTTGGATTCACTATCTACTGACATTTAATTGGAACAGATACAGGGTGATCAGACTTCTGAATCTTGGAGCACCCTGTATTTTTTCCAATTAAATAGAGGGAAGATTTGATTGTTCTCTTACCATTAGAAGCCGACATATTATCATAATTATGTTCATCAGGGATAATGTCCGCGGGTATAGTTATTTATACACCAAGGTAGTAAAGAATATCAGTATTACCTAGGACCAAGACTATATTCAGAGGTTCCAGCCGAGGGGTATAAGGTTCCGTTATTCTGTACTACCAAGATGTATATTAATTTTTTTCACCACTAGCAATACTTTTCAATCATTTTAGCATTTTTTTTTAACAGAATAAGATTTTTTCTAGTCTGTCTAGATCTCTTTTTCAACTATCTGAGTCAAAAAGGGCGTATGTACAAATTCGCAGAATCTGGACGTCCCCTGTACGTACGTAGTACGTCTACGGTCCTAATCTGGACGTACGTACGTACGAAACGTCTTGGCCGGACGTTCTCAGTACGTTTGGGGACGTACTCGTGCTATAAGGGAATAAGTAATATCTCATGACATATTAATTGACAGCAAATAAAATGTTCGGCAACAGGATTGAACTGTTTTTAATAAGCCACTAGGTCAAGGAATAAAAAACATAGACTTATTACTATTACAACTCAAAACACAATTCTGGAAATTTCTTATAACACTTTTAGTTTGCTAAGATCACGTCCCTAAGATGACCACCGTCTTCTTCTATACATTGATGCAATCTGTTTCTGAAATTAACTATTTATAACGCGTCTGAGTAAATCCTCAATAATTATCAAATTTAATTCCTCACGAATCCTTTCTTTGAGTTTCAAAAGTATGTTTAGGGACGCGTAGAGTACACTTTGGACGTTTTGAGTATCCCCACAGACAAAAATTCGAGACCGTCAGGTCCGGTGATCTTGCGGGCCATGCAATGTCACCAAACCTGGGTTTGCACGATAGACTGGGTCAGGATAAATGATTTTACAGCAAAGATCCGTTGATCAACCGGAAAATTTGCCATTGTAACACAAACCCTTCAATAATAAACTACAATTATATCACTGACGTTTGTCAAATAATAGTATATTCTTCAACGAGCGTATAATGATAGCTATTATTCCCGAGGATATAATTCCGAAACGAGCCGTAGGCGAGTTTCGGAATTATCCGAGAGAATAATAGCTATTATACGCGAGTAGAAGACTATACTTTCTCTACGACTATACGATAGTCAGAAATTTAATGTAATCTAATTATTATTTATGAAAATAATATACTTGATGTATGAATTTTAATATTCAACGAACTCAATGATGAAACAACACAATAATTATTAGGTCAGTAAATTATGTTTCTCGTACTTAGTGACTGAATTTTTAGTGATATTCTCACAATTCGTGAAATTTTATTGTTGGTGTTGCATTTAAATCAACACTGACATTTTTATTCATATTGCTGGTTGATGTTTTTTGTGTGAAGGAACTGTTATTTGATGATGATGAACATTGTTCGATTCATTGAAGAATTCGAGTCTGCCGTTTTTTGTATTCAACATGGAATCTTCTAGAAATCCTTCTGCCACCGATGTGCTCTTCCAGCCACCATGTGTTTTCAATGCAAAGCAATGCCCGGTGTACATCTCTGTAATGTAACTATTTGTTTTCCCATTGCTGCAAACTTATTAATTCCAATTTTCTAGAAAGTACATTTTCCTTTTTGGTAATTCATGAAAAAATTGGAAATCCCAACATTTGCTGCTCGTATATCAATGTACCTACTTTTTAAAAAAATGATAAAATTTCCCGGTTACAGTGAACCTCCTTACAATTTTTGTTTTGGTCTCAGGAATAGTTATCATCCATGGAGATCCAAGATCTTGAATATCTTCAATATTCATAGAGTACATTTCTATGGAACGGCAAGCCTCCATATTATACCCTCCAGATATCAAAGTTAAAACTTGAAAGACTCTATGAGTCAATCTGACATTCGCGAAAGTCAAGCCGTGACGTGACCCGTAAAATGAAGCAGAGCCTTCTTGAGAAATTTGTTTTGTAGATTTGCTGGTTTTTCATTAGTCTAACCTTTTCAGTTGCTGTGGATCCTGAAAATTCTGAATCTGTGATTGGTCGAGTGCCGTTGAATAATGAGTTGGGATCCACGGTGTCTTGGAATCATCTTCATTCATGAATTACTAACCTATATGTAATCAATGTAGAATACGATAGTCGTAGAGAAACAGTATTTCCTCAGCAACCTTCCCAAAATCATTTGATCCTGTTGCCGGTCCCAGTATAATAGTCTACTCCTATTTCAAAACATTGACTGACTTACCATGCATGGTAACGTTGATTCCATCAATGAGATTCCTTACTGCAGCCATATGTATTTCTATCGTTCTTGAGAGGCGGAGAGGTATTCATAATGAGAAATCAAATATACCGGTCGTGCATAAAATGTTGTATGTATTTCGGGCGTACCTTGCTCTAATGGACCTAGGCGTGTTACTTACACGCTACGGTCCATGAAAGCGTATTTTACGCCCTTGATACATACATTCATATTCAATATTTTAGGGGGTGGATTAGAAATTGCGCTGGCTTCAGACATCAGAATTGCCGCATCTAACGCCAAAATGGGCCTTGTGGAGACCAAACTGGCCATTATGCCTGGTGCTGGCGGTACTCAATTCCTTCCTCGAATCATAAATCCTTCTTTAGCAAAAGAACTAATTTTTACTGCTCGAACGATTGATGGAGCATCAGCGGAAAAACTAGGCCTGGTGAATAAAATCGCCCAACAGAACGATGATGGGAATGCAGCTTATTTGATGTCCTTGAAAATGGCTGAGGAAATTTTAGCAAATGGACCATTGGGAGTGAGAATGGCCAAGCAAGCGATCAACAGAGGGATTCAGGTGGATTTGAGTACAGGGTTGGCTATTGAAGAGGCATGTTATGCTCAGTTGATCCCAACGAAGGATAGATCCGAAGGTTTGACAGCATTTAAAGAAAAGAGAAAGCCTGTGTATACTGGACAATGAGTCAATAAATATTTACAACATATATCACACTTTATTCAAACAGCTTTTTATCCTCTATACATATAAAACATAAAATGATTAGAGTTTTCTTGCAATTCGAATTGAAAATAATGTGGTCCCTGGAACACATTATTGGGAGGAATAGTGAAATAGATAATCCAAGTCAAAGTCTGTTCAATTATCCTTCCTCAAAATATTGAACTTACTTTTTAAGTGAATATATTTATCAATCTATTTATTTATTCCAAGAAAAGGTGCTCTTGTTCCGCATCGATCAGATGTATCATTTTCGAGTGAAGTCACCAAACAATCTCATAAAAGCGCGAACAATTGGAAAATGCATTTTTTCCATTTCCACTACGACTCATTGCAATAGTATGCATAATATCTGAAATGTAACAATATTTTGAAATCGCTTCTACTTGATAATGATACAATCATCTGATCGTTACGGAACAAGAGTTCATTTTTTCTGTGCAGAGGGGAATTTTCATAATTCTAGATTAAATTGTCGAAAAACATGCATACAAAAAATGTTTTGCAATATTTAATGTAGTCCCACCCTGTCTTCCTGACTGAAATTTTGATATGAATTTATTATTCACTGCATTGGGCATGGGAAAGTTAGTTCATGTACCAAATTTCATTTTTTTATCACAAGGAGTATCGGAAATACTCAAGAAATATCATCTTCAGGAGCCCTCTTTCAGGGGGCCATAGCTCCCTTAGGAGCCGTTTCTCATATCATGTTCATTGAAACTTCTCTTCCTATTTTTGATCGTAGAAGCCGCTGGTGAAGTTTGGCAGGCTAATTTCGGGACACCCTGTGTACTTGCTCAAAACACTTGTATCTTCTCTTAAAGAGATATTGACATTAAACCGAGGTGTAAACTACTATGTCCAATATGTATGTACACTTGGTGTCCAATCCCAAAGAAATCTGTTTAACCAAGGTCCATTTTTTGCCCAATATTCATATTCTCGCAATGCAAATGTCCAATCTCATATTTTCAATATTCGATAATAACTGATAATATTGGTCCAATCCTACGTCCAATCCTAGTACGTTTTTGGGACAGTGGACAACAATTTGAATCAAATTGGTAATCAAAATTGACAATGACGGATTCTAAAAAAAATTTAATTTAAAATTTAATATGTTATCAACACATCAGAATTGGTTGGTACATGTTCGGGACATACAGGGTGTTCATTTCAGGACTTCCCACCCTAATTTTCTCGAAATGTGTGTATTTTTTCAAAAATCCCGAGACACGTCAACAAATATATCGAAGGGGACAAGTTTTCATCAGAAAATAAACGCGCCCCCTTTCATCCCCTGCAAGGGGGAGCTACCTACTGCGAAATCTTAAATGCGAAGGGGTATCGAGTCATACCTCATTTTGAAGGTATTTGTAATCTCTACACGTCAGTGTTTCGTTTTTCAAAATTGATCGATCCGTTGTTGAGATATTTAGGAAAATCAGTTTTCTGATGCGTATACCATTGGAATAAAAACTGCAACTGTTTATTCTCATTCCCTTTACTTCAAACCTAAATATCAATATTTCACCCTACTGTCACTTCAGTAATTGCTCAAAATGTTGTCCATTATTGCCCAAGCAATGGTATAACCGCTGTTCAAATGCGTGGCGCACATTTTCAAACATTTCTGGTCGAAGTACTTGACATTCTGCGGTGATCCTTTGTCGAAGCTCTTAAAATTTTGCAGCGGACGTGTGTAAACAACTGATTTCAAATGTCCCCAAAGGAAGAAATCACATGGTGCTAAATCCGGGGATCTGGCTGGCCACTCTATAGGTCCTCGTCGCCCTATCCATCTACCGGGAAACACGTTATCTAACCATTGACGGACCGGAAGCACATAATGGAGAGGAGCTCCATCTTGTTGAAAATGTAACTGGTTTTCATCAAGAAAGGTGTTTCCATCTCAATCCAGTTGATTTTCAAGTGCTTCAGTAATTAGCGGATTGATCGTATTTTCTAGCATATTCAAATACACCTCACCATTTAGATTTCCATCGATAAACAATGGACCAATTACTTGATTTCCTAGTATACCGGCCCATACATTCAGTTTTTGGGGATATTGGGTATGCCCTTCGACAAACACATGGTCATTTTCATTGTTCCAATATCTGCAATTATGTTAATTGACAAATCCATTCAAATAAAAAGAACACTCATCAGAGAAGCAGACATTTTTTAAAAATGCGTTATTGTTATTAATAATTGTTGTCATCTGCTCACAAAACTCAATTCGTCTGTCAAAGTCGTCTTCACTCAACTCTTGACAGATTTTTATTTTATATGGATGGAATTTATCAATTTTCGTTATTTTGTGGACAGAGCCTAAGGAAACTCCAGTTGCAGTAGAAATGCTACGTAACGAAGTATTAGGACTCATACTAAAATAGCCTAATACTTCAATTTGAGTGGGTTCAGTCAGGACTCTTGGCTGATCATGTTTTAAATTTGCAACAGATCCTGTCTGAGTGAATTTGGCGATCAGATTGAGGACATACCGATGAGATGTGTTCTTATCTGGGTGCCTCTCGTTAAATATTGCGGCAGTTCGTCAAGCACATCGATTTTTGGCGCCATGAATTAACACTATTTCGACTTTTTCAGCTACAGTGTAAACCATTTTTACTAAGTACAGTGCCTTATCAAATCACAACTATCACACAACTGAGAATTATAGTGAATAAATCGATGTCTTTTATTTTTTTGCCAAGTACACTTTTTTGCATACCTTTCGAGGCACATTAGATTAGAAGTAAATTTAAGCAAAAAACAGTTAAAGTGTTTTTGTTTCGATGATATGCGGCAGCGAACAGAATGCTTAAATATCTCGAAAATGGATCGAACAATTTTAAAAAAGAAGTACCGACGTGAAGACATTAAAAAGACCTTCAATGGTATATGCATCAGAAAACTGATTTTCCTAAATATCTCAACAACGGATCGATCAATTTCGAAAAACGAAACACTGACGTGTAGAGATTACAAATACCTTCAAAATGAGGTATGACTCGATACCCCTTCTCATTTATGATTTCGCAGTAGGTAGCTCCCCCTTGCAGGGGATGAAAGGGGGCGCGTTTATTTTCTGATGAAAACTTGTCCCCTTCGATATATTTGTTGACGTGTCTCGGGATTTTTTGAAAAAATACACACATTTCGAGAAAATTAGGGTGGGAAGTCCTGAAATGAACACCCTGTATATTCTCTTTGGAGAATATTTCTGACAATGCCAACCCAACTTCTTTGCCATGATTAACTTACTGCTTAGACACAATTTATTTTTCCTCTCTCAAATATCAATTAAAATAATAAATAAAAACAGAATCAGTGATCTTCAGATTTTTCAAAATATTTGGACAGGACCCTGTATTGAAATATTATGAGTTCAAAAGTGAAGAAAAAAGACCTGAAAATGCTGGGAATAGATTTTGGGTGGATTGAGAAATTGAGAAGCAGGTCTGCTGATATATATGTATATCTACTATTTACTGATAACATTAGCTGAATCACAATGGATTTGATGGTACATCAACTTTTAAATAAACATAAGTAAAAATACAGCTTTTATTTAGTTTATCATGATGTTTTATCAATCACTCCATCAATCATTGATGTGTAGAAATGGTTTAAAGATTGAACATCTGTTCCAACTGTTTTTTTGTATCATGAGGTCCAACAACTCTATGCCCAATAACTCTGCTGTCATTGAATATTTCATAATCATTTCCACCTTTGTCAGTCTTATCACCAAAGAAATGTATTTCATCAAAACCTTCATTCTCTAAATGCTTTAGACAATAAGTTTTATCCCATCCATTTGGAAAAGCATCAAAACTAATTTGTCCTCCTATACTGTAGGTCATGCCAATATCTGGAAACTGTCTTTTCAAGTCTTCAATCATTGATTTGCGAACATTATGTTCCTTGTCATACTTTTCAAAAGCATCTCTTTCCTCCTGAGAACATGATCTCCCTATAGGAGAAATGTTCAACATACCTGCCCTGAATTCCACAAAAGTACCTCTCTTAACTGGTAATGTTATATTGGACAAATATTTCAGTACATAGTTGATTAAAGTTTGTAAAACATCTTCACCCAAAAACTTTTGTATGCTTTGTCTACCAATTTCTTTTCCATTTTTGAATTGTATCAGTCCATTTTCTGGATAAACATAATCAAAGTTGTTCAGGACATCTCCATTCATTTGTTCATCAATTTTTTTCAAATCTGAGCCACCCACTAATCCAAGTGTACACAATGGTTTTACTTGGTTTTGCAGAAAGTCGAAGAGCTCTGTCTGTATTACATTCCTGGGTTTCGTTAAAGTTCCATCTACATCAAAGAGGCACAATAGTTTTACTGAAGACATGATATTTGATTACTTCAATACTTTTGGTAAGTAAACATTCGATTGTGGTGAATACGTGGAACTGACTCATCAAATAACAAACATTAATATTATGGTGATATGAATTATGATAAAGGTAGTATATTTACAAATTTGAAGTGAACTACAACATGACTACAACTTACTTTTATCAGTTTTATCACAATTCGATCATCCCATAATCATCCTTTCCATGATTGATTAGTGATTTGTTCCTTGTTAATTGGAGGTTAAAAGAAGAAGAAGAAGAAAGTAAGTACGAGTGCCTGCAGACAGTTCCCGCTGAGGTTCCCGCACTTATCGCCGAGGCCGTTACCGGCGGAGACAATAATTATGATATTCTTGCGGACTCCAAAAAGTTTCGCGGTCATGGTATACATACACCTATTTTTCGTGCATTTGGAATAGGTTGCGTGCAAGAACTGTCAGATAACCGACGCTGGAGGCGAAACATTGACACTTTTCTTATTTGTTTACAAGTGATCGAAATAGTTTTTCACAATTATTTTGGCATACGAATCGTATTTTTCCGCTATTCATCAATTCGCTCATGCCATGACATTATGCTGTTGTGAAATGCACAAAAACTGCAGCGGAAGACGAAGTAATCCGGTTGGTACAATATGATTTAAAAGTAAGTACCTACTATAGTCTCACTCACATATAGTTTTCATTTTTGAAATTCGGTGGTTTCTCTGATTTCTCATTGGAATTCCTTCTGCGATAGGAGCTAATAGAAATACACCTGAAATTTCTGAAACAATGCAAGAAGATTGGATTCATGTAAGATGATTCATGCAATCAATCCGGAGGACTGGTCTGACATGCTGACGATCGTGTGTGTTGTAGACATTTTCAATCTATTAGCAGTATTAGCTTGTATATGTATATTGCATAAGTGGCAGAAGGCGCAGAAGGAATTTTAATAAGGAATGACAACATTTCATAATGATAACTATGTGAGATTACTATTTACCTAAAAAATCATATTCTTTAGTCTCTTGCTGCATTTTTTGTGCATTGTACAACAGCACAATGCGAAGGCATGCTCGAATTAATGAAAAGCGCAAAAAACACGATTTGTATTCCAAAATATTGCGGAAAACTATTTTAATCCTTTGATTCTTCTGTAACCAAATAAAAAAGTGAGGTTGTGTTTCAATAATTCACAGAAGAATGAGGTTGTGTTTCAATATTTTGCCTCCAGGGTCGGTCATTGTGCACGCGACCTATGATTACAAAATTTGTTGACACTTCTCGACAAACCCTGAATAACCTTGCTATTGCCGTACTTTGGAATGTCACATTCGGAAGTAGACTTCACAGCGTCACAGATTATAACGAAGTGACAATGGTCTAGGGTCTAGCTAGACCTGGGAATCTTTCAAACCTCAAGGTTATTCGTGTTTATAAAAGGTAATAATATGAGGAAGAAAAATATCTCATCTGCATGGAAAAGGAAAGTACTTTCAACCTAACTTGTCCTGAATAAACCTGGAAAAGGAAAGTACTTTCAACCCAACTTGTCCTAAATAAACCTCTTTTCTGAAAAGTATATTTTTGAAGAATTGGATGACGTCACTTGACCTCGATGTTTCAAAGATTTGCTGGTCTAACTAGACGCTTGTATGGACTTTGGTTTCTCTGTCACAAGATATACTTCGCGTATAGAGAGCACAGATAGAAAGCGCGAAGTACTCTCGCCGCGTACGATTGCAGTGATTGCACGAAAATATAGTTGTTTTGTTTGGTGTGCCGAAAGGAAAGTTATCGCTGAGGCCTTTTCCCTTCGAGGCAAGATAATCTTGGGGTCGCTAAAAAAAGTTCCGCGATCATTCTATACACACTATTATTGATATAAATAACTGAAAGGACATATTGTTATTGAACATTTAGGAATATCATAATCGGTAGTTTGGTTTGACAGTCATTGCCATAAGTAACAGCTTCGAAATTGTACTTCGCGTACTGTGTAGAAAACGCGAAGTATTCTCATCGCGTACGATTGAACGTGAATAAATTTCTTGAAAAATTACTTGAGAGAACGAAAGAGATTATTACTCCTTAACAAACTTACTTAACTCTCCCTAAATAAACCTTCCATTTTGAAAATTACTAGAGAAAAAAATACACTAGATTTTTTAAACAATCTGAATTAACTCGGCCCAAATGAATCTTCTTCGTAGAAAATATATCCGGAAAATTACGGCCGCAGGCTTGGCATGCTGATGCTTGGCTCACCGTACCATTGATAATTTACGTTTGTAAAAAGAATGCAATTCCGTATCGTGTGCACGGTCCTGCGTTGGAAGCCAGAATATTGGACGACAGTACGGTCTGCAGCTGTCTGCAGGCACTCGTGAGAAAGTGAGAAGGAGGCATTGACAGTCTTCTAATTTTTAGGTGCATACATGAGTGCAGGAACTTTGCTAACAAAGCTATCCGACCATAAAACAGGACCGGCTCTGCGGAATTAGAAAAATATAATACATATATATTTCGATTGTTTTTTAACGATTTGATCAAAATTAAGTTGATTTGCATGTCAGAGATGATGAGCAATGAGCAGAACATCGTAATTTGAAATCAAACTAATTTAGGAACGTTTGATCATGAATATCTACTAATTGAGAGTTTCTATATTATATATATTTTTTGTATACCGTTATTTCAAAGTTGGGAACCAACTACCCAGAAGTCAAAAATCGTGCGGGGTTCGGAAGAGCGGGACCTATAGCTTACCTAATCATGGTGCATACGTCTTTGTCTTGTGCCATTTTATTGTCTAAATTATCAAAAGTTCAACTTTTTCATTTCCATAACTAATTCTTGTATTCGGCTGATGATGGGCTTATATAAGCCCGAAACATGTACCTCTTCTATGTGATCGATCTCTGATCGTCAAATAAATGTTGTGGAGATGACTTTGGGTTTCTTCATCTATGATGATTTGAAAATGTTGGCATGAGCAGATGTTTTTTTGGGGACGTAATATGCACTTTCCAAAGAGGCCTGGGATGTTTTAGATGTTTCAAAAATGTTGGTTTGAGGATGTTTTTTTGAGACGTAAATATACACTTCCCAAAGATATGGCTTTGAAGAATATTGAAAGTATTGTTTTTGTTCTTCTGTGCGATTTCTTTGTTTGCCCCACCACAACGTCTCATATGCTTACGTGACAATAGAATAAATTTGTTTCCGATTTTGTTCTTGTTCGCATTCGCGTTTGTAGCGTCTTTTTATTCATTTCAATCCAACGACCTCTTATTTTTCTCAGGACAGAAGCAAATGACATCATATAGGTGTATTATTCATTCTAATTAAAAATAACCATACGTGTCGTCCATAATCCGTAATAATATTTCAAAAAAGTACAGAATATTTCAAGAATATTCGGACAACGTCCGTACCTACTCATTTTAGAATATTCTGATTGAAATGTTTTCACCTGGCAACAATTATTCCATGCAAATTCAATTTGCCATGAGCAAAGAATATTCTGAGAATATACAGAATCGTATCAAAATATTCGATATTGAAGCGACTTTAAATCTTCTATAATGACCTCGATAATGACACCGGAATTTCAGAAAAAAATTTCATCCACGATTTAGTCCGTGAAACAGTTATTATTTATATCATATTATAAGTTCAGAAATGAGTAACAAGATGAAATACTTAGAATAAAATGTATGCAAATCTCATCAAGAAATTAGTGAGAGAAGATTATCAGTTCACTAGTAATCAATTCCGTAGTTGATGCGAGTTTTAACGATGATGAGTTGGGTTGTTGACGAGTTGAGCCGTTGATATAAGTTGTGTCGATGATTTGGGTCGTTGGCGAGTTGGGTTGTTGGTGAGTTGGGTCGTTGATGAGTTGTGTCGTTGATGAGTTGGGTCGTTGATGAACTGGGCCGTTAATGAAGTCGTGGGTCCTTGATGAGTTGATTTGTTGGTGAGTTGAGTCGTTGATGATGATCTGGGTTGAATCGGGTCGTTGTTGAGTTGTGTCGTTGATGAGTTGGGTGTTGATGAAATAGCTCGTGAAATAGGCTCGTTGATGATTTGGGTTGTTGTTGAGTTGTGTCGTTGATAAATTGGGTGTTGATGAAATGAAGAAAACGTTGATGAATTTGGCCATTAATGAGTTGGGTATTGATGAAATAGGCGCGTTGATGAGTTAGGTCATTGAGGAGTTCGATCGTTGATGAGTTGGGTATTGATGAATTTGGTGGGTAGTGTTGATCAATTGGGTCGTTAGTGAGTTGGGTGTTGATGATTTAGATGGGCTAATGAATTGGATCGTTGATGAGTTGTTTCGTTGGTGAGTTGGATGTTAGTGAAATGTTTGCGTCGATCAATTGAATCGTTGATGAGTTATAAGTAACAGAGTGCCATTAGCGCCCTCTATGAGCAATCAAAAAGTAAGTCTGCAAATTCGTATTCCTCAGAGAACCTGAATTTTCAAGATTTCATGTTCATGATGTTGAATCTAACAAAGTATTATAGAGATATTTTAAAATAAAATCTCCTCTCACAACACCCTGTATCTCCTAAACCAGCAACATACATACATACATAGTGTTTACTATCTGTAGTTCAGAGATTTTTCATTCTTAATGAATCACCCTGTATATAACACGTGAGATATTGTTGATGAAGACAAATATCTTGAGATAGAGACACAAAAATGGTGAGTTGAATGTTAGTGAAATGGTTGCGTCGATGATGAGTTGGGTGTTGATATACAATAGGTTCGGTGATGAATTGTATACAGTGTGTCCCACTTACCATGCTCACCATGGGTATCTTTTTAACGGTGAGAGATACGAGGTCGGTTAAATGACACCAAATGTGGAGTTTGTCAAGGCCAACTATAATGTGAAAAAATACTTTGATAAAATCTATTCGTTTTTGTTTTATACGCAAAAAACAGATTTTGATCATTTTCATGTCTCCTCCGTAACTTCTTTATTTATGAAAATATTTGAATAGGAATTTCACATTCTCATGGCAGTTTTACAAAGTGATTTCGAAAAAATATGAAATTAATACCAACTCTTCTAGAATTTGAGATATCAGCACCAACTTCAGTTTTTCAAATGTAGGGCATAGCTCACTATGACTTAGTTACAAATAACTTTGTTTTCTCTTACAGATGATATGTCACAGTGATAGTTTTGTGTTGATAACAACGGAGTTATCGTCATTTATACAAAAACAAAAAATTATTTGGAAGCCGCCATCTTGAATTTATAAATTTCAACAAAAAAATCATGATCTTCGACCTCAAAAACCTCCACTTACCAATTTTGTATGGAATCGGACCAAATATTGCCCGCCATCATGGAGCAGCCATTTTTTTTTTAATTTCAACAAAAATTCCATAACTCCGAATAACTAGAAATTTGGCAGGTGTTCATAATTTCGGTGAAAATACAATATGGAATTTTTGTTGAATTAAAAAAAAAGGGTGCTCCAAGATGGCGGACAAGATTTGGTCCGATTCCATTCAAAATTGGTAAGAGGGGGTTTTTGAAGTCGGAGATCATGATTTTTTTGTTAAAATTCATAAATTCGACATGGCGGCTTCCAAATAATTTTTGTTTTTTTATAAATGACGATAACTCCGTTGTTATCAACACTAAACTATAACTGCGACATATCATCTGGAAGAGAAAAAAAAGTTTTTTCTTACTAAGTCATAGTGAGCTATGACCTACATTTGAAAAACTGAAGTTGGTGCTGGTATCTCAAAATCTAGAAGAGTTGGTATACATTTCATATTTTTTTCGAAATCACTTCGAAAAACTGCCATTAGAATGTAAAATTTTTATTTGAATATTTTCATAAATGAAGAAGTTACGGAGGAGACATGAAAATGATCAAAATCTGTTTTTTTGCGTATAAAACAAAAACGAATAGATTTTATGAAAATATTTTTTCACATTATAGTTGGCCTTGACAAACTCTACATTTGGTGTCATTTAACCGACCTCGTATCTCTCACCGTTAAAAAGATACCCATGGTGAGCATGGTAAGTGGGACACACTGTATATTATACTAAACAACCACTAGATTCGCAATTTCTTGAAATTAAATCACAGAATTAGACTGACAGAAGTTACATCAGATATTTGATCACTTAAAAAAAAATGATAAAGATGCCCACAACGCAGGTGTCCCTACTGTTGAAAACTTAAAATTTCACGTCGATAATTTTCAGATTTCAAAATAATGTAATAACTTCTCAATATTGATTCGTCCTTCCTTCTGTCACAGAAAAAAAATAGTGTATTATACACGGGAAAAATATTAGATTTTAGCTCACTGGAGCTAAAATCTACTACTTTTCTCCCTTGTGTAATAAATAACTATTTTTTATGAATGTCGATTGAGGGTTATTGGAGTTATGGTGACCGGTCGTGTCGGGGAAATGCTGGCCAGCCACCATTACCCCATTGCTGAATAAAACATTATGTTGAGCGTAGATTAATAACTCCGTTGAGCATTAGACAGTTTTCCAGATGCCAAGAATTTATCGTAGGTTGACAAAAAAAAGCATATTGGACTGATGACAGCAAGACAAAGACGCATCAGGCTCAGATATATTATGTTTCGTGTGTGTACGAATGCATAAATTTGGCTGAAATGCAGTATCTGTGGCAATTGGGCACAAAAATCGTGTGCTGATACTGAAAAGAAAATATTTACTTGTGATTATTGCATTTGAATTATTTATTTTTTTCTATGACGGGAAAAAAGTTTGGCATTTCATCCCTGTTGGCAGGTTATAAAATGTCACTTTTCATAAATTACTTTTTTCCCGTGGGAAAAAAGTGAGTACTTCTTTCCCGGATTTATATCACATATATATACACTGTTGATGGCTTTTGTTGTGCTATAGTTCCGAAAAATGAGTCAATAATACCGTCTCCGAGAAAGAACTGCAAGTCCTTTTATCTTCCATACGACTTCGCGGGTACGTGTATTGCTAAATAACCACTGAATTCGCAATTGCTTGAAATAAAATCACAAAATTAGACTGACAGAAGTGACATCAGATATTTGATTACTTCAAATGAATGATAAAGATGCCTACAACACGGTGTCCCTACTGTTAAAAACTTAAAATTTCCCGTCGATAATTTTCAGATATCAAAATAATGTAATATCTTCTCAATATTGATTCTTCCTTTCTTCTGTCACAGAAAAAAATAGTGTATTATACACGGGAAAAATATTAGATTTTAGCTCACGGTTTGTTGTCTCCCTCCGCTACGCGTCGGGAGACAACACAACCTGGAGCTAAAATCTACTACTTTTTTCCCTTGTATAATAAATAACTATTTATTTTTGAGGCCATTGTGGCCATCTGCCACTATTACTCCAACTATGTGGTGTAATAGTAGCCATCAAATTTTTCTTGTGAAAAAAATATTTTAGTTTTTTTTTCAAATATTCAACAAATTTTCAGCAACAGGAATATAATTTTCAGCTGTTTCCTTGCTTTCGTGATCTATTGTCATGAAATAATCTACTTATAGAAAAAATCATTCTCCCGGTCACCCCAACACACATTGAAAGGCATCACTTAAACCCGGAATAATATATTTATGAGATATTTACCTAACTATTTCGTATATCAAAAACAATTCCATTGAATAGGCTGGTATGTACAATATCATCATTTATTATCAAACCAAAGCTCTATCTACAGGGTGGAAATAAATGAGTGCGAAAAAGTCATATTTCATGATAAAAAGTGCAGATATAAACATTTGTCCTATTACTTGCTTCGTTTTCGAGATACAGAATATAGGTACCGATATGATGTTAATAATAATAATAGGCTGATAAAAACTATGATTATTTCATGAATTGATGGAACTGAATAATAATGATAATATAAGTTGTAAGAGCCGATATCAATCCAAGCGAGAATTGTCTATTGATCAAGAAAAGACCAGTCGCAGTTATTTTTGGTGATAGGCCTTTCACAAATATAGCCAAGGCATTCAGTTCATTCCTGAAGACTTCGTATTGATTCCATTTATCCTGTTCTCGTATCTGGATCTTATAGCAATTCGCTGAAAATTGATCTCCTATTTTGCCAAGTTTGTCACAAATGAATCCTACTGCCATTCCCACAATCTGAAAAATTGAGAAATCATTAGAGATATTTTCTGGCAATGGTCCTTTTGAAGGTGAAGCATTCGCAAAGTCACAAAAACAAGTAATATGAATCCTTTCAGAATTATAATAAAATTTCTGAATATAGGGAGAAGTGTTGAAATTATTTGAAATAAGTTTCGAAAAAAAAAATAGTGGTGGTATCTATACCCTAACAACACGGGATCTTGCTGGTATATCCCCCTAGGGTCCTACAAATGTCCCAATATTTAGGACTTAGGTACGATATCCCAGAGATGTTTCTTTTGAGACATCCATCAGATGTTTTCATCGGATGTTCTAGAAACATCTCATTTGCTCTTTTTTCCATGAACTAATGTATATGCTTAGTGCCTATACCTATTGCTAATGATGACAGACATGATTGAACAGTTCAAACAATTGTGACATACCCATACCACAGCCGGCATCGATAAAAAATCGAAATATTTATACTGAATATTTACAATGATATTACCAGGTATAAGTTCCTACTTAACTTCGTTGAATTATATCATAAACGATAAAATTGAAATATATCTCTTCAGTATATTTATTGCTGAATCTATTTGTTACCACTCGATAGATGGCGGTACAACTACGTTGCTACTAGTTGCCAACAGCCGTCGGCCCAGCGCTAACAAATATAAGACTCAAACAACTATCATCATCGTCCATTCGTTATTGGACCACACTGAACTTATATGTTCATTCATCATCTTTGTTACTTTATTCACGACTAATATATTATACTTGTGGATTTTGAAGTATAATGCCATATATTAATCCCGCAGGGAATAAAGACTATTAATCCCTCGCCATTATTCCCTGCGGGATTAATATATGACATTATACTTCAAAAACCACAATTATATATATATAGTCGCAAATAAAGTAGAGTATACTACTCGCAATAATGGCTATTATTCTCTCGGAATGTTACTCCCTCGCCGCTAACGCGGCTCGGTTCGTAAAAAATCCTCGAGAATAATAGCTATCATTATTGACTCGTGGTATAATCTACTATTATATGTTTCAAAAAACAATTTTGTAACAATACAAATAAAGTGCTTCGCAATTGAAGTGGCACACCTGAAATTTTCGCTCGGTTTCGTTTGATTATAATTTTCAAAGAAATTAACCTATTTCAATTCAGTTTTAAGATTTCAGAAGCTAATTTTATTTCACAGGGCGATGGTCCGTATGGCGGTCGGATTTATTTATTTATGTATTTAAAGGTACTTCGTCCAACAGCAACGAATGTATATAAATCAACTAATACTAGAATAAACGAAGACTAATTTAACTAACAAATTGATAAATTGTTTTAAAAAAATTATATGTATATATGAGGGGTGTAGTATCAAAATGGACAATCTCCATCTAGACTCTTATGCCATGAAAATATTCTTGATTTATTTTTATTAGACCTTAATATTGGGTCCGTCATCGAAAAATTCACAAATATTTTCTTCTCTTCCAGTATGTCCATTTTCTTTTTCTCCTTCATCCAGAAAGAATTTATAGAATTTCAATCCATCATTGTTCCTCCACTCCTCACCAAAATGAGCTTTGAGCAATGAGGTTATTGTTTCAATTTTCTTCTCCTTTATTGAATTTCGCTTCCTGATTTTTACTGATACAACATCATGCATGTTCTTGCCCCTATTGCATATCGATTGGTCTGCTCCTAATTCGCTTTTGAAAGTAGCTTCTCCACGCACATGGACTCTTTGTCCAGTATTCTTGGTGATGATTATCCTTTTGGACTGTGCAAAAGGAAAATGCCAAGCACTGGTTGGCTTGATAACTTTTGTTATGGCTTGCTTCCGATTAGAAACCTCTATTCCTTCTCCAAGCTTCAAAACTGTAGCATATTTTGGAAAAATGTCGAAATATTCCTCAGGTTTCCTCTGGAGGAATGAATGAATGTCCCCTGACAGGAAAAATAATTTCTATGTGAGTAATACAAGAGGCGTTTTGGTTTTCGTGTTCTGTTACATTGATTTCCATTCTGATATTATTTCAAGGAGAGATGACTAATACAAAATGCTTCTCAGTTCAAAATTCAACCAGGACAACAACAAATGCATTAGAGGTACCTACAACAAAACAATTCGATAGGTTATGAATCATGTGACCAGATCGCCGTTTCCTATTGGTTAGTTGGAGATTGTGCGCTTTGAAACACACTTGTCAATGGAGATTGTACGTTTTGATACTATACCCAATATTTCGATGGAGAAAACAATGGGATATTGTACGGTTTGTTACTTTATGATATCATAGATGGATGCAGCTTGTTATTCTACACTGGAAACATATATTATTCCATTCTTCATGGAAAGTGGAGATTGTACGTTTTGATACTACACCCCTCATATGATCAGGTATCATTATTCATGGTGAAGATCTGTAATAGATGCATACACGTAACAGATCAATACAAAACCTCCTGTAAGCTTGTCTGACGCATGTCAAAACTTGCCCCAAACTACTTTGGTGGAAATCACATTCTCCAAATATTTTATTAAAATTTTAACACATAATTTTCACAGGTGACTTCAACATTAAATTTGTATTTGCACGACTACATAGACATTTTTGAGTTGGACGAGACCCAATTCGTGGAACATAGAAGTTTCTTTTTGATCCTATATCTGGACAATCAATTTCATGGTGTACTATTTCGTATAGAATAACCTTACGGTAAGTCACTGGACTTTGTTTATGATTAATTTCAGGACAATAAAACAAACCCCAGTTCATTTCAGAGCAGTCAATACATAGGTGAATATTTTTTTTGACACACAACAGTAGTTCTCAGACTTCCCTGCACTGATGAGAGTCTAAGAGCTCGAAACCGGTCTGTAGGTGTCTAGCGTAGCCTGGCTAAATCGAAATCAATTGGCATTTAGGAAATAATCATTTGTATCAGTATTCGTTAATACGAGTCGATGCATAGATTTCGGGAGGATGTAATTCAATGTTCTGCGTGGCATCAGCCAGCAAAGTAGTTGTTTTTCTCCTGGAATTTACCATGGTTGTTCATTTTATGAACAGTGTGTGGAAATGACTCATTTGAGCTTGTGTGAGTGTGGAATAGTGTTTGATGATGTCATTTCTATCATCAGCTGTATTGGAATGATTCAGCAAGCAGCTAAGAATAATAATTTTAAACTGCAGCAGCTGCTATGCTATGCGTTATGCTATTTTGTGTTTTATTTCTGATATTCAGGGTATGTCACAACGAGCTTACACTATCTCTATATCGAGGATCAGTCAAGAGAAAGCAATGAAAATATGCATGCTTATATTTTAGAATACGCTCTCTTCATTTGAAATATTTTCAGAAATGCAGTGTTGCCGCTTCTATCAAGAAGTAGCAACAACTTTGTTATTTCAAAAAGAAATATTATTGCATATTCAGATTTTTCCTGAAGAGCTAATTTTATCGATACATCACTCTTGGCGTCTATCGGAAATGATTACAGATATATAGGGTGTTCAAAATCGAGATTTTTCAACTTTAGGATTTGTTTGTGTCGAAACTATTCATTATAGGCCAAAATGGTCCACATTTTCCTATATCAACTTCTGATTTACTATTGCCGGTGATTCAATCGGAACAGATACAGGGTAATCAGAGTTCTGAATCTTGAACCAACCTCTGTAGGTATCTGTTCCGATCAAATGTCAGTAAATAGCAAATCAAAAGTTGGGATAGGGACATGTGAGCCGTTTTGACCGATAATGAATAGTTTCGACACAAAAAAATCCTAAAGTTGAAAAATCTCGATTGTGAACACCCTT
This sequence comes from Phaedon cochleariae, assembly GCA_918026855.4. Classification (NCBI taxonomy): domain Eukaryota; kingdom Metazoa; phylum Arthropoda; class Insecta; order Coleoptera; family Chrysomelidae; genus Phaedon; species Phaedon cochleariae. The sequence continues at coordinate 54,080,545 of OU896709.1, read as the reverse complement.
TATCTCTGTAATCATTTTTGCTGAACCCCAAGTGTGATGCATTGATGAAATCGACTCACAAAGGAGAATCCGAAAATGCAATAAAATACAGGGTGTCCCATGAGAAAAAGTATAACTTTGATACGTCACGCATTTTTGAGTCACCCTGTATAACGCAAAATATAGTAGATATGTGCTGCTCATGAGCCTAGCCTAGGAAAACACAAACATTTTTTTCACCTATCTCAAACAGCGTAGCCGTTATATCACTTTCCCATTTCAATGACTCACCCTGTATGTTCGAAATCATGTTTTCGGGGTCTTGGACTTAACTTTGAATCTTAGAATTGAATAACTTGCGGACATATGTTTATACGAACTTTTTTACTTATTTTGACGTCAGCAACATGCCTCTGTACTTTTTATACGTTCCTACTTAAGAAACACCCAGTAGAAATATAGTGAAAAACAAGAATTATCTAAAAGACGTTCTTGTCCCATCGGAGTTCGGATCCTATTTTTTTATAATTCTCATTTTTGAAAATGAGCGTTCTCCAGTGCAATTTGATGCAATCAAAACAAAATACATACTCAATGAAATGTCAATGTTCGGGAATGTCATCTTGAATTTCCATCTTCAAGAATGTCGTATTAAAATACCTCCATGGATTGTTTTTTTCCATAGTCCTCTTTAATGAAAACGCGGAAACGCACACCCCCCCTTTGAGGCTATATGATATATACGGACAAGTATTTTCCCACTCAGCCATTGGGGTACTCTATCAAGATGGGTAGTAAATGGCAAAAACTGTTTATCAGGGCCATGTTGACGAATTGATTTTTTCAGATTGGAGTGAACAAATATAATTAATAGATATTTACGTAATCAGTTAGGAAACGCGTTGTTTTGTGTAACGATGGGATTTTGCGGGACGAGCGAAGCGAGATCCCGCAACATCACAGAGTTACACAAAATGGCGTTTCCTAACGTGTCACGTACAATATTTTTTCTAATTTTGACGAAACATTTCGCATGAACAAAAATAATGACCAGTTTTACATGAGTTCTGCCGACTCTTGTTGTGTGAAATGAATGAATGAAATGAACATTACATCACCAGTTATGTAAAATTTTACTTTACGCAACTGGTTACGTGAAGTAAGACGTTTCAAAACTTCCGTCAGTTTTGAAAAGTGTCACATTACATGTCAAAATTAGAAAAATTATTTTTCAATATTTAAGAATAATATAATCATGTTCCTACAAAGTCATATACAGTGTGTCCATTTAGTGCGTAATTCTTCGATATCTCGGAATCAATTATCGCAAGAGAAAAACTCTGGAGAAAAATTTTTTTCCGTTACTAAAGTTGCTCATTTCGAAAATATTTCCAATAATACTGGGTGTCTTATAAAAGCGGGGCAACTCGAAGACGAGTTTTTTCAAATGGAACACCCAGTATTATTCCGCTTAAGTTTAGCTCTACATCGCTGTAAAAAAAATTGAATTTGGTTGCGGCGTTGCCAAGTTATAATTGATAAACCCATTTTTACTACTATTGAAGGGTCATGTTCAATTGGGTATGGTATATTTATTTATTGAAATTTCGGGAATATTTTTGGCATACAGTGGTAGCAAGGTCTCACGTACACCAATCCAGTAATCTTGCGAGATAATCCTCTACAGGCTGCTAAAATTTACATTCTGAATATTGTAAGATTCAGACGACGATCATAAGACTTTTTCAAATGGAACACCCTGTAGTTTTCATCACGGATTTATTTCTACATCATTCGCCTTTTCATCGCAGAAGAAAAAATCAAAATCGGTTGCGGCGTTTTCAAGTTATGAGTAATTTCCTTACTTTTACTACTATTTCGGGGTAATTTGTACGTCATGATGGTTTCTTAATTTGATTTGAGTGTGGAAATATTGCTTTCCACATGACATTCGAGGTTCTACATAGATCATTCAGGTATTTTTGTGATATGTGCATCGTCCAAATTTGAAATATTTCGTAATCTTGTTACTTATGATTCAAATAATATGTGAAACAAACAAACATGCCAAAAGCAACGTCTGTCTTTGAAATAACTTCTAAAATACGAACAATGAAGATGCGGATTGCGAAAATTAGTAAATTTTTTTGAAATTTGGGCCATTTTTATTGTCGTTATTCCCATCACAATCCAAATCTCCATTTAACTTGAAGAAGGTAAACATAATGATACAAACAATATGTCTCTACTACGCGGCTTTTTGGAGGGAATTCAGCAAAATGTCGAATCAATCCAAGATATATTTGATTGTGGCGATGTTTGACAGGTCATTACACAAATATTTCGAAAAAAAATCGAACTTGGAGAGCCTGTAAATGTTCCTTTTGTAAAAAATATATGAATGGTCAATAAACAAATTTGATTATACCGTAGCAACGCAATATTTCCACACTACAAATTAATGAAAGAACTATGACGTACAAATTACCCCGAAATAGTAATAAAAATAAGGAAATTAACCATAACTTGGCAACGCCGCAACCGCTTCCGATTTTTTTTCCAGCGATAAAAAGGCGAAAGATGTCGGAATGAATTTTTGGATAAAAATACAGGGTGTTCCATTTGAAAAATTCTGATGAATGTCATCTGAATCTTGCAAAATTCTAAATGCAAAATTGAGCACCCTGTTGAAGAACATGTCGCGAAATTACTGGATTGGTATACGTTGGACCTTGCTTCTACCGTATGTCAAAAATATTTTCAAAATTTGAATAAATGAATATACCATGCCCAATTCAACATGACTCTTCAATAATGGTAAAAATAGATTTATCAATTATAACTTGGCAACGCCGCAACCTATTTCAATTTTTTTTATAGCGATGTGGAGGTGAACCTCGGCGGAATTAATTCCGAATGAACAATACTGGGTGTTCCATTTAAAAAAACTCTTCTTCGAGTTGCCCTGCTTTTATAAAACACCCAGTAATGTTGAAAATAATTTTGAAATGAGCAAATTTAGTAACTGAAAAAGATTTTTCTCCATAGTTTCTCTCTATAGGTTATGGCTTTCGAGATATCGAAGAATTACGCACTAAATGGACACACTGTATAAGGGTAAAACAACGAACTTAACTTTCTTATAAAAAACATTGGAGGAAAAGTTGTTCACTATAGTGTTTACCCGTCGACAGATTTTTTTCTCTATTGTGGGGGCCCCTTTCCTCCCCTAAGTCTGGCACTGAACCCATGCCAATTCCCTTCTCCGTCCACGCCAACATTATTTCTCTTCAATGCAGAGAAAGGCCCTACCTACTAGCTATGATGAGTTCTCCTCATATAAAATTATCCGGAAGTGAAATACCTCTCCATTCGGATTTCCAGGCGAGAGGTGATAAAGGGGGTTCACCATCTGCTAATGAAAGCCTCAAGATAGACCTGTAACATGCGTGGTCTGAGTGAGAACATCAACTATTCCGTCTAAAGGTGTCAAATCTGGCTAGCGGGATGGCCATTCCGTAGGACCTCGAGGTCAATCCAACGACCGGAGGAAGTATTATCCAAATGTTTCCAACCTGTATTGAATCAACCAAATATTTCATCGAATCAACCAAATATTTCATTCAATCAACCAAATATTTCATTGAATCAACTAAATATTTGATTGAATGTAATCAAACAAAATGATTGTTTGATCCAATTCAATAACTCTTCATAAACAATTCATGGATGTGCTTGATTGAATGAGATTCAAACTTCAAATACGCTTCGAAACAAGATATAGATTTGCTCATTTCAAGAATATATTTTAACGTACATATATGACACTCATATTAGCTTCATTAAGTTAAATTTTGCTGGATTCAACAATTCCTTTTTTTACGTGCGGTACCCAAGGTCATCATCTGACGTTGCGATGACGTGAAAATTACGGGAAAATATTCCTAGCTCCTGGCTTAGATTGGAGGTTAGACATGTTTTCCCGTAGTTTTTATGTCATCGCAACGTCAGATGATGACCTTGGCCACCGCGAATAGCTTTGGATTGATTTTATTCCTCGCTTCCTTTGGGGTCGATCCTTTGGTACACTTTGTAGATGATCGATTAGGTAAATAAACCGCTGTGTAAGCTGCCCCTGCTCAAAAATTGTTGGGTAACTCAGAATCGATTAGCATACATCTCACCATTTCGATGATTGTACGGTTCAAACGTTCCGCTTTGCCATTCTGCTCACCTGTTCTCGGCAAGGTCAGTTTGGAAATATATGCCGAAAAAACGATCGCTAATCGAACTTTCCGAAACCTATTTTACGACTTACATTAGCCTGGGCCCATAGCCTGTTGGCTGATTGCGTGCGGAGAGGTCCACGTTTCTGGTTGCATTTTAGTGTTGAAAGAGACTTTTCTGCACTAGTGCGATAAAAAGTTTGTTCATGCAGGAAAGTGAGTTTGTTAGGTTTTAGGGGAGCATATTGGAATATTTGATAATGATAATAAATTACTCTTTATGTTAACTTTTGGGTGTTTTTCGCACGCTAGTAGAAAAAATAGTGCACCTAATAAGTGCGTAAAGACTTTCACCCACGGCCACTATAGGAAGTAGGCAAGAACACACGAGTTACAGCCTCAGTAAGTAGCTCTTTACGCACAGTAAGCACATCGCACAGTTTTCGTTTATCCCGCCAGTATAGGTATGTCATGATTGCGTAATCGCTGTCAACAGCGGATGACATAACTGTCAAGAATTATAATTCAGACTGTTTGTCCAAACTTTTTTGATGTAGTATATGGCAGTAGGTATAAAGTATAGTACGTAATGCGTGTTGTAAAGCAATTACGCACTAATGGAATTACGCAATCGCCGCTTCGCGGCTATGTGCGTAACTATTCTATTCGTGCGTAATATGCTTCTTACAGCACATATTACCAAATATACTATTCCGCGCTTGTTAGGTGTTTTATAACTACTATAGATACAAAAAAGGCATGCAGTGACAACTTATGTCAATCAAATAATAATATCGTGGAAGTAGTTCTTTATCATCTTCAAGTAAGCAGTACGTTCCTGACAATTTCCTTTCAATGCAACAAGATGTTTATTCAGGTTGACTTAATTTTACTATAGGTAGGTATCAGAAACGCTAATAATAATTATAATAATAATCAATAATAACACGCTTTTGGAATAGAAGTTGAAACTGTAAAACAGAACACCTTATTCTGTAAACTAATATCACTCAGCAATATCCCTGAGTTTCCAATGAAGTAGGAGTGTAATAGTTATTTATACACCAAGGTAGTGAATAATATCAGTATAACCCAGGGACCAAGATTATATCCTGAAGCTTCAGGTCCCGTGGAAAAAATATTCTTTACTACCAAGGTGTAGGTATATTGCATTTCTTCCACCACTAGCAATATATGAAACTGAAATATGGACCTATTGTCACTATGAAAGCACTGCTTTTCAATTGTAATCAAAGTCCATGAGCATGAGAGCATAATAATATGACAAGTCGTTATTGATAAATAACTACTAGATTGCCATTCCTGCGAATCTCGCATCAGAACAGTGAATTCGGGTAAATTATAACAGAGGTGGCTATGTCTTTATTTTATTTTCATTTTTTTTTTTCAATTCAATTCAATTTTATTCCTCTGATTGAAGTACATGTCATGATGTAAATAACATAATATATAAAAAAAGAGAATCCTAGATCTTGCAAAAGCCTAGGCAAGAATGCCTGTCTTGCTTTCTGCTCGGTCTCAGGATTTTCATGATGATCGTACATTTTTTTGTGTTGTGTTGGAATAGTGAGTAAATTTATAAATAAATAAAATATATCTCTAAGAATTCTAGGTATCGGAATTCGAAAACTAACACAGTAGTAGATATTTAAATAATAGAGAAAATTAAATAATACAGAGTTAAATAATACAGAGTTAAATAATACAGTTAAATAATACAGAGGAGAGCAGATGACAGATATGTGGTAGGTTGGTACATATCACCTTTCACCTGAAGGTAATTCATTGTCTGTTAATTTTTTTTTTCTTCATCAGTCGGTTTATATTTCTCCTGGTAATAATTTTTCTCGGTCTGTTCTGAGTCTAAATTGAGTTTAATATTTGATAGAATTTCGTTGGTGAGTTAAAAATGTGTTTTTTTGTTTCAGCTTTGTATTTCTTCATACTTGAAATTTGTTTCAGATCGGTTGGAATGGAGTTGTAAAATTTAGGACCAAAGAAAAAGAAAGATCTTTGTGTTAATGTTTTTCTGAATGATTGGATATTTAGATCCTTGTTTGTAGTTGACCTCAAAATCCGAATACTTGTTAAGTTGAACTTGTCACGGTGTATATACATTCTTTTCAAGCATTGGTAAGCAAATATCAACTTGGTGTTCAATAGTTGCGTTTCTTGATATAGCCTGTCAGTAAAAGATCTTTTGTTTCGCTTCAGAATTATTTTCATCAATGTATCGTGTGTTGTTTGCAAAATACTCAGAGTGGTGTTGAAAGTACCACCCCATATTGTGATGCAGTATGACAGAATAGATTCAGCTAAGGAATTATAGAGCATCAGAAGATTTTTTTTAGAAAGGATTTCTCGCAGAGTATAGAAATTGTACATAAGACTTCTTAGGCGTTTGTTTACGTGTGTTACATGATCTGTCCATCGTATGTGTTGGTCTAAGATAACTCCTAGGTATTTTATTGAAGAAACTTTCTCTATTGAGGGGCATGCACACGAGTTTTGGTGGCAGTGAACTGAATGTAACTCAATGGAGAAGTTAATTGGCTGGTTAACAACTGTGGGTGTGAAAGCTACGAATTTAGTCTTATCAACGTTTAAGGTCAGTTTATTCGAATTTAACCAAGCATGTATTTTTTGTAAGTCTATTTCTGCTTCATGTTTAATGTTGTCCCACTTTTCTCCTGTGAAAATTTGAGCTGTGTCATCAGCATAACATATAAGATGTGCCTTGAGGCCATTTATTTTTGCGATGTCATTCATGTATACTAAAAACAGTATTGGACCCAGCACTGTTCCTTGTGGAACTCCAATTTTCACTATCGAATCCGAGCTTACATCCTCACCAATTTTCACTCTCTTAACTCTATTTCTTAAGTAATTTGACATCAGTTCCAGTGGCAGACCACGAATACCATAGTGACTCAATTTGCTGAGAAGAATTTCATGAGAAACTGTATCAAAGGCCTTGGCGAGATCAAGGAAAACTGCCACGCATTTTGATGATTCGTCCAAGGCTTTAACAGTTTGCTCATGAAGATCCATCACGGCATCTTCAGTACTAGATTTTTCTATGAATCCATATTGCCTATCGGTAATTACTTTGTGCCTATGAAAAAATTCAATCAACCTTTTTTAAATAACGCGTTCAAATATTTTAGCAAAATTGTTTATAACAGAAATTGGCCGGTAGTTATTTGGATGGCAGCGATTGCCTGATTTGAAAATTGGGGTGATTATTGATTCTTTCCATTGTTGTGGAATTTTTCCACTTGATAAGCATAAATTGAGTATATGGATCAGTGGGTGGATAATATGTTCATGAATAGTTTTTATGGTTCCTACAGTTATCTTATCTGGACCAGGAGAGCATTTATTTTTAAGTTGACTAGTAGTTTATAAAATGAGGAAAACTACCTTGGTAGTGAAAACACGCTTTACGCCTTGAAAAGAAGTGAATAATTGTAGGTTCTATAGTGGTGGGAAAAAGTTATAATTGAGCTGTAGTAGAAAAACATTTCTCAGGTCGAAGATAGCAGACATAATTGTGTGTTCTAGAGCATATGCAGGTGTGGAAACAAAAATCGAACTCTTGAAAAATAAGTACTCACGAACAAGATGATCGGCGTTGGTAACATTGAGAATATCACTGTATCCAGTTTGGAATTTCCATATCTCAATAGGGTGAGGCCAACATTACATATTCTCATAATTTCGAACGATATTTTGATAAGCAGTGATAAAAGCAGGTATCCAAAATAACCGTTGAATATGTTGACAGCTTCATACAATGGGCTTATATCACAAAAAAATTGTATTCCTCAATTCGATAGAACTCTCCCAAACTAGCTCACCACCGCAAACCGTTTATCGCTGTTAGCTCCCTACGTTTTATAAAAAATTATTGAAATCCCCGATTTTTCGGACCTCTGAAAACGAGGCGATGATGTGACGTCAAAACCCTAATACTGAAACAAGACTATTCCAGACAGAGCTGAATGATAGATGATTACTGACAGAGTGAATTAGCGCGAGATCACAGTTGAAAGAATCAATATATCAGTTGCCCCAGTCTCCGTCCGGCATTTGGTATTTTCTTTTAACTATGGCGAGATGAGGTTTCTACGTCATAAGAGGGTCCATTTTCAGATGGTACTATTATTTATGTCCAAAAATTTAACATTCCAGTGAATTTTTCGATCGAATTATGTCGTCAATCATTATTTATGTATGAAAGGATCATTATAAACATGGTTTGAGTTAAAAGTTCTACCAAGGTGTACACGCCCATTTCTTATAAATTATCCTGAATCTTCTGAATCGTTCCAAAGTGTCCGATAGGTTCAAGCCACTCGTTTTATTTAAAAGCTCCAATTCAAATCCATATCTTATTTCAACAACACTTGTAAACTCCCAGAGGGTGACTATCATAATGAATATACGAGTTATGGTCAAAGAAAATACGAACAATGCAGCAAAAGAATACGAATTATCGATATATTCAGAGTCTTCTATTAAGTACCAGCAAATGAGAATGACCGCCATCGCTGAACAATGAATGATAACAAATATTGCATATTTTATAAATGGTTTGGGGTTTGGGAGTTTACTATCTGTGTGATTGTCGGTATTTGAGAGTTTTTCATATAATTTTCCCCACAAATTTCCATTTCTCAAGGAGCACAAGAAGAAAGTTGAAAGTAATCCAATATCAGCAGTGAATGTCAAGTACATGAACGCAGCAATCAAAGGGTCGTCCATCATTTTGAAATATCCGTATTCTTTTGTCATGGTGAAAAGTACTATACTGAAGTTGAACATATTCAGTATAGTAGAATATGTTATGCGAATATATCTTCTTGAATTCAGCGGGTATATGCCTAAAATACCTCCGAACTTGAAACACATTTCTAGAAACACTGTATCAGCTTCTGAGTTCTTCATTAATATTTTTCCTTTCATCTTAAGGACAGATAGAAAACGAATGTTGAATGTTCAGAGATCTATATAATACTGAGTATGGATTTTTGTCCGGTTCTCTATATAGAAATACAATAAATGAATCCATTAGGTTAATTGAAATAATTTTCAATTGCATTAACAGTAATCAATATCTTTCACGCATGTGTTATAATTTGGACTCATATCAATTGCATTTTTCACTTGTATACAGTTTCTTTTGTGAAATTAGAGAGATAAATAAACAGGGTAAGAAAGAAGGCGAAAAAAAAAACACCACTCTAGTTGAAAAATGTTGAATATCACCACCTAGAACTATTGTGAATCATCGATCAGAGGTTATCATACAAACCCCAATATTTGGTTTTGGCTGGGTCACCTTGAGCTTATTTTTCATTGTTTTCGAACGTTCAATAGTTTCGGAACAGATGCCTCTCATAATACAAAGTTATTAGTTTCATAGCAGATCACTACACAATTGCCCTACAAATTATATTTCAGAAGGATGTATTTGTGACGAATGAACAAATTGAATTTATAAAATATGTCTATCATTCGAAATTACACACAAACGTTATGCAATGTTTCATTGAATTATGTATATTCATGGAAACACTTTACTCGTTCTATATTGATTACTCAGGTCTTCACGTATATTTTCACCCCCCACTCAACTTGTTATACGACGCTATACCTATATAGTGGAGTATACTACGGCCTTGCCAAAAATGATATCTCGGAAACTAAGCGAGATAGAGGTATAGTTACTTTGGAGAAAATGATCCCCATCGAATTTTGAGCAACTTTGGTTTTTGTGTGTGGTCTGTCTGTCTGTCTGTCTGTCTGTCTGTCTGTCTGTCTGTCTGTCTGTCTGTCTGTCTGTCTGTCTGTCTGTCTGTCTGTCTGTCTGTCTGTCTGTCTGTCTGTCTGTCTGTCTGTCTGTCTGTCTGTCTGTCTGTCTGTCTGTCTGTCTGTCTGTCTGTCTGTCTGTCTGTCTGTCTGTCTGTCTGTCTGTCTGTCTGTCTGTCTGTCTGTCTGTCTGTCTGTCTGTCTGTCTGTCTGTCTGTCTGTCTGTCTGTCTGTCTGTCTGTCTGTCTGTCTGTCTGTCTGTCTGTCTGTCTGTCTGTCTGTCTGTCTGTCTGTCTGTCTGTCTGTCTGTCTGTCTGTCTGTCTGTCTGTCTGTCTGTCTGTCTGTCTGTCTGTCTGTCTGTCTGTCTGTCTGTCTGTCTGTCTGTCTGTCTGTCTGTCTGTCTGTCTGTCTGTCTGTCTGTCTGTCTGTCTGTCTGTCTGTCTGTCTGTCTGTCTGTCTGTCTGTCTGTCTGTCTGTCTGTCTGTCTGTCTGTCTGTCTGTCTGTCTGTCTGTCTGTCTGTCTGTCTGTCTGTCTGTCTGTCTGTCTGTCTGTCTGTCTGTCTGTCTGTCTGTCTGTCTGTCTGTCTGTCTGTCTGTCTGTCTGTCTGTCTGTCTGTCTGTCTGTCTGTCTGTCTGTCTGTCTGTCTGTCTGTCTGTCTGTCTGTCTGTCTGTCTGTCTGTCTGTCTGTCTGTCTGTCTGTCTGTCTGTCTGTCTGTCTGTCTGTCTGTCTGTCTGTCTGTCTGTCTGTCTGTCTGTCTGTCTGTCTGTCTGTCTGTCTGTCTGTCTGTCTGTCTGTCTGTCTGTCTGTCTGTCTGTCTGTCTGTCTGTCTGTCTGTCTGTCTGTCTGTCTGTCTGTCTGTCTGTCTGTCTGTCTGTCTGTCTGTCTGTCTGTCTGTCTGTCTGTCTGTCTGTCTGTCTGTCTGTCTGTCTGTCTGTCTGTCTGTCTGTCTGTCTGTCTGTCTGTCTGTCTGTCTGTCTGTCTGTCTGTCTGTCTGTCTGTCTGTCTGTCTGTCTGTCTGTCTGTCTGTCTGTCTGTCTGTCTGTCTGTCTGTCTGTCTGTCTGTCTGTCTGTCTGTCTGTCTGTCTGTCTGTCTGTCTGTCTGTCTGTCTGTCTGTCTGTCTGTCTGTTTGTACTCTGTGGTAATCATAAATCGATATAACTCCGGAACCCTTTGACATATCGACTTGAAATTTCGCCATCTTATTGTACTCAAAACATTATCATGTCATTGAAATATGAAGGAAATCGGAAAACTCTAAGGTGGTTTTTCCGGGTTTTTTCGATTTTTCACCGGGAGTTTCTTGTGACCACTCTACAAATCGCAAAAGTGGTCCGATCGATTTCATTTTTTGTGAAAAAAAACTCTATCAGGGAGAGACGAAGCCTATTGAAATTGAGCAGGGTCGGAAAATTCCAAGTGGGTTTTTCAAGGAGATTTTCCGAAACACACGGTTCGCTTTAAAACGACATATCTCCTGAACCAATAGACTAAATCTAAATTTGAAAGATGCACCGTATGCCTCTTTGATGACGCAACAAATTATTATACCACCATTTTTTCGTGCATCAATCGGAAAATGGAAAAACAAATGAAAATCAAAACATCAAAATTTGAAATCCTTTCAATTCAATATACCGGGTGGCTACGGAAGTATTGCCTACGGAATATCTCAGTTATAGTATTTCGTAGGTTTGTGAAATTTGGAGCGTCGATATAATGACATAAGAGCTAGAATTTGAGCATATTGACATGTCAAAGTTAACTTCCGGTCTGACCGGAAGTAACATCAACTTTCTTATTTCAAATGTAACCCCTATTTTTTTTTCTTTTCGCTTTATTCAGCATTCAATTCCCTTTCTAATGACATATCACAAGTTGGTATTTAACCAGGAACTAGATCAGAAAAAAATTATTATTGAAATTCACCGAGTAGGCCGTGCGGAAGCAAAATGAAAGCCAAAAAATGACTTTCTATTATATCATTAGAAAGGAATTTTTATGCTGAATAGTACAGGGAAGAAAAAGTTGTATGTTCCTATTTAAGTTATGGACCTATAGAGTATTGTTTTTTTCCCAATTTTTCCAATATTTTTTTTGTCGGCTTTTTATAACGCCAACGAATGAAAATAAAATATCACAGTAGTAGCAACTGTTTTCGAGTGACGTATGGTTTCCATAGCCAACTTTTCAATTTTTGGCTTTTATTTTGCTTCCACGGCCTACTCGGTGAATTTCAATAATAATTTTTTTCTGATCTAGTTTCTGGTTAGATACCAACTTGTGATATGTCATTAGAAAGGGAATTGAGTGCTGAATAAAGCGAAAAGAAAAAAACATAGGGTTTTCATTTCAAATAAGAAAGTTGATGTTACTTCCGGTCAGACCGGAAGTTTACTTCGACATGTCAATATGCTCAAATTCTAGCTCTTATGTCTCTTATATCGACGCTCCAAATTTCACAAACCTACTTCATACAATAACTGAGATATTCCGTAGGCAATACTTCCGTAGTCACCCGGTATATCGAAAACAAATGGAAAGATCGAAAATTATCAGAAGTGCAAAGTTATCCACTGGAACATTTCCTACAAATTATTAACCATAATTTTTTCTGTAAACCCAATAGTACAGGCAATAAAGTAAAAAATATTAAATTTGAACGACCCATAGGGTACCATGAAGATATATTGAAAAACTATGATTATCGATAGATGAAGCTCATCGACTTCCACTGAACCATGAAATATTTTTTCCTTTTGTTGATTGGAAGATGGAACAAAAGTGTTGAAAATTTTATTATCAGATAATTCCAAATATCTCGAAAACAACTGAAAATATCTGAAAATGTTATAGAACCAAAATTATTCCTTTTGATAGAATCTACAAAAAATCCGCATAACATTTTTGTCTGAATTCAATAGTTCGGGAGATACGATAAAAAACTAAAAAATTTACAAGTTCCTAGATAATCACTTGCCAATAGAAAACAAAACAAAAAACAAAAGAGAGTAAAAAAAGCACACTCGACTGTCTTAATTTCTTTCTCATAAACTACGTACCTAGCTCACTCGACTGTGTGGAAAAACCAAGACAGTCGAGTGGGCTAAGTACGTAGTCTGTGGGAAAAATCTCCAGTTCTCTGAACTTTTATTGCGTCGTATACACATCTTTGGTGCCCAATGATAGATTCAATATAAAAATATGCTCATGATATGGTGCCATGGCCTCTACTTCCATCTTACATGAGCAATGATAAAATATCATCTGCTTTTATAGCGTCGTATAAATTATCTGACCTCTTAATAAACTAATACCCAATGAAAACTACATCTATTCTAATCTGATACCTTCCAAAAACTACGTACCTCACTTGTTTATTTATTGTTCACTTTCTCTTTCGAGGATCAGTTAGTTTTAGTTTCCCCTGTAGAGAAAGTTATAGGCAACATATATAATCCTTACCACATGCAACAAAAACATTACCACAAAAGTTCTACATATATTATGCAAAAATCGAAATTGTACAACAATTCAATTCCTATAGAGAGTCTAGAGACTACGAAAAAAATGCCCTCTGATTCAGATTCTTTTGATGATTTTCTATTATAAAACTTTTGTAGACCGGAAATGACTGCTATCGCACGCAGAAAAATCCGGCAGAGGAATTCACCACACTTTTGCAGTTTGAAAATCGTTGTACTTTTGAAAGCGATCAAAGTACAGGGTGGGCAGAATTGGGAGTTTTCACGAGTTATCTAAATAACAAAAGGAGTTATCGAAAAACCGATATACATGTTACGGGTTCGATTTCGAAGGAACCATAAATAACCCATTCAGAATTTTAATATCTTCATTCGTTTCAGAGATAAGTCTTGCGAGTATGAACAACAATGACAACAAATATGGCGACCATTATATTGAGTGAATTTTGATTATGTTTTTCTGAGGTTCACTTCGTGTCTGAGCTGGTAATTGCTTTCATTTTTTCGAAACATGCCGCAAGCTCACTAAATAGTTGAAACGAAACCCAGCAAGTTTTTATTCAACTACCAAAACTCGTGAAGAAACTTCAGAACCATCAGTAAATATTCCGAAATCATCAGAAATAACAAAAAACTCCTAATTATACAGAAAGTAAGTACTTACATGATAATAATTGAGATTCTCCAAAAAGAAATGGAATTGACAATAAAGAATCAGAATAATGAATTTGAAGGTGCCCAAAAAGAAATGGAATTGACAATAAAAAATCAGAATTTCATTAGTTTCAAATAATAGTGAAATAATAGAGAACATAGAATCAATCAATCAAAGTGTTGTTATAGAAAATCATTCTGGACCTATTACAAATAATAATAATAATAATAATAATAATAATGTTTATTCAACAATATATCCAGAATATATAAGAACAGGAATAAACAGGGATAATCACTGAAGCTGTTTTACCAGCTTGTGTGTGATAAACAGATTGATTCTAAATAGAAATATAAAAACACAGCATATCAAAAACATTGGTGAAAAACTTGAGTATAATGTAAAAGTATAAAATTGCACTAAAGGATAATAATAAATAAAACAACTGACATTAATAAAACAAATACCTATAGTAATCCAAATGTGTGATGAACTAATGCTAAATAAAATATGAAATTATGAACATCGCAACCTTTCAAAGACATTGGTGTAGAACAGTTTAAAATGACGAGTAAATGTATAATAATAAATAATATATCTGACATTGATATAAAAGTATAGGATGACATTAAAAGTATGATAATAAATAAAACAACTGACACTGATAAAACAAACATCTACGGTAATAAAAAAAAGTACAAGACGTTCTATTTAAACTTTTTTATTTTTTATTTATAAATAATTCAATTTTCTATAATTTTGTATATTTTGTTTTTGTCCTCTTCTTTAACAAATTTCGAAAGTTGGGTTTTAAAGCGTTTCAAAGAAGTTTCATCGATTATTTTTTGTGGTAGTTGACCGAATAATTTTGGTGCCAAATAGGAGTAACTTTTTTGACCTATTGTTTTAGATGCTATTGGTATACAATATTTATTTTTCGATCTGGTCCCATATATATGGTTTTGAGTGGTAAGTTCGTTTTTATTTTTATATTGCTGACATCCTATCTGAATAATATACAATTGTCTTATATCTAATATTTGTGTTTCAGAATAGAGTAAAGAACTTGGATATCTTGCAGGTTTGTTGAGCATAATTCGGAGGAATCGCTTTTGAGAGATTTCGAGGGAATGTAGATAGTTCCTGGATACTCCTCCCCAACCAATAATGCCATAATTTAGGTGCGACTCTACCAAACTATGGTATAGTATTGTTTTATATTTAAAGCTCAAATATGGTCCAACTTGTTTGAATCTAAATAGAATACAGCGGAGTTTTTTGGTTAAATATTCCATATGATGGTTCCATCGTAAATGGTTGTCAATGTAGATGCCCAGATATTTAATTTTTTTTGCAGGTTTAATAGAAAAGTCTTGGTTGATATTCAGACTGTATTCTGGCAAGGATATTTCATGGCTACTGAAAGGTAAGTATACGGTTTTGTCAAAGTTTATTGAGAGTAATCTGCTGTCGAACCAGTCTTTGAGTTTTCCAAGATCATTTTCAATGTTTAATTTGAGATTATACCAGTCATCATTTTTATAATATATCACAGTGTCGTCCGCGAAACTGATTATTTTGCCGATTGTTTCCTGTTGAAATAGGTTATTTAGGTAAATAACGAATAGCACTGGCCCCAATACTGTTCCTTGAGGTACACCACAGTCAATGTTGATTTCTTTACTAATATGATTTTTGAATATAACTTTCTGTGTTCTGCTTGTTAAGTAGCTTTCGAATAGATTGTGTGCTAAAACCTCTTACACCCATGTCATCTAGTGTATCTAAAAGTATGGAGTGGTCAACAGTATCGAAGGCCTTTTTCAGGTCTATAAAAACACCGATGGACGGAGTACTTGAATCTAAAGATTCGTAGATATTTTTAGTCAAAGAATGAATTGCATCATTTGTGGATTTTTTCTCTCTAAAACCATACTGGGATGTCGACAGCAGATTGTATTTTGATAGGTATGCGGTAAGTCTCTTTTTAATAATTTTTTCAAAAACTTTGCTAACTGAAGAAAGAAGTGAAATAGGCCTATAATTTGAAGCATTTTCTGTATCGCCGTTTTTGAAGATTGGATTTATAAGTGATTTTTTCAGAATCGAAGGAAATATGCCCAATTCAAAGGATTTATTTATGATGTCCGTCAAAGGTTCACTTATGAATTTATGAACTAATTTTAGAGTTTCAGCTTTGATTCCATCAAGTCCGGGAGCCTTTTTGTTCTTTAAATTAATTATTGTATTTTCAACCTCGGTAGTATTTGTTGGTGTGAGAAAAAGTGAATTTTTATTTATATATTTTTTACATCTGTAGTTGGGATTTTGTCTTATGTTTTTTGCCAGATTTTCTCCCACATTCGCGAAAAAGTTATTAAAAATATCAGCAATGTCTTTTGGATCTGTGACAATCTCATTTTTTTCATTTTTTATATTGCTTATTCTTCTTCCTGTTTTGATATTTAAGATTTCATTTACAGTGTTCCATAGTTTTTTACTTTCATTTTGTTCTTTTTCTACTAATTTTTTATAATAATTTTCTTTGGCAGTTTTTATTTTTTTCTCCATTTCTTTTTTTCTCGCTAGATAATCATTTTTTAAGTTTTCATTATTTGGATTTTGCTTCCATAAGAAAAAGGAATGATTTTTTTTGTTGATTTGTTTTATCAATGACTTTGTTATCCAAGTTTTCCTTTTTCGTTCACTGTTTTTTATTTTAAAGTATTTGGTTGATTTTTGTACACATGTGTTTATGATGTTAATAAATTTTTCTGTTGTTAATTCGAGATCATGCATTGGATAAAGTTCATGTTTCCAATCAATGGAGCTTATTGTTTTTTGTAATAATTTTTCGTCTATTTTTTGAAAATATTTTTTATTATCATTCATTGGATATTTTTTTGTTCTATTCGAAACAATTTGTAATAACGTTATGTAGTGATCTGTGATTGTTGTTGATATAGTAAGAGGTAATATATTATTGAAGTTTTGTTGTTTTGATTTAATAAATATATGATCGAGACATGATTCAGATCCATTTCTCGTTCTTGTTGTGGTGTTAATAGTTGAATGGAAGCCATACTCACTCATCATGTCGAGATAATTTCTGATGATGATGATGATATCTTGGATGATATGGAACTGGAGATGAAATATTACACTGAAGCACATCAGGTGGAGATTTTAAGAGTGATGGGTAATGTGTGTAATTCAATGATGGAGATGAAGTTTTCTAGCCTTCACAATAACATCAAGAAGAACAGCAAACAGAAAACCAATTGACCAAAATGGAAGAAGTGGACATAGAAATTGGGCAAGGAGGAAAACTTCTACTAGTTTATGTGAATAAAAATGGTGAAAGATATTATTCCCAAATATCAAATGACAATGACACAATAATATGTACAAAATGTATGAGTATGTTCTGTTGTTGCTCCATTTTGATGAAAATTTACAAACTGATAAGTGAATTACTGATGTGTGATCAAACTATAATCCATAAATGTGTTTCATGTTGTAGTTGTTGTTATGCTGTATTTGGTTGTATCTTGTGAAAGTAAAGGAAAATCAGTATTCCCTTTCATAATTATGTGTTTCATTTGAAAATTATTTAATTGTCATAGTGAACATTCCAGAACCTCATTCTTCCCTAATGAAAAAACTCGAATTTTTGCATGAACTTTTATTGTTTACAATGAAGAAACCAGTACCTACCTTAAATAATATACATATTCTGTAGCACAGTTAGAATCATTATATAAATGTTGATGGCTGCAATCGATCTTGAAAATAACTTATTGTTCATGTGAATCATGATATTGTTCATTCTTAGCAGTCTCTCCAACCATATCTTCTGTTCCAACCCCTTCACTAGAATTCCATCGCCTTCATACCGTCCAGTGATATTTCTTGATGAATTCAATTATTGCTTCATACCTATACCACATTGTTGTGATAGCTGATTCCTTATGGTTCCATTCCGATCCATGCAAGTGTTGAATGGAATACCAACCACCATTGTTCACATCAAAATGGCAATTTCTCTACACAAAAAGTTATTTTTTCCATACTGGAAACCTTGTCCGTCAATTATGAAGATTTCACGAAGTCAACTTATTCACTATTTCGCAAAAAGATTTCCAAATAACCAATTTGCAATACGGCAATGTATTTGTTGTTCATACTCAATTTGAAATTTGACGTTGGTTCGTGATTTTCGCGAATAGTATTGAATTCGTGCCTGTATTATCTGATTCAGATCTGATGAGATGATTCGCATGTCAACACAAATTGTAACAAAGTTAAGTAGTTGCTTTCGCTCGGCTTCGCTAGACTCTACGCCCGCAAATGCAAAATTCGCTTGTCAAACAAAGTGTAATTTTTGATCCTAATAAAACAATCTTATATTCTCAAGTGGAAGATAACATATGGAAAAAGCTCATTTGTTTCTGTCAAAATAGACCATATTAGGTTGATATTCTCTTCTTCTATTTTTCTCCAATATGTACTCAACCACAGACGTGCTTTCCATCATTGACGTGATATTTGATAGGAAGACATACATACCCAGCAGAAACTACTCAGCAGCACTGAGAGTTCAAGACCACACAACAATATGCTCCGCAGAAACCATAGGGATAGCAACAGCAGCAAAAAAAATCATAGACTTCAAGATCGCCCAATCTCTCATCCTAACAGACTCTCTCAGTGCAATCCAGAAAATTACCAAAACAGGAATCAGATCAGAGACAGATAGCTATACACTCATGGCCAGACACTTTATAAAGAAAGCAGGAGACCAGGGACTGAAAGTAGTCCTAGGTTGGATACCAAGTCACACCAACATCAAGGGCAATGAAATAGTGGACACCATAGCAAACAAGGGAAGGAACAGAGTCGCAATCGACTACAAGGAAATAGAATACAGAGACCTCTTACCAAACATGAAAGCAACACTATGGACCCTCTGGGAAGAAGAATGGACAGAAATATGCTGCACGAAAGGAAGACACCTATATAAGATCCAGGATAAACTAAACAAGAAACCATGGTTTGATCAAATCAGCCTCAGCAGGAAACAGATCACCTCCATCACCAGAATGAGACTAGGCCACTGCCACACTCAAGCTCACCTCCACAGAATCAAAGTAACAGATTCCCCTCTATGCCCCTGCGGACTAATAGGTAACCTAAACCATGTATTACTAGAATGCCCTAACAACACCACTAACACAAACCGGCTATACAGAAAAATAGCATGCAGAAATCCCAGCATGCCTACTGCTTTATCAATGTTTGACCTGCTTAGAAATCCAAATGAGCTTACGACCACTGCCTTAACTGAATTCCTCACAGCAAGTAACCTCAACCTATAGTACATGAACTCATTCCAGAACACTGTCACGGGGTAAAGTGATGGTATTTTACCAGACGCACCGAAGTGCAGCTTTCCCTCCTCAATCCATTACAAGAAGACAAAAAACTGGGTAAATAGTCCTTTGAGGCTGAACCCAAAGGGGCCTTTAGAGAAGTCCCCACTGTTAAAGAAGAAGAAGAAGATAGGAAGACGATGGAGAAGATTCATGTAATCATAAAATCATTTTCTGACAGTTGTCATTAACTTATAACTTCGTCTTTGTGGATGTGTTGAACTTTGATTTCCTTTCTTGGAAATAACAATTATACCTATACCTAATCATTTCTTCTAGTATTGGTTTTCTATCAGAGTTTGTTGATTGGTTTGTGAGTGCGATTGTGTTATTTTGCAATGTCATCTGAAAACTGCGCACTCAAGGAGGTGAAGGTGTAATTGAATTATCAAGACATGGTTTCCCCAATCCCCACTGTTGTGAATTTGAGCCTCAAATCCTGAGGCGTCAATGGGTTCACGCCATATTCATTGGATATCAAGGTGAACTTTTTTTCTTGAATCACATAATATTTGGAACTTAATGATATTTATATTTCAGGAATGTGAGTTTTTGAAGTAAGCGAACATGATACTATATGTTTCCAACATTTTAAGGGAACTGTTTCTTGCCAATGAAGAATAGGAAACGGTTTTGGAAAGAGAGTACGGTCCCAAGTTTGTTCAAGGTAGAAATATATAAATAAAATGGTATTTAACAAATTTGTACCTATACTAACTAACTAATTATTAGTTTCGGTATGAAATTCACCAAGAACTTGACTTTGGTTCCTCTAAAAGTTGTTCCATAGTCAAAAGTCATTAAATTCATTTCAGAATGGTACAGGACATTGGAACTAGGGACAATATTTTTATATTTTCAGACTCGGCAATGTTGTTTGGAATATGATGCTGAAGAGGAATTCCTGCCTTAAGGAACAGGACCTGACGATGAAGAAGCATCTGAGGAGGAAACGGGCATTTGAACAGATATTATAGAATGATAATAAATAATAATAAAGTTCATTCAAAATGTTGACTTGAATATAAATTAAAAAGATACATATTGGTATTGAATATTCCTGTGGTTTAATTTGTGCCAATAATAGACACATCTTCTCATATTTAGTGAAGTTCGTAGCTTCAATAAGATGATTTAATAAAAAATAATCATTGTTTTACTTCAAAAATACTTCACCTATATACAATATTTGTACAATATATATAGTGTTTTCAAACTTATCTGCCAATACATCTGTACAACAATAAACAGGGTATCAGAAGAGAACAAACTATATAGTAGAATAAAAATTGAAATAATTCTTCATAATTATGTACAGGGTGGCCAACTAAGACTCCAGAGTTCGATTTCTCTGTTGTCTTGAGATATACAAAAAAAATTCATGAATCAAAATTGAAGTAATAACCGAGCTTCACATTTCAAAATTTCTTTGAAATAAACAGGGTGTTCCGTAAGGTCACAGCACATCAAAGCTATGTTTTTTTCTTTGGAACACCCTATATTTTATTTCATTTTTGAATCCTCCCTAAAGATCTGATTTCAACGACCCATCATACTTAGGGTCTAGCAGTGAAAGTTACTGACATATAGGGTGTGCAAAATCGAGATTTTCCAAGTTCAGGATTTTTTTCTGTCGAAACTGTTCATCATTCTTCAAAACGGTTTACATGTCCCTATCTCAACTTTTCACTCACTATCAATTGGTGTTCAATTGAAATTGATACAAGGTGGTAAAAAAATCTAAATTTATAATTTGTTTCAATCAAATGTCAATTGAACACCAATTGATAGTGAGTGAAAAGTTGAGATAGGGACATATAAACCGTTTTGACGAATAATGAACAGATTCGACAAAAAAAAATCCTGAACTTGGAAAATCTCGATTTTGTACACCCTATATGTCAGTAACTTTCACTGCTAGACCCTAAGTATGATAAGTCGTTGAAATCAGATCTTCAGGGAGAATTCAAAAATGAAATAAAATATAGGGTGTTCCAATGAAAAAAACATAGCTTTGATGTGCTGTGACCTTACGGAACAACCTGTGTATCTCAAAGAAATTTTGAAATGTGAAGCTCGGTTATCACTTTAATTTGAATGCGAAACATTTTTTTGTATCTCTCAAGACAACAGAGGTATCGAACTCTGGAGTCTTAGTTGGCCACCCTGTACAACCCTGAACAATAGAATACCATATATCTGAGGATGATTCCTATACAATCTTGAAATCACTTTACTCTAGTGAAATTCTGAGTGGCTCACTACGAAAATGGTCCTGAGTGTGCTGGAGTGGAATATCACATGTTCCTCATCATCTAATTGATTGCTTGAAAAATGGATAAATTGAATATACATTGGGGTGTGTATAATTTGTAGCCTAGAATGAAATGCCTGGCTATTTCCAGCAAACAAATCGTTGTTCTTACTGCTTATCTGGATTCAGCTCATCGAACTACAGGATGAAAAGTTTCTGATTTTATTCACTGCCCCATTTTCTTGTGTGTTTTTTCATAAAATCTTGTGAACTGGATATTTTTGCAGCTCGACTTTCAAGGAGGTACCTATCTATAAAAAATATAATGATATTTTGTGTTTAGAGCAGAATATCCATGAGACATTGATGAAATAACCAGATTGAGTCTAACCTTAGTGCTTCTATATATTTATTTCAGATGGTAAATTTTCCATTCTGTTCTGGAACATCATCATCCTTCTGGTACATTCCTTCTGAACATTACTCACATAATGATTTCTAATGTGATACTTCCACATCACTCATAGTTTTCCGTTTTTCAACTGAAAAGCTATTAATGTAAGTACTCTTCGCTGTAGGTAGGTACCTGAAATTTTCAAGTATATAGTGATTCCGATGTGTACATGGTTTACATCACTAAAGACATGTTTTCACTGCAAATAATGGAATTTCACGAATTATAGAGTAACTTATCAAAAATATAGAAGGAAAAAAGCAGCCCCTACCTTTCTGCTTGGCTTGCATGTCGAAAAAGTGTAATAGCACTATTGAGTTTCCGAAGTTTCCACAGTTCCAACTTAAATTCAAGTTGCATCATGAATCATACTAACAGCATTGCCTAAACATCTTCCTGCTTCCATTCAAGTATAGGTAGATGGTTTTCATAAGCATCTCAGTTTTCATACTTGATAATATCCTTCGTGATAATGTTTCATTTTCGGGATTCCACATGACAGATTTTCATTTACAAACTTGACAGGACCATGAAAAATGTTACGGTTAGGTCTGACACATGAATAACTTAGTTTACTTGGTTCACATTGATGTCTCTGTACTACTGAACGCCTTCATTTATTTTTTCAAAGAACAGACAATATTATGCTCTCGCCTACTAACTACCTAACTAGGTTTCCATTTAGATCGACAATGCATACATAATTATGTGTTCTAAAGCTGTGTGTGAAAAATCAAACTCTTGAGAACAAAGTACTTACGAACAGGATAATCGGCCTTGGTAACATTAGGAATGTCGCTGTATTCAATTCTAAATTTCCATATTTGAACATAGTAAGGCCAAAATTACATATTCGTATAAGTTCAAAGAATATTGTAATCAACAGTGATAAAAGCAGGTATCCAAAACAACCGTTGTATTCGGTGACAGTTGTATACAATTTGTTATAAAGTATCCTAAATCTTTTGAATCGTTCCAAAGTGTCCGATAGGTTCAAGCCGCTCGTTTCATTCAAATGCTCCAATTGGAATCCATATCTTATTTCAACAAGACTTGTAAACTCCCAAATGGTGACTATCATAATGAATATACGAGTAATGTTCAATGAAGATACGAATATTGCATAATAATTATCGAAATGTCGTATAGACTCTTTTGCAGAGTACCAGTCAATGAGCCAGATCGCCATCGCTAAACAGTAAATTGTAGCAAATATGGAAAATTTTATGAATGGTTTTGGGTATTTACTATATGTGTGACTGTAGGTAGTTGAGAGATTTTCAAATATTGTCTTCCACACATTTCCATTTCTTAAAGAGCATAAGAACCAAGTTATATGTAATCCGATATAAGCACTAGATGTCAAGAACATAGACACAACAAACAGAGGATCGTTTTGAATCGTTGTTGAAAATTCGTATTCTTCTCTCATGGAGAAGAATACTGAACTCAAGTTGACCATGTTCAGTATGGTAGAGTACGTTATGCCAACATATCTTCTTGAATTCAGCGGGTATATGCCTAAAATACCTCCGAACTTGAAACACATTTCTAAAGACACTGTATCAGCTTTCGAGTTTTTCATTATTGCTTTTCTCTTGTCACTATAGTTGAAAAAACGAACGTTGAATGTTCAAAGATCTATATAATACTAAATATGTATTTTCATCCTGTTTTCAATAGAAATACAAAAAATTAATCCATTAGGTTGATTGAAAATAATTTCCGATTGCATTGAAAATAATCGATAACTCTTACGCATTGGTAATTTGTGTAATATTCTGAACCTATAAAAACTGTATTTTCCACTATTTACATACAGGGTCTTTCCGAACTTGTAGCGAAAATTTTATATTTTATTCACTTTCGGCTGAATCACAAAAACCTACGTACTCTTGCAATAAATATTGTCACTGCGTTTTTGTGATGGTTTTGAACGTTCAATAATTCGAAAGATGATATATATTCTGTGAAAAATGTTGATGATTCATTAAAGAAGCACCCCATTTTACACGAAAAAAAAGGATTGTTGCATCAACAAATTACTTATGCTTGAATTATTTTTGCTGGACTGAGAAATTTTTTGTTGAATAAACCAGACACATCACGATTATTTCATGGAAGCAGCTTGTTCAAATCAAGAATGTAGTCTAATTGAATCAACAGTATGATATCAATTCCATCAACAAAAGATATGGTTTTCTTAAAAACTAATTATGTCGATCTAAAAAAATTTCGATGTTGATACAACTATAGAAATTTCTATAGAAATTTTGTTGATTCGATCAAAAAATAATCATTTTGATGAGAATGTATCTTTGAAACAACATACAAGTATTCTTATTCCGATGTAGCAATGAACTCGTTTCGAACGGATCATTTGCTCGAATAGTGTAACAAAATATGTGATATCAATGGATGAATCGAGCTTAGGATGATTAGCAATCCGAAATAGTTTTGCATCAGCTGAAGAGAAGTAGAGGCTGGAGATCTATGCTAGAAGTCGACTAGGTTCCTAGTTTAGTTTATTCTATTGATGTGAAATTTCAGAAATACTGAATTTGGTTCAACAAAACAATTTGTCGAATGGAAATACAGTTCCTCTTGAATAAACGAAATATTTCATTGAATCAACAACATATTTCATTGAATTAACCAAATATTTCATTGAATCAATCAAATAATTCATTGAATCAACCAAATATTTCTTTGAATCAACCAAATATTTCTTTGAATCAACCAAATATTTCTTTGAATCAACCAAATATTCGATTGAATCAACCAAATATTCGATTGAATCAACTAAGTATTAATTTATTTATTCATTCATTCATTCATTCATTCATTCATTCATTCATTCATTCATTCATTCATTCATTCATTCATTCATTCATTCATTCATTCATTCATTCATTCATCCATCCATCCATCCATCCATCCATCCATCCATCCATCCATCCATCCATCCATCCATCCATCCATCCATCCATCCATCCATCCATCCATCCATCCATCCATCCATCCATCCATCCATCCATCCATCCATCCATCCATCCATCCATCCATCCATCCATCCATCCATCCATCCATCCATCCATCCATCCATCCATCCATCCATCCATCCATCCATCCATCCATCCATCCATCCATCCATCCATCCATCCATCCATCCATCCATCCATCCATCCATCCATCCATCCATCCATCCATCCATCCATCCATCCATCCATCCATCCATCCATCCATCCATCCATCCATCCATCCATCCATCCATCCATCCATCCATCCATCCATCCATCCATCCATCCATCCATCCATCCATCCATCCATCCATCCATCCATCCATCCATCCATCCATCCATCCATCCATCCATCCATCCATCCATCCATCCATCCATCCATCCATCCATCCATCCATCCATCCATCCATCCATCCATCCATCCATCCATCCATCCATCCATCCATCCATCCATCCATCCATCCATCCATCCATCCATCCATCCATCCATCCATCCATCCATCCATCCATCCATCCATCCATCCATCCATCCATCCATCCATCCATCCATCCATCCATCCATCCATCCATCCATCCATCCATCCATCCATCCATCCATCCATCCATCCATTCATTAATTCAATTTTCCAACCTTCTGCTCCATCATGGTTCTTGATTCACGATAATATCTTCTTTCTAAGAGAAGATACAAGTGTTTGAAGAAAATATGGCATTTTTTTATTATTATTAACAATAATTCAGAACCTACAGAGCATCTTTGGGATGAACTCCAGAGGCTCATTCGGCGACTTTACCCGGCCTTGTCAGAGACTCTTCAAGAGACACGATTCGCCTTTCAAGGAGAATTTGAGGCCATTCCTCAACACTGCTTGAGAAATTAGATCAATTCGATGTCATGCTGTATTTCAAGCTCGAGTAGGGCATACTCGTTATTGACTACATCTAGGAGGTCTGCTTCACATTTGTTTTTAGTAATTGATGTTTCCCTCTGCTCTGACTACTTAGAAGAAGAGTTGTCAATCGATAAGTTCATGTGTCTCCTCAGGGGCTCACAACTTCTGAATACTGGAATGATAAACTCGAGGTACCCTGGCCAGATATCCACCAAACTTCAACTTGTCTTGGGTGATATCCTCTGCTCTCTTTCTTTTTCAATCCATCCTATCGGCCTTCCTTGGCCAACTTCTCTTTTCCTCTTCCCCTCCAAGCCCAACTTCACCATCAAGTGGTGTGGGGAGGACAGACCGCTGTCGCTGGACAGATGAACTATTTTGGGACCATATTTGCTATCTCTGGGCCAGTTTGGACAATCTATGGATATCTGTGGCAAAGATGGGGCGATTTGCTGATATCTGTCTAGGTGGCTAAGGGCTGGTCAACGAGGCTCTGGCAACCTTATCCAAGCTGTGGCGATGGATAAATCATACCGAGGTATGGTGTCGCTAACGGGGCTTCTGGAAAATAGGGCGAGTAAACAGCCTTAGCCCTGTGCAGGGGGCACCACAGGGTAGGACCAGCCCCTTTCCCCGTCACTCGTAGGAGAACGAAAACGTTTCGCCTTCTTCGTATACGAGAGGGATCGCAGGAACCTGAACGAAAAGGGTCATTCATATCGACGTGGCATGGTGAAATTGATAACGCCATGTAAGTTAGATACAATGGGCCACTAGGAACAAGTGTCGTCGGAGACATCGGTCAGACGAGCTTACAAACGGGGTGGAGAATTTCCCCAGTAAACACAACTCGTTTCAGAAACATTTCAAAAGTTCCCTAATACGTGTAATCTGAAACATTCCAGTTAACATAAAGGAAACATTTCTGAAGCTCTCCTTGCTATGTGAAATATTTCATAAATATGTCAATACATACGTTTCATATTCGTTACAAAAATACTCTGCTTTTGAAATATCTCACATAAATCTCTAGACGTGTCATCTGAAACATTCCAATGTTAACATAAAGGGAACATTTCTGAAGCTCTCCATGCTATGTGAAATATTTCAGAAATATGTCAAAACATACGTTTCATATTCGTTACGAAAATTCTCTGCTTGAAATGTCTCACGTGTATCTCTAGACGTATCGTCTGAAACATTCCGATGTTAACATATAGGAAAGATTTCTGAAGCTCTTCATGTTGAGTGAAATATGTCAGAAATATGTCAATACATACACTTCAAAATCATTGCAGGAATTCTCTGCATGAATTTGGATCACGTGGATCTCTAGACGTGTCATCTAAAACATCGCAATGTTGACGTAGGTATGTGAAATATATCTCTGTTGTTATGCGTAATGTGGAACATCTTTGAAATGTTTCTATACAGGTGTTTACTATAGTTGTTCATAATTCAAACGTTCCCATAGTACTCTAATACGTGTCAACGATAATATCTCTCTACATTAACCTCTAGAAAACATTTCAGAAATGATATAAAACTATTCAATGAGAAAAGTAAACCACATATTTTGAAACTTCGTATGCTGACGTTCCCAGGTTCATGATTCCGGCAATAATTAATCACCTGCTATGGTGTGATCAATGAAGACGGGTGGTTAATCTGGCAACATCGGCATGTGACAGTCCGAACCAATAAGCACGGCCGGCTCCGACTTGATCCGACTGTCCGGTCCAAGAAGATAATTATGCCATTCTAGCGTCCCTTGGTATTGCCTGGTATTGTTATTTTAAAACTTCAAAATGACAACTATGAATATGAAGAAGGTGAGTAGGTTTACCTGTACATTCACTAAATATTCGATGCTTGATTGAATGGAATAAAAATCAGCCCAAAATTGAATACATCGATGGTAGGGCGGTAGTGGCGAAAATAACCTCAAATTTTTTGTACATTGTTTTGTCGGTCTTAACATTTTTTCAGGTGCTGTCCAAAAGAGGTTTTCTGTTACGGATATGGAATTCGAAAAATATGTAGCAGCTTGGTTTCGCTAATCAGGTCTCAGGTTAGCCAGAGAAAAGGAGAATATTAAATGAAATGTTTTTTTATTATAACTTAATGAGTTTTTTCATAGTATGAAATCCAGTTTTATTTTATCCACCCTGCTTTTTTTCCCATATACCTATATTGCTTTACTTTCATTATGAGTAAGTGATCTCAATTAACTGCTGTGATAATGTAGTCTTGGTATGAACTAAAAATGGTTTTATATTTGAAATGTTGCAGTATCAGCAAAAGAAAGCCGTATCGAAAATGTTTCACAAAAGTCATGTTGGAAATGTTGCGAATAGTGCAATAAGGAAATGTTTCATAGACACTATTTGTGAAACGTTACATGAAATGCAATAGTGAAATTTCTCAAAGATGTTTATGTATACTGTTTATTGAATGAGTCACGGAGATTTGGGTTGAAACATCCCAATGAAACATTACACACCCTAGGTCATTCTTAGTCTCTAGAATTTCTTCACAGAGTTTGTTTCAGGAACGTTTCAGAAACACAAAATGGTTTACTGGGTAGTGAGTATACCCTGGAGTCAGGCTACTCCCACACTATCCAAGGGGGGATTAGACCCTTATATGATCTACATAAATGATTTCAACCACCTAGACGAAAAAATAAGTTCATGTGTGTTCTGCAGATTTTGAAAAATCTATACATCCTACTATTGTGGGATCAAACTCCAATCCAAAACATGATGAAGCTAAGTTCAATTACTCACTTTTGCCACGAGGCTTTGAGAAGTAAAGCGTGAAATAGTAACTTTTGTTTCTTCCTGGATAGGTTAGGTTAGGTTCAATGTGAGCGGGGCGAAATCCGCCCCTCCACTGCGACCCCAGATGGGTCTATTGTGGCTCACCCCTAGAGGTTACAGTTCACTGTACAATCCACATCTTTTTATAAAGTTCATGGTTGAATCAGGTGAGATTTGTCTGCATTCGATAGGTTCTAAATTAAAGCCAAATATATCGAACCTTAGTCTCTCTAAGTAAGAGCATGAACATAATATGTGTTCAGCCGTTTCGTCTTCCACATAGCAGAATCGACAGTCCGTTTGTTGGTTCAGACCCATCCTTCCCAGGTGGTATCTTAGACGACAGTGTCCCGTAAACAGTCCTGTCAGAATTCGCAGGTTACCCCTGCTTCATGGTTTAACCCTGGTAATTCAGACCAGTACGTGAGTCTCTTTCCCTCCGCCCAGTCCGAGATTGTTGTTTAGGCCACACTTGTGGTGATCCCAAAGTATGGTTCTGGTCCTATGAACACATATTCACCCACACCAAAGAAACTCTGTTGTTGGCACCCAGGCATTCTAGGGTTTCATAACAGCTCCATACAAGCGTGAAATTTATCTTGCTGGAGCTCAGTGCTTTAAGAGCAGCCTGACTGTCTGATACAATGCTGATGTTTTTGTTTAGTAGAGGTCTATTCGTCAACTCTCTGGCACACAATTCAATTGCAAAGACCTCTGCCTGAAAGATTGTAGCATACTCAATGAGATTGACGGAGATTTCCGTCTTTGGTTTTCTGCTGAACACACCGGCTCCGACTCCGAGAGAGGTGTTCGAACCATCCGTGTACATAACGTGTTCGGTCTCTAGGAATTGGACTAATCCACTTACCTACTCGTCTCATCGAAAAGAGGACTTCAAAATACTTTTTCACGTGTGTTTGAGTTGCCAGTATGTCGGGAACCATTCCTAGAGTTTTTGGTGATTTTTATTTCATACAGTATCCCGGAGTGGTCCAGCAGTCGCCCCCCTCTAATTTGTTTTTCCAATGATAGGAATCTGTAGGAAACCATCCTGGCTTCCCTCTCCAAGACAATGTGGAGGGGAGTTAGGTTCCGGAGGTTTTCCATCTGCCGTTGGAGTAGAGGACATCGCCCCTGTAATGGCCAGGCATGCCAGCGGCTGAAGGCCAGCGAGCTTTGCCCTGGCTGTTCCCTGCAGACCTTTCCACCAGACTACCGAGCCATACGTGACCATTGGTTTTACCATTGTTTGGTAAATCCAGTAAATTTGTTTGGGGTTCATTCCCCATGATTTGCCGCATACGCTTCTGAGATTCCAGAGGAAAAATCTGGCTTTGTTGATAGTTTTTGCCAAGTGGGCGTTGCGGGTGAGTCTTTCATCTAGGGTGACCCCTAGATAATCATCAAGCTTCTTTTGGGAATTAGAATTCGAGTAGACATTTATGAACATGAATCTACGATTTGGTCAGAATTTTGCCAAAATCGGACAAGAAACTGAAAAGTTACAGGGCGATTCATTTGACTATTTGTCTGACCAAAACCTCGTCCTATACCAGATGAAATATTACGTATTTAAGAAGAGAGAGCATTTTGTGGTTGAACTATCCCAATTAGCAGTAATATAATGTGCTTTTTTAGAATTGATATACTGGTAAACCTATGAGAATTTACTCGGTGTGAATATTAATGATTCTCGTTGAAACATAATATTGTTCTATTTCGGTTATTACTGTTATCAGGCGAATGAAGTAGGTACCCATCTAAAAAATAAAACACAATAATGACAATGATAATATTCCGATAATTTGACATTTATCGCTCGGTAATTCTACTAATTGGCCATGCAGGATGCATTTACCTATTCCTTTTATCGTTTCATCTTTCACCTGACGACTCAATATTTTCTACCACTTTCAATCTTTTCGTTTAGAACAATGAGCTTGTCGGAATTTTAAAATGAAATCCCTGTATTTATTGATTTTCTTGGCTGTTTTATGCCAAAATTCGATTTCCGTTTCGGAGGCTATGAAAATTCATTCATGGCATCGAATATTTTTCAATTATGTGAGAGGAAAAGCTGATGATATTCTAGATAATGCAGGTGGTAATACGCAGTGTGCCCAAGATTTGAAAAGTTTGTTCAACGATTTTATTTACATGGAAAAATGGGCCCTCGAAAGTAAGTACTGATATTATTCAATCCAAGATTACCAAAGCGTGTATAGAATAGGCTAACAATTTTATTTAAAAAAATGTAGAGTTCGGAATGAGGAGTGCCCAGTAAACCATTTTGTGTTTCTGACACTTTTTTGAAACTAACTCTGTGAAATATGAAATATTTCACTTATACAGGGTGGGTCACGGTCGATGCCACCTTAGACGTTCACGGAGAAGGTGACATAAGATCATCCTGAAAATTTGGTTACACAAGTAATTGCTCTTGATCTATCGATTAAGAATATTTTCAGCATTGCAGCGTTGTCGCTCATACCAGAAAGTAGCAGCATCTTTGTTATTTCATATTGGACACCCTGTATATTACCGCATTTTTGAAGTTATCATCACTTTCTGATTATTTCTGCCTCATACTATCCGATAACTATCTCAAACCGTTTTTGAGATATTGATTATTTTGCATATTTTTTATCCATAGCTCGAATTGAATGTTTATTTCTGCGGTATTTGGATTCTTAGGAAGTTGCAATTTTGTGTTCAGTTCATCAAAATCATGTATAATGATTCTGTAGAGAGAAGTTTGTTCTGCGTTGTGCAGGGTCAGGGTCATTCAAAATTCATGATATCATGATCTTAGTGCTAGATACAAAAAGGGTTGGAAATGCGGTTTTTCAAATAGGACACCCTGTATTTCATGAAATATCCTGGACGTTGACTAAATTCCCTTTGAATTGATACATCATACCTAAATAGCCAGAATTCCGAGATAGGGGCAATTTCCTAAAAACATCGAATTATTTTTCCCATATTCACCTAAGGTGGCTATTGAATGTCATGATGGTCATGGCATTATAAAAATTTGACAATTAGTGCATTAGTATTAATACCTTTTTGTTCATTAGTTGTAGATCAGGATACGTTTCATTGAATTTTCTGCACGTTCTTGCTATAATTCCCTCACATTTTCCATAAAGAGTAAACAATTTCATCAGAATTTTATTTGAATGGCTGTTTTCCTCCATTTCTTTTCTTTTTCAGTCACTTCCGTTGAGAAACACACTAAGGTATTATTACTAATGCACTAATTGTCAAATTAATGCCATGTACCATCATGACATTTAATAGCCACCTTAGATGAATATGAGAAAAATAATTCGATGTTTTTAGGAAATTGCTCCTATCTCGCAATTCTGGCTATTTAGATATAGGAACATGATATATCAATACGAATAGAATTTAGTCATCTTCCAGGATATCTCATAATATACAGGGTGTTCCATGAAAAAAAAAACGCACCTTCAACCCTTTTTGTATCTAGCATTAAGATCATGAATGTTGAACGACCATGTATAACGCAGAACAAATTTATCTCTACAGAATCAATATAAATGATCTTTATGAATTAAACACAACATTGCAACTTCCTAAGAATCCAAATACCGCAGAAATAAACATTCAATTCGAGCTATATTTTGGATAAAAAATATGCGAAATAATCAATAACTCAAAAACTGTTAGAGATAGGTATAGGATAGTATGAGGCGGGAATAATCAGAAAATGATCATAAGTTCAAAAATGCGGTAATATACAGGGTGTCCTTTTTGGAATAACAACGCTGCTACTTTCTGGAATGAGCGGCAAAGCTGCATTGCTGAAAATATTTTAGATCGATAGATCAAGAGCAATTACTCGAGTAACCAAATTTTCAGAATGATCTTATGTCCCGTTCTCCCCGTAAACGTCTAAAGTGCCATCGACCGTGACCCACCCTGTATACTCTGAAACATTTATGAGACATTCTCGCCCAGACCGTAAATGACCTAGGGTGTGAAATGTTACATTGATAAGTTCCAATTGCAATGTCTCTGCTACATTTGATTGTTTTGCCCGAGGTCATACAGGAGCGTCTCAAAGTCATCTCATTCGCACATTAACTGCAGGGTTATTGAAGAACATTTCACTAGGTACTGCGTACTGCACTACTTGAAATATTTCACAGATGCACTCCTCGAGATGTTTTAACAGAAAATCTTCAGATTCAACTTGTATGGAACATACTAGAATCATTTGATATTTTGATAAATTTACTAACGACATAATAACAAACATTCAACTTTGAAATACTATAGAAATATTAACTTCTATCATATTTCATAGTTGAATGTTTGTTTTGTCATTAGTGAACCCCAATTGACATTGCAGTTTACTAAAATATGATTCTGTGTAGGTACTAGGTACCCACCAAACAGTGCTGTAAATCAATTATTGATGTAGTACGTAAGTTGTTGAAAACATAAAATTCTAGTGCATCTGTAATAAAGATAGATACAAACGTGAAGTGTTTTGGGATCACAAGTTGAAATTCAAAGACCCCCGTCATTCCTCGCTCACACAAGTGTCTCGAAGACTTCTGAGGGTTGCTCGTAAGGGAGCAACGGGATGATGAATAATAGTTATTTATGTATCAAGGGCGTAAAGTTGGCGCTAGCCGAGGGCCATTACACGCTGAAGGCCATAAACGCATTTCACGCACGTGATACATACAAAATTTTATGCACTAGTGGTTTATTTTCTGACTCGAAAGTAATGACTACAGATTTCCATAAACTTATATTCCCCCGAATTCAATTTGTTACGTATTAATTCAGTAATCAAGAGAAGCGTAATGTTCCTGGATGATTTATATTTATACACATAAAAAGTATCGTACGAATATTGCAATTATCGTGATAGTGAAACTATTTGATCTCTAGAAGAGATTCATTCTTCAGAATTTCACAATATGCATACCCAGCATATATTTTGACGTTGTCAAGCAAGCTGATGGTTGTTGTCTATAGCAATACATCCAATAAACAAGCTGAATTGTCATTCTTTGACTGAAAAGTAGAAATAAGTGATAATAATAATAGCGAGACAATGGAATCGGATAATAAGCCCGTGGGCGGTGAAGTGCACTTTACGGCCCGTGGGCCATAATAGGCCCGTGGGCGGTGAAGAGCAACTTAACGCCCGCAAAACCGGCCGGTGAAGTGCACTTTACGGCCTGTGGGCCATAATAAGCCCGCGGGCGGTTTTTTATTTGAGATATGTTGGTTGTATATAATTAACAGTTTGTGTGGAAAATTGTTTTTCGTTTTCAGTGTTTGATGCTTGTTCCAAGGGATCCAGTGGTGTTCTTGCTGGAAATCTTTATATGACTGGAAATTACGATCAATGCTTGAATATTGCTGAGAATAAAAGTGGAACGTTAATAAATGGACAATATTGCACGGTTGTGCTGAATCCCAGTAACAAATATTCTAGTGATTTGGACTTTCTAATGGATTCGGCAGCTGTGAGTAATATAGGAAGACTTCTTTAATATGGAATTTGGGGAAATAAAAGTGTGGACCCTCCTACAACTCCTCCAAAATTGCTACAAAGACAGGGTCATGCCAATTTTCAGGTGATATAAGGAAAAAGTCTTAATCTGATCCCAACAATATATCTTTGAAATATTCACATCCAGTTTTGAATCGCCCTGTATTTTGATTTCTCAAATGAATATCATTCTTCCGTTATTCTTTCATAACAATGCGTACTTCACATTTTATCATTTTTACGAAAAAGCATTAGAGAATATTATTATACAGGGTGATTCATTGGGAAATGCGCATACAGTAAGGGTTGATGCAGGGGCGGATCCAAAGGGGGGGGCCATGGGGCCATGCCCCCCCCCCCCCTCGGGAACCTCATGGATATGTAAAAATGTAGGTATTTTAAATAAATGAAAAAATTTGTGTATATGTCTTTATAGCTAGAAACTTCGCAACAGCTCTGAGGAATTGCAAATTGCTGTTTGGCAAATATGTTTTCGATAACACTGCCACTCAGTAATTTGCTCCAAACAAAAAACTCAGACAAAAAACAGTATTTAAGCTAACGATGTTGTTAGTATCACTCTTCTGATGACGTTTCAAAATAAAAGGGATGATATTCTAAATACTATCTAAGTATTTCGAATGAAGCCAAACAGAAATTGAAAGAACTGAATGTTGAATTTTCGATGCTGAGAATAATAGGAAGACTGATTCATAGACCAAATCCTACGGTTTCCTCAGTGGATGACCATTACAGAATAACTATTTCATCCCAGTATTATCCTTGATCTGAATGATAGACTATCAGAAAATAAATTGAATCTATACAACCTTCACCTTTGTGTGCCATCAATAACTAAAAACAAAACAGATGAGGGAATATATGAGGTATGAGAGATATACTTGAACAGTTTCCGACCATTTTTGAGGAGAATGATGAAATATCCTTTCAGAAGATCGTTTCTGATATGGAAGAAAATGTGGGATACTAAGCGAAATATACCGAACAATGGTGTAACTGCCCTGAAGGGATGTGACAAACATTTGTTTCCTAACATGAACATTCTTCTGGAACCATTATGTTGCCTGCCTGTAAGTGTTGCATCTTCTGAAAGAAGTTTTTCAACACTCAGAAGGCTGAAAGATTGGATAAGATCTAGAATGGTCCAAGACAGGTTAAATGGATTGGCATTGATGCATATTCACAGGGGCATCTGCAGCAGTCTGAATGTTGATGATATCATCCAAAGATACGTTAGGCAGAAGAATAGAAGACTGGAATTTGTTTTCTTTATTTTATATATTTTTATTTTTGTCTGTTTCATTCGTTTTGTTTTTCGAAAGAAATATTTTTATTCACTTTTGAACCCAAGTTCTTCAAGAGAAATATTTTTTTATCAACTTTTTTATCCAATATGATTTATCACAGAAGTCTACATATATTGATGGAATAAGAATAGTTTGAACTTGTTTTTTTACACCAGTAATTTCGATACTTGAAAGGAAACTAAAGATTTTATGTTTACTATAATCAATTTTTTCAATGAAAAAGCATTTATCTCAGAAGGTCACCATATAATTTCTCTTCCGCGCTAACCTTATTGAGCCGTGACTTTCTATGCCCCCCCCCCTCAAACATCGTCTGGATTCGCCCCTGGGTTGATGGAGGACACCAAGGTGCTTCTAAATAATCCATATATCATAGCTCTATCATTCTACATAAGCAAGATACAGAGTGAATAATTGATTTTTTCCAAATAATTCAATTGATCATAACTTATGAACCACCGTATACATTTTTTTGATATTTGGTTTGTAAGTTCTTTGTCCACAGTGATGACGATTGACATAATGAAAAAAGTCTTTTTCCACATCCGGCCTTGAAAAAACTAATAAGTAGGTTTCGAATCGAAACAACATCCTGTATATCAATATTTCAAAATCTCAATTACAAATTTGGGAAAAGCAGGAAAAAATAGGTAAGACTGGATGTATTTGGTGTTTCCGCATACAACTTTTTTACCTATTAAAATGAGTCAAATCTAGAAATTTCAATAATGAGGTGGCACAAAATTAAAAAAAATAATTTGTCGTCCCCAAATGGCCCTTTTCAATTTTCAATCCATGAAATCATCAACTATTTATATCTCATTTTCCTGATTTTTCGATACCAACCTGGTTGAAAAACCAGAGGACAAGTCCATGTTTGGGGCAAATTATTATTATCAATGACTAACTTTAAATACCCTGTATGTGTAAGAACATTATCATAACATTTGTTCATCGCACCACATTTGAAACAACTAGTGATGTGAAATTCTCGAGAAAGTATTTTTGGTGAACTTTCCTCGAGCATGAACGAGAAAAAGCGAGCATAAACAAAAAAGTATTCAAAAACTCACTTTTCGCGGCTTTTTCTGAAAATGCTTAAAATACTCAGGATTATCGAATTGCTAAAAATGCTGAAAATTTTCTTGATGCTGCATAAGATAATGATCCTCTTTTTGAATGTAGGTACCGCGCTGAATTTCAGACACAATGCCATGATGTATGAAATGTTCATAAGATATAGGTACTTTCTAGAACAACAACGTTATTGTCTTCCTGTATCATTTGACCCATCACGGATTCGGGACATTTCACATATTTTATTACAATTATTAAATTTGCAAGAATACATGTCATTGCCAATTTGTTTTTATGAAGAGAGAAATCGAATGCCTCATTTTATCCTGTGCTTATTAACTTGAATGTACAGTAATTTTTGAATCTGGTGCGCGAAATGATTAATTATGGTTGAACAATTAGACCAAAATGGTTTCTTGGATGTTTGCATGAAGGTTATAATACAAAAAATCTCATATAGTTTACATGCAATGCGTGAAATATATACTTCGCGCACGGTGTCAATGGTGTCATGGTAACGTGAGAAACTAAAGAAAAGTGTCACATAAATTCTTATCAATGCGCGAACCTTGTCATTTTCTGACGTTTGTAGAAAACTTACCTATAAATCAAGTCAATTTTCTGCGAGGAACCAAAAATGTACTACTAATGATTATCTGTAATCACACACGATGACCTTCACCCAAGGAAAGGAATGTGAAAGGCAATTTACATGCGATACACTTGTCTCGATGGTGACGGATACGCTTACGCGCGTAAGCGTAATATATCAATCAACGACCGGGATCAAAGCAAGCGGATGAAGCGCGCTCTGATTGGCCGGGATAGGGCTGAGAATTCTCTTACGCGCTGAAAATTCTAGTTCATGCTGAAAATTCTCGTTCGTGCTGAGGAACGATCTATCATGCGCGAACGAAAGATTTATCGTGCGCGAACTTTTGCGAACGTTCCCACAGCATCAAGGGAACGTTCCGTTCCCCCTTTTACATCACTAGAAACAACAATTATGAAAATGAAGAACAATGCCCATTCCGAAAAGATTATAACTTTGTTTTACACAAAAATAACGTCGCCATAAACCTACATTTGAAAGTTAAAACACAAGAGAGAATAAAAAAACTAGAAATTTCTTTATCCACATCCAATAATTTTTTAGCTAGATCATAATCATATCTCGACTCTTCTGATGAATTCTTGATAATTATGAAAGAACAAAGCAGTCTGTATGTACACTTTGGGTTTGATATTCCAAATCGTTGTAATTGTCAAGTTGGCTGATGTTACAGTACAATTTTGACGTTGATTGATGAGTTTGTACTTGGTTCTTTCATTTTGTGTTCTAACGTTATTTGTTGATGACAGTTATTGCTTACTCAATGAAACACAAATTTGATAATAATGAAAATGTTGTATGTCTGTGGATTTAACTCAAAACAATTTGTTGCAATGACATTTTTGTTTGACATAAAGTTATAATTTGTTAGAAATTGGCATTGTTCAACATTTTCATAATTGTTGTTCTCCATGTAGTCCAATAAACAAATGCTATGATAATTTTATGATGATTTTCTTACAGATACAAGTTCGTCATTCATGATAATAATTTGTCCCAAATACGGACATGTCCTCTCGTTTTCAATTAATTACCATCATCAGGGACCACAGAAGATTTGTTTCACCATTTTGTGCCACCTCATTATTGAAACCTCTAGATTTGACTCAAGTTAATAAACAAAAGGAAGAAGAAAAACTCGAAGTCATCTCCCCAACTTTAATAATGATGTAGTCAATCAAAGGGACATATTTCGGACTTATAAAAGTCCATCTTCAGCCGTATTTTAGAAGTTACCACAAGCAAAGGCATATGAAAATATACATATTATTATAAAAACCAAAAATTGACTTACATGGAGGTGAACATTATATATTTTTAGAAATGGATGCCGATGTCTGTCATCATAATATCGTTATTGTTGATGAATTTATTAACAATCACGATATTATGATGACAGACATCGGCATCCATTTCTAAAATAAATAATGTTCACCTCCATGTAAGTCAATTTTTGGTTTTTATAGCAATATGCCTTTGCTTATATAGTAACTTCTAAAATACGGCTGAAGATGGATTTTTATAAGCCCGAAACATGTCCCTTTGATTGACTACATCATTATGAAAGTTGTGGAGATGACTTTGAGCATTCCTTCTTCCTTTTAAAAAATTTTACTCCTCTTGGAGCAAACATGGACTTCTACCAGAGATCATGTTAACAAGTAAAAAAGTTGTATGCGGAAACACCAAATACATTCAGTCTCACTTATTTTTTCCTGCTCTTCTCAAATTTGTAGATGAGATTTCGAAATATTGATATACAGTGTGTTGTTTCGACTCGAAATCTACTTATTAATTTTTTCAAGGCCGGCCTTGCAATAAGATTTTTTTCATTATATAAATCGTCACCACTATGGACAAAGAACAAAAAAATTATAGAGTGGTTCATAAGTTAAGATTAATTGAAAATATTGGGGAAATCAATAAATCACCCTGTATCTTGGTTATAAAGTATGATTAACCCATGAAATATGGATTATTCAGAAGCACCTCGGGGTCCTCCATCTACCTTACTGTTTGAGCATTTCTTAATGAATCAACTTCTATAGGAGAATACATTTTAGATAATCATTCGATTTGAAGTGATGGTTTCGACGTTGATCTTCTTTACCAGAAACGTCAAATATACCAGTAGTACGTGAATGAAACGTCGAAAAAACGTACGTGTGCCACATTTAGTAGGACCTTTCTTCCTCATTTCAGATATGTGACTTCTTAGGAATTAAATTGAGCATGCAATCAACCGATATCATCAAAGTGGTCAAAATGAGTTATGGATTATGTATTCCAGACTCCTGTTCGATAGGCAATTTGCAGGCAATTTGGGACTACGTAGAACACACTTTCAGACTTCCTGTTCACGTGCAATTCAGCGATCAACTTTGTAGGAGTAAGGAGAAGGCAATAGATAATATATTCCCCGTCGACAAATACATAATGTAAGTGTAGATTTCAGTATATTCATTCGAATAAATTGTTGACTCAATTTCATACATCGTTGTTGCGAATGCCTGCAAGGTTTTAGAGCAATCCAAGTGAATTTAAGATAACTATCGGAACCAGGACCTGCTGCGATGATATGTCACAGAACAATCGCAGGATGTCCCGGAATTACACCTACTAGTTCAGTGTGCAATGATAGGGGGTTGATGTCGTTTATCTAACAGGGTACGGACAGATCATAGCTCCTTTCTATTTTAATCATCTAGTGACTTTGGTTTCATGTATTGGCGTCCCTGACTTGACATTGCTGTCACGTCACATTCATAGGCGTTAAAAGAGATCTTACAAAATTGTAATTTCATATTTTATCCTAATACGACATTATTCAATTCTGTTTTGGAAGGATGGTAAAATGTGCTGCGTTAGGCTGTATCAATCAGTTGGATGGCAAATTTGAATTTGTCAGCTTTCCATCGAATGCAAATGAACTTATAACATGGAAAGTGAAGTGACCAAATAGGGAAAATTGGTAAATACATCAGCAAAATATTCGAGGTAAAACTAATACGAAATCACATATTATACTTCCTCATTGTGCATATAATTATCCAATCCACAAGTTTTTGAATGCATTTTAGTAGAAATAGTTTTGATTGAAACGGAGGATAAAAGGAAGAAGCATATGCCCTACCATTTAAAAAATTATACCTACATTCAGGAAATATTAAGTGTTCGTGAAAAACTGCAAAAATGATTCCCAACATGAATATATACAGCATACATGACATATGAGCACATTAGTTTGAATACCTACATACAATTTTTCACCATATCTCAACCATGAGGCTTAGTCTGAAATCACAATGCATTTATTGATAGGTACTGCCTGAGAACAGTCCGATTTGGTGAAACGTATTTGACTTCCAGAAAAATTTGCTCTCTGTCTCACAAAGATTATGCTGGAGTTGAAAAATCAAAAACTCGAAAATAATCATCATCATTTGGATATAATGTGTAGAGTTGAATGAGAAATTACATGTGGAAATTATGTATGATACGCCAATATCCCCAATATAACCTAAAAAACAACAAATGTCAGAAATCTAGTGTTTATCCCCTGAAATGAATAAAGAACTATATAACTGTTTCACAAACACTTTAGAGTGAGCGGAGACGAAGATCTGTCCGTACCCTGTTAAGATGACAAATACGTCAATTTACATCAAGAGAGCCTAATGTCGTTTAGCCACTTTCAACATTGCATGTGTACCGGGAAAGTTCCATATAAAATCTTATCAAAATCCAATCCAAAATACCAATTTTCTCATTTTTTATTTTTCGCAAATTGAGTCAACCATCTGATGTACTTTCGTCGCTTGAGTTTGAATTGGAGCTGAGAAAATTTGAACTACAATTTCCCTTCTGGCGATTTTCCTCTTAGGATCAGGATATTCCCCAATATTTAGCTAAAGATCTAAAACTTAAAATTTCACTTTCTTGAAAAATCTACCCATTTTTCAAATGCTGTATCTCGGGCACTGTTCGACTCATGGTACTGTGGTTGGACTTACATTTTAGCAAATTCAGTCTCCTTTGGGAAAGCGAAAGATGGAATTTATTCTTGAGGTATCACACATACTTTTAGAAATTATAAAAAAAAAGAAGAAAGTGCGAAAATTTCGCTGTTTTTTGCAAATATCCATAAGAAAACAGAACATTTTGTTGGATAACTACAGAATCGAATTCTGCGTCCCAGAACACATAGGGTAGGATTATGAAACAAATTATTGGATTTTTTTCAAGGACCTGGGTCATACATCATCCAGATCCCACTTATATATTTGTTAAGAATAATGTATTTTTCGTTAAAAACAGTTCATTTGTTCAACATTCGAACAATTTCTTTGATTTCTTCACACTCCTGTTGAGCTGTCTTGCGATCTGCAGAACTAAAATATACAGTGTGACTTAAGACCAGAGTTCTCAATTGATCAATTTTTTCATGTTACAGCAGAGAGAGTTTCAAAAGATCTACGTTCACACAAATTCACAAAATATAATTCCATATCTCAGGTCATGGGTATATGCTTCTTTTCATCTTCAAAACCACGAAATTTCACTAACGATTATTCCACAGAAAATTTGACTGAACCATCGAATTCACCATCTGTACATTAGATATATCAAAAAAAAATTCACTGGAAAATTTTGATTGGCAATATAAAGTTATAGACCATTAATTTTCGTACACTGAAAAAAAATTGAGTGAAATTTCACTCGAAGTCCACGCAATAATGAGTCAATTTCGGTCCACGCCCGATTGAGTTGAAATTTCACCCTACTTGACTGTGTAAAATGGTAATTCATGAACCGATTCAATCAAATTTGTTATAAACATTCTCATTGATATGAGAACTTGATGAAATATCTATTTTGAGTTGAGAATTCACTCAAATATTTCAATCAGTAAATTCACTCACAACCACATATGCATTCACTCAGAGGAATTTTCTACAGTGTATGAACATTGAACAGTGGCAACATTTTGAACACAAATGTAGAAAATTATTGAGGTTCATCGATTATTCCCAATTTGATTTTTATATTCGGAAAAATAAAGTTGGTTGCAAGCTTGCAAGGTCGCGATATTATCTACTCATATTGAGTTGCGATATTGTGATATGTGATGCTGTGATGGTACATACTTACTAAACTTCCCCAAAAAATTAACGCACAACCAAAAAGTATCCAAAAATTCGAGATACATTTTCGTTGGAACTAAACTCGTCCGATTTGTACGATTAATAATTTGAATGATAGATTATCTTCTTCTGAATATTATGGTGCAAACTGTATTCGCATGAGAACTCCATTTTCATTAATCGGGTGTAGTAATCATGGCGTGTTTTTTCTTGTAATTCCCTGTGGAGTGTACTGTATAACAGTTACGTTATCAAGTTGAAATTGTTAATACACTTTAGCATTATCTTTTTACAACATTCCTTTTCTGGATTCACTCCATTATCATTCCAATCTCTCCAGGAACACAATTTTATAGCATAACATGATTTTATTGTATTCAATTGGCATTTTAAGCACGGAAGTAGCAGGCTATGGTCTGGGAAGGCATTTCTTTGACTGGTCGCATGGAACTTGTAAACATAATACATTATTGGCATTCAATCACACCACTGTGTAGTTAGGAACCTAAATTGATTTTTGGAACACTCCTCACGCCATTTGGCGATACGTCGAATGGATGGTGGCGTCAGTTTTTATGCTGTTTCGTTATTGGTCAGATAATCTTCCATTTCCACTCATGAAGCAAAGTTGTCAAGTCACTAATTATAATCATGCTATCAAAAAGATGTAATAGTCTTGTCATTGAATAAAACATAATAGAAGGAACCCTTGAC
This sequence comes from Phaedon cochleariae, assembly GCA_918026855.4. Taxonomy (NCBI): domain Eukaryota; kingdom Metazoa; phylum Arthropoda; class Insecta; order Coleoptera; family Chrysomelidae; genus Phaedon; species Phaedon cochleariae. The sequence continues at coordinate 54,037,074 of OU896709.1, read as the reverse complement.
GTTATAGTTCATTCTTGACTTTTTAGAGCAGCCAGCATGACCAAATATTTCTTATCCTCTATAACAACATATCTTGTGAATGTTGGAGACTTGGCAACATTGTGCTGAATGCTGAGAGCTGACAAGACCACGCCCACAAGTCGTGTGGCTGTCACGTTCACCAATTCAAATGTACTCTAGTGTGAATCAATACAATCACTATTCACAGAATTGTACTATAAGCAATAAACCACAAATCATAAGGGAACATTTTGAGACAATTGAATTTTTATTGCTAATTATTACCAATACTCAATTGAGAACTCATGAATTATCGAATAAAGGCTGTATGACACCTGTTGAATTTGATAACAAATATGTTAACAAACAGATTTGCAAACATTCTTGTAAAATTATAGGACTGGTTCTAAATATTTTGATATTATAAATATTATCATATTTGTCATCAAATTTAACAGGTGTCATACAGCCTTAACTAATATATCTGAAATTCCCAATCGTATTTCAATATACATGGCAACTGTGCTATGGTCTGCCTCTATACTTACGAAATCGTGGCGTCAGTTTTCAGTGGCGGTGAATTTCTTGACGTTTTAAAATCACCGTGGCATTATTGATGATTTCAGCACCTTAAAATAAAAAAAAATCTTGAAAAATATGAAATTGAAAGGTATTTGAGTGATGATTCTATTTAAGAAATAAAAAAAAATCAGTCCACTCGCCTATTGATGTACAGGGTGGGCAAAATTGGGCGTTTTCACCGTCTATCTCAATAACTAGAGGAGTTATCGAAAAACCGATATACATGTTCTGGGTTCGATTTTGGAGAAACCTCGAATGGCACAATCAAAATTTCGATATCTTCATTCGTTTTAGAGATACAGGGGGAAATAGAAAATTTGCCGATTTCGATTTTATTTTCTGACTCCTTTACGGTGAGAGGTATCAAAAAATTTCGAACGTAGATTCATACAGTATGATGCGTGGAATCCATTGGCATCATCAGAAATTCAATACAGAGTGACGTTGAGAAGATCCGGCAGCCAATTATGTTTTTTCTAATGAAACACCCCGTATATTTTGGCACAGTTGAATAGTCCCAGGCGTTCTCATTACAAATATATATATAACCCTACCTTTTCCTTCCACAATTTCAGATATATTCGCAAAAATATATTCAGTGTGTCACATTTCTTATGGTTACACCCCCGTATCTTCTGTAAAAAATAATTGAGGTAGGATTAAAAAATTCGCAACTATCAGAAAGATACAAATGATACACTCATGGAGTCATGGACCAAGTGGGATCATCTCCAATGATAACACTGCTCGCCAGCAGCTATGGAATCAACGATATTTCTGGATAATGCTATCAACAGGCAGAATCGAGGTTGAAAATGACACTCTGTATATATTCACCAAAGTTGGAAACTGAATATCATAGGGAATGTTATTTCCAGACAAATGGATATTTTGGTGAGAAATAAAATGGGAAATCATTCGATTTGATATCATTGTTATCAAGACATTTGAGATACAGAAATAAGACCAATAATTTACTCAATTAGAAAATCAGTAGGTTGCGTTGAAAAATATAGCCTTATAGAAGATGTCCAAATTCCAGATACAGAACAATTTTTTTTATGGAACACCTCGTATATTTTGGCAAAGCTGGAAAGTACCCGTTTCAATTTCAAATATATATCTTATTTATTATCTCTTTGAACGCAAAAATATTAAGGCATACTAGAAATAACGGGTAAAGTATCATATTCAGGCATTCTGCCACAAAATATGGGCCGATAATAATCTTCAAATTCATCATGATAGAAGGCAACAGGGTAGGTTTGGTTTCAACATAAGTTGTTTCATCAAAGGATACAGATTAGCCTACGTTATATTTGAAGAAAATTTGAGAGCGGAAAACTATATTAGAATTATGAATCGGAATTTGGAAGAATTGCTGGACGAAGAGCCTCTTGCTAGATTACCGCATACTTATTTCCAACAGGATGGATGTCCATCCCATAATGCCCGTAGAGTTACAGATATCCTGAATATAAAGTTTCCACAAAAATGGATTGGTACAAATGGACCAATTCGATGGCCCCCCCCCGTTCACCAGACTTGAGTCCTTTGGATTGTTTCTTGTGGGGATTTATAAAAAAAACATATATACCGCCGAAATCACCAAAACGCTTAAGAACTACGTGAAGACGTTATTTCAGCATTCCAAAAAGTGAGTCCCATTCATATCACCAACGCAGTGAATTTTGTAAGGAAACGATGTGAAGTTTGCTTAGGCCAAAATGGAAGATGATTTGAACATATTCTATAAAGCCATATCCTTATACGTTGTTATTTCTTAAATAAATAAATTATTCCTCTTATTTCTGTATCTTAAATAGTTTGAATGTCTTGATACCAATCATATGAAATTGAATAATTTCTTATTTCATTTCATACCAAATATCCATTCATCTGGAAATTACATTCCCTATGATATTTATTTTCCACATTTGGTGAATATATACACAGTGTCATTTTCAACCTCGATTCTGCCTGTTGATAGCATTATCCAGAAATATCGATGATTCCATAGCTGCTGGCGAGCAGTGTTATCATTGGAGATGATCCCACTTGGCCCATGACTCCATGAGTGTATCATTTCATCTTTCTGACAGTTGCGATTTTTGAATCCTACCTCAATTATTTTTACAGAAGATACGGGGGTGTAACCATAAGAAATGTGACACACTGAATATATTTTTGCGAATATATCTGAAATTGTGGAAGGAAAAGGTAGGGTTATATATATATTTGTAATGAGAACGCCTGGGACTATTCAAATGTGCCAAAATATACGGGGTGTTCCATTAGAAAAAACATAATTGGCTGCCGTATCTTTTCAACGTCACCCTGTATAAAATTTCTGATGATGCCAATGGATTCCACGCATCATACTGTATGAATATTCGTTTGAAATTTTTTGATACCTCTCACCGTAAAGTAGTCAGAAAATAAAATCGGAATCGGCAAATTTTCAATCTCCCCCTGTATCTCTAAAACGAATGAAGATATCGAAATTTTGATTGTGCCAATCGAGGTTTCTCCAAAATCGAACCCGGAACATGTATATCGGTTTTTCGATAACTCCTCTAGTTATTGAGATAGACGGTGAAAACGCCCAATTTTGCCCACCCTGTACATATTGGTGATTTTAGAACCACATAAATATTAAGGATTCTTGTTGATGCGAGATAATGCCTGGCCTCACTTCGACCGAGTTGAAAGAAATTATCAAGAGGAAGTCTGTATCGCTACCATCTGAATTGAACACTTTGGGAAACATACGGCAGAGACTGATGATTCAAATTTGGGAAGACCTGGACTAACAGGACAATATAGGTCTCTTATTTTGGGCATGGGGCGTCTTTGCCAAAAAGTTATTCGTGTTCGCGAGGGAAATACTTGCTACTGACAATTTCGTTTAACTTGTAACTTCGCTTTCTGTTTCGTTTTTTTGTTGTTCAATTTGGATATTAATTTTCCATAAACTTATGTTACGCTATAAAATGGTGTTTCTCGAGTAAAAGGCGAGGTAATGGGATGAATTCAAAAAAATTGACAGAAGGCTATTTTTTTGGTGGTGCTTCAATTTCTCGGAGAAGTGTATAACAATTATTATAATAATTACCGTGTTTTTATTTTCAGTGGATTTTTCTGCATATATGCTTTCGTCCTGCTGATAAGCACTTGCTATGATATACTGATACATCAGCACCTTGAAGGTATTTGAATTTTGAATAATTTTTTCGTCTGTGTATCCAAAACTCACCATTGTCCTCTTGATATCCTCAAAACTTTTTATTATTGCTATTTGATTCTATGACAAATCTATCATTAGGGATTTATAACTATTGAATTTTGGGTGAGCATATTATGTAGACATACCTCACCCATTCTTTGAACTTTGCCTAACCTATAACCTGCGATGCAAGAGCATTATCTTCTTGAGCTAACTGATTAAACCACGTTGTTTCTCCACAATCTCGGAAACGTCATCCCGGAATTTCTGAATTGACCCAGAATTCATATAAGGTAGTCTTCAGAAAAAAAAGGAGAGATGTGGAGAATTTATTTCTAAGAGAAATAGTAATCAAATCACAACCTAGAGCACAAAAATCATGGAGTTTCGAAATATTCTGAACAGCCAAAATCAAAATACAATGTTCAGTCACAGTGGTTTGAGGAATATAATATATACTTATCGAAAACTGGTTATATTAAGGATCGATTTCGGAATTGGAATGTATAATGAATACGTTGAAGATTCCTTGAACAATCCAACTGGAATATTCATCTCTGAATATTCCTTCTGGAATAATCCGTTTATATTATTATGGAATGTTACTAGAATATTCAACTTTGAATATTGAATATTCCGAGGCACATATTCTACGAATATTCGTTGGAAATTCGGAATATACTCTTCTCTTTCAGTACATCTAGGGAATATTCTAGGAATATCCAGTGCTGTCTGGGTAGAGCGCCTGAACCACAATTCCTTCAAAATAAAAATCATTAGAAGAAATACCTAGTTAATCATTTCCTCCCATGTGTGTTTATTGCCTTTACACTTTTGACATATTATAACAGCTTTTCTCTGGTTACAGGACGTGAAGATAATGTACTGATAACATTTTCTGTGTATTCTAATGGCAAGAAATTATTTTCTCCGCCCAAAAAAGGAGCATCAGATTATATAGAAGCAATAAGTGGACTCAAATTCATAAGTATGCTATGGGTGATTCTTGGACACCGATATTTTGTCAATATCGTTTCTGGAATCACGAACGCATCTTACTTGGAGAAGGTAAGTTCATAGATAGATTTATTTGGCTATTTTACAAAAACGTTTACAGTACGTCGACTTTCTGCACAAAGAAGCAATATTCAAGATTCAAATTTAAAACAAATTAGTAACCAATAACAAGTATATGTATATGAGCAATCCTTTTTTCGAAAGCAAACAATCTTTTTCCAAATACAACACAGACTGAAGATAATAAATGATATTTAGAACTTGTCTTTATTATTCTTGATAAACCGTCCCCGGCAAAACTTCTAAATTCGAAAAATCAGGGGTATACAAACTCAAATGTGGATCTTGTTCTAAGGTATATATCGGTCAGACAGGTCGTACGTTTAATCAGCGCATTCATGAACATAAGATGAATTTTATGAAAAAGTAAACAAATTCAACATACGCCAACCATATATTAGAAGAAAACCATAGTTTCGATGATAATTTCGAAATTATGCACGTAGAAAATAAAGGACTGAAACTCAATCATTTTTAATCATTAGAAATCAACAAACTCAAAAATTTTGAGATTTTACTTAATAATCAATTAGACCTCAATAGTTCACCACTGTTGAATTTGTTTTCTTAGTAAGTAATAATATGTATTTGATATCAACTCTTTCAAGTTGATCCGGTATACCGTAATTTAATGTAGATATTGTGCCTAATTTCCGAAAATGGAGGTTTATCGTACCTGTCCACATGTAACTAATCCTTCAGGTTGGGAAAGTAAGTCATATAAAAGTTAAGCAAGCCAACGTTAGTTTAGTTCATTGTACCAGTATATCACCTGACGAAGCTACTGTGTTAGCGAAACATGTCGTGTGTTTGAGAATTTTGTGGAAATCATATCGTTTGTGATATTTAGAACAATCATCAGCAATTTATCAATTCGAACACACTATGACTATTCCACTCTTGATCTCGAGAACCAATCAGAATCGACCATTTTCACGGTTTCTTCTGTATTCTAGCGATATTTTTTGTTTATTAAATTTTATCGGACTTGCTCTACCAATACAGAAGCCGAATTGACCTACACGTGACCAACAAACCTCGTTTATCAGCGATAAAATTTTGACATCGTGTCTGGTCAAGATTGCTTTGGATTCAAATATGAGACAATAACCCTCGCAATAACCTAAGTTCCTACTTTATTTTATTTACTTATAATTCGCGTTAGTGAGACATTTTGTACGAAAGGCGAGACAATTTAATTTTGGCTGGACGTTTCATGTGTAATTTAAAAAGTTTGCATATTTGTTGACGGTCTGACACAACAATACAAGAATTCAAATTCCTTTTCAAAGTATTCTTGTTCAAGTACTCAAGTTATTGTTACTAAAGTAATTACCGATGTCGCGCAACTGTTAGGGTTGTTGCGCAACGATACGAAGGTCGATGGTTCGAGTTCCTCGGCGACGATAACTTTTTTTTAAAATTATTTCATCCATTCATCTCAACCATCTCCAAGATAATGAAAAAATACTGTTTACCAAAATTGTACATTCCACTTTGTGAATAGCTATAAGTATAGGTAGTTAATTTTTAAACAATTGAATTATGTATTTCATCACTATCATTATGTTCTTCTTCGCAGTTTGAGTTGGAATATTCTAGAATTATGTTTCCTATTTCTTATATATATTTGTCTCATTCAATCATGAAAAAGTCATACGAATACAACTCGTGATACTATTTTTCCTGGAAATATTCGTCGATTGACATACTCCAGCTTGCTGCTCTAATTTCCTAGGCAACAAGCTGTCGTAACAATCACCGAATATTTCCGGCAAAATATTATCACTTGTGGTATTATATATGAAAATAGTTTCCTATGAACATTTTTTTTAAGTTCTGTTTGGAGATCTCTATCATTCGAGGAGCGCAACTCTAAACTTAACTTATTGTTAAGCTTCTAATAGTAGAGGAGGCAAAGAGGCTAAATAGGGATTTACTCGAGCGTCGTGGGGATGTATCAGATTGTGAAGTTTAGATGAGAAAATGAAAAAAAAGTTTACATGATATATGACCTTTGAATGGTGGGGAGAGCGTGTACAGGTGTTCAAAAATGTAAAAAAAAACAGTCACATAGAAATACTCGAGCACGTCAGATATTAAAAGTGTATGCGCCCCACGTGTTTCTGATAACTGAAATAGTTATTTTCCTAACAAGTGCGCAAAGTGTTACTTTTCTGCACGCAAATTCAGTTAGGCGAATAAGTATTCGCGTGCGGAAAAGACACTTTGCGCACGTGTTAGGAACAACGTTTTTCCTATACGAGCATCATATCAGATAAAAAGGGAAATAAAAAAAATTATGATGAAGTGACGGTGTTTCTAGATTCTTGCTGACAAAAACTGAGTAAAAATCTGACACGCCGTGCGGATAACACCCATATCCGCACTGAGTGCGGAAAAGTATTACTTTGCGCACGCAAATGAGTGCGGAAAAGTACTACTTTGCGCACGCTCGTAGGAATAATATTAATCTGCCGGTTTGCATGGTGGGGGTGGCCGTACGAAGGGATAGAGAATAGGTAAAAAAAATATGCGAGCGCGTCAGATATTGAGAAGAGACGTTAAGTCTGTGGTTAAGTGAACCCTCAAGTAGCTCCTATTCAAAAGACTGACGATTTGGACGTGACCAAAAGTCATGATCAATTTTTGAAATACTCGAGCGCGTCAGATTATTATACAGACGCTTCATCTTAATGTCCTTGTCGTATCGACCCATAATCTGACAATTATATAGAGGAATTACTTTAATCTGACGGTTGGAATTTGTTTTTGTTAACTGAATGTAATAACTAGAATATGAAATATACAGGGTGGTTCAGTTTTTTGTAGCAGGACTTCCAACAGCTCGAAGAATTCACAATTTTGAGATGGAAGGCTCATACACTACACTGTTTTACCACTAACCAAACCGATTTTTTTGTGTAGCCGAACATATGTTCAATCACAATCATAACACACATATTACTAACCTCAAATTAGTTAACCAAGTTAATAACATTAGAAAACTAGAAGCATATGAAAGCTTAGAGATATTTTAAGAATAGTAATAGAATGAATAAGGATAATGGACCTATTCCATATAGCCCTCTATATAGTTTAGTAAAATAAAAATTAAGATTAGTATGTGAACTCAACCATGACAAACATTAACTTGAGGGTTAGTATTTTTCACAGTTGGGTGAACATATACCTAGTATATAAGCAGCATACTAGAATAGGATATTTAGTTTTAATCTTCTCCTGAAGATGCTAACATAGTTAGCGGAACACGTGTCGAGGCGATAAAAAAAAATCGGTTTGGTTAGTGGTAAAACAGTGTAGTGTATTATCGTGCCAAAGGTTCCAGTCTTCGATATATGGAAGGCTCATGTAAACATACAGGGTGGACCAATAGTGTGGCAAAGTGAGATAACGGCTTTGCTGCTTGAGACAGATGAACAAAAATTCTTGAAATGGTCTAGTCTCCTGAGCAATAAATATTTTGCGTTATACAGGGTTACTCAAAAATGCGTGGCGTATCGAAGTTATACTTTTTCTTATAGAACACCTTGCATCCTATTGCATTTTCAGATTCCACCTTATGAGCTGATTGATAACAATGAACTAAGTAATTTTTTTCATTCAGTTTCCTACGATACCACAATTATAAACATAGTTCTCAGTGGCTGCAAGCATCGACTACTTCGGCTTTTGCAAATCGGCCTCGGCCTCGGTAGTCTGGGGCATATAGCTTTTGAAACTTGCTGTTCGATGTGTTGGCCCAGGTGAGCTTCCTGTCAATGCACACACCTGAGTACTCAACTTGTGAAGACCATTCTAACTCATGACCATCCAGGATTATTTTGGTTCTGGAAGGCCTCCGCTCCCTTCCGAGTGCAACCAATTGTGTTTTTGCAGGATTCAATTTGATCTTCCATTCAAGGAGGTACTCCTCAAAATTTGTCGAATATGCAAGAACTGCCGTATCATCAGCAAAAAGCAACATCTTGCACATCACTTGCCTTGGCAAATCGCTAGTGAATAAACTGTACAACAGCGGTGATAAACTGCACCCTGAGAAAGACCAGCGTCAATGGGCTTGATGCCAGATCGTTGATCATCAAAATTCACTTGAAAAGATTCATCAGAAATGAATACATCAACTGAATCAAATCTTCAGGAAATCCCATATCGATCATTTCGTACAAAATACCATCTTGCCATGCCTTTTCAAATGCTTTCGCTATGTCAAAGAGAGCAAGATGAGTCTTCGTCTATATCATGTCTTACCAATATTGTGTTCTCAATGAGCCTCAAGACTTGTAGTTTAGTAGCGAATATCTCGATAACTATAAAAGATGAGGTTAACATTTGAGGATAAAATCTTGTAGACAATTTTATCAGCTACAATTTTTGATTGATTGACTTATTTGCTGTGGCGTACTGTTCTTGAGATATGAATCAAAAAAAGGGACCTTCTTTGTCGCTTCCCGCACTTGGTTCACCTTGTAAGTTCGGGGACTTTTGGAATTTCTCTTCCTCCTTATTGGGCGTTCATTTTGACTGAAGTATTATTATTTTATATTTCCAGTGGAAAGGATACATCTTCACCTCTTTCGTTCTTAGTGGATCTTATGCAGTTGACACATTCTTAGTATTGAGTGGTTTACTATTGTCGTTCGGCGTCCTCAGATATCATAGCACGAGGAAAAATAGACAGTTTTCCGTTATCTCAATTTATTTCTACAGATGTCTGAGGTGAGTACTTATATTTTGTTATATATCTTTCTATTTTTCTAGAAGGAAAATGGTTCTCATTTCGTCAGTAAAATATGTTTGAACGGACAACGCCGTTTATGAAGATCTTGCTAAAATTTCAGTATGCAGAGAAGTGCACAAAAACGGCCAGGACCGTCAAGAGGACCGTAACTTTTGAATCATTCTAGATAGGGTTTTGGAAATTGGTGGGTAGCAAGTATACCAAATTGCTCATTAATTGATGAAACAATTTATCTTCTATCACTTTCAATTTCACCGGAAACGACCCCAACTTTTGATTTTTGAATGGGAAACCGGGTTTGATAGGTTTTTTTTCAACGATTACAAAGATATTTGTGTTCGAAGTTTGCATATGCTCAATGGGCGTGACTTCGCAATATTAAAACTTCTTTCTCCGTCACACTCATTGAGCATATGGAAACTCAGAACGCGAATATCTGCGTAATCGTTCGAAATAATCCTTATTTGTGGGGTATTGGTTGGGTAAAGAAGTAATATCAGAGGCAGTAATTTAGTAGGACCAGTTTGATTATTACATTCATGGATTTCCCAGAAGACAACACACATCTACGAAAAGACAATCAGTATAGGAAAGATCCAGAAGACACATAAAAAGTTTCTCATACATTATCAGAACTAGATATCATTTATTATTTCTATATAACCATTGGGTAAGGCGACTTCGGCCCTCCAAACATAAGTTACTTAGTTATTAGCTTTTTTTCTGTGACGGGAAAAAAGTTTGGCATTTCATTTCTGTTGGCAGGTTATAAAATGTCACTTTTCATAAATTACTTTTTTCCCGTGGGAAAATAGTGAGTACTTTTTTCCCGGATATATATCACATATACAGGCTGACTGACAAAAAACGCCCCGATCCGTAGCGCCGCTATTTATCATCCGATTTCAAAAAACAAAAAAGCAAATGAAATGACTCATGAGATACAACAAGATGGCACTAACAATTTCTTCATCCAATTCCATCTATAACGACACCCTTTTTGATTTTTTTTTTCAAATGGCATTGTATATTTTCTAATTTTTTTTCTGATAGAGATTATTTTTCTGAATACAATGATGTATCACACATGAGGTCTAGCGGGAAAGATTACAGAGATATAGGGTGTTCAAAATCGAGATTTTTCAACTGTAGGATTTTTTTGTGTCGAAACTATTCATTTTTGGTCAAAACGGCTTGCATGTGCCTATCTCAACTTCTGATTCACTATCTACTGACATTTAGTTGGAACAAATACAGGGTGATTCAAGAATCAGAGAATTCTGATCACCCTGTATCTGTTCCAATTAATGTCAGTAGATAGTAAATCAAAAGTTGAGAAAGAGACATGTGAGCCGTTTTGACCAATAATGAATAGTTTCAACACAAAAGATCCTAAAGTTGAAAAATCTCGATTTTGAACACCCTATATCTCTGTAATCTTTCCCGCGAGACCTCAAGTGTGATACATCGTTGTATCCAGGAAAGAAATCTCTATCAGATAAAAAATTAAAAAATATACAATGGTATTTGAAAAAAAAAAAGTTGACAATCGGTGGTTATACTTGAAATTGGAAAAAAAAATGTTTGTGCCACCTTGTAGTATCTCATGAGTCATTTCATTTGCTTTCTTGCTTTTCAAAATCGGATAATAAATAGCGGCGCTACGGATCGGGGCGTTTTTTGTCAGTCAGCCTGTATATACTCTGTTAATGGCTTTTGTTGTGCTATAGTTCCGAAAAATAAGTCAATAATACCGTCTCCGAGAAAGAACTGCAAGTCCTTTTATCTTCCATTCGACTTCGCCGTTTCGTATATTACTAAACAACTACTGAATTCGCAATTTTCTAAAATCAAATCACAAAATTGAACTGACAGAAGTGACATCAGATATTTGATTACTTCAAAAGAATGATGAAGATGTCTATAAAACGCAGGTGTCCCTACTGTTAAAAACTTGAAATTTCACGTCGATAATTTTCAGATTTCGAAATAATGTAATATCTTTCCAATATTGATTCGTCCTTCCTTCTGTCACAGAAAAAAATAGTGTATTATACACGGGAAAAATATTAGATTTTAGCTCACGGTTTTTTGTCTCCCTCCGCTACGCGTCGGGAGACAACACAACCTGGAGCTAAAATCTACTACTTTTTTCCCTTGTATAATAAATAACTATTTCCTACGGGACAAAGTGAGTACTTTTTTCCTGGATATATGTATACACTGTTGATGGCTTTTGTTGTGCTATTTCCGTAAAATAAGCCAATAACGACACTGTCTCCGAGAAAGAACTGCAAGTCCTTTTATCTTCCATTCGACTTCGCGGTTACGTGAATTACTAAACAACCAATAAATTCGCAATTTTCAAAAATAAAATCACAGAATCAGACTGACAGATATTTTTTGATTACTTCAAAAGTATGATAAATGAGGAGCGCGCATGCATAACCTAACATGTCTTCCAGATCATGATTGCCAGTATTCTATAAAAAGTAGTTACAGCCTATCAAAGGTCTCGCAAGCATTACGTGATATAATTTATGATATTGGTGCATCGTAATCTTGCTCAGAAACGGTACAATCTCTGACTATTTCAACTTTAAAAGCAGACATGTTTATTTTTGTTCAAACAACTATAGGGACTTGTTCGATTATGCTCAGATGTTTGGTAGACTTGCTCGTTTTTGTTCCACTCACTAAAAAAAGCTTCGACTTTGCTTCAGTTTTATTGTGTAGAATTACACATTATTATCAAGAAAAAAAAAACAGATCAGGGTACAGGTTGTGAATAAGAGACACATGGAGAAATGACATGTAGTGAAGACGTATTTTTTTGAATTTAAAGTTGCACAAATTAGATCAGAAAATTAAATACAATTTTTTTGTAATCCACAACATTCTTCCAAACATTCATACATATTATTCATATGATCATTATACATATATTATCCTTTATACGAATAAAATACGCTTTTGTACACTAATATTTCAATTTACTATCCAACAATATCTGGTGTACTGAATGACGACTAGTAAACAAAGTATCACGTAAATCGTGAAGATCATCCATATCTCAAAGTGGTCCAATAAAATTTCAAAAGAAAAAACAAAAGACTCTTTTGAAAGTATCACGTGACTACCAACTATACAACTGATTGGTGCAAACTGACATGTTTTGTTATGGATGAATCAGTTACAGAAAGAAGTTTTTCTACTACTGCTATGAAAAGTAGCGCATTTCTCATAGCAAACTTAGTTTCAAAACCATGTATTGCTCATACTGTGAGAAATATTTTTTCTCACGGCACTTTGCCAACACCACATACATTTCCATGGAGAATCAACAAAAATCGACCAAAACTTGGCTGCTGTTCAGCTTTGAATAGTTGTCACAACTGTCAGAAGAAGTTTCTTAAATTCTTTAGGGTAGTTCTCATTAGTGTTTTTGATAGAAATCGCATTTTCCATCAGATATTATTACAACAATTCATAATAAATAATATGATGTAGGTATATACCGAGATGTGACGATTTTGATAAATACATCGCCAGAGACAGAGATAATGGAAGAAGCTGCGAAAGTTGGATTTGTTTCCGGAAATTTCAAGAAAATAGTATGAATTGGCATAAACGAAGGATTTATGGAATCTAAAAAAATACAGAAAGAAAATCTTTTTCGGAAAGTGTACTTTATTGAAATACTTTGAGAAACTAGGAAAGGCGTCTACTCTTTCATTAAGCAACATTACTCGGATTCTTTGAATGAGTGCAGTTGTAGAAAAAGTCTAGTGTGCAACATGTGGGGAAAGGCACTTTTCTCACTCGTGTGTTTCCATCACAAACTTTCATACTCGTGAGAAAAGTTGAACTTTTCCCACTTGTTGCACAATATACTATTTTCTACTACTGCTATGAAGAGTAGCGCATTTCTCATAGCTTACTTAGTTTCAGAACCATGTATTGCTTATACTGTGGAAAATATTTTTTCTCACGGCACTTTGCCAACTCCACTTACATTTCCATGGATATTCAACAAAAATCGACCAAAACTTAATTGGCTGGTGTTCAGCTTTGAATAGTTGTCACAACTGTCAGAAAAAGTTTTTTAAATTCTTTAGGGTAGTTCTCATTAGTGCTTTTGATAGTAATCGCAGTTTCCATCGAATATTATTCCAACAATTCATAATAAATAATATGATATGTATATATACCGAGATGTGACGATTCTGATAAATACACCGCCAGAGTCAGAGATAATGGGAAAAGCTGCCAAAATTGGATTTGTTTCCGGAAATTTCAAGAAAAAAGTATGAATTGGCATATACGAAAAATTTATGAAACAAAAAAAAAATACAGAAATAAAATCTTTTTCAGAAGGTGTACTTTTTGAAATACTTTGAGGAACTAGGAAAGGCGTCTACTCTTTGGTCACAATATTCAATGTGGCATAGTGCCACATAATAAAATGAATACCAATAAGTTACATTACTTGGATTCTTTGGATAAGTGCAGTTGTAGAAAAAGTATAGTGTGCAACAAGTGGGGGAAGTTCAACTTTTCTCACGAGTGTGAGAGTTTGTGGCACGAGCCTGAAGGGCGAGTGATGCAAACGCACGAGTGAGAAAAGTACTTTTCCCCAATATATTATTGTTTTTGCACGGGGACACTATTATACTCATACAAAATATATAGGACATATCTCACTTTGTGCGGATGTTTCGACAGCAATGGATGTGAATGATAAAGATCCGATGATTACTTTGATTTTGGATTTTTATGACTGCAACGCAGATGTAATTCCTGTTAAAAACTTCAAATTTCACATCGATAAATTTCTGATTTTGATATAATGTAATATCTTCTCAATATTGATTCGTCCTTTTTCCTGTCACAGAAAAAAATAGTGTAGTGTACACTAGATTTCAGATCGAGATATATTCTACTACTTTTTTCCCTTGTATAATAACTTTTGTTTACTTCCAGAATAACTCCAGCCCTTTTGGCAATCGTATTGTTCTACATAAGTATCTTCAAAAGACTTGGTGACGGTCCAGCATGGCCACTGATTTCAAAGAAGATCACCGACTGTTGCGTGCATACATGGTGGGCTACCTTGCTGTTCATCAACAATTTCCTAGACACTAGCCATACGGTAAGAAATCATCAAATAATCATCATGGTCAGGGGCAGTTAACTCAGGCACGTATACATCTTTGTTTGATGGGAGGGGTAATTCGTGGTGAGGGGGCTGACACAAAGCAAAAAAGGAAATGAGGCAGCTGATCACCTTGCAAGAGAAGGTGCAGCATCTGCACTTTTTGGTCCTGAGCCTTTTTGTGGGATAAGCAAATGTCACCTAAAGGAAGAACTCAGGAAATGGGAAGAAATTGAAAAGTCCTCCTACTGGAGAGCAACTCCAGGTCAACGACAAGCGAAAAAGGTTCATCAACCATTCGCAGAACCGAGCCAAAGAGCTACTCAGCCTTAGAAAACCAGAGCTAAAGCTTATCACAGGCTTCCTCACAGGACACGGCCCTCTGAGGTACTACCTCAAAAAGATGGGCCTGGCGGAGACTGACACTTGCCGATTTTGTAACAATGCGACCGAAATCGCGGAACACATACTTTGCTCATGTGAAGTATTAGTCCGCCAAAGGCTGAACCACCTAGAACAGGTCTATCTCACCCCTGCTGAGGGGGAAAATTCAACCGTCAGGAAAATTGTAGGCTTCACCAGAAGTCTAGGGTTAGAGGACCAAAACTAGATAAGGGTAATCACAATAGATCTTCTAGGTCGCAGTGATCGAGAGGTCTCCCAGCCTATACGACCCATCTACAATCTACAATCTACAAGCAAAAAAAGCACCACAGGCGAAATTTCTCTGTTATTCCAGGTCGAATTCCTTCAAATTGATAGTTATTGGTTTGTCAGCGGGGTTTCATGAAGGTGGGAAAAATTATTTCGAATTCAGTTAAAATATTATTATATACATAAATATCAAGTTCACTTTGACCCGAAAAAAATGCCTGAGTTCAAGTTGGTAAGATAATTTGATGAATACGATAAATCACATTATTGTTGATGGTTTTTTCGATTTCTCCAGTCGAAGACTCTCATCCAAATCGCGACGTTTCCATAGATTATAGATACTTTTCTGACAACGCAAGTTTGTTTACAATTTTGGTTGTCATGCTTTCAAGAATTGAGTTTCGGTTTTGTCGCTGGAAAAGTAAGGAGAAACTTTTTTCGCTTTTATAATGGCAAAATCACACCGGCTTACCAGATTCCATAATATACATAAATTGAATAGACAACATGATAAAGGAACTTGCACGCTGCAGTTTTGGCATTTTTCAGCTTTCAGGAAGAAATATATTAGATACTAGTTCCGTGTTGAATGAAATGAAATTCAATTAATTTTGGGAATCTTAATATTAATTTCGATTGAAACAATGAATTTTCTTCGATCGTCTCTGGGGAAGGTAACTACCCCCATTACCCCCCCCTTGTATACGCACCTGAGTTAACCAAAGACAATCACAGTATCTTCAAGAAATACGATATATTCTTTGGTTATATGGTTATGATTTGTATATATCGTCGCTGTAAAATCAAATAGGCATATCTGCAGAAAATGAATTTCTGAGTACAAAAAATACTCAAAACTCAAAGTTATTTTCACAAATGTTTATAAATGAACGAAACTGGTAGATAACGAGAGGAAACAACTACTTTCCTGGTTATATGCCACGCAAAACACTGAATTACAAGCTCCCGAAATCTATGAATTGATTCGTATACACGAATAAAATCACAAGTGTTTTCTTCCCAAATGCTGAAATGTGCTTGAAGTGTTCAGGAACGCTTGACTATCTACTTACCGGTTTCGGGGTTCATTGGCTCTCATCAGTGCAAGGTCGTCTCCAGATAGCATTCATGACCACTATCTGGTGCGAACCTGAATTACGTAAACACATCCCATCATTTGATACCAAGATCGTTCACCTGAGTAGGAGCACAGGAGCGAAACACTCCGATACAAATTTCCATGCAATAGGAGTGCCTGGTTGCTCGACTGGCATGATTTCAATTTAGAAAAAGCCAAAATACTCAAAGTGGAATGGAATGTTAAATGGATACTCAAAACTCAAAGTAATTTCCACAAATGTTCATAAATGAACGAAACTGAAAGATAACGATAAGACAACAACTCCTTTCCTGGCTACAAGCCAGGAAAAACATGGAATAACATTCTCCCGAAATCTATGCAATGATTCGAATAGACGAATAAAATTGTTTCCATTCCTCTTGGGTATTGAATGCTCGGATGTGTTTACGTTGAGTCAGGTTCGCACCAGATAGCGGCCATGAATGATATCTGGAGACAACCCTACACTGATGAAAGTCTATAAAGTGAAACCGCATCATCTCACAATACTATACTTCCTCTAATCTGCACAGGTGATCCAGGCACTTTTGCATATCATACCCGTATTTTTAACTTTGAAGTCATATATTCCTACATATCTGCTATTTTTTTGCCAGACAATATTCTCGTTATTTGTCACCGAACTCAATTTTATGCACAAAAAAGATAGCTCTGAGAAGAAAGACCAAGTAGATATAAATAAATAATCGAGTAGAGAAACTTTCAATCGCGCTGGTGAAAAATAGTGATTCTGCAGATACGTCGGTTTGATTTCACAGTGACGATATGTACAGGGTAGGCTAAATTGGTCACTTTTGATAGGAAGAACTATTGACGAATTACTATCGGGGATTACTTCAAACATATCTGTATCGATTTTCATCATTCAAATATTTCTGAAAAACAATTCCAATTGTACTTTTTGTAATATGGGTCAATCAAATAGGTTGCAGTTGGCCAGGATAATAGTCCAAGAATAAAATCATGATCTTGATAAATAGACATTTCAAATATTCAACAAAAAATTGTTTTTCGAAATCAATCAGATACTTACGATTTTACGGGGGTAGTAAGTCCTTAATTTGTATAATAACAATGATTTTTTCCAGTGTGTTGAACATTCTTGGTATCTGTCAGTGGATTCTCAATTATTTTTCGTATCACCAATCATACTGATGAATTTGATCAAGCGGCCATGGAAAACTTGTTTGGCTTGTGTGGCTGCTTGCGTTGCATCTGGACTATATACCTTCATCATAACGATGCAAAACAACTATGGAGCTATCTATTTCGAGTAAGTACGACTGGTCTGAAACAATAGTTATTTATTCACCAAGGTAGTAAAGAATATCATTATTATACCCAGGGACCAAGATTATATCCCGAAGGTCCCGTGGTAATAATATTCTCAACTACCAAGGGGTATATTAATTTTTCTCCATCTCTAGCGATATACAGAGAAAAGGACAATAAACGGCCAGTTCTGTAAGTTCTGAATCATTTGAGATCGGATTTTGAAAAATGGTGGGTAGCAATATACCAATTTGGTTCCCACGAAGAGGGATATCCTGTAATGTTCAGAGAACATCGTGAGAAACAAGAGAAATAAGGTAGGAATTGGTGTTCTTGAATTTCTGAAGGTTATATATGAGAATGAAAACCCAGTAGTTCTAGAACATATCATAAATGAGGACTTGAAAAAAGTTGAGAAATGGCTTTATTCCAATCTTCTTTCTCTCAATTCTAATAAGACTCAATATATGATTTTTCGTCAAAGAAATAAACAAAATATTGACCTGAATATTAGAATAAAAAATGAACGTTTGAAACAAACTGCCCATACCAAATACCTTGGTATTTGGATTGATGAGAAATTAACATGGGGAAAGCATACAGGGTGTTCATTTCAGGACTTCCCACCCTAATTTTCTCGAAATGTGTGTATGTTTTTGAAAAATCCCGAGACACGTCAACTACATTTTCGAGGGGGACATGGTTCTAAAATATTTTGAGCCCCGCGGCGTTGCCGCTTCTAACGAAAAGAAACAACAACTTTGTTATTTCATATGGAACACCCTGTATTTTATTGCATTTTTAGATTCTCCCTGAAAAGCTGATTTCATCAATGTATCACACTTGGGGTCTAGCAGGAATGATTACAGAGATATAGGGTGTTCAAAATCGAGATTTTACAACTTTAGGATTTTTTTGAGTCGAAACTATTCATTATTGGTCACAACGGCTTTCATGTCCCTATCTCAACTTTTGATATACTATCTACTGACATTTATTTGAAACAAATACAGGGTGGTTCAAGATTCAGACTTTTGATCACCCTGTATTTGTTTCAAATAAATGTCAGTAGATAGTAGATCAAAAGTTGAGATAGGGACATGGAAGCCGTTTTGACCAATAATGAATAGTTTCGACTCAAAAAAATCCTAAAGTTGTAAAATCTCGATTTTGAACACCCTATATCTCTGTAATCATTCCTGCTAGACCCCAAGTGTGATGCATTGATGAAATCAGCTTTTCAGGGAGAATCTAAAAATGCAATGAAATACAGTGTGTTCCATTTGAAATAACAAAGTTGTTGCTTCTTTTCGTTAGAAGCGGCAACGCCGCGGGTCTGAAAATATTTTAGAACCATGTCCCCCTCGAAAATGTAGTTGAAGTGTCTCGGGATTTTTCAAAAACATACACACATTTCGAGAAAATTAGGGTGGGAAGTCCTGAAATGAACACCCTGTATAGACATCCTCATAGGAAAAGTATCTCCCATTATTGGTGCTTTGAGAAGATGTCCTAAACTTAGTACATATACATCAAATATTATTCTCTATTCACATATACTCAGTCGAATTAACTATCTCATAAATATTTGGGGATCTTGTTCCAAAAATAGTTTCAACAAAATTTCTGTTCTATATAAAAAGGCATTGAAAGTATTGTATCGTCTTCCATATGATACTCCAACGAATCAACTGTATAAGGAAGCAAACACATTTTCTTTGGAAGAGCACTTTTTAATCAATACAATTTCCTATTATATCATCAACAAAAAGCTTAAATCAAATTTTATATTAATCAGGAATTCCGAAATTCATGATCATCACACTAGACAATATAACTTGTTTCATCTTGAAGCTGCAAATTCTAAACTTGGACAAAAAAAGTTCACACATGAGGCGATTTCGAAATTCAATAATTTACCAGATGATATCAAAAACAGCCCAAATATTAAGCAATTCAAAAATAAAGTTAAGAAATATATTTATATGCAAAGGAATGATCAAAGCTGAAAGACTATGAATTTCCTTTTTTCTTTTTTTTTACTGTTTTTATTTTCCCCCTTCTTGTTCACTATAATATGTCTGTATCTTAATGATATGTAAGTTTTGTTCACTATTTGTAATTTCAATTATACAACAGTCGATAATACTTCATGAATGATCTTATACCAGGAATTACTGTCTGATCATTCATGTCATTCCTACTAGAAAATTAATTATACTTTATATATTATTTGTATGAAATGTATCAATGAAGAAGAGAATGTAATGCAATAACTGGAATAAATAAATAAATATATGCCTCGGAGAACACCTTCCTTGGCAATGTATTTCAGAGCCTCGCTGTTCGTTGGATGAACGAGTCTTCGGAAAGAGATGTTCCGCAGGTCTCCAAAGTGTCCACGGAGGGGTGCGAAGCCTCAACTCGACGGGTAAATCTCGCGGGGACTGCCAAGGGAGGAAAAATTGTTGATATTTCAAAAGAGCATCGTCCATCAAAATATCTATAAAATAGAGCCAGATCGCCAACTTTTCTACGGTGTTCCAGAGAAACAATACCGTTACGGATTTTCCTTGGCACTTATCCAACATTTTGCTTCATATTTTACTGATAGGCGTCAATATGTTATGCTCAATGGTTTCAAGTCTGTCGAATATGCAGCAACCTCGGGTGTCCCTCAAGGTAGCAGGTCCGCTACTTTTCAATGCCTTTATCAATGACATAATCGAAGTAATTGATGTCAATGTTTTGATGTATGTAGACGATTTAAAGATATATTGTCAGATAAATGATATTGAGGATTGTGAACGGCTATCTCTAAATCTGAAACGCGTTGAACAATGGTGCAGTAACAAATTACCTTTGAACGCTCGCAAATGTAATGTGATGACATATACACTTAGAAATCATCTCATTTTATTTCCGTATGATGTTAGTGATACAATACTTCAACGTCCGCTCACATTTACCGATATAGGTGTCACCTTTGACACAAAACTTTCATTCACACCGCATATTGAAGCTACTTTGTCTGCTGCAAACAGAATGTATGGATTCATAGCGCGGATCTCTAGAGATTTTTCTGATTCAGCCACATCAAAAACATTATATTATGCTTTCGTCAGATCAAAACTGGAATATGCATCTTCAATTTGGAATCAGTCTCATCAGCTGTATATAGAGAAAGTTGAATCAGTACAACGTCGTTTCCTAAAACTTCTTTCCTATAGATCTGATAATGTATATCCACCAATCGGTTTCCTCATAATACATTATTGGCTAGACATGCTATGAAAAGCCTTAGTTACCGTCGTGATTGTCAATCCACAGTGTTCCTTTTCAAAGTGGTGAATAACATTATCACTATACATTTTGTAGAAGCTGAGTTTCACTGTGCCTAGACAAACTTATAGAGTTTTCAATACATTCTATCTTCCGACACCACGAACAAATATTTGGAAATATTCTCCTCTCCATAACATGTGTTCTTTATACAATAATTCATCAAATAATCAGCCAGATATCTTTCATTGCTCTATCTCTGCGATTAAATCTTTTTATTTCAGCTAAGGTCTTGCCTATATTTATATACTTTTCAAAATATGAAAAACTGTATTATTAGTTATACCTGGTTATACTTATTTCCCTGTTCTGTAGTTGGGTTCAACCTGTAGAACAGTGTAACATTAAATAAATAAATAAATAAATAAATAAATAAATAAATAAATAAATAAATAAATAAATAAATAAATAAATAAATAAATAAATAAGTGAGTGAGTCTGTGAGCATGGCATCACCCACGAGACGAATTGCCCTTTTTGGACAGAATTCAACAGTTTCAGGGTATGTTTGGGTGCTTCACTCCAAATATGGGAACAGTATTCCAGGACAGTTCGGATCTGTGCCTTATAGATCATAAGCAGCTGACTGGAAGTGAAATTGCTCCTGGCCCGAAACAGAAAACCAATTTTTGTTCTATCACTTCCGGTTTCACTAGAAAAGACCCAATCTTTTGATATGTATTTTATTCCATGATCGGTTAGGGATTATCATAACGAATTCAACGATACCAGATTTGATAGGGTTATTTGAAACGATTACGAAGATATTCGCGTTCTGAGTTTCCATATGCTCAATGGGTGTGACTTCGCAATATCGAAACTTCTTTCTCTGTCCCACTTATTGAGCAAATGGAAACTTAGAACGCGAATATCTTCGTAGTCGTTCGAATTAACCCTATCAAACCCGGTATCGTTGAATTCGTCATAATAATCCCTAACCGATTATGGAATGTGTGATGATTTACTACTTCAATAAAACACCTTTTATTATTTGTCGTACTTTTATTGATGGTGATTACCAGCATGAACTATATTGAATGATTGAAACTATATACATGACTAGGGCAAGCGTGATTGAAGACTGGCTTCTCTAGCCTGGACTTAACCGGAAGATACATTGGCGCATGTGCGTCACATAATTAGACAGATGTCACAGAATGAAATACAGGGTGTCCCAAAAATAAAAAGTTAGGGTCGTTTCTGGTGAGACCGGAAGTTATTGAACAAAAATTGTTTTGTCAATTGATGAACAATTTGGTATACTTGCTACCCACCAACTTTCGAAATCCGATCTAGAATGATTCAGAAGATACAGCACTGGTCGTTTTTTGTGCACTTCTCTGTATATGTTTTTTTGTGAGAGATATAATTCCCATATCACAGATTCGAATGAGTTTTTTCGAAATTCCAAGCTCATCAAGATCAGAGTTTATACAAGTATACTTCTCCTATACATTTCAATTTTCATTTCAATACTGAACATATTGGTAAGTTATATTTTTATATTATAATACATCATATTATTTCATCCGATTTGGAAGAGAATGTCAGTTCTCAATTTCAGAGGACTTTTATTTTTCATACTCTCCTTTTCAATGTTCGACGTAGCAAATCAGGTCAGGAAACTATTTGTTTTCTGTCGAATATTCAGAATGATATTATGTGTATATAAATATTTTTATCTGAAGGAGAATGCTTTTCTAATTCAGAAGATTTTGTTTTCAAATTCTCATCTTGGGTGTTCAATAGATGTAATTCAATGTTCGTCGTGGCATACCCTAATAGCACACAACGTCCTATGGACGTCCCTATTTGGTACAATTCACGTCCGAATGTCCCGAACCAAAAATAAGTGTCCTTGGGACGTCCCATCCCGTATAAATTTTATGCAATGTCCGAGCAAGGACGTCCACGGAATGTCCCAGCTGGTACATCATTTCAAATGTCCTAGAAATAGCATCCCTTAGACGTCCCACGTGGTACATATTGTAGAATGTCCATGCAAGGACGTCCTTGGCATGTCCCTGATGGAATATGATTTTAAACGTTCCTTTAGGGACATCCATCGGATGTCCCTAGTAGTAGATATTCTGGCATGACTTCTGATCTTACATATTGTCCCTTCTGGACAACCATGAAATGTCCCTGATGGTACATTCCTTCAAATATCTCTGCACAGACGCCCTTAATATTTCCAGGATCGTATAACAATCGAAATGTCCCTTAGGGACATCCTTCGAATGTCCCTTAGGGATATCCGTCGGATGTCCCAATTGGTACATGAACTGTACTCTTTCAATGTCCTAGAAATAACGTCCTATGGACGTCCCAGTCGGAACTTTCAATATGTTGTCCCTGCGAGGACGTTAACTTACACCTCGCCGACGAATGATTGCTCGTAGGCTATAAGTACTCCTCGTCAATGTCCTTCACGTAGGTCCATTGTACATCCTTGTGACACTTTTTGGGCACCTTCTACGGACCATCTACTCAACTGGATGTCCTAATCAGTTATGCAAAATCTGGTCCTAGAGGGACTCAGAAAAATCAAAATTCAAGAATGATTCGTACGTCCCTGGCACATCCTATGAACATCCAATTGATATCCCTCAGCGTTGCTGATAGGTTGTCCTATGGATGTCCTAAGGATGTCCTCTGTAGTGCTTGATGAGGAATACTGTAGGATTTAGGTATTCGATAGTTGTCCCAGGGACATTCCTCAAGGATGTCCCTAATTGGTCCTCAAGTGGAACATTTGTGCGTCCTACAGACGTCCAATGGACGTCCACGGTACCAAATTCGAACGTCCTATGGACGTCCTGAATGTCACGACAGGGCGTCCTTAGGATATACATAGGACATAAGTGTGTTATTAGGGTATGGCCAGGAAAGTAGTTGTCTCCTGTTGAATAAACCGAGAAAGAATTGATATTTTAATCACATAGAGATTGCAAATTCTCAATGTATTTTTTTATATACAGGGTGTTCCTTTTTAAGACATGCTTATATTTGAGGGGGTGATTCTTTGACTCATTTTAGGAAGAAAACGTCATATGAACGTATTTCCTGAAAGTCTCAACTTTTGAGATACAGGATGATGAAGTTTAGAAAAATATTCAGATTTTTGATGATGAATGAGACAATATTGTTTACATCTCCATGCAATTTGAAACACGTCTTTTATGCATCAAGGTGCATTTTCTGATGTATATACAAAAATTATCATTTTCTGTACCAGTGGCACCGTTACGGGAATATTATTGTTTATATTTCACCCAAAAGTGAGCAACGACGGAGAATCATCTTGTTGATACTCGATTAAATGCTTCGTTTCAGAGAAAAAGAAACGAAATTGGAAAGTACTTATTTTCTGTTCTGAAGTACATCGTGATGTCCCATGATGAAAAAAGAAAGGGCAAATAGTTCAAAAACAAGCAAATAAAGTAGGTGAAATTTAGAACTTTTTCGTGAAATATCTCGAAAAATAGTGGTTTGTTCAGATTTCCATTATCAATTTCGTATTTTTGAGACAAGAATACGTAGAAACCATTGATGATTTTGGAAAAAAAAACATCGCTTGATATAAGTGCAAAATTAACCACTGTTCTGTGACTAATAATTGTAAAAACTCATCAAATAAGCGGTACCTTGGAAATGGAATGGAAAAATAACATCAAGAGGCCTATTTGGTTGAACATTTTCGAGATAAATATTTCTAAAAAGATAACTTTTCACTTTTCACTAGTTTCATCATTTTTGAAGTGTATTTCAGGCACTCTTCAATGAAGATGATTTCATCGTAAAAATACGGAAAACAGTAATATTGAGAGACGATACAGCATCACCCTTTTATAGAATGAATAACTTTCGAAATAAACAATTAAAAAAAATTCTCTTCATTTAGACTTCGTATTGTATATTTGTGAAGGAAACAAAGAGAATCGAACGAGAAAAACTTGAAACTTCCGATGAAAACAAAGCAAGTAAAAATGTGGGAATGAGGGATGCATTGATAATTGATAATTCTTAAGCTCTTAGTGACTCCAATTTTCCTATGAATCATCTATATCCTCAGTACCTAACCATTTTTTTCATTGAAAATATTGTGAATAACCTTATTTGTGTATCATCTATCTATCTGAATATACATTTATTATTGATCATACTTTTTTTTGTGTTTTCAAATAGTGAGTTCCAGAAAACCATTATGTGTGAACACTTGTGCATAAATGATATGTCTGCCATAGTTCAATGGAAAAGTACAGAAACTCATCAGTCTATATTTTTAAAAGAGAGTGTGGAGATATACTCGTATCTCATGTTTTTCGTCAGCTGTTTCAAGACGTGACAAGTGTGTCCTCACTCTCATAATATTTTATACTGTAAATGTCTTTGTTTTGATACTACAAGCGACATGACAAATATCAGGTCTGTTCGCTAGAGTTTTGTTCGACCTGCCAAAGTTGATCTGTGTTCATGTCTGTTCATCGTACTACCTAAACAGAGATGGCCATAGCAGAAAATCAGGTTTAGCAGGTTGAGGAAACACAGAAGAACAGGTTATTGTAGGTGTCGATTGTAGAAAGATTATATTTATATTTTTCTATGTTTCTTTCAGATTCAATAAATCATACCAGCAATATATTTATCAACCTACATTTGTTCGCATGCCACCATGGCTTATTGGATTTGTTTTTGGTTTCCTCATCTACAAATATCGAGATATGAAAATACCCAAAGTAAGTTATGACAAAATGTTGAGAAACAAATTGAATTTGATGATGGTGTTGACCTAGAGATGATTGTTTCTGATGAATGTCATAATAGTTATTTATACACCAAGGTAGTAAAGAATATCATTATTACCCAAGGACCAAGATTATATCCGGAGGCTTCAGCCGAGAGGTATAAGGTCCTGTGGTAATAATTTTCTTTACTACTAAGGTGTATATGTACAGGGTGTCCCAGAACAACATACATTAAATTCAACAGGGTGAACTAGAGTTCAAAATTGGTCGATTGGAACCAACTTACCTCTATACGAAAATGCACAGTTGGGCCGTGAGAGTGCGATGAATGGAATTTTTTTTCAGATTTTATTGAATATTGCTTGGTTTACGAGATATCTGAAAAAAATCTTTCGGAGTCCCTCCATATCATCCATAATCCAAGATATCAGAGTTATTGTGTTCTGCAGATTTCTTCCTCCTTCATTGTTGATATTTTGGTCACGTATTCATGTTAATCATTTCATGACCTTTTCATCATACAGGGTGGCTCATTTTCAACTTGACAGGGAGATTTTGGGTGATGATAGCGTAGATACGAAAAAATGCTTAGATTGGTCGATTTCAGTTTGCACCTCCTGCTAACAATCAAAGTCGTTTGCAGTTTTTTTTCGTTCTGTTGAGAGTTCGGGGGCACAGATATCAAATCATATCAACTACTTCTTCTGCTCAATCATTGCTTAGTAAGAAACCCATCAGCAGCTGATAAGTTTCGCAATATTCCAGGAATATTTCAGAAAATACGATTCCACTGCGTGAAAAGAGCTCGTTTATGTTTGGAGAATGATGGGAGACATTTCGAGCATTTGCTCGATTGATACCACCATTATTCTCGTTTTCTTTTTTTGTTTTCTTGACTGTTGCAATAGTTATCGATTATTTATTCATTATTCAATAAAAACATGTTTTCTGTTTGATAATTGATGATTATTGATTATTAACTTTCCGAATATTCTTTCTACTTGTTTGATATTTATGGAGTAGCAACTATTTTGGATACCTTGTGTATTGCATTTTTGTAGTGATTTCCATTCGAAGGAGGATGAATAGGAAATTATTATTATTCCTATTATCATTTATTATTATTATTATAATTATTATTTGTCTCTGAGATCCAGTTTATTTTTGAATTATTGATTTGATGAACTCATAAAATGAAGAGCTTGCTGAAATCAATATGATATCTGTGCCCCCGAACTCTCAACAGAACGAAAAAAACCTGCAAACGACTTTGATTGTTAGCAGGAGGTGCAAACTAAAATCGACCGATCTGAGCATTTTTTCGTATCTACGCTATAATCACCCAAAATCTCCCTGTCAAGTTGAAAATGGGCCATCCTGTATGATGAATAGGTTATTAAATAATTAACATGAATACGTGACCAAAATATCAACATGAACATGCCTTCCAGATTTCAGAGCATCACCTCTCAAATTGAAATATTCAATGAAATCTGAAAAAAAAATTCCATCCATCGCCCTCTCACGGCCCAACGGTGCATTTTCGTACAGAGGTGAGTTGGTCACAATCGACCTATTTTTAACTCTGGTTCACCCTGTTGAATTTAATGTACGTTGTTCTGGGACACCCTGTATTACATCTTTTTCACCACTGTGTGAAACTGGAAAATGGACCTATTGTCACTATGAAATCACTTCTATTCAATTCTAATTGAAATCTAGTAGCCTTAACCATGACTGCATAATTATGACAAGTCGTTATTGATAAAAGTTACTAGATTCGAGTGCTATTCTTGCGAGTCTCGCATCTGAACAGTGAATTCGGGTTAATAACAGAGGTGGCTATGTCTTTATTTACTAGTAGTTCATAAAATGACGAAAACTACCAACAAACTTGTTAATCTGTGCTACCGTGGTAGTAAAAACACACGTGAGGCCATGAAAAGGAGTAAATAATGGTAGGATCTATAGCTAGTGGTTGGAAAAGCTCTTTTTAGGCTAGTAGTAGGTTGCACCTACATGGTGAAAGAGTATTGAAATCACATGTGAGCGAGCAAACAATAACATGAGAATACTATCGACAGTAATCCTGTCAGAAATTAGAGATCAAATGGCTTGCTGTTATATATTTTCACTTCCGAGTTTCAAAGTATTCAGTATACTCTGCAGTTTCATCATGTACCTAGTATTTGATGCTGACCACTAATGATTCCTGTCCATTTTGAAATTATTAAAATATATTTCCGAAATTCTTTTTTATGTTGGAGCGCACGAAAGGAAATTCTTAATATAATATATAAGTCGCAAGTAGATATACTTCATGATCACAAAGAATACAAACGAAAAATACAAAGACAGTCGACCACACTTTATGAAGGTAAAAAACGTTAACAATATACAGGGTGATTCAAAAGTAAGCGGCATCCTTTCAGAGGCGTATTCCTTGCTTGAAAATAAGGCAAAAAGTTCCTATTGATAAGGATCCGAAAATGCTTCCTAAGGGAGCTACGGCCCTTTGAATAGGACACCTCAAAGACGGTTTTTTCTCTATAACTTTAAAATCCTTCACAACAAATTTTTAAAAATTGGTGTACGGCATAAACATTCGATGGTAAATAGGACTCCGTATTCGAAATTTCAGAATTTCATTCAGGGGCGTCACATGCGGGAGAGGGTAAGTGTAAAAATATCCCTTCTTCTCCGGATATTCAGGTTACTGTGATTTCGTTTGGAAATTATTTCGAATACGGAGTCCTATTTACCATCGAATGTTTATGCCGTACACCAATTTTTAAAAATTTGTTGTGAAGGATTTTAAAGTTATAGAGAAAAAACCGTCTTTGAGGTGTCCTATTCAAAGGGCCGTAGCTCCCTTAGGAAGCATTTTCGGATCCTTATCAATAGGAACTTTTTGCCTTATTTTCATGCAAGGAATACGCCTCTGAAAGGATGCCGCTTACTTTTGAATCACCCTGTATGTATTGTTTGTTAATATTTTTCACCTTTATTATAAAGTGTTGTCGACTGACTTAGTGTTTTTCGTTGGTCTTCTTCAAAACTATTGGAACCACTTTGAGAAATGGATGATTTTCATGATTTACTTCATGATCTGTTGACTTTTGACTTAAAACATTTTGAACATTACAGGTTGCTAATTTGATTGCTTGGACGTTTACACTAGGTCTCCTCTTCGCTCTAATTTTTGTACATTTAGTGTTTACTAGAACTCATGAATACAGTGCATTGAAATCTGCATTATTCAATTCTTTGGCTAGACAAGGATGGGCTATAGGTGTGGGAACTGTAGTTCTTTTGTGCACAACTGGCAATGGAGGTGAGTATAGGTATAAATAGTAATTTAAATAATTAAGAGAACAAACTCAAAGTCTCGCTCCAAGTAAATTATAACCAAATCATATATGCTACATGTTTCGACTCCTAGGAGTCATCATCAGGCTAAAATACAACACTTATAAATGAAAGAAGTTCCATCACTATTGGAAAATGGGTGACATACCTTGCTAGGTAGGAGGAGAAAAGAAACTATAAAATTGAGAACATAGTTCTTAAGGGTTTTAAGCCCAAAATAATTTCAAGCAACATTTTTGAATTTTGGTTTTTTGAACCCCCAAATAAACATTTTTCCTAAGATGCTTCTTTCGGATCAGATAAACATTGTGTACAGCAAATGGCGCGGTTATGAAGTGAACAAACCGACAGACTACTTGATTTGAAAGATAAAAAATTATTATTCGACAAACAAGTGACAAATGTCATCTATCAAAAACACAAAACAATGAAGTTGACTTAATGGACCATACATCAAAATTCATAACAAACAAGGAAATGTGTCTAGATTGACTAAGTCGGGTATTTAAAATTGTGTTTTTTGAATTAGGAATAACAACATCAAACAAAGGGATTGCCAATGCAACCAATGAATGGAGAGGAAGATTACAAAATGGAATTGAAAGTGGATAGGCAATCAAATCTAACTTGTTCATCAAGACAAACAGTTGAATTTGAATGGGCAGATCTATTGATTTCTAGAATTTCCAGAAGGTTAAGCTTTTTTCCTTTAGGATGAACATGTAGAACTTCAAAATCTTCTACTATATTATGTTTGTGTTTATTCTCGAGAACATGGTTTGCGAAAGAAGATGTAGTGTTGATAATATCAGAGTTAATATATTTGTCAATTGTCTTTTTATGTTTTGCTATCCTGGTGGAAAAAGCTCTCCCTGTCTGACCAACGTATTCAGCATTGCAATCAGAGCATAATTTAAATAATAGTCTCGCGAAACGAAGACGGTATATGAGGTTCCTTGAAACTATTGTTATGATGCTTTTCCGAATACTGTATCTATGATATTTTGTTTATTTGAGTTATCTCCATGTATATTTGTTTATTTAAGTTATCTCCGTGTCTATATTGAAGAACATGGTATCCGATCAAAGTTGATTGATTGATTGTCTTTATTACCCCAAGAAACATTTCTGTTTATGATAGGGATACACAAATAGATATAAAAAAATAATAATGAAGGGTTAACTATAATGAATTCCACTCAGTGGAAACGAATTAATATTGTGTCTTATAAGATAAAAGTTATATTTCATTCCTAAGTAATCAAATCATGCCACATATTTTTCTTTCAAATTGTCCTGAGCAAGTATTTTTTAGGATTGATTTTAAACCTTCTTGCATCATGTATATTTTTCAACTCATTCGGTAATGAATTATTCCATTGTGAAAAACAGATTGTTTGCCAATGTTTGACTTGAATGTATTTGCTATCAAGTAATTCAATTGTCTAGTCCCATAATTATGGACTGTATTGACTTCATTGAAAGCTAAATTTGATATTTTCAACTTATTTCTGGCAAAATGAATAAAGCAACATATTTTAAGTTTATATAACGAAATCAGGTTCAGAAAATGTCTTGGTTTGTATAAATTCATCGTTGGTTCTAGAAAATGTAGATGAAAAATGCACTTAATTGATTTGTTTTGTAATTTCATTAGTGGTTTCAGACGTGAAATATTTGTACTCCCCCAAATAGAAATTAAATATTGCAAATTTGAATAAATGAGGCAAAAGTAAATACATTTCAAGTATTTTATGGGAATAATATTTCGGATTTTGAATAAAATGCCTATGATCGGATTCATTTTATTTCTCAAATAGTCTATATGTTTAGTCCATAATAATTTTTCGTCGATATAGAGACCTAAAAATTTTGTCACGTCTATTTGATGCTCGAGACATTTCTTAAATAAAGCTCAATATTTTGCATGCACTTTCTAGATACGTCAATGAATGCTCAGAGTGTGAACTATTTCACTTTGACAAGCATGCTTCAGTGAGAACTGTTAGAGTTACTAAACCTTAAGCTCCATGGCTGACTGATGTAGTTAAATTGATGATGGCAGATAGAGACCAAGCTCTTAGAAAATACAAACATTCAAAATTAGGTTCAGACTTAACAAAATACAAGATGTTACGTAATCTCACGTTGAGTGCCATTCGATGAGAAAAAAAGGCATATTTGAACTTTGCTATGAATCGATGTAACAAATCTCGTGACATGTGGAAAACTCTAAAAGATATGAAAGTTACGACTAACATCAATAGCAGCAAATCTAAATGAAGACTGCACTGAACGTATCAATTACTATGATTCTAACAGATTTAATGATACACTGAAATTCGAATTGAAATTTATATCTGTCAGTGATGTGGAAGAACTTTTTCATGATATTAAAAGTGATGCTGTTGGTATCGACTCGGACTATCATATCATACTGTTTGCCAGCAGTTTCATTATCAATCACACATATTGTTAACCTCTGTTTAGAGCAAGGTTATTTTCCATCATATTGGAATTCGGCCTATACCTAAAAACAGCGAGCCCAACAGTTTTCCAGATCTTTGTCCTATTAGCATCCTTCCAATTTTATCGAAACTCTTAGAGAAAATCGTGTGAAAGCAACACTATACATAACTGTAATTCAAACTTCATCATTCCTTTTCAGAAGTCAGTTTTCAGGGAGGAATACAGCACTGCCACGGCAATGCTAAATATATGTGATGATATTATCAGAGAATGGGATAATCATGAAGTTACAGCCTTGGTAATGTTAGATTTCACAAAAACTTTTGATACTCTAAACCACCAACTTTTACTTTCTGAGCTGAAATATTATGGGTTGAACTTGACAGCACAAAATTTCTTCCGAAGCTACTTTAGTGAAAGAAGTCGAATAGTTGAGAATAACAATAGTGAATCTCAATCCCTCAAATTGCATAATGGTGTTCCTCAGGGATCGATTCTGGGACCACTTTTATTCCTTATATATACTGCTGAATTATCTAATTGCCTGTCAGACTGTAAGAGCCACTTCTATGCTGATGATAGCCAATTATATTATAGTTTTCATCCCGAAGATGCCTACTTAGCAAACTATTTCGTCAACAAAGATTCACATGGAATTATCAACCTCTGAAAGCAACATGATCTTCATATTAATCCCACAAAATCCACTTACCTATTATTTGGCAATGAATGTCGAATTAATCGATTCACGGAACACGTCAGCAAATCTATTCAGCGTGCTTACGGGTGTCTTTAATTGCTGTACTCAAGTCGACGATTACTATCTCTTGATTTAAAAAAAAGCTGTGTGATCAACTAGTTCTTCTACCTAATTTCAACAATTGCGATAAAGTATATGGTCCATGTATCGACTCCTTTGACTGTTATCGAATTCAAAAAATGCAAAACAACTGCACTAGACTGATCTGGGTTTTGCGTAGATCTGATCATATCACTCAATATATTTCATCTCTGGGCTGGCTTTCCATGAAAAAACGTCGTCTTCTACATGCCACTACTGCTTTCCATAAGATTATCAATGAGAAATGTCCCTACTACCTTTATGAAAAAATAAAATTTCGTCATCAATTGCATAACCTCAATATGAGGAATCTTGCTATTGTGAACATCCCACACTACTCCACCAGTAGATTTGAAGCATCTTTCTCCTACCAACTACCACTAATTTATAATGCTCTAGATGATAACGTTAAAAATCTGAGTATCGAGTCATTCAGAATGAAGCTAAAACAGAAAATTCTTGATGAACAAAGAACACAATCTACCTAAATGCACAGATTACTTCTACGTCATTTAATATTTCCACAACTCGAAAAATAGAAAAATGAAAAGTTATATAAAGAATATAAATTAGATTCAGTTTGTTTTCTTGGAAAATATCTCAAATTACCTATACTTATTATACATATATTATGCACTTAGGTTAAAGTGTAAGAATAGCTTTGTAGCTGAACTTTCGCCTATTAAAGTCCTATCATTATTATCATTATTTTTGAATATATACATGATGATAACCTCCAAAAGGCATACTGGGTCAAATAACGTCCCCTTTCAGATATTCGTCGGTGAACCAAACACCCTGTATATTGTTTTAGGTATTATCAACGATTTTCTATCGATTCCAATATTCCAGATTCTGGTCAGAATCTCATACAGCGTTTATCTCACCCACTTTCCAGTTCTGATATATTTCATTGGAGAGAAGAAACATCCGGATCATTTCAGCAATATTAAATCGGTATGTATCCAAATTTGAGTTAATAATGTGTACCGAGCTTTCTGGGATGATATTACATTGGTTAATAAGTTTAGTGCGCATAACTTCTAAACGGTGAACCCTATAAACACACACGACGAGCTGACACGATCTTTATATCGAAGTTGCAACTACTTTTTAATAGAAGCGGCAACACTGCATTGTCGAAAATATTCTTAACGATGAGATCATAACCACAAATATGAGCAAGCACATTTCCATAAACTTCTTGCGACTGATTCACTATACAGGGTGTAAATTTGAAAACTTTCAATGCGAATATCTCGCGAAATAAAAAAGTTAGAAAAACACAGCAAAGATGCTAAAGAGTTAAGGGGAACTAGAAACACCATATATCAGTGAAGGGATGAGTCACCCTGTCAGCGCAACACACCCCAACTTTGAAATGTCAAATGGTACTACCTCTTTTGTGATACCTCAAATGAACGGTCTCAGTCAGTAGTATTCACCTGTACAAGACTTTTTTTCCACCCACTACAGGGTGTACGAAAAACATTAATTCGAGGGTCTAAATTTGAAAACTTTCAATGCGAATATCTCGCTAAATAAAACAGTTAGGAAAACGCCGTTTGGCACAAATGCTACAGAGTTAGGGGGAACTAGAACCATCATACTTCAGTAAAGGGATGAGTCACCCCGTCGGCGCGACACACTCCATCTTTGAAATGTCAAATGGCACTACCTCTTTTGTGATACCTCAAATGAACGGTCTCAGTCAGTAGTATTCACCTGTACAAGACTTATTTTCCACCCACTACAGGGTGAACGGAAAACATAAAGTCGAATAAAATGAAATGCAGAAAGCCGATATATTCCAAGAGATGTGTTCCGGAATGTTAGAATGGCATTTGAACATCGATTATACTATTGCTTACAACAGAATGGAATGCATTTTGAACATCTGATCAAATAAAATATCCTCTTAACACAATTCATTTCATTTTATTCGACTTTATATTTTTCGTACACCCTGTAGTGGGTGAAAAAAAAGTCTTGTACAGGTGAATACTACTGACTGAGACTGTTCATTTGAGGCATCACAAAAAAGGTAGTGCCATTTGACATTTCAAAGTTGGGGTGTGTCGCGCCGACGGGGTGACTCATCCCTTGACCGAAATATGGTGGTTCTAGTTCCCCTTAACTCTTTAGCAATTTTGCCAAACGGCGTTCTTCTAACTTTTTTCTTTCGCGAGATATTCGCATTGGAAGTTTTCAGATTTACACCCTGTATAAATATACTGTAAGCTCGTCGTGACATACCCTGTATTAGTATCTACGTCCATAATACCATGAGATGAGGAAGATCATTCATTAACTGAACACCAAAATAAAACATGACTCGATATCATGTTTGGGAGTTCTCCTGCGCGTTTTGAGATGAGCAAATCTGGATAAGGGCCCAGGTAGACGAGTGTTATAAGCGTTCAGTTTTCTAATCGCGATGGCTTGCCGGTTGTGGGTTCGAATCCAAATGATTGCAGATATTTTTCTGACGGCCCAAGAAAGTGTCTGGGATCACACGTTCAATTCAATTCAAAATATACTTTATTGTCTCAAGTTCTCACTTGTTGACAAAGCTCGTTACACGTAATATACACAAAAAATAAATAAATGAACAACACTAGTTTTAAAATCATACACTTGTTGACAACACTTGAAATGTATAAATAAAAAAATAAAAATAAATTGATCCAATAGACAAAGCATAGATCTGACTAAGTACACAACAATTTGAAAGACTCTGGTTAAAGCTTTGCAGAAAATACTCAGTCAAGTTGTACCAGGTGATTCAATACGGGTAACCGAGAAGCTGTATCTCAGGAACTAATAATTTGCTAACAAAAGGTATGGTTCGAGAAAGGAAGGTTTGGTGAATAAAATAAAGATCCATACATACCATTCTGGTTCTTACCGCCCTCGTTAGGGTGGTAGGCGTGTTTAATAAAGTATTAGTTCCTGAGATACTGTACCTCGTCACCGATATTGAATCACCTGGTACAATGATGTTTGTAGTAGTAGTAATGCTTCCACCTCAGTACGAAATTGTTTGTAACATGCGATTCCTTTTATGGCATTTGGCAGATGATTGTATATATAGTGGTGCAGGGGTTCAATTTTATTTGGCCGCTCTGTCTTGTATTAGTGATTCACACGAGACCAACGAGACGAGACTTTCATAAAGCCCGTCTCGTCTCGCCGATGAAATGTGAAGTCTTGTCTCGAGTCTCGTCTCGCAGCCCAGAGTCTCGTCTTGTCTCGCGTCTCGTACGAGAGTCTCGTAAATGTATCGCAATTTCGTCATGCATAATCTTGTTCCAGTCTAGTACGGGATATTTACCTTTACCTACTTTTTAGGTATAATGTAGGAGTAGGAAGAGAAAATTACAACAAAATTAACATTATTTGTTGAAAAGTGAGTACCTAATAGGTACTTACTTACATCATACATCTAAACAAGAAAAAAAACATAGCAATGCTATGTTTTTTATATTCGAAAGTTATAAAAATAGAATAAAATGTTTTGTCTATCTGTGCTAAA
Organism: Phaedon cochleariae; assembly: GCA_918026855.4. NCBI lineage: Eukaryota > Metazoa > Arthropoda > Insecta > Coleoptera > Chrysomelidae > Phaedon > Phaedon cochleariae. The sequence goes on along the minus strand of OU896709.1, from coordinate 54,000,901 downwards.
TAGTCTGAATACTTTCGAAAACGAGACTCTCGCGGGCACCACTATCTTGTATTATATTGTGAGGAGACAAGTGGTTACGACCGTATATTCTTATGAATCCAAGATACCTATATAAATAAATTACAGTTAGTATACCACAATCCCTAAACAACTCTCTACCAGAATTTGTTGATTTTGCATGACACATATATCTCAGATCTTTTGTAACATAAAACTCCTTTGGAATAACTGATTACTACAGCTTCCCCAAAATGCTATTCCATATCTCAGGTGGGACTCAAGTAGGGCAAACTATGTTGTTTTGGCAGATGCAGATTCAGAGGCAATTATTCTGATGACATTGCATCCAGATGATAGCTTTTTACACATAGATACTACATGGTCATTGAACATCACCTTGTTTTTTCTAAAAAATTGTTCTAAAATTGTTCTATCCGTCATTCGGTTGCCCCCTTACGAGCGACCCTCAGAAGTCTTCGAAATTCTTGTGCGAGCAAGGAATGACGGGGGCCTTACCTTTTAACGTGTGATCCCAAACACTTTCTTAGGCCATCAGAAAAAGTCTGCGTTCGTGGGACTCGAACCCACGATCGATACTTCGACGTGAAATGATACTGAAGCATCGAAGCACTGAGGTACGCCGGCTTTGTTATCGATATACAAACCTAGAAATCTTGTTGATTTTTCATTTTCTAATATGTCATTACCGATCTCCAAGTTTGGGACATTACAATGAAAAATCAGAATATTGGTTTTCTTAATATCGAGAGAAAGTAGGTTTGAGTCACACCAATCTTTGATTACTTTTATATCTCGCATCACATTCGTGTCATCATTATTGTCTTGCCATAAAATAGTGGTGTCGTCCGCAAATAACGTGATTTCGCCGGGTTTAAAGGTGAAAAAAGCCTTTATCATTCCTTGCTCGCACAAGTCTCTCAAAGAGTTCTGAGAGTTGCTGGTGAAGAGGCAATCGAATGACGTATAGAATAATTTTAGAACAATTTAAAATAATATAGCGGTTTAGATAGCAGGTGAAAAATCGTATTAATGACTTTCTCATTTCAGATTCATGACTTCACAGGAGATTTAGCATTCGTTTTCATAGTAGCAACTGTCTGGTGTCTAGCATTCGAATCGCCGTTCATAGCCATTGCGAAGATTGTCTTCAGAAAAGGTTAGTGCATCAGAGTACTATATATTAGTAGGAGGTATGAGAAATATGTATACCCCTATCTGATATTCAATGATCACAAAGAATAAATGTTAGATAATACATATATATTGATTAAAGACGAATAGGTTGCCTAGCTGATTCAAGTGCCGATGATTCGATGATGTTAAATGATAATATGTTTAATTTTATTATTTTGATAGACTTTCCTCATTCGTTATTCATAATTGATTGACAGCTGACCGAATATACCCTGAAGTTAAAAAAGGTAGGTTGCCTTTTTTCCCAAGGCCCAGAGCTATGGGGTTGGCAGGTATTCGAAGGAAAGCTTATTCTATTCACAGGTTGCCTTATCAAAAATAGTGTTGAATTCATGGTTGCCTAGATTAAAAATGTTGAATCTTCTGCCCGGCGTTAAGTGTGATATAAAGGCGATGCGGGCTCAATTTTATTCGACAAAGGTGCTGGGAGGCAGAAATATTATGACGCAAACACAAAATAGTAGATTGTTTTATTAGGATCAAAAGTGACACTTTGTTTGACAAGCGAATTTTGCATTTGCGAGGCGGAGCGAAAGCAAAATTTGCGAGTCACTTTGATGAGAGTGAGGAGTGAGTGAGTGTGGCGTCACCCACCAGGCGAATGGCTCTTCTCTGGATGAAATCTAAGAGCATCAGCGTATGTTTTGGTGCTGAACCCCATATGTGGGAACAGTATTCAAGAACAGGCCGTATCTGCGCTTTGTAGATCATGAGAACCTGTTGAGGTGTAAATTAGCTTTTCGCACGGAACAAGAATCCAAGTTTTTGTGAAGCAGCTTTTGCGATGGATCTGACATGATTATCCCATGAAAGAGTGTTGCTGATGGAAATACCGAGCATAGATATTGTGGGCTTGGTGAGGATATGGAGCCAGACATTACAATATCGGGCATACTGAGTTCCACCTTTCTAGAGAAAATGCAGGCTTGAGTTTTGGTGGCGTTGAATTCAACTAGGTTGTTGGTTCCCCAGGCCGTGATTTCAGCAAGATCTTCATTGACAGCATTGACCTGCCTGCGCCGTGAGTTCTTAGTTTCCTGGGAAGAAATGGGAGTTCTGGAAGAGAACGCAGTATGGAGGGTACTATCATCTGCAAAGCTGTGGATGGGGCAAGTTGTTACTCCCAACAGATCATTGATATGAAGCAGGAATAAAAATGGTGCCAAAATTGATCCTTGTGGAACGCCGGAATTGATGCCAATGGTATCAGACGATGCACCGTCCACCACCACGTGAAGCGATCTGCCTGAAAGAAAACTCGATAAGAGATGGCATAGCTGAGGTGGTAAGCCGTATGATGGTAGTTTGTGGAGGAGTCCTTCGTGCCAAACACGGTCGAATGCTTTCGATATGTCCAACGCGACAGCTAGAGATTCCCCGTATTTTTCTAATGAAGCTTGCCATAAATGTGTCACGTAGGCAAGTAGATCTCCAGTAGATCTTCGGTGGCGAAAGCCGTATTGTCTATCACTGATGATTCCTGAGCTCTCCAGATATTTGATAAGCTCAATATTAATGGCTTTCTCCATCACTTTGGAGATTACTGATAACAGGGCAATGGGCCTGTAGTTGATGGGCAGGTTCTTGTTCCCTTTTTGGGGATTGGTTGGACTCTAGCTGTCTTCCAGCATGATGGAAAAATACCCGACCTGTACGAGATGGTAAACAACTTGCAGAGAATCGGTGTAAACTCTGGTGCATATTTTTTGAGGATAATGGGTGGAATTCCATCAGGACCGTTAGCTTTATTCGTTTTGAGACCAAGCAAAATTCGTCTGATAGTGCGTTGACGGAAGACGATTTCGGGCATTCGACTCTCAACGGGTGGAATGTCTGGCGGTTGATTTAACCCATCAATTTTTTTGAGTGTAGTTATCCACGTTTGAGTTATGACGTCTGCGAGAATTTTTCCAATCATTCAATATTTGGAATCTCAAAGGAAGCTTAATTCGAAAATATATAACACATATAGGGTTCGTATACAGTACGTCAATTTAATTTAGAGCTCTCGTGAAGTGGAGGATAAATTCGTTAAAATTTGAGAGAATACATTCTTTACAGAACGCTCGGAGCCGTCGATTTTTTTTACTCGGGTATTCTTTCAAATTCAATTGATACATACAGAATGATTCGTGTATAGAAGAAATTACGTCACCGGTATTTTTTTAATGGCAACCCCATTTGACGGAAGTTCTGAATTCAACATCGCGGACGTCATATTTCGAACGTGGATCACCCTGTATATTCAATTTTTCGATACAAATGTGATATATCGAAGACCCAAACCTCTTTTTCATCGCTTGGAGCGCACGAAAGGGAATCCCTATAATGTTCAAAGAACGTCGTGCGTTCCTAGAAAGGATAGGGATAGGAGGTAGGTATTAGAATTTTTTTGAACTTTTGGAGATTATATGTTGTTGGGAATACTTCCTCAGGCAATGAAATCCATAGCCTAGCCGTTCTATGGATGAAGGAGTTTTGATAAAGTGCTGTTCGACATCTTTCGAGGTTGACGACGAAAGGATGTGCTGACTGGGCTTGTCTAGTTCGTCTGACAATAGATTACACACTGTTTTACCACTAACTTAATGGACCGTATTCAATTATTGCAACGACAGTTTATCATCCTGTTCCTGCAAGAAATGTGTAGAATCGATATATGAATTTGATATTGAATTGATTGAATTCATGAATCTCACCCTCACATAATTTCCATCAGCATCTGATGCATTTTCCTTATCATGATCATTACTTGTGGAGACTACATCAGTGGTACTCTTTGAGGGGGAGAGAGTTCCAAATTTTATCAATCTTCTTGTATGGTTCTGGTAATTGTCATATACAACCTTCCTGGGAATGTTTTCACTTCTTTTGTAGTGAATGATCCAGACATTGAAGAGAGTCCTGAGAAAAAGAGACAAAATATCGATATATTTGACCTTCAGCGATAATTTCATACAGTGTGTTGAATTATTACCAAATTTAGTACTAAATTACAACTCGACAATACTGAATACACTGATTACCTAATCGACTCACCAAAATCACTTCATTGCGGAATCAGAATAGGTGTAATGTGAAATGATAATACCATTATAATATGAAGTACCAAATAAGACGCCAGCAACAAAATCTTGTGTGGACGCTCGCCTTTCAGATACCAAAAGGAAGACCACAAGCTGATTTATTTTAACCCACTGTTCGTTTGTCTACCAACGATGATAGTGAACGAGCTGTGATAATATATTAGTTATTCAACATGATATAGTTGAAATACTATCTTTCTCTACGACTATCGTATTCTACATTGATTACATATAGGTTAGTAATTGATGAATGAAGATGATTCCAAGACACCGTGGATCCCAACTCATTATTCAACGGCACTCGACCAATCACAGATTCAGAATTTTCAGGATCCACAGCAACTGAAAAGGTTAGACTAATGAAAAACCAGCAAGTCTACCAAACAAATTTCTCAAGAAGGCTCTGCTTCATTTCACGGGTCACGTCACGGCTTGACTTTCGCGAATGTCAGATTGACTTATAGAGTCTTTTAAGTTTTAACTTTGATATCTGGAGGATATAATGGAGGCTTATTTGCCGTTCCATAAAAATGTTCTCTATGAATATTGAAGATATTCAAGATCTTGGATCTGCATGGATGATAACTATTCCTGAGACCAAAACAAAAATTGTAAGGAGGTTCACTGTAACCGGAAAATTTTATCAATTTTGTAAAAAAGTACATTGATATACGAGCAGCAAATGTTGTGATTACCAATTTTTTCATGAATTACCAAGAAGGAAAATGTACTCTTTAGAAAATTGGAATTAATAAGTTTGCAGCAATGGGAAAACTAATATAGTTACATTTTGGAAGCTACCAAATCCCGAGATGTACACCGGGCATTGCTTTGCTTGTCAATGCAGGTGGAGGTATAACAGCATTGAAAAGACATAGTGGCTGGAAGAGCACATCGGTGGCAGAAGGATTTCTAGAAGATTCCATATGTTGAATAAAAAAAACGGCAGATTCGAATTCTTCAATGAATCGAATAATGTTCATCATCATCAAATAACAGTTTCTTCACACAAAAAACATCAACTAGCAATATCAATAAAAATGTCAGTGTTGATTTAAATGCAACACCGACATTAAATTTCACGAATTGTGAGAATTTCACTAAAAATTTAGTCACTAAGTACGAGAAACATAATTTACTGACCTAATAATTATTGTGTTGTTTCATCATTGAGTTCGTTGAATCTCAAAGATTCCTGTCAATTGTATTATAATATCATTAAAATTCATACATCAAGTATATTATTTCCATAAATAATAATTAGATTAGATTGAATTTCTGACTATCGTATAGTCGTAGAGAAAGTATAGTCTTCTACTCGCGTATAATAGCTATTATTCTCTCGGATAATTCCGAAACTCGCCTACGGCTCGTTTCGGAATCATATCCTCTGGAATAATAGCTATCATTATACGCTCGTTGAAGAATATACTATTAGTTTGATTTGAAATTGTTATAGGTTGATTATAGCTTCCTGTTCGTTCGTCTACCAACTATAACACTAAGCGAGCTATTATACAATTTCAGTTACACTTATAATGTTGTTGGAATGCTATTCTTTGTTTCATTTGACTAATGTTTAGAAATTATTAATTGTTCCACAAAAATATTATCTAAACCAACTAATATTTTTAGTTGACGTTGAATTTGTTCATGTACAATTTTTCCTCAATTGTTTTGACGATCACGAAATCGTCGAATGTACCACCATTGTAGTTTTATTCAACAACATGGTTGGTTTGCACTTGTTTATGTCAATTCAACCTATACTATTTCTTTGAATGTATGTATTGTCTAACAATCATTCTTTTATCATCATTAAATAACAGATGAGGGTTATATTTCTTATACCGCATCTTAGACGATATACTAAGGCCTCAACTTTTTTAATTAGTTTTAGGTAATAACTATTATGTGTTATGACTGTGCTTGAACATTTCAGGTCAAAATATCAGAAAAAAATTAACATGCATAATTGTTAACCTACGAACTTTCATATCGAGAATATCACGCAATTATTTATATCCCACTGATTGTGTATACCATAATATTTTGATATTGAGTAATCAACGATATACTTCTTCAACTAATTACAGAGGCGGATATTTAGGGTTTAAAGTTCCATTGTTGGGTTTTTGAGGAAGAAATGTTATTGGAATTACATTCTTTAGAAATATTTGGGCACATGAAATTGTCTTGTTATAGTCTGAGGGCCAGCAACGTTAATCTTAATCATAATTATTAGGTTAGGTAACTAATTCTTTGAAACGTGTACGAACAAGATATTCTTGATAACAAGCAACCTGTCGGATGACTTTAGCGCCTATATTATTTGCAAGGATTCATAATGGTCCAGAATGAGTACATCTGGACCAGTGAGTGGATGGAAAGTAAGTGCCAGAGGGGGTTGAAGTTGCCTACCAAACTGCACTATTTACGATAAAATCACCAGGCTGAATGGAGATACCTTTGCCATATCAGAAAAACCTTCCAGGAGGAGAAAATAGTTATTTATTATACAAGGGCAAAAAGTAGTGAATTTTTTAGCTCGAGGTTGTGTTGACTCTCGACGCGTAGCGGGAGGAGACAAAAAACCGTGAGCTAAAATCTAATATTCGCCCCACGAATCGTACAATATTGAGAAGATATTACATTATATTAAAAATGAGAAAAATATCAACGTGAAATTTGAGGTTTCTAACAGGAAATACACCTGCGTTGCAGGCATCTTTTTACAGGTATCTCTATCATTCCTTTGAAGTAATCAAATATCTGTCAGTCTAATTATGTGATTTAATTACCAGAAATTGCGAATTCAGTGGTTGTTTAGTAATGTACGTAACCGCAAAGTGGAATGGGAGATGAAAGGACTTGCTGTTTTTTTCTCGGAGTTGGTCCTATTGGCTTATTTGGCGTAACTAGCACCACAGTTTATGAGAAACTGTGTTAGCACAATAAAAGCCATCAACAGTGTATAATTATAATGTATATATATATATATAATCGTAAACAACGTACTCACTTTTTCCCCACGGAAAAAACTAATTTATGAAAAGTGACATTTTATAATCTGTCAACAGAGATGGAATGGCAAACTTTTTTCCCGTCACAGAAAAAAAAACAAATTCACCCTTAGCTCAGTGTGATTACTCATGCTATGATACCTAGCAGTGATGACGATGAACTCTTAGTTTTCCTCGGAAATAATATAGTTCAGCTACGCCAGTCGGGCAACCAGCCACTCCCGTATGGGAATTTCAGTTTTGGACTGATTCTTTCCTCTGTTTTACTCAGATGGCGTTACTTTCATCTTGTCGGCGGTCTTAGGACTGCTGGCTGAAGACTACACTGCACTGATGAGAGTCAAAGAGCTCGAAACCGGTCTGTGGTTGTCTAGCGTGGCCTGGCTAAATCGAAATCAATAGGCATTCAGGAAAGAATCACTTGTATCAGTATTCGTTTATACGAGTCGATGCATAGATTTCGGGAGGATGTAATTCAATGTTCTGCGTGGTATTAGCCAGAAAAGTAGTTGTTTTTCTTCCAAAATCTACCATTGATGTTCATTATATGAACTTTGTGTGGAAATGACTTTGGGCTTTTCGTCTTCATTTCTTTTCAAAAGAGAATAATTGTATAAGGCTCTGCTGAAAATCGTGTACCTATATTCTACATTGATTCATTAGTTCATGATATGATTATTTCAAGAAACCAAATTCGAATAATTACATTTTTATTCATGGTCCGATTCAGTTTTGTTTCCGAGAACATAGATCAAACGACCCCTCTTCATCAATATTGTTCGTCTTTGTTCAATAATCGAATTGGCGGACACATGAAAACGTTGACACTCGCTTGACATTTTTGGAGTTGCACTGAACTTTTTCTTTCAATTGACTCGGTCGTTACTTGATGGAAATCTATGGCAAATGTAAAAACTTCACTAATGATAAGATTTGACTGAACTGTTCATTGTACCAGTATTTCACCTGATGAAGCTACTGTGTTAGCAAAACATGTCGTGTGATTGAGAATTTTGTGGAAATATCATCCTTTGTGGAGTTTTTACAATTACAGAATAATTGTTTTCCTACGAGCGTGTGCAAAGTAGTACTTTTCCGCACTCATTTGCGTGCGCAAAGTAATACTTTTCCGCACTCAGTGCGGATATGGGTGTTATCCGCATGTCGTGCGGATAAGTGTAACTACCCAAAAATCTCACTGGTATGGAACATTTATATTCATTTTAGTTTCTGTAGACTATTGTATGCACTATATAAGAAGCCGTTATCCATTTTACTTTTCAACCGTTCTTCCCGATATTTGTATTCCACCTCAATATAAATATTAGGAACAAGTGATTTAATTTTCTATTATATTTTATTGATATGTAATTGTTTGTTGTTTAGCTATTTCTATCAAGTTTAACTAAACATTATTCAATAAATTGTAATTTGAGTTGAAAGTGTCCTTTCCGCACGCAAAAACTTATTCGAATTCCGCTCCGCGTCGTTCGCCTAACTGTATTTGCGTTCGGAAAAGTAACACTTTGCGCACTTGTTAGGAAAATAACTATTTCCGTCGACCTCGTGTTAACAACTAAGTTTAATGTATATGAAATCGTTCATTAATGACCCCTATTAATGAACGATTTGTCTATTAATGCACGATTGTTTTATAGGCAACCAAACATACACCGCGTCCATTCATTGTTTATGCTATAACTCATGGAATCTGCATTTAAATCGAAAATATGGATTTCATCGAAGATTTTCTGTTAACGGGTTCGCCTTTCCAAGTTTCTGACACGATTTTAATCCCTGTTTTCTAACACAAGGAATTTATTTCCTATGTTGATCATTTCGACAAATTTCAAATGTCACTAATGTCAGTAACAAGGCTACTGGGTGATTCTTAGCAGTTTCCGGATGGATGATGAATTGGCGAACCAAGTTTCTTCATTGTAGGAGAAATGAGAAATATAGTCGACGGAAAAATTGTGTAACCAACTTGTATATTAAAAGGCGATTAATGATATCGATCATTAATCGCCCTCGTTAATACACTAGTTGGTTAAATAACTATTGTATAAGATTCTGAAAGCCCAATCTTTTCTAAACGGAACTATAAGTCAAGGATGCGAATCCGTCAAGAAAATATGACAGATTTGTCAATTATGTATTTGCTAGGTGGTACAAGCAATTGAGCCGAGGCCAACAAGCACTGAAGTCTGGAAATGTGCTTTTACTATGAATTTTTTTCTGAAATCGCAAATAACATTTTATTTACTGATCGTTTTCGGTTCGAGAAAGTTAGTTTTTTAGCGATTGAACTAAAATACTAGATCAGCTTATTTTGGGGTCTGAAGTTGCTACGAGAAAATAGGCTATTTTAGAAGAAGTATCTTTTGAATTCGCTAGAGAAATTTTGTAGTTTAAATGGCAATTGTAAAATTGTGATTTTGGGCCATCATCATATATAATGGTGTCCTCTTCTGAACGGAACAAACTAGCGCGGTCATGTAAAATTCAGGCGAAAAGATACCTCTTTTACTACTTTCTGGTATAAAAATGGTTGTGGTCACGTGACCTAGTATCAAGTGGGCACCATCAGCTCTTTTTCAAATGTGAAGGGTGGTCACGTGGTACCTAATTTTGAAGGATTTTCGATTTCCTTCTCAAAACCGCTTCCTTTGTGCAAATCGGCCAGTCCATTTAAAAAGGACAAGCATTTGAACTATTATTCATACTATATTGATATTATTGAATACACAACCTGAATAAATTTCAGTTACAACATAATTTCAAGTAACAATCCTTTCGTTCCAAAGTGAAAGGGGGTGGAAGAACTCTTTACGTCTTCACTGTATAAATTCCACCAAATGAGTAGGTATATATAAAATTATATTGTTTAACGAGCACGGAATGATTGTCATTTCCCACGATGCTGCTGCAAATCATACGAGTGGAAAATTAGCATTCCCTGCGATTTATACACTATACTTTTTCTACGGCTGTAACAGATAACAGCGAAATTTTTCATTTCTCTATCTTGTAGTCATCTGATTTTCTCTCAAGTAATGCGCATCTATTGAACAGAGCTGTCATTGCTTGAAATTTGACATTTCATTGGACATGAGATTTTGAGAAATAATTCGCCTACGGCTCATGCAGCAATCATTCGAGTGGGAAATCAGCATGCCGTACGCGTTATACACTATAATTGTTCTACGGATGTAACAGATAACAGTGGCATTTTTGATTTCTTCGTCTTGTAGCCATCTGATTGCCTATCAAGTAATGCTCATCTATTAGACAGAGCTGTCATCGCTTGAAATTTGATATTCCATGAGCGATGAGATTATTTTGAAATTATAACACAACCCAGCGAGCACAAAAATATCTCAGAGATGTTAAATGTACGAGATTTCGAGAAATTGAACCTCCACTGCGATGTTCTGTTCACACATTAATAGAACTATAATAGAACAGCCAATGTCCGCCGCAGGCGGCAATTATCGAGATGTCCTTGATATGTCACAAAACTACCGTCTCCCTAGTTCTTTTTAAAGCCTTTTCATGGACACAACAAAACATTTTCAAACGCGTCTTGCGCACATTAAATCGCTGTTAAAGAATATTTTCTAGGTACTTTTCTGAAGCCTTTTGAACTTTTGCATTAGGATTCCATTTCCCTTGAATGAAAAAATGCATTAAAAATAGATTGAACATAAAAATATTTCCTTGATATGAAATTACCTTCTTAATCGGTTTCTGAGTAGTGCTTACTACACACAGACATATAATTGGAAATAGGTTCCCCAATTTTTGAAATGTTCTCCACAATGCATAATTTTGCAACTGCGGAGAAGCTGTGTATTGATAAATTCGTACTTTTGTATATTGATTACACTGAGGCACCGAACAACACATCTTGCATCTGATGGTCATTTTTACAAACCTAATAAGTCTTCTAACACAATAAACTTCACCAAATTCCTTTCTGTTCGTTAGCAGCGTAATGTAAGCGTGACACGCTGCAAACGCGAATGCCAATTGCGAACAAGAAGAACAAAATCGAAAACAAATCAGAATTCATCGTATTGTGACGTAAGCATGAGACGTTGTGGTGGAGCAAACAAAGAAAGGGCACAAAAGAACAAAAACAATACTTTCAATATCCTTCTTAGATCTCTTTGGGAAGTGCATATTACGCCTCAAAAAAACATCCTCATGCCTACATTTCTAAAACATCCCAAAACATACCTCTCAGTAGGCAAACAAAGAAATGCCACAGAAGAACAAAAACAATACTTCAATATCCTTCAAAGACCTCTTTGGTCAGTGCATATTACGTCTCAAAATAACATCTTCATGCCAACATTTTCAAAACATCCCAAAACATCCCAGGGATGTTTGTGCTCGCTGGAAATGGAGTCATTGTGATATCAAACACCTACGGAAATAGAATTGATGACATACAAAGTACCTCATTATCGAACATAAAAAAAAGAGCAATTTTGTGTTATAGCTGTAGAAACACTGTTTTTCATATCATGAGCTATTCGGTCTATCTTGAAATCATGACAATGTTCACGCCACTGCTTTAATCCTTGTTTTTACTCGAATGGATACATCCATTGAAACGGCAATTATTCCGAAGTGAATTAGTCAGTCAGATATGAACCTTCTCCGAAATTTTACAATCCTAACAATATTTTTCATACTCTTTGTGACGAAAGGCAGTTCGTATAGACCGAGATATAGACATTTTGCTAATATTCATTCTATAGTCACTCCATGTCCTGAAAACCAAATCTCATTAAGAGGAATGTGTAGACCAGTATATGACCACTACACAGAATAACGTGGGTGAGTCCTTCTATACATTTATTCATAAAAGGGTCATGATAGAACCAAAATTAGAAAATACAGAAATGCATTCAAATTATTATTTTTTCCTCAGACCTCAGGAAATGAATGAAACATCAACTCATCAATTGATTATTGTGGTCACAAACATTCCTGCCCACGGAAAATCCAATCAAGTGATATCGTTCAAAAGGAATCGAAAATTTCGCTGTTATCTGTTAAAGCCGCAGAAAAAGTATAGTGTATAACTCGCACGGAATGCTAGTTTCTAGTGCAAACTTCATTCTCGTGAGGAATGTCTATCATTCTGTGTTCGTTAAACAATACACTATTGTTATATAGTATAAGAAATATTTGGACAAGCTGGTTGCTTGAAAAACTCACAAATCAATAACTACAATATCATGGCTCCCTCCTATTAGGTCGAATGAAATATTACATTCGGATGTTGTTTTATTCAACGATATAGAACTCTAACAACTTATAGTTTGATTATAATTGGTGATCTGACAACCTTGCTTCATGAGTGGAAATGGAAGATTATCTGACCAATAATAAAACAGCATAAGAACTGACGTCACCATATATCGGACGTATCCCAAATGGTCGAATGGCGGCTATCTATGCACGTTTGAAATGAGCTCTGAAATTCAACAATTTCGAACAACGCTAAGACAGATTATTTACATAAAAAACTCGTAAGAGGTGATGCAAAAATTATTACAAGTCCCTATATAACGACACATTTGGGAAATTGGGTGTATTCTCTACTAGTGCATTAACCCATCTGATATACAAAATGATGATGAATGAAAAATCTACAGTGCGAATATTGGAAACTTGGAAACAGTGGCGTATTTGGCCACTTACTCTGGGGGAGGGGGTAATCCAATTGAGGAAAAGGTAGGTAGGTAGTTACAAAAAGATCACAATAAAGACAGTCAAACCATATCGAATATACAAAAATGACAAAATATTATTCAAAAGTAGTAAAAGTGGCACAAATGATGAAAACAAACCTTGTCATCTGTCATTCCCTTCTCTTCTTATCTCTTCGTCTCGAATGTTCCAATGTGAATTCATATCCGTCATCACCAATTCATGTGATCAGAATATCTCTATATATAAACCGCTATGACTATTTTGAAAACGCTAGAATTCCGACACGTCGCAAATCAAGTTGAAATGTCGCATTCACCTAACCTGAGATTTAGCGACAAACAAAACAAAAAGATGGCAACCCTGTCAGGGGTTACTTATCTCTGGTCAAGGAGAAACAAATTTAATAAATACCTACCTTACCTACTTATATTCATTTAAACTGATATACCGTAAGAGTCTGTGAATTGGACGTTCCAAAGACGTCTTTTTCTGGACGTCCCGAGTATATCCATGCAAGGTCCTGGGACGTTCAGACCGAAAATTGACGTATGTGCTATCTGGAATAATAGAGGAGGAGAAACTACCCTACTTGGAACCACCCCATAACCTGAAATTTCTGAGGTATATAGGCCTTAGAAATAGCTATAGCAACGGAAAACAACCTCACCGTGTATAGCAAGAGAAGGGGGGGGGCACAATAGACCTTTCAGGTCGCAGTGTATTCACCCTTTATGTATACAATACGATACATGGAGAGGAGGTATTGTTGAACGATGCTATAGCTGTCATGCTTGAAAACAAAACGAATTATTTGCATAGAAGACCATTCAACAGATGATGAATTATTGAAATCATAACTTTTCAGAGCTATAATGATTGAAACAACATGAAATTCTTATCAATTTGTGCTCAGAAGCATTTTATTTCACATTTGAGTATCATTGGGTTGAGTGTATCGAGCAAGATTACTCTAGGGTATTTGTATTGAAGGTTTCTTTGATAGAAAAACGCGGCAGAGAAAGTATGGTAATTTGTGACGTAATTTCATTGGAAATCTCGTCTTTTTTTTTTTCGAGGTTGTTGAAATCCTTTATGGGTATCATATGGATCTTATCCCCCATATCATTGTGTGTGGGAGTCCCCTGAATCTAGTCAGGATATACTCACTAAACATTCCACCCTGCTTGTAGGCTCGTCCGACCAATGTCTCCGACAACACTTAGGTCTGGTGGCCCATTGTATCTTACCTAGTAGTTTATTATTGTGCCCACTCCATTATCTCTGTACCTTGAACAAGTGAGGTACGTAGTTTTTGAAAGGTATCAGATTAGTATAGATGTAGTTTTCATTAGGTATTAGATTAGTATAGAGGTCAGATAATTTATACGACGCTATAAAAGCAGATGATATTTTATCATTGCTCATGTATGGAAGTAGAGGCCATCGCACCATATCATCAGCATATTTTTATATTGAAACATTGGGCACCAAAGATGTGTATACGACGCTATGAAAGTTCAGAGAACTGGAGATTTTTCCCACAAACTACGTACTTAGCCCACTCGACTGTCTTGGTTTTTTCACACAAACTACGTACCTAGCCCACTCGACTGCCAATAGGGACTAAAAAAACAAAAACAAAAGAAAGTTAAAACAATGCCAACATAGTTTTTCTTTGTGGGAAATCAAAACAGTCGAGTGAGCTATGTACGTAGTTTATTGGCGAAAAATCAAGACGGACGAGTGAGCTAGGTACGTAGTTTATGGGCAAAAAATTAAGACAGTCGAGTGAGTTAGGTACCTAGTTTATTGGCGAAAAATAAAGACAGTCGAGTGAGCTAGGTACGTAGTTTATGAGAAAAAAAATCAAGACAGTCGAGTGTGCTTTCTTCATTTTCTTTTGTTTTTTGTTTTGTTTTCTATTGGCAAGTGATTATCTAGGAACTTGTGAATTTTTTAGTTTTTTCATCGTACCTCCCGAACTATTGAATTCAGAGAAAAATGTTATGGGAATTTTTTGTAGATTCTATCAAAAGGAATAATTTTGGTTCTATAACATTTTCAGATATTTTCAGTTGTTTTCGAGATATTTGGAATTATCTGAGAATAAAATTTTCAACACTTTTGTTCCATCTTCCAATCAACAAAATGAAAAAATATTTCATGGATCAGTGGAAGTCGATGAGCTTCATCTATCGATGATCTTTGTTTTTCAATATATCTTCATAGTACCCTATGGGTCGTTAAAATTTTTTTGTTCATATTTTTCACTTTATTTCCTGTACTATCGGGTTTACAGAAAAAATTATGAGAAATAATTTGTAGGAAATGTTCCAGTGGATAACTTTGCACTTCTGATTATTTTCGATTTCCCCATTTGTTTTCGATATATATTGAATTGAAAGGATTTCAAATTTTGATGTTTTGATTTTTATTTGTTTTTCCATTTTCCGATGGATGCAAGAAAAAATGGTTGAATAATAATTTGTTGCGTCATCAAAGAGGCATACGGTGCATTTTTCAAATTTGGATTTGGTCTATTGGTTCAGGAGATATATCGTTTCAAAGCAAACCGTGTTTTTCGGAAAATCTCCTTAAAAAACCCACTTGGAATTTTCCGACCCTGCTCAATTTCAATAGGCTTCGTTTCGACCTGATAGAGTTATTTTTCACAGAAAATGAAATCGATCGGACCACTATTGCGATTTGTAGAGTGGTCGCAAGAAACTTTTGGTGAAAAATCGAAAAAACCCGGAAAAACCACCTTAGAGTTTTCCGATTTCCTATTCATATTTCAATGACATAATATTGTTTTGAGTACAATAAGATGGCAAGATTTCAAGTCGATATGTCAAAGGGTTCCGGAGATATATCGATTTATGATTAACACAGAGTACAGACAGACAGACAGACAGACCACACACAAAAACCATAGTTGCTCAAAATTCGATGGGGATCATTTTCTCCAAAGAAACTATACCTCTATCTCGCTTAGTTTCCGAGATAGCATTTTTGGCAAGGCCGTAGTATACTCCACTATGTATAGCGTCGTATAACAAGTCTCTGTACAGATCCTCCACTGGATTGCCCAAAAATCTTCTGTCGTTTGCGGTCAAAAGCCTCGCATCTGCACAGTATATGTGATACTATTTCTGGTTCTTTTCCGCACAGTCTGCAGCTTAGGTCGCCATTATAAAGTCCCATTCTGGTGAGGTACTGCTTCACTGGCGCATGGCCAGTCATGAGCCCCGTAATAGTTTTAATCTGTACTCTGGTCAAGTTGAGCAGGTCTACAGTTCGTTCATGACTTGGTTCCTTAATGTATTGTTTACCATGTCTGTTTCTTGGGATGTTTTTACAGTAGCTATTATGCTTGGCTGAATCAAGTATTTAACTGACACTCATGCTGTACGTTTTGGTACTTCAAGGATCTGTCCTGAATCTGGCTCGTTGTCCTATCCTCTTCTTGCAAGTTCATCAGCCTTCTTATTACCAGCGATCTCCTGATGTCCTGGCACCCAGATTAGCTAGACGCAGTTCTGGTCTGCCAAAGTTCTCAGTTCCCTCTTGCAATCCCATATCAGTCGAGATGTCACTTTCTAGCTTTCTATTGCCTTCAGTACCGCTTGACTGTCTGACTTAATGCGGATCTGCTTATTTTTCACGGCTCTCCTGTAATTTTCTGATCATCTACGGTTCAATGAAATATATTTACTTTTGTAATTCACAACCGAATTGGTATACTCCGAGGTAGGTTCACTATATGAAATTTATAGGATTTAGATACTCCGAAATGAAATTTCAAGTGGTGACACAAATGACCATTTCCCCTTACTACATTAAATTTATTGATTGGAGCAAAACCTCACAGACGACAGAACCTATTCTAGGACTGATCATCAACCCCACGAACTCGTGTACAAGCTTATTTTCCACGGTATATAAATTTGCAGATAATTAATTATAAGGATAAATATCAAAACTCGCCCCATCCCCCATCCAGTTGGCAGTGCGAATTTTTATTTGTAGAAAAGAACGTTATCTGAATTATTTTTATTTCATTTCCGATATCAATAATAAGACTCAGAAGGCTGTAGAAGAATTGAATCATCTCACGAGATTGAACTACAATTTACGAAACTAATTTTTTATCCGTCTCATCAGACTTATTTCTTATTCCAGATTATCAGATCAGCAAAACGAATGTTCAGATGATTGAGAGGCCTAAGAAGAATAAAAAGAACAAGAAGAAAGGCTATGTGGTTTGTGTCTATAAATACGAAGATGAGAATGACACTTTGTTGAAGAAAAATGAGTAATTACATAGGTATACCTACCATCAGATAACTTGTATTTGTTTAATGTATTGAACTAATAATTGAATCATTACGAGTCAAAATGATGATTTCCACTTTCATTTGAGTTCCCATAAACCTATTCATCAATTGCATTAATGAAATATAGGACATTTATATACAGGGTTGTTTTATTGGGAAACAAAAATGATTCAACAATCGGTAGACATCCCCAAGACGATCCTGATGAATACACCATGTTGACACGAGAACATTCAGTTTATCAGTGAGGTCGAACCATGAACCATGTGGGTTCTATATATACATTTGTTTAATCAAATCATCTATTGACATTGGACTATGAATACCGACGAAGGAACACTCGTGAAAAACGTCCTAATGATTCATTAATTTTTTGTTCAGGATTTATCCTCCTAGGAGAATAGGTTAGGTGGTCCAGAAAAACTAGTGCTATATTTTGAATATCTAATCATCAAATGTAACAACAATATGTGATCGTGTCGAACCAGCGTTCATGTTAGTTCAGTTTTTCAAACAGGAAGCGATCTATAACTTAGTTCGTATCTGGGCTACTCAATCTCCAACAATGATGAAAATATGGTACCTATATCAAATTATATTTCGCAGTCTCGTCTCAGATTATAAACACCCTGTAGTCCTAGCCGGCTATACCTTGCCTACGACGCTTGAAGAAATACAATTATTTTTGTGTATTCGTCTCCTGTATTTCTTTATCACTTCCCGAATTTGATTTATTTTCACTCTATTTCGTTGTACCGCGCAAAAACAAGTGAAAACACTGAAAATAGAGGTAAATTTAGATTAATCAGAGATTACCAAAGTTATATAAAAGGGCATAAAAAAGGGCATTGCGTATCTTGGGAAATCTGAGAGCAAGAGATTCATGCAGGGAATATTTAAAAAAACTGGGTATCTTGACAATGATTTCCCTTTACATTTTTTATGAAGTAACCTGTTTTGTATTTAATCATAATAGTATATTATGTAACAAGTGTTATAAACGTCCTTTTAGTAACGAGTATTTTAAGCACGAGCGGAGCAAAGCGGAGCGAGTGTTTAATAAACGAGTGTCTAGAAGAGTTTATAAACGCGTTACATACTATGCTTTTTCTACGAACTCCGAAAATTACATTAACATACCTGCTATTCCTGCTAACCTACAAAATAATTCGAAAGGAATGGGAATTGAGAACATAATACATGCGACTGCATGCAACCAGCGAGACACGTATAAGTGATATTGGTTGTAGATGTGTCTAGTCCATTGCTTACTAACCTTTGTTTCACGTTTTTTGTCATGCTGCGCTATTGCGCTGAATTGTTCTCAAAGATGGATGCTTCATTTTTACACTCCTTGGAGATATGCAAGTACCAGAACATTTTCTTCGATTTCACTTTCGTCTACATTCCGCATATATTTTTAATGAAGAATTCTGATACAAACGAATATTGTTTGAATAATTCTGATACAAAATTTGAAAATAACAGTTGACAGTTAATACAATTGACAGGCCAGACGTGTCTCAAATTACTGAAGCTATGTTTAATGAACTGTGTTGCCATGGTAATGTGTTTAAGGAATCGTGTTGCCATGGTAACGTGTTTAATATTCTGAATAAATCACAGATCGACAATCCGTGATTAATCGATCATTTAGCGTGGTACATATCCGTACGCTAAATGCCATTTTAGTTATGTGAGTAGAAAAACGTTATTTTGAGACTGAAAAAATCTTATTACACCTTGGATGAATTCTTCTGTGATCCAATCATCGCTGACTGATAAATAATGTTTTCGAGTAGACGTTCATATACTTTTTATGTTTATGTACCTGTGAAATCTTGTATATTATTATGTTTGTTTTATACCTACGATATTTATTTATTTATGTACTTTAGCCTAATTTGGACGTTTTTTCTTAAAATAAATCTATCTATCTATCTATCTATCTATAATATAGCGACAATTCGAGTGCTTCAAGAATATAGGCAATAATAAAAGGCACATGAAAGCGGAAAAACTGGACAAATTCCAGCGAAAAGAATTGAAATCAATTTTGTCAACACTGTTGCCTGCGTAGATGGTGCTTAGTAGCTCTTTCAGACCACTACCACCCATTATTGTGTGTACGTGCTAATGCATCTCATAAAGGACAGTAGGAGTTGAAATCCACCAAGCCGTACAACTACAGTGTTCAACTCCGGGTAAAGTCCATTCTCGACAATATCTCTTGCATTTATGAATAATGGCTGGTCGAAAGTGACGAACGTGATTTTCTGGCCATGAGCTTAACTTCGGTTGCTGGCTTCCATGAATGATGTGAACACCGTATTGTAGTCAGTGAAAGGGGCACGGATAAATGGAAGAAAAATAATTTTTGAGTGTGAAAACTGAAGTCCATCTGTGGCTTGCTCCATAAATCCATTCCATCCTGGTATCGACTGTTTATTGAGCGACTTTCCATATTAGGTCAGGAGCCGAGGACAAAATTTCACCGTCAATTTCATAGTTTCCTCGCAAATTTCCAACCATGAATGCTGCTAATCACCTGTTTTTTTAACAATGCAATCTCTGATTTGTACTTCACTGCTGGAGGTTACATTTTGAGCAGGAACATAGTTCTGTATACGTGGGATGTTTTTGTCTCGCATTACTGCTCTAGATGGAGTCAAGCACATAATGCCTCCCATCTCATGAAATGTGTTATTTCCATCCAGCGTGTTTAAGTTCACGTCCGCATTATCATAAACAAATTGGATGAAAGCTCCTTTTTCTATTGGTGGTGAGGATTCATCTCGTAAAATCGTCGAAGTTTCAAGCTGCACAGCTGCTGAATAAGAACAGGAGAACTCCAGCGCAGCGCACATATTTACAAGATGTTTGGATCCAAATTTGCGGAAAAAGTAGGTACCAATTCCAATCAGAAGGGAGGAAACAAAAGATCGAGGTCGTACAACAGCTATCAGAGCAGGATATCTTCCACGATGATTTCTGCTACTGCTTTCACAACTCTTAATCGCTCTTGCTATACGTATCGCCTTCTTATTCCTTGCACCAATGATCGTATTTTCAGAGCAGACGAGTGCCCCTTTGTTAGAGCCCATCTCTACTATGACTATGTCATTGCCAAAACGTTTTTGGAGGTGAGTTTTCGCTGTTCTGATATCAGGAATACATTCACCATTAGTTTGCTGGAGAAGGTGTGATGAAGAAAACTGGCATTCATCACTGTTTTCCAATAGGTAATCGTACACACACTTCCATTGCTTCTTCAGTATCAATGGCTGGACGATATCCTCTCTTATTCTGCTCAGTAGCAGGTGGTGATCTGAACAGGCTTCGGTAGCACAATCTGTGGTACGTTTCGTCTGCAGCAACCAGATCGTCAATGGCGAGAAGGCGTTCCTCAATGGCCCTTCCATAATCGTCACCTAGGCGTTTAGCTGCATTTAAAACAGTTTGCCTCATGTCCAATTTCTCAACTGTATGGACCACATTTCTTCTTGCCAAGGGCAACTTGCTTTGTTGCTGAAGAAATTCTTCAGTGAAAGCATCACCAAACAAATCCCTCTCAAGGTAGGAGCTAGTTTACTAGAAAATCTTATCGATGAAGTCTTCGGTTGAGATATGCAGAATCCCCTCCTCGACGAACTGAGGCTTCAACGTTACACAGAGCTGTATATCTCTTTCTACATGCATCATGAGCGCTGACTTGGTTGCAATGTTTGAGGAAATTTTTATTTTCTGTGAGACCATGTTTTTGGCTCACTTCAATTAGTGTTCGAATTCCTCGTTCTTTGATAAGGTCCTCACGACACAAGGAACATACGCACGAATGGTATGACATTTCGTACACACTGATTACTGGTTTTACTATGCGTTTTCAAATAGACATCCTTGCAAGATGAGCCGATCTTCACGATCAACAAAAAGGAATGCTATGGAGTATTCTATTAATCTGAAACTGCTCCCTATTGTTTCTGTAACAAGAAACATGTAAAACTATGAATTGTATATTCTATCCATCAGGTCTTAAATCGATTTCCATAATAAAATATATAATATCATGAAAAGGGGAAAATATTGTAACTGTTTGTTCAAAAATAAAACATAACATAGTTTATTAACATTCCCCCCAAATGTTCAAGAAGGATTAGTTCATAGTTTTTTATATCTTGTTAACACTCTGTTGAATATATCAATGTCATAGTGATGTACATAATAAAAAATTAGACACGAATTGTCAATCAATCGAGAGTTACTTCAATCTCATATTTCTTCAAAGAAATCTATTCAAAAGTAACTCAACTATAAAGTTCACAATAGAAATTCAACCAAATACAGTCCACAAATCAAACATGGTCCTTCGAGCCGGATTTGAAAAAGTTCAGTCAAGTTAGAGGCTTCTAGCGTGAAGACAGGGTGAGTAGGGGTACAATTTTGAGCAATTCAATTCAAGGCAATTACTCACGTATTCCTGTAATAATTTCTATTTGCGCTAAGAAGTTTTCAATTCTTAAAATGTCAGAAGTACGATTCAAATCCTTAATTCGAAAACGAGGTACTATTAAAGCTTCTGTCACCAGCTTCAAAACTTTCCTGAGGGCATTCGAGAATAACTTCCCAGGTAGAACACTAATATTGGTTCAATATTGAGTCAATAAATGGTGAATGTTGGGAAAATATTAATTTTAATTATTGGGTCAATAAATCAATGTGAACATTCTGGAATCTTGGTGCTATGTTGAATTTCAATCTTGTTTCGATATGCTCTATCCAATATCGAGTTAATATTCGTATACAAGATTGAACAAATATATGATGCCAACTTATAGAAAACTGGTTTCTTATAATTTTCATATGTGAAATCGATATTGAATTCATATTCCCTTACTATATTGGCTAAAATGAGGATGTGATTATTTTGCAATATTATCTTCATGTTGAATTATAATATTCAACCAATATTGAATTTCGTTTTTCAACAAAACTCGAAATCAAAATTGGAAGCCATATTAGCCTCATTAAAAAATTGCGATATTTGTACAATATCAAATCCATTTTCGTTTCCTGTATCCCTGAATACTTAGTTTGCAAGTTGAACGAATGCGGTATTTGATGTCTCTCAGCAGTCGTTTGTTGGAGGCGTGCTAGTGGCGCCAGCTGTTATAACGTAGCTCAAATACTAAGAGAAATATCACGAATATCGATTCGATATTAGAAATCCAATGTCAGTGCAATATTGGTTCTGGCATATTTCATTAGTTATATCTATCTGAAATGGGTCGCATATTGATGAACTAATATTGGCTGAATAAAAATACAAAATATTGATACAATATGTTTTCCAAGATTGATTCGATATTGGGAATACAATATCAGCCCATCATGAAAATTGACATATTGTATTCGTTAATATTTCGCCAATATCAAATAAATATTGGCAAACTGATATCGGCTGGTCACAAAATTTCAATGTTATTACAACATTGGCACTGGATTGATTATTGAATATCGGAATGATATTGAATCATCAATATCAGTGCAATATTGCTGGACAACGAAGAGCAATATTCACCAACCATCATAAATCTGATATTGATGCAATATTTTTTTCCATGATTGATTCAATATTGGAAATACAATATTAGCCCAATCATGGAAATTGACATTGTGATCGTCAATATTTCACCAATATCGAATAGATATTGGTAAATAAATATCGGCTGGAAACAAAATTTCAATGTTATTACAACATTGCTGGACAATGAAATGCAATATTCACTAACCATCATAAATTGGATATTGAGTCAATATTTTTTTCCAAGATCGATTTGATATTGGAAATGCAATATCAGTCCATCATGAAAATTGACATATTGTGATCGTTAATATTCCTCCAATATCAAATAAATATTGACAAATTGATATCGGCTGGTCACAAAATTTCAATGTTATTGAAATATTGGCAATGGATTGATGACCGAATATTGAAATGAAAAATTGGTTTGATATTGGTGCAATCTAGTAATTCCATATTCAATATTCGAATATTGGGCTAATATGAAACCAAGTTCTAGCCAATATGATGTTCTACCTGGGATTTCCTTTGAATGAGGCCAATATAATTCAATTGAGAGATCGATTAGGTAGAATTGAGCCATTGATCATTGAGTTCAGCGAAATTCAGAACGAAATTGAAACTATTTGCGACGATGATGCATTAGATCAACAATATAATGAACGCGAAATGTTCGAGGATAATTTTGGTGCTAGTGTTTCAAATGCCAAAGTTATTTTAGCTGCCAACCAACGAAGTCAGCCAATTCAAGATTTTAATGCTTCATTGTCTTCACACCCTCGTGAAGAACAATTAATATCTCAATTATCAGTTCCCGACATACCTAGAGCTGTCACAGAAAATTATGATGACACTAATTCTGAATTGGAGGTAGAAATTTAGCTAAACATACAATTCGAAAATGCCTCACGGTGTTTCAGATTTAATCCTGCACTTGTGCAGCCTATTATGGGAAATTTGCCAAAAGATCGAGTTTCTCCCAATAAGCCTTTCCATGTAGTCGGTGTCGATTATGCTGGACCATTTCTAATAAAAGACAGAAAGGGTCGGGGATGTAAAGTAACTAAATGTTATGTCAGTTTATTTGTTTGTTTTTCTACGAAATCAATACATATTGAATTAGTTTCTAGCTTAACTACAGAAAGTTTCATCATGGCACTTCGCCGTTTTGTATCAAGAAGGGGCAAACCTTACGTGATTCATTCTGACAGAGGCTCAAATTTTATAGGAGCAAATAAAGAACTAGGTAGATATATTTTAAGTCATACTTCTGAACTCAATGAACGATATATGCATGGAGGAATACAATGGAAGTTTTTACCTAGTCATTCTCCACATTTGGGAGGCCTATGGGAGGCCGGTGTTGAAAGTTTTAAGCACCATCTCAAAAGGGTTATGGGCAATATAACATTCACTTTTGAAGAATTGGAAACAGTCTTAGTGCAAATAGAAGCTATTTTGAATTCACGGCCATTATGTCCAATCTCGTCAGATCCGAATGATCTCTCTTCACTAACCCCTGCTCATTTCCTTATTGGAAAGTCGCTTATTGCTGCACCAGATGTTCACGTTGAATCTGTTCCAATCAACCGTTTGACGCGCTACCAACTTCTTCAACAAATATGTCAGCATGTTTGGAAACGATGGACCAAAGAATACGTATCTGAGCTTCAAGTTAGAAGTAAATGGAAATCAAGTCAGGGTCAGCTTCGCGAAGGAAGTTTGGTTCTTGTAAAAGATGATAGTTCATTACCACTCGATTGGAAGCTTGGACGCATATTGAAAGTTCTTCATGGTTCCGATGGTCATGGTCGTATTGCAACAATTAAAGTTCTAAATGGAATAATACAAAGAAGTTTCCCCAAAATTTGTCCTCTACCAGAGTATTCTGATTGAAAGCAGGGCATTTCAAGGCGGGGGAGTATGTTCAAGAAGGATTAGTTCATAGTTTTTTATATCTTGTTAACACTCTGTTGAATATATCAATGTCATAGTGATGTACATAATAAAAAATTAGACACGAATTGTCAATCAATCGAGAGTTACTTCAATCTCATATTTCTCCAAAGAAATCTATTCAAAAGTAACTCAACTATAAAGTTCACAATAGAAATTCAACCAAATACAGTCCACAAATCAAACACCAAAACCCCACTTATGTTATCAGCCGTTTTTGAGAGAACCGCTAGGCCTTCAGATATACCAGTCTAGTCTCAAATGAAAGCTAATTGAATTCACTAAAAGTTCATTCTTCATAATATTCGACGTGAGAAGCGTATTTTAGAAGATAATTCACAAAATAGGTGACCATTTTGAAGAAATTCCACTTTTTCGAAAAAATTGCCAATTTCCGAAGAACTGTATCTTGGGAACCAATAGCTGTATGGAGCTCGGTTTGGCCTCAAATTGTAGGCAATTTAGTTATATTCAAAAGTTTATGAAGTGACTATAGCGGTCAAACCCTTTCTTCTCTGAGATATTGAGCGAAAACTGAAAGTCCGAAAATTTCATGGTTTTTTGGGTATACCGTCGCTCGCACAGCACTTTGGGTATTGCAAATCTGGTTTTTCATTAGGTCCTAACAACATATAAAAAATTCAAAATTACTGGACCTTTTGCAAGCACAATTTCACATTCCCCAATTGAGTATAACGTTAATTTATTATGTCTCAATCAATAAAGACATAGAACAAGATGATTGAGAGTCGAAGGTCGCAAGAAATTAGCCTTTTGCAATCTTGTCATCGACAAGTTTGACAACTACAGCTACCTACAGCAAGATGTATGCAATGTAGTCTATGCACTTTATCCATAGACAATAGTTTGTTTTCCCCCAGTTTGAAGTTCATATTATGTAACCTAGATGTCGCCCACTTCGTGAATCTCGCGAATACATCGGTACCTTAGACATTTAATTATAAGAATACGTCTTTTGGGACTAATTAGTCTCGGATTATTCAGATGATGAAATTAAAATAGCAAATTTCTAACCAAACATCAGGTGGGTAACAAGGAGGCGCGAATTTATTACTGCATGGGAGATACCCTTCAGATTTATTGCTATTCAATGAGTTGACCACTAATGACATTGACGTTTTAGTCCTCTGTGCAACCAAAATGCACGATTCGATACTACCTGATTTGGTCCATCCACAGACAGGGCACAACAAACAACTTATTTTTGTTGTAGTATGTATAATTCAACTTGTGTTGTAGTAAATTATTTCAATGGAGCATGTTTTCAGTTAATGAAACTCCTTGTGTGTAGAGGTGATTTCCAAATATTGAATCCTATTGATTCAATTTTATCGAAATGTAATGATCTTCGATATTCATTTAAGCGCTTGAACGCGTGTAGAAGCTAGTAACTAATAATGTGAAATGGTTGACCATTTATTGGTGATATTTTATTTGACGATAAATGGTACTCCTGTTAGATCGATAATAATTGAACTATATTATTGAAACGCATTATTGAAAGTTGGATTTGAACTCGTCTCACATATAAGGCAGCAATCTATTGAAAAATATGGTGAAACCTTAGCCGTGGCACTTGATATCTCCAAGGCATTCGATCGAGTCCGGCACTACGGACTCCTCGCCGAGCTTCCATCTTATGGCTTGCCTTCCCAGCTATGTTCTCTGCTTGCTAGTTTTCTCTCAAACATGTAGTGGTCGACGGAGTTTCATCTGACTCACTTATCCTAAATGCTGGTGTTCCGCGAGGATCAATTCTAGCACCAACACTATTTCTACTCCATATCAACGATTTGTTGGAAGCAACTCCATGTCCAGTACACAGCTTCGCGGATGATAGTACCTTCCATACCGCCTTCTCTTCCAGGGTTCCAATACCAGCTAGGCAAATCAGAAACGAACGAGGAAGGAATGTTGACAGCATGAAAATGGACTTGGCAACAATAATTCTCGAATTGGGATCCAATAACTTGGTAGAATTCAATGCAAACAAAACACAAGCATGCCTTTTCTCTAAAAATGCCGATCTCACTGTGCCCAACATAAACTTTTCAGGAGTAACCATTCCTTTGAAGACATCCATTTCGATGCTTGGTATCACTATCAGCAATAACCTTTCTTGGGGAAAAATCACGTGAGATCAATTGCTAACAGTGCATCCCAAAAACTTGATTTTCTGTTTCGGGCCAGGGGCTATTCTCCTTCTAGTCAGCTGCTTATGATCTATAAGGCACAGAACCGACCTGTCCTGGAACACTAGCTGCAGCACCCAAACATACCCTGAAACTCCCAAACTCACTCAGTTCTCTGAAACACCGTAAAAAAGTCAGATTTCTGGCTCCATTCAGTAGATATTCTCATGGACGATGCTCTTCTTAAATATCAACAATTGTTCCTCCCTTGGCAGTCCCCGCGAGATCAATTCGTCGAGTTGAGGCTTCGCACCCCTTCGTGGTCTCTTTGGAGACCTGCGGAACATCTCTTACCAAAGACTCGTTCATCCAACGAACAGCGAGGCTCTGGAACACATTGCCAAGGGAGGTGTTCCCCGAGGCATATAACCTCCAGAAATTCAAGAAGAACACCAATTCCTACCTCATTTCCCTTGGTTCTCATGATGTTCTCGGAACATTACAGGATATCTCTTTTCGTGGGAACCAGAACATAAAAAAAACACGTTCTCTAAATAAGCATAGTAGGGTATTTTTTTTATTTTTGAGGAATTTTTGAAACTACATAGAGTGATTTCAACCACGGATTCTAGGAACAGAAATAGTAAAGAAAGTTCATATGAACATGAGCCCAGGAATGACCTCCTGGGGAGTTATAGCTATCTGAGAGAGGGCCAGAGATGATGTTTTTTTGTTAATATTTACAAAGCCCACTGTGTTGAGATAACGAAAGGTAAACTATTAAGAGAAAGTACTATTTTTATTACGCAGCAGATTTTTAGAATCGATTTATCTCGAAAATGGTGAGTCCTCTCGAAACTAAACAGGAGTATCATTTTCATGTAAAAATAATGATATTTTAATATTTCCTGATCAACCTGCCGAAAATTGCATATAGGCTGCTGATTTTAGACACCCTAGTTCGCATAAATTCGCACATTGAATTTTCTTGCATGATGTTAGGCTGTTTCCCAATAGGATAAAACCAAGTTTGCAGCTCCGAAAGACTTGCGCTAAAAGTGTGGTGCTCGAAAAACCCCGGAATTATTCGACTAATTTCTGTTTTTAGCGCAAAAGTCCTATAAGATGGCTTCCTGAAGAAAAAGTCACATCTACATTTTTTGAAGCTAGATTAATGCCCTACATTTTGAGTCTAATTTCATTTCTCGAGGTCTGATACATCCCGAGAAACAGGACCTCAAAAATTGTTTTTTTTTTTAAATTTGAAAATTGTAGTTTTGGCCCTCTTCTGAGCAAAATATCGGCTCTAATACTCATCCTACGAGGAAAGTTATGATGATTCAAGTTGTAGTTTATTGTTTATTTATATAGCTTCAATTTGAACGCATAAACAAGCATGTAGGTCCAATAGCAATATTGTTATCCTTAAAAAACACTACAGTTGAAAATTTGATTTTGTAAGAAATGGAGCTTGACGATTGAATTTCCTGTACAAACATATTTTAAAGAAGCGAAATAAAACAACCAATGTACATCGATATCCAATATATTGTTGAGTAATAATTAATACATTTGAATCATGTGGATGTTCGATGGAAAGGGGGTCAGGATTAACGTCTTTTTTTGGAGGGACCAGGTTCTTCACTGCTTGATCGAGAAGGGAAATCGATGGGAGCCGGGTCATCGATATCGGCCTCATCGTTGGAATCCTCCAGTTCGATGGCCGGTTTGTTCTGGCATGATTTGCCTCGGCAAGTTGAGCACAAACCTGATGAGCACACGAGACCTGCTTTCCTGCAAGTGCACCCACCCATGCAGCCTTTCTTGCACTTACAGGAAATCAGTTTGAGGAGCGTGAGTGGAGCTGATTGAGCAGTATTTAGGATTAAGTCATGGAAACCATCCATCCTTCTCGAAGTGGTCCAGATTTTTTGTATAATTTCTAGTGGTTTCAGGTGTGTCTTAGACACTCCACCCCATCCTATAATGCCATAATCTAAATGTGATTCAATTCGACTATGATAGAGTATTTTCTTTTGCTTAATATCCAGTATATTTGATACTTGTTTGAATCTATATAGGATATTTCGTAATTTCTTGACAAGATAATTGATATGGACATCCCATCTCAAATGGCTATCTATCATTATACCTAAGTATTTGACACTTTTTGTTGGTAATATTTCGAGGTTATTTCCTAAAGATATCTTATCGAATGTTGGGAGGTTGGTGGATAAGCTACAGAACGGCAGGTAGAATGTTTTTTTGAGATTTATTGATAATAGTCTATTATCAAACCATTTTTTGATGTTAACAATTTCGCTTTTGATTTTACTTTCCAAGTCGTCCCATGTATCTCCTTCGTAAAATATAATAGTATCATCTGCAGAACTTATGATGCTGCCTTCTTTTTGTATTGAGAATAAGTTATTCAAATATATATTGAAGAGCAAAGGCCCCAATACCGTTCCCTGGGGTACACCGCATGATATTATTTCTTTTTTGCTATAGATGGTTTTTATTTTTGTTTGTTGTTCCCTGCCAATTAAGTATGAGCTTAAAAGATCATATGCTTTACCCCTCACTCCTAGATCGTCTAAGGTTGATAAAAGAATGTTGTGGTCCACGGTATCGAAAGCCTTCGTGAGTGGCATCAGGCTTGAGGAATGTGGTGGCTATGTTCATCAGGGCAATATCTTCCTCGAAGGCACTTACCATTTTGTTCTTCCCTTGCCAGAAAAGAGAAGAGGAAGTATCGCAACCGGTAAATGCGTGGAGAAACAACTCCAATCCTGATGGGTACGGAACTTCCGAGCGGTTGAACGACTTGGTGGTTGTCAAATATCCCCAACATAGATCCGATGGAGAAGAGTGGCGTAGGGAAATCATTTTACAATGGGGTTACAATGACAAAAATGAATTTTGTCATCAATATGGATTCTGGTATATGAAAACAGATACAAATAATACACTTTTGATGAAATGAATGCTTTTTACTCTCAAAGGTATGATACAGGGTTGGTAAAATTTGCTTTCAGTGCAGTAAAGTCAAATATAATATATTTTCCGAACAACTTGTGGAAGAAATTATAAGTGTTCGATCTGCCACCATATTTATTCAAATATATTTCATATAGTTCATATATTTCCTTTTATATTTCATATCTTTTATATTCAGAATAGGTTGGTACAGCAAATCTAATGTCAGGATCCATTTCTCAAACAATCCAATTTTTAACTGTCTGGATTTTTTAAAGATAACTATGGTGCTATGGGGCCTACATGCTTGGTTGTGAGCTGGAATTGAAGCTATATAATAATAATAATATAATAATAATAAACTTTATTCATGAAATAAGAATTGTAAAGAGTAGTTACATATGAGTAGTAGTATAAATAAAGTTGGTAATCAATAAGTGCGATGCACTTGTTTCGATTATAAGTAAGAATATATAGGAACAATGAAATTACAATATGTTCATTAAAGGTAACAACTGCCATAAAATACTATCAAATGCTATAAAATGCTTTAAAATAGAATGTAGACAATAAAAGAAATAAAATACTATACAGATACAATAAATGCAGAAAGCGCAATAAAATGCAGAAAAAATACAATAAAAAAATTTTTTCCTTATGATTATAGTTGAGGTAAGAAGGAGATGGTATATAATTTAGTCATTGTTTTTGCCATTTTGACTCTATCAAAGTAGTAAAATACAATCTAGGAGTCTGGAGTAAAAAAAATCTCAGTTGTGTTTTGAATGTTTTTTTGTTGCTAAGAGATTTTATGTTTCCGGGAATAGAGTTGTATATTTTAGTGCCGATATAAGAGTAACTTTTCTGTGATAGTGATTTTTTCACTAATGGTTGCATTAGTAGTTGACGACCTCTGGTTTCATACTGGTGGTCGGGATGAGGTGCTTTATCTTCACTAAAATGATATCTTATACACACATTGAAATAAAATAGCTGGCGAATATCCATGATCTGTGATGTACTATATAGGTCATCAGAGGAGTATCTACGCGGTTTTGACATAATTATTTTTAGGAACCTTTTTTGTAGGATTTCTAATGGATTTATGTATATTCGCGCAGCTGTGCCCCATGCCTGTATTCCATATCTGAGGTGGCTTTCTACAAGTGCAAAGTACAGTGTTTTCAATTGTTCCGGTGATAAGTATTCTTTCATATGTTTGAAGGAAAAAAATTATTTTTTGTATTTTTTTTATCGTGTAGTCGACATGTCTATCCCACCTCAGATGTCGATCGAGATATACACCCAGATATTTAAATTCTTCCACTGACTGGATACCATATTCTTTGTCATTTATGCTCATATTAATTTGTCCCATGTCTGTCATACCAGCAGCATTACAGCTGAAGGGTAGGAATTTGGTTTTGTTGAGGTTCATTGTAAGGAGTTTGTGATCAAACCAGTCCTTTATTACCTTGAGGTCTTTTTCGACTTTCTTCCTTAAATTTGGCCAAGTATCTGCTTCATAAAAAACAGCAGTGTCGTCTGCAAATCCTATGATATCACCAGTTATCTTCAAGCTGAATAAGTCATTAATATAAATATTGAATAGTGTTGGACCCAAAACCGTTCCTTGTGGTACTCAAATATGAATACACTACAACTTGATATCTTATAACTTTCCTCGTAGGATGAGTATTAGAGCTGATATTTTGCTCAGAAGAGGGCCAAAAGTACAATTTTCAACTTTTTGGAAAAAAATCCAACATTTGGATTCATGAGACCTAAAGGAATGAAATTAGACTCAAATTGTAGGGTATTCATCCAGCTTCAAAAAATGTTGATATGAGCGTTACTTTAGGAAGCCGCCTTATAGGACTTTAAGGCTAAAAACCAAAATTAGCCGAAAAATTTCGAGGTTTTTTGATCACCACGCTTTTAGCGCAGGTCTTTCGAAGCTGCAAACTTGGTTTTATACTATTGGGACATAGCCTGACAATATGCAAAAAAACATTGGAATGTGCGAATTTATGCGAACTTTGCCATTTTTTTTGTCTAGGGTCAGCGGCCTAATAGAAAAAAAGTTGGGGGAAGATATCCCCTAGCCCCACCTATTTCCCACTCCCCTGATAAAAATTTCGGAAAATCCTCAACATTACCAAATAGGGTTTCCGAAATATTTCGAAAACATTTCATATGAACTTTTTTTACTATTTTTGTTCCTAGAATCTGTGGTTGAAATATTTTTATGAAATTTCGGGACACCCTGTATATAAGTAAATCATCACTTCAGAAATAAATCTTTATTCAAGTCATAATGAGTTAGAATGCCTATAAATCCAACATTTTAAACCACTAAACTACACTAGTTTATTGGTCGAAGCATCATCCTGGCTTTGGCATGACAATATTCTAGTCCTTTGAAACTTTCCCAATGCAATCCATGATATTTATTGGCACTGGATAGATCAACATTCACAAATTTTCCGTTCAGGCTGCTTTTAAAGCATTTTTTATGCCACCATGCACCACCTTGAAAAGAATTCAAGCTCAATCCGAATCATAATTTTATTGTCCAGGTCGCGTATTTACTAAATATACTGTACGCTAGCACAAACCACGCCCACCGTTATATCTCATCTTCAAAGTACTTTACTTAGGCAAAAGTCAGAGACTATTTATCCTCAACGAACTAACCTATCCCTGATTGCAATATTTTTGAGGAAGGAAAACCGAATGGAGTGTAGAAACACATTGATTAATAATATATTTCAAAAGTTGAGTTCTTCAACAAAATTGAATAAAATGAGACTGTTTATCCTAAACGCACTAACCTATTTGACTTCAAATATTTTATGAAAAAGGAAAACCAGAATGAAGTAAAAAAACATTGGTGAAATAAAAAAGTTGCAAAAAAAAGTTCAAGTTCACAGCGATTCGAACCATGGACCTTCAGACTAAGAGTCGACACTTTCACTTCAAAGACTTTTATTGTTCACACAAATTACATTACGACACAAATTTACAGGCACATTCCAGCGAGAAACATATTATTAGAGCTCAGGGCTCTGTGATGAGTCCTCCGCGCGGTGCAGAGGTGGCTGATGTCGGCCAAGGAACGTGGGTGCATTTGCGAAGTGTTAGTCTCAGATGCCTATCTCCTGGGGCCAAGCCCCTTATATAGGTGATCTCGTTGAGGTAACCCAAGAGGGTGGGGGAGACGATCAGTCGCTATCAGGGGTGAGTGAGTTATGGGGGGGGGGGGGGGGGATGGAGGAAAATAAAAGGTGAAAAACAAAAACCTCCTGCTCGTTAAGAGAGTCGACAGCGCTAACCATTAGACCATTTGGGCGTATGAAATTACTGCGTACAAGAGATTGACAACGAGAGAGCTTCAGTCGAATTCGTGTCAAAATCATAAAAAGTGTATTCCTGCGTTGGAGCACAGTATATTTTAGTGCGATGTGCTGACTCCGAGTATATCGGTAATGTTTGGAGATATGACGTATTATGGTGGGCGTGGTTTGTGCTAGCGTGCAGTATATTTAGGAAAATCGCGTCCAGGTCTGCCTCTCAAAGCCTCGTAAGAAAGACACACAAGCTTTGGAATATCAAACTGTAGAATAATCTCTGCTGTAGATGACCGCTTGTAAAAAAATAGAATCATACGAAACGTCGCGTGAAGAAATCAATATAATCACGTTGAATCTCATAAAAACCTGCGTTGGAAAAGTATTTTCAGTTTCTCTGTATCTCTGATAACAATGTAAAAAAATAGATTTTCCAAAAATTCACTCTTTTTGATATAACTGAAAAATGTCGAATTGAAATCTTATCCCATAGAGAATTTTACGCAGAATTCAGTGGCGCACAACATTTTTTTCCGGGGTATGGTTTTGGAGATACGACTCAAACTGATGATTTTTTAAGTGGAATACCCTGTATTTTATCAACTCATTAAATTCTCTATTTTTTCCATTCTGAATGATATATGATGTATGGATATAGCTTTTAAAAAATGATCCAAAATCACTAAAACATTGAATTTTTATGAATTTTTCATTCCGTGACACAATATAATTTGTACAGTTTGAGTTTTGTTTGTAATAATTTTTCCTATTTTTCTTATTTTCTGAAGCTGTGTTCTGTTAAATGTGGGTATTGTGAGTTGATAACATAATATTGTTGACTTTTAACAATGGTGAGACGTTGTGAGATGTGTGGAAGACAATTTAAACCTAATGATCAAAACACGTTATTTCATATAGGTAAGCAGCCAGTGTCGCATCATACGAAATTTCCATATCATTTCCCCAAATAGAGATGGAAGCAATAAATATCCAATAAATCAAGATTACATATGAGTTGTCTGCGACATTCAGTGTCTAATTTTGATTTGAGAAATATCTCCAAATCTTTTGGGTGTATGATAAATTGACATTCATCATACAGGGCGTGGAAAGAAATTCTGAATCGAGACTCTATCACGAATCTGCGATTAGAGGTCTATAAAAATCACAAGTTTCCATCGTTCAAGTTTGAACCCCCTGATTGGGTATGAAAGTGTTGAAAAGGAATATTCTCAGATAAATTATGGACTTAAAAAAATGGATATACAGGGTGTCCCTAAAAGGTGCGGAAAAAAAGCTACCACAAGTTCCTGAGGCGTAAATATGACGATCTAACTCAACTTACCTCAGTCCAAAAGTGGATGATTTCAGAGATACAGAGTGTCAAAAGTTCACTTTGATTTTCATTTTTTATAAATATTTTCTTTAATAATTGGTGTATTGTTACAATATTTGGCTTGGGGGGGTTTTGCTGGTTGAGAAATTAGAATTTGCTATCATTTTTATTGTAAAGTTAAGAGGGCGCCACCTGCGGAACCTTGCACACATTTAAAACGAAATAACTTTTTTGAGTCACCCCATATTTAATTTTTAAATGAAAATTCGGATTGTCCAACGTCTTTTACATAAAATATGTATACGTGGTAAGAGTTGATTTGGGCAGCTGTTTTTGAGATATCTGGATTTTAAAAATTCACTTCGTAAATGACCAGGTCTAAATTATTGTAATAATAAAATTGAAGCGTAGGCGGTGAATTAAAATTACAGTGAAAGATTTCCTAATCGTCGCTTACCAAACCATAAAACCTTCAATCCTAAACTCAGCATAATTTTTTTTAATTAAATCAAATTAAATTTTTGTTGTTAATAAATCTCCTATTCCTAATGACTATTTTTACTAGAGAATAAAATTACCAACACATTTATGTACCTTCTTTTTTTTTTCTAAGTTTTTGGTGACGTTATTTTAATTCACCGCCTACGCTTCAAATGTGTTCAATTTTATTATCACAATAATTTAGACCTGGCCATTTACGAAGTGAATTTTTAAAATCCAGATATCTCAAAAACAGCTGCTCAAATCAACTCCTACCACGTATACATTTTTTATGTAAAATACGTTGGACAATCCGAATTCTCATTTAAAAATTGAATATGGGGTGGCTCAAAAAAGTTATTTCGTTTTAAATGTGTGCAAGGTTCCGCAGGTGGCGCCCTCTTGACTTTACAATAAAAATTATAGCAAATTCTAATTTCTCAACCAGCAAAACCCCCCCAAGCCGAATATTGTGACAATACACCAATTATTAAAAAATATATTTATAAAAAATGAAAATCAAATTGAACTTTTGACACTCTGTATCTCTGAAATCATCCACTTTTGGACTGAGGTAAGTTGAGTTAGATCGTCATATTCACGCCTCAGGAACTTGTGGTAGCTTTTTTTTCCGCACCTTTTAGGGACACCCTGTATATATTAATATGAAGCAATACATTGAGAATTCGCATTCTCTATGTGATGAGAATATCTACTCTTTTTCAGTAGTTGTTTTCTATTGAATAAACTGAAAAAGAGTAGATATTTTCATCACATAGAGAATGCGAATTCTCAATGTATTGCTTCATATTAATATACAGGGTGTTTCATAATTGAATGCTGATCCTAAAGGGCGATGATCCTTGGATGATTTTAAGGAGATAGGTTCATATCAACATATGTCCTGAACCTCTTAGTTTTTGAGCTACAGGGTGTTGAAATCAGAAGCGTACAGCGGTTTTTTAAACTAAACATTCAATATCAGGTCTACGAGGACATCACTGGTGAAAGTGAAAGTTTGATTTTCGTCCCAAAACAAAATGTGTTTCCACTTATAGTGGGTGTCTACTGAATTACCAAAAACAATATCCAAGAACTGAAGGAACAAAATTCTTTGGTATTTATTTTTTTACGCGAAAACGGTACGTTGTACGAAAGTAAGTCTAGGAAC
Organism: Phaedon cochleariae; assembly: GCA_918026855.4. NCBI lineage: Eukaryota > Metazoa > Arthropoda > Insecta > Coleoptera > Chrysomelidae > Phaedon > Phaedon cochleariae. The sequence continues at coordinate 53,964,504 of OU896709.1, read as the reverse complement.
CAAATTTGCTCCAAAATGAATAAGAATTGAAAAAATAATCTGGTTCTCAGAAAAATCAGTGGCGTACTATTTTTTTCTTCAAAAATTGTCAGTTCAAACCCCGTACGGACGCCACTGGTGAGAATTTTTGAATACCTTTCACGTGAAAAATGATCCTTAATAATAAGAAGGTGTATACAAAATATCATAACAATATCTAAGAGTGATAAAAAATTATGATGAAACTCATTTTTTTCTTGAAATGTCATCACCCTGTAGCTCAATAACTAAGAGGTTTAGGACATATGTTGATATGAACTTTTCTCTTCGAAATCATCCAAGGATTATCGCCCCTAAGGATCAGCATTTAATTATGAAACACCCTGTATATCGATTTTTGTATGTCCATAATTTATCTGAGAATATTTCTTTTCAACATCTCCAAATCTCTTTAAAATGCAGAATTGCTGACAATATAGAAAAACTCATTGAAGAAGATGACATTTCCATGAATGCTATTAGGAAATATTCCAATCATTTCGATCTCATTGATATAATATTTGAATGTGAAGGCTCTATCATGAGGCAAATAAATTGAAGTACTCAACGGAAGTTAGATTAAGGTCTCTGCTAATGAAAACAGTGCTGTTTGAAAAACAATAAATCATTTTGCCTTCATGTTGTTCTGCCATTTTGGCCCTGTTCCAGAGAAGAAACACTCAATATGTGCTATTTGCTATGACTTATTATAAATTTGCTCAGTTTTTTCAGTTGATTTGATTGCAATAATGAATCGAAATAATCATTTATGAATCCACTCTCATGAAATGTATCCTAAAGATTGCAATTTCCGAGGCAATTGTATCAAATCGTTATTTAGGATACTTGGCTGTTCATACCATTTTTTATATGCTATAAATAGTAGATACATTATTCTTTATAGAGTTAAGTGACACTTTTTCGTTGCATGTTCAAAAGCTGAACATCAATGAACCAATAAAAATGTGACATTTCGTGTTCCGATTTCAAATGTTTAATTATCACAAAAATACAAAATACTTTTGATGAATAAAGTTTTCGGAATTTTATGTTTGTTGTCAAAATAGTGTAAGCGAAAGGATCACTGAAAGACAGTTAGGTAAGTATGAATATTCCATTTGCTTTTCAAAACTGGGTCACGAATTTGTTATGATATCAAGCACTTTTCATCCTACGCCACTGGTGCTGGGAGAATCAGCTGTTGGCTGTTGCTATCCTTGTTTAGCATAAAATGAACACTTTAACGCTTTAGATGTTGATTCCAAACGAACTGTATTGCGAGGGCTATGGAATATGCTGCTAAAGCGTTTTATGCATGTGTGACACAATTGTTTTTCGCCTACCAGGAACATAATTGTTCTCTTGATTCCGAACTTCGGTTGATTCCGAAATCTTAGTGGATTCACACTGACGTTTAATGAAAATTCATGTGAAACGTCACAATACGCATCACGCAAGTGACAGTCAAAGGTCTCAAGATATTGAATAACTACAAAATCGTGTTGTTTTGAGTTCAGAAGCCCAATTGGCGAGTTACAAGGTGGGCCAAAAGAAGTCACCCGATGTTGTTTGGCTCTCAGTTTTATTCTGAATGAAAAGCTTCGATTCTGTTTCTTGATTATGTTTATTTGAACCTTTAGAATTTTATCGGTCAAGTCGAGAAGATGATATCGGCCAAATGGACGCCGCCACAACTGATTGTTATATGGGCTCGTTTTATGGCATTTTTCATCACTTCGGCTAGACTTCGTGCGACAGATTCTCGTACTCGTGTCGGATGTTGTCCTTGAGGTCCTCGAGGGTCTAGGGCTTGTTCACGTAAACACGGGACTTCAAAAAACGCCACGAAAAAAGTCTGAAACGGTTAAATCGGGCGATCTTGCGGGCCAGTGCATATCGCCAAAACGAGAGATGAGGCGACCCGGGAACGCCGTCTTCAGAATATTGGTTGTGGCTCCCGCAGTGTGTGCCGTTGCGCCGTCCTGTTGGAACCACATGCCTTCCAGTCCTAATTCGTTCAATTGCGGTAGAAAAAACTTGGTTAACATGGCCTATAGCGCGCACCGTCCACTATTGTGGTTTGACCAGCGGCGTCCTCGAAAAAAAAAAGGGCCCGATGACTCCTCCAGCGTGAACAGCGCACCACTTTGAGCGGGTGTTATGGCTCCTCGTGCATCACTCGTGAATTTTCGGTGCCCTAAAAGCGATAGTTTTGCTTGTTCACGTACCCGCTGAGGAGGAAATGAGCCTCGATCATCGCTCATTATGATTTTGGTCGAAAAATCGTCCACGAGATTGAGGATGGATTGGGCATAGGTTACACGCGTTTGGCTGTCGACAGGCAGCAGCTGATGCACGGACTGGACTTTGTACGGAAACATGCGCAGGTCTTTGACCAAAATTCGCCTTAGGGACCCGGCTGATGGCTAATTGCGAGGCACGGCGTCTAGTCGATGGTCGATGTTTCTGGTGACAGCTCGACATCATCGGCAACAGCGGCGATATTCTCGGCAGAAGGGCCGGCCACTCTTGGCAGCGTCTTGTGTGGTCCCATACCCCATACTCTTTCAAGGTTGGTGGCCAAACGGCGCAGTGTTTGCGCAGTCGGTGTCGGACGACCGGGGAATCGGCGACGGAATTCGCGCTGCGCCAACACCACAGACGAATAGTTACGCCAAAAAAGATGGTCGCCATTTGCAACAATAAGAGCATCTTACAATAGGGTGATTTCTCTTGCCCACCTTGTACATTACTTTCGGTCACATTTTCAGGGTTGATATGTTTCATTATCGTATATGGTAGGCGAAAATATATTCATCGCTGTCGACTGTGTAATACCAAGAAGTGGTGTTGCTACATTGGCAAAACTTTATTGAAAATTCCCATATTGACATACTGAAGCACTCGACAAGATGACCAGAATATTTAAAATCACTGTAGATTGATTCTTCAGAATTGTTATCATGCCTAACCCGACTAACAAATAAATGCATGTGTTGAACTAGATTCATGAACAGGTATAAAAAAATTAAGATGACAGGACGTTGATAACTTTTAAATTAGGCAGCATGACAACACTGGCTGCTATTGGGGACTATTATTAGTGATATAATGGTTGTTGTGCGAATTCATGTTAGCATTAGAATATTTGTTATCCTTCTAGGGGGTTTGTTGTTCGGAGGTTTGTTTGAAAGGGTTAACATTCAAAAAAATACTTCTAGGCAAAATTATTATCCGGAGAAGTGGATAGCCATTTCGATTCAGTCATAGTAATTCAATGACAAATCTCAATATATATGTTTGCTTCTTCAATACGCTCTATATCAAAAGCTAAGGAGTTGATCTGTATATTTCAGAGTTGTCCTCATTTCCGAAGAGAGCTTGCTGAGTATTATCCTTGATGTATTATGGAATTTCCTTATTGAAAATCGATCAACGGATTCCAAGGGTGTTGTGGGTTGAAATTGAAGACACTGTACGTTACATCAGTGCATCCCATTTTGGGTGAGGTGGACAGGTTGGTACCTTGGTTGTTGTTAAAGATATAGAACCTTGCGGTTTTCGAGGTTCTTTGCCACTTTTTTGCGTATCTCAAGATTGATTTTTTAAATGAAACACCCTGTATTTTATCAGCTCATTGAATTTTTTTTTCGAAATGATATATGTATATATATATATATATATGTTTGAATATAAACTTCGCTCCAAAATCACTAAAACATTGGATTTTAATAGTGTGATATGTATTTTTCCTATAAAAATAGTTAGTAGGAATATTTCTTTCAATTTTTCCAAAACATTACCAACACCTCCGAACAACAACTTACCATATTAAGACATTTTTCTTTTGGAAAATCATTCGGTTCCAAATGTCGCGACTTGAAATCGCATACACACTAAACAATGTATGTTTACGAACACGAACATGATCGTTTCTGAATGTCTCTAACTTCTCCACTCACTCCAATATTTGGCACAGTTGTTGGGGTCTTCATCTTGGTCGTAATCCATGGTAGTGAATTTGGACTCCAAATGGTACGTCAAGGCATCCCCGGCATCTCCAGAGTACCCACTAACCTTTTCTATGGGATATCCCGCCGTCTCAGGGCCTACTTTGAACGAATTGTATCGAGCATAGGCGGTCTTATTGTCCCTATCTACGATCTCGACCAGCAGTTCAGCAACTTCAGAACCTGATGACAATAGATAATTTCAACTACGAAAAAGCCAAAGTGCTCAAAGTGGAATGGAGTGTTAAATAAATATACAGAGCTCAAAGTGATTTCCACAAAAGTTCATGAGTGAACGAAACTGGTAGATAACGAGAAAAAAAACTACTTTCCTGGCTGTATGCCACTCAGAACATTAAAATACATCATCACGAAATCTATACAACGATTCGTATAGGCGAATGAGATCGCCAGTGTTTCTATTCTGAAAGAGACAAAAGCTTGAAACCGGTCTGTAGGTAGTCAAGCGTTCCTGAAGAATTTACGCACAATTCAGCGTTAAGCAAGGAAACCCTCAAACGAATCGTTGCAGATTTCGGGAATTGCAATTCAAAATCGGTAAGAGCAGGGATTGAAATTGATCAAGTTTCAACCTGATCACGTGTTTCATCTTCATTTTACAATTGATATATTTTTTACCTGTAAGTATTGTAGCTACAATAATTTTTCTTTGAAAAAATGTCGGACCACTTTGAGAAGGATGGATGGTTTTCATGACTTATCTGAGTTGTAACTGGACTCAAACTACCTGATGTCAGTTCGTGCATTTTCTGTAGACCGATCCAAAACTCCCCTTCCAAATTGCCGAATCCATGTTTGTACTCCCTCCATCCCCTATAGAAGTCTTCGGAACCGTCCACCCTCTTATGAATATGGGTCCAACCACCGCCTTTTGTCTGCATGTCGCAGAGCACAGTGAACGGTTTCTGAGACATCTTTGGTTGGATTTCGTACAAGCCAGAAACCGTCTGACCTACAATAGATAATCCCATCGTCACACAAAATGCCAAGTTTCCCAACTACACTTACCGGCAAAAAAACCGACCATCAAAAAATTTATCTAAATTAGAGAGAAAGAAAAGTTACTCTCTCACCCTTAGCTTCCTAACGCCCTGTGGAGAAGGTGAGTGGTTAAACTTGAGTTCATCATGTTTTGGATTGAAGTGTGATCCCTTCTCAACATAATGGTTTTTGATTCACGTCAATACGCACTTTTTTAGAGAAGATACATCAAGTGTTCAAAGGAAGTTTGGATAATTTTATTTTTATTAACAATCATTATTCATTCTCTAATCTCCTGCTACATCTTGTTTTGAATTAAAGTGCTATTCTTTTTGTCCCTTCTCAACACAATGATTCTCGATTCACATAAATATGTTCTTTTTGAGAGAACATACTATATTGTTTTAGAAAAGTTTAGAAAGAAACAATTATTCAGATCCTATAGAGCATCCAAAGGGAGAAAATCTAGAGGCTCATTCGCCTTCGTTCGGCCATGTCATAGTGTCAGGCATCGTCATTTAACATGTTTTATGTAACAATTATCAATTAACATTTATCATGTAACAAGTAGCGAAAATGGTATCTACGCAGACCAAATTAACATTTAAGAAGAAATTATACGCATGCGCACAAGTCAACCTAACCCTCCTTTTTTATGTAAAATAAATAATACATTCTCAAATGTTATAAACATATGAACATTTGTTTCCTGAAATGGAAGAGGCAGAAGCGCTTTTTGTCCTGATGATGCTGTTGACGGCCAGTTTTTTCCTGTTGAAGTCAAAGAGGAAACGGAGATGGGCTGTGAAGCCTGTAAATAGGGATAGAAAAGAAAAAGGAACATTTGACAATCTTGTAAAATCAATGATTTTACAAGATCATGAGGGATTTTTTTCATACACAAGAATGACACCAAAACTTTTTGAGGTATTATTATCACAAGTGGGCCCAAGTTTGAAAAATAATCCATCGAAAAATTCCATACCACCCGTGAACAGACTGCTGATTACTCTACAGTAACTATGCACTATGCACAAACTTTGTCTTCAGCTCATATCATATCTGTATTTTCTGGGCGGACCAATCCAGATAATTTGCGTACAAGGTTGAGCACAATAGGAAAATCTGGTTCATTCAATGTGAGAAGTTAAAAGTTGGCCAATATTCTACATGTTACATGATAAATGATAATTGTTAAATGTCTGCATAAACACATTGTAAAATGATAACTGATACATGTTAAATGACGCTGCATAAATCCACACATAGACTCTTAAGAGCTATATGATTCGCCGTTCAAGGAGAATTTCAGACAATTGGCGAGTGGACTGATAATGATTTATTGGCATTCAATTGCTCCACTGTGTCGTTAGGGTCCTACAATAATTTTTGCATTCACGCTTTTTTATGTAAATAATGAGCCTATGCCTTATTTGAAATTGTTGAATTTCAGAGCTCATCTCAAACGTACCGTCATGGCCACCATTTGGCGAATAAATGGTAACGTCAGTTTTTATGCTGATTCGATATTGGTCCGATAATCTTCCGTTTCCACTCATGGAGCTAGGTTGTTATGTCACCAATTATAATCAAGTTATCAGAAAGATGTTGAAGTCCTATCGTTGAGTAAAACATAATAGGAGGAACCCATGAAATTGAAGTTCAGTCTTGACCTTTTCGAGCAACCAGCATGTCCAAATATTCCTTATACTTCATAACAAAATATTGTGTAAATGTTGAGGACTTGGGAATATTGTGCTGAATGCTAAGAACTGACAAGATCACGCCCACATTTGTGCGCCGTGAGCAATAAGCCACAACACATGAGGGAACATTTTGAGACAATGGGCTTATATCACCAAAAAAATTCATTTCATAATTCGATAGAACTCACCCAAACTAGCTCACCACCGCAAACCGTTTCTTGCTGTGAGCTCCCTACGTTTTATAAAAAATTATTGAAATCCACGATTTTTCGGACCTCTGAAAACGAGGCGATGATGTGACGTCAAAACCCTAATACTGAAACAAGACTATTCCAGACAGAGATGAATGATACATGATTTCTGACAGAGTGAATTAGCTCGAGATCACAGTTGAAAAAATTAATATATCAGTTGCATCAGTCTCCGTCGGGCTTTTGGTATTTTCTTTCAACTATGGCGAGATGAGGTTTCTATGTCATAAGAGGGTCCGTTTTCAGATGGTACTATTATTTATGTCCAAAAATAAAACATTTCAGTTAATTTTTCCATCGAATTATGTCGTCTATCATTATTTATGTATAAAAGGATCATTATAAACATGGTTTGAGTTGAAAGTTCTACTAAGGTGTTTGTACACGCCCATTGTTTTTTTATTGCTAATTAGGAAATGAAATAGAGAATAATTAATATTTCTGAAGTTCCCAATCGTATTTCAACATATGGCAACTGCGCTATGGTCTGCCCCTACTTTCGAAATCGTGACGTCAGTTTTTACTCGCGGTAAATTTCTAGCAGTTTGAAAATTACCATACCATGTTTGGTGATTCTAGCACCTTAAAATCGACCGGGAATTCTAAGAAAAATATGAAATTGAAAGGGATTTGAGTGATGATTCTATTTAAGAAATAACAAAAAAATACTCCACTCGTCTATTCTTCAGGACTATTGAAACATTTGATCTACTCGAGGAGAGCATACTCGCTATTGACTACAAGTCTACTTTTTGTTTGTTTTTTGTAATAATGTTTATTTTTCGGTAAGTTCTAAGAAGATGAGGTAAAAATTAGTTTGATTGATTCTTTGAGTTGTTATTTAATGAGTTTTTGTAGGTTCTGATTATTGTTAATAAGAATTGAAAAATGTCAAACTATCTCAAAATACTCGTATCTTCTTTTAAAAATGAGATATCGACGTGAATCGAAAACTATTGTGTTGGGAAGTGATCACATTTTGATTCGAAAAATGATGAAGCCAAGTTCACCACTCTTTGCTTTTTCCCTGTATAATGATCATCAGCAGTCATCAGCTTTCCACGGAAACTAATATTCCAGAACGTCAACCTACTACGAATTGATAATAATTTCCCAAAAATTAGATGAGGATAGAAAAAGTTACTAGATGAACAATTTGGGCAAATTATTTGGTGGCCTTTTTTTACCGTATATTTCTTCCTCATTCTGACATGTAATTTGACATTTATCAAAACTGATGGAAGTTTTGAGATGGTGAAATGTTCATTTCAACACCATATTCACGGAATAAAAAAAAAGTTCAGGTGGATAACTGGTGTTTGAACGTGTTCAACAACAGAATACCTCTTACGAAGCCAAATACCAACAACCAACAAATATGGCGACTGAGATGCTGGCGTTTTATCAAATGGCGTCTTTTCGCCAAAGAATGATTGCTCGTAGGCTATAAATACTCCTCGTCAATGTCCTTCACAGAAGTCCATTGGACATCCTTGGGAAACTTTTTCAGGATCTACTGGGGACCTTCTACGGACCATCAACTCAACTGGATGTCCTCATCAGTTATGCAAGATCTGGTCCTATAGGGACCCAGAAAAAATCAAATTCAAGAATAATTCGTACATCCCTGGGCAATCCTAAGGACATCCAATTGATATTCCTCAGTGTTGCTGATAGGTTGTCCTACGGATGTCCCAAGGATGTCCTCCGTAGTGCTTGATAGGATAACTGTAGGATTTAGGTATTCGATAGTTGTTAGTTGTCCCAGGGACATCCCTCAAGGACGTTCCTATAGTTGGTCCCCAAGTGGGACATTTGTGCGTCCCACAGACGTCCACGGTACCAAATTCGAACGTCCTATGGACGTCCTGAATGTCCCGACAGGACGTCCTAAGGATATCCATGGGATTTAATTGTGTTATTAGGGTTGTTCGTATCGTATATTCGTTATACGATAATCGATTACGAAATGTCCCATCTTATATCGTAATATGAATCCCTATACTTATATCGAATTCGCAAATTGATATCCTTCGAATTCCAGTGCTTGATTATTACATGTTATTACCAGAAGTAGCCAGATACAAACGCCGCTTTGTAATATACACATAGAAAAAGTCCTGAATTGGCTCACCCTCAGCTAATGCACTGCTAACTGATGGTGTATTTTCAAATTCTACAACAAAGTCAGGAAATAGGAAAACGTATAGCTTCTTCATCAAACTATCCATACATGGAGAGGAAAAATTACGATGTATCAATAATCATGTTAATAAATAGAGGAGATATGTACAGGGTGTCCAAGATAAGGTTGCACAGCATAATCTTGGAAACAGAGAGATTCTGATTCGGTTCCAAGGGTCATACCAACGGCCTTCGCAAATTTTCAACATTGTTTCGTGAAATTACAAAATTGTTTTTAGTGTTTCAGTTATATCGAGAAAGGTTAGTTTTTTGAAAATCTGATTTTTTCTACGTTATTATCAGAGATAAAGAAAAACTGATAACGCGACCAAGGGTCCATAGGTCGCTGGTTGACCAAATCTGGGATGTATAGTTTCATGCGAAACCATGATAAAAATGTTGTCGTGTCCAATCAATATCCTCTGGACGAACATTCTTCACCGATTCTCAGATTCGACTATCCAAGTACTTATATTTATTGCATAAGTACTTGGATGATGGTAAAATGATTGGGAATTTTGTGTCGAAGCGAACATCTGCATATTTTATTCTTTCTAAAAGTGCATCCCAAAAACTTGGTTTTCTGTTTCGGGCCAGGACCTATTTCACTCCCAGTCAGTTGCTTATGATCTATAAGGCACAGATCCGACCTGTCCTGGAATACTGCTCCCATATTCAGAATGCAGCACCCAAAAATACCCTGAAACTGTTGGATTCTGTCCATAATAGGGTAATTCGTCTCGTGGGTGATGCCTCGCTCACAAACTCACTCACTTCTCTGGATCACCGTAGAAAAGTTGGCGATCTGGCTCTATTTCATAGATATTTTCATAGACGATGTTCTTCTGAAATATCAACAATTGTTTCTCCCTTGGCAGTCCCCGCGAGATTAACCCGTCGAGTTGAGGCTTGGAGACCTGCAGAACATCCCTTTCCAAAGACTCGTTCATCCAACGAACAGCGAGGCTCTGGAACACATTGCCAAGGGAGGTGTTCCACTAGGCATATAACCTTCAGAAATTCAAAACGAACACCAATTCCTATCTTATTTTCCTTGGTTCTCACGATGTTCTCTGAATATTACAGGATATCCCTCTTCGTGAGAACCAGAAAAAAAAGTTTCAGAGTCTTGAAAAAGGAATTCTTGAATACAGTTTCAAGAAATGAAATTTCCAATGATGATATCATTTTCGAAATGGAAATCTCCCGTAATGAGTACCACCATGGTGGCATAAACGACACACACGAGAAATTATCAACTGTATCAGCGCCAATTCGACCCAATCCTTGAATGTTCAATGACACAAACGCCAGTGTCACTTTTGGCATAAACACATTCTACTTGTGTGGAGTGGCACAAGCGCCATTTTCTCAATTTTCAATTTATTCTATGAAGGAGAAAATCAGAGTCTTCATCAGACATTCAACAAAAGTAATAAAAAAAATCAATCTTTCATTTAAGACGTCAAGCAGATTTTTGTTGCAATTACGAAAGAAGTTAATCAGTTTTTTGTCTCTCTTATAAAGTTGACTCGATGGCATTTGTGCCGTTTTGGCATGAACGCGTCGATATAATCAGTACCGTATTTAAAAAATACGAAACATCGCGTAGAGAAATCAACATGATCACGTTTAATCTCATCAAAAGTTGCTATGGAAAAGTGTTTTCAGTTTTTTTGTATCTCTCATCATAACGTAAAAAATATTTTTTTTTACAAAAATACACTTTTTTTATATAACTGAAAAACTATAAACAGTTTTGAACATTTTCTAAACTTTTATTTTATTTAACCGAATTCGTATCTCCCTCCGTTTCCGAGATCTCCGATGCTGTGCAACCTTATCTTGGTCACACTGTATAAGCATGAACCTCATCTCATGGTCACCCAGTAGGTAAATAGGGAGTATGTTATATTTATTTACCAGATCTTTGAATATCTTTGCAGCTTCTAGGAGTACTCGAAAAGTTTTCTTGTGCTTCATTCTTCTCTAGAATCTTGCAGATTGGTAGTTTATCCACCCCTACTAAAGTTCTACAAACTGCTCGTTCTTGGTCACCACAATGATGATAACCGGCCTCAGAGATTCTTGAAAAATATATGAGTCGTTCAGTGAACTATGAATCATACTAAACTGATCTGATTATCTGATGATAGGACAGGTCATGACCTATCAGTTCACTATGTCTTGTTCAGAAAATATGACGGTTATAGTGATGTAATCATGATGTAATAGTTATTTATACACCAAGGTAGTAAACAGTATCATTATTACCAGGAACGAAGTTTATATCCAGAGGCTTCAGCCAAGGGGTATAACGCCCCGTGGAAATTATATTCTTTTTTCTGTGACGGGAAAAAAGTTTGGCATTTCATCTCTGTTAACAGGTTATAAAATCTCACTTTTCATAAATTACTTTTTTCCCGTGAGAAAAAAGTGGGTACCGGATATACAGGGTGTCCGGGAACATGTGGGAAATCTCCCGGATATGAAGAAAACACGTGAAAAGAATACTATAAGTTCATATAAACTTCTTTTGTATCGGCCTCCTCTTCGGAGATATGGGCTCCCAAAGAGCTCCCATGGAATTAAGTTTTTGACACATAATTCTTGAACCAACAGGTATATTTCAATTTTTTTTTAATATGATGTATACTAGGTAAGACTCTTCAAATTACTATCCAAGAAAGTGTTGCGAATTACTCACAGCTCCAGGGACGGACTAGCTGTGACACTCATGGGCCCATTTTTTTTACGCCCTGTATGATAAGAACTCTGGACAACGTTTTTTACATACCTCTAACTATTGACTAAAAATTGAGTACTCTTCATTCATGTCGCTAATCATAACCGTTTTCGGAAAAACGTCATTTTATTTATATCATATATTTAGCGTAATTTTCCACGGTAACCAACATAGTTTCAATAAAAAGTTGAACTTTAACTGCTTAGTTAAAAACTTCGTAACAGGGTTCAACATGGGCTCCATGAAGTCTGATACTCTCGCGTGCACGACGAATTGAGGACTGCTGTACCCGCCACAATAACCCAGCATTGTTCCTTATCACATCACAATGAAACGTGATTCTCCGTAGAAGTTCCTCCCTAGTATCGACCGGAGTGGAATACACCAAGGTTTTGAGGTGTCCCCACAGGTAAAAATCTAATGGCGTTAGGTCGGGAGATCTAGGAGGCCAGGCAATAGGTCCTCCTCTACCTATCCAACGGTTTGGATAGACGTTATTCAGGTGCTCCCGCACAGCAACGCTGAAATGAGGTGGTGCCCCATCATGCATAAAGTACATGTTTCGGCGGGTTTCAAGTGGTAAGTGCTCGACTAAATCATTAAAAGCGTTCTGGAGGAACTCCAAATAAAGTATTCCATTCAATCGTGCCGGCAATACGAATGGTCCAATCAAAAAATTGCCAACGATTCCTGCCCAGACATTAATTGATTGGAACTGATGTTGGCGATGCGAAACAATAGTGGCATGAGGATTTTCATCAGCCCATACATGGGTGTTATGTAAATTCATGATACCATTTTTGGTAAAACCTGCTTCATCCGTGAAGAGAATAGTGCTAATGAAGTTTACATTATTTCGTTGCTGATCCAATAGCCAGTTTGCAAAATGCATTCTACGGGGAAAATCTTCAGGAATCAGTTCATGCACTTTTTGCAAATGATATGGGTATAACAGTTGTTCTTGAAGAACTTCATGTACTATTGTTTTCGACGCATTAAACTGCGCTGATAATTTTCGAGTGCTCGTTGAAGGAGTATTATATACAGCATTTAAAATATTTTCCTCTAATTGCGGCGTACGTACTGTTCTTCCCTGACCAGTATTATTACTTCTTTTTCCAAAATTTCCTAAAATTATGAAAGAAGTAAATAACATTACCTTATTATACCTTATTAAGAAGAATCGCCCACCATTCTCCCTTAGACGTTGGTCAACTCGTTGAAATGTCTTCTGATCTGGAAGAGTGCGATTAGGAAATCTGTCGTGATATAACCTTCTGGCTTCCAAAGCATTGGAAGATGCAAGACCATACATCAGATGCATATCTGCATACTCAATAAACGTTTATTCCATATTTCGAATTATTTCACAATTAATTTCACAACGAAATTCAAAAATCAAATATCAAAGTAATAAGGAATCAATGTATCAGTAATGTGAAAGTTGACAAGTTCTAAAATGAAGGATATTTATTTATTTCTAACCTAGCAACGTTTGCAAAGGTAACTCGAAAAAAAGTATCTTTTATCGAAATACGCTAAATACATGATATAAATAAAATGACGTTTTTCCGAAAACGGTTATGATTAGCGACATGAATGAAGAGTACTTAATTTTTAGTCAATAGTTAGAGGTATGTAAAAAACGTTGTCCAGAGTTCTTATCATACAGGGCGTAAAAAAAATGGGCCCATGAGTGTCACAGCTAGTCCGTCCCTGGAGCTGTGAGTAATTCGCAACACTTTCTTGGATAGTAATTTGAAGAGTCTTACCTAGTATACATCATATTAAAAAAAAATTGAAATATACCTGTTGGTTCAAGAATTATGTGTCAAAAACTTAATTCCATGGGAGCTCTTTGGGAGCCCATATCTCCGAAGAGGAGGCCGATACAAAAGAAGTTTATATGAACTTATAGTATTCTTTTCACGTGTTTTCTTCATATCCGGGAGATTTCCCACATGTTCCCGGACACCCTGTATATCACATATATATATATATATACACTGTTGATGGTTTCTGTTGTGCTATAGTTTCGAAAAATAAGTCTACAATACCGTCTCCGAGAAACTGCAAGTCCTTTTACAAGTTGATTGTCTTTATCACCCCAAGAAACATTATTGTTCATAATAGGGGTCTTTTTTCTGCTTCTTCTATATTTTTCAACTCATTAGGTAAAAGGAGTTATATAAAATTATTCCATTATGGGATATTGATTGTTTACCAAAATTTGACTTATTTGCTATCAATAAATTGGATTGCCTTGTTTCATGGGCGTGAATCGTATTAACTTCATTAAAATTCAAATTCGATATTTTCAATTCCTTCCTGACAAAATAAAAAACAACAAATTTTGAGTTTATATAATGAAACTAGATTCAGCAAGTCTTTATCTTCCATTCGACTTCGCGGTTACGTATATTACTGAACAACCAGTAAATTCGCGATTTCTCGAAATCAAATCACAGAATTAGACTGACAGAATTCAGAAATCAGATATTTGATTACTTCGAAAGGATGATAACTATACCTACAACCAGGGCCTACTCTGAGATACAGTAGGCCCTGCTACAACGCAGGTGTCCCTCCTGTTAAAAACTTCAAATTTCACGTCGATAATATGCAGATTTTGAAATGATGTAATATCTTATCAATATTGACTCGTCCTTTCTTCTGCCACAGAAGAAAATTGTGTATTATACACGGGAAAAATATTTCATTTTAGCTCACGGTTTTTCGTCTCTCAAAAATCTACTACTTTTTTCCCTTGTATAATAAATAATTATTACCACCAAGGTGTATATTGAATTTTTTCACCACTAGCATTATATTTCAATTATTATATAGTTCTGTGTAACTGAAATATTGACCCACGACCTATTGTCATGATGAAAGCATTTCTTTTTAATTCCAATTGAAATCAAGTAGTCATGACCATATGAGAGCATATTTATGAAAAGTGGTTATTGATAAATTCCTACTAGATTCGAGTGCCATTTATTTATAAAAGGACCCCAATAAACTGATAAACTTAGCAGAACCATTGTAACATTGCAGATTTGCAATAATCCTATAATTTGTTACTAATTGAGTACTAATTCATTTCCCTTCATTTAACGTATAAAAACCAACGGCTCTGCTAGCTTCATGTCAACCTAGCAGAACCGTAGCTGAAAAATTATTTTTTCTGATGGTTCAAAAATACCATAATTTGATTTTTGATCACGAATCTTTAACTCATCCATCCGATGAAAAAAAAAGGCCGATTTGTCAATCTCGATCTCAACCTAGCAGAACCAAAACTCTAATCACATGTTATTTAAAATTCTATTCAGTTATCAATAAGTTATTAATTGATTACCATATTTGCAAATTCACAACCTTCTTTGAAAAAACCAACGGCTCTGCTAGCTTAATGTCAACCTAGCAAAACCATTGCTGAAAATTCATTTTCTTGGAAACTTCAAATATACCATCATTTATTATACTATTCAAAAAATTGGACGGACTTTCTCATGAATCTCAGTTTGAACCCATGGTGACATTCAATGAGGATTCTTCTTGATAATTTCGAAGCGCTTTTTGTAATGTTCCTTTGAATATCAGAATGATTATTTATTTCACTAGAAAGGAAGGCACAACATTAAATGCCGCGGGTGGAAACCAGCCAAGGCAGATAATCTACTCTGCTGGCATGTGAAACATAATATACAGGTTTGTTGAATACTGTCTGTAGGTTAATCGAGGAGGTGCTACATTCATTGTTCCAGATTTTTTTGGGATTTCCTCTCTTTATAAATGATGGCAATTACAAGAAATTGAATAAAGATCCTATACAGCAAACATCGAAAGAAAGATACGTAACACTACTAAGAAACATCAAAATCAACTGACACTCGCGGAAAGAAAGAAAACTCCACATATCACAACAAACCATCACATTTTAAATAGAGAAAATAGAGTTACAGTAGAAATACTCCTCATTTCTTAGGAAAACTTAATGACATCACTCATTATACAAATTATATTCTCGTTAGTTTTTTATGCAGTAAGTTTATTCACAAATGTTCCAATACATAAAACTTCACAAATAGTGCAACATAAATCAGAAGACATGATCAAAAAATACCACAAACAACATAAAAAATGCTGGCGATACGTAGATGATATTTTCATGATTTGGCCACATAACCTTATGGAGCTAGATATTTTTCTGGATAATGTGAACAATGCCGAACCTACCTTGGAAATTGAATCTATAATATGAAGAAACGAGGAGAGAAAATCCCAAAAAATCTGGAATAATAATATACAGGGTTTTTCACCTAAAACTCCGCACGCCATTATGTCGAAAACGAATAGGAATATTCGAGTTCTGTAAAATGTAGTCAAGGAATGAATTAGAGTAGATTTTTTTCAAAGTTTAGAAAATTAACGCGGCGAAAATATAAATCGATAGCATTGACTTTGAAATCACGCACACTGAACACTACATGTTATTTATAAACTTTTTTGTTATTTCCTCGAATTTATTTATTTTACTCATTTCTGAGTTATACCGGTTAGTAGTAAATGTTTCTTGATTTCCGAATAGTTATTTATTATACAAGGAGAAAAAGTAATAGATTTTAGCTCCAGGTTGTGTTGTGTCCCGACGCGTAGCGGAGGGAGACAAAAAACCGTGAGCTAAATTGTAATATTTTTCCCGTGTATAATACACTATTTTTTTATGTGACAGAAGAAAGTATCAATCAATATTGAAAATATATTACATTATTTTCCAATCTGAGAATTATCGACGTGAAATTTCAAGTTTTCAACAGTAGGGACACCTGCGTTGTAGGCATCTTTATCGCATTCTTTTGAATTAATCAAATATCTGATGTCACTTCTGTCAGTCTGATTCTGTGATTTGATTTCAAGAAACTGCGAATTCAGTGGTTGTTCAGTAATATACCTAACCGCGAAGTTGAATGGAAGATGAAAGGACTTGCAATTCTTTCTCGGAGACGGTATTATTGACTCATTTTTCGGAACTATAGCACAACAAAAGCCATCAACAGTGTATATATATGTGATATAGGTATATCTGGAAAAAAGTATCCAAGTAATTTATGGAAAGTGACATTTTATAACCTGCCAACAGAGATGAAATGCCAAAATCTTTTCCCGTCACAGAAAAAATATGCGATTACGTATGATTATTACAAGAAAGTCATGAATATTAGGTAGGTACCTTGACAACCATTGTTATTGCAATTACTCGTGCAATTACTTCAAGTGCAAAACTAAACTAGAGCCTACATAAATTAGAATCACAGGCAATTTTGCTAGAAGAATGAATTTCTTAAGCAAGATTTTCACATTTCTATTAGAAAGGAAATTCTATTGGAAATGGTATGGAGCGCGATGAAAGTCGATTCCATAATACCGGGTGACGCAGAGTATCGAGCCACCCCTGTAACTTCTGCATTCGTCAACGGATTTTTCTGATATTCGGTACATTTATATAAGCAACTATTTCGGATTTGATCACATTACATTCCAATATGGCGGACTTCCGGTTTTTCTGAAAATGCCAGCAATTTTGTTTTTTCAAATGGAATACCCTGTATATTTTTACATATTCAAGTTCAACAGGACAAAATAAGTGCGATCTTGATGTCAAATGTCATTTATTCCACAGCCTACCTGGTTGAAAAATTATTCTAACTGCAAGGAAATTCATAAACTAGTTGTTGATTTTTGAATGTATACAATTTGTTACTGCACCGAAAAACAAAAATGATATGTCATTTTGTTCCTTAATGTATGTTCTAGAGAGACGGGTGGGTGGCCCATAGGGGTTTCATTTGAAAAAAAATAATTTTTGATCAAAAAGTGATGTGGCTGAATTGATTCCTGGTTAAGTGACACAAAAAATAATTTTTCAGAAAAAAATATGTTCTTCTGTTATGTGTGACTCATTGTGAATAGTCTTGACCACATCTCATTTATCCACGAGGTAAAATGAAAATAATTGCTTATATAACTGTACCGAATTTCAGAAATTCAATTTGAAATACTCATTAATTTCATCGAAAACTTATTGACAGAAATTTCAATCAACGAACAGCTCATAACTCATTTCAATAATTTTGATTGTGAAAATATGATTAACAATGTTGGATCTGACTTTTATTAACAGGAAAAATGTCGTGTAATCACATATCAGTCAATCTTCTCTCTCTCACTCTTACCAGGTATTATATGCCATTTCACTTTTCAGTTGTGAAATGAATCATACTATTGCAGATTATTCATGAACTTGCTTCCGCTGTAGCATTTCCCCACCGCGATGATTAATTGTAGTACCCTGCCTCTAGACGCTAGTTATCAACAATGAAGTTCCATGATTCTGATTGGTTTGTACTAATCCATTCGAATGCAACTGTCAAGTGTAAAGCCCTATTTTATGGTTATGGTTACTCATGATTCGTGCTCATGATGATAGTCACTGTTGAGAATGAACAACAGTGAATTCTTATTTTTTCGTGTATTTGTAGAATTGAGGTGATTAAAACTATGAGAACCATGTAAGGCGAGTCTTTTGAATTTGCGTGTATTTCACAAACAGTGGTATGGTGGTGTGCTTTAGTAGAACTAGTGGAACGAATACCTACCTAGTTGAATTTGACAAGACGATGGGATGTCAGATTATTATGCCATCCTACTGTCATTATTACTCTCATTGCTCGATTCATCACTATAATGTCTGTTATTAAATGTTGAAAATCGAGTTAGCAATGTATGAATGACTCCATAATCGTAGATAAAATCAATGAAATTCTTGTGAAAATCATCCGTAATCTAATTTTTTCAACCAAAAAACGTTCACTAGTAACCGGTATAACTCCGGAATGATGAATATGTTCCAGTAAACACAAGTTTATTAGTTACATGTACTGTTGAGTGCGCGTAATTTCAAAGTCAATGCAATCGATTTATATTATTGACGCGTCGCGACGCTCAGCTCTTAGTAGGCGATGCATTTTTTTAAATCTACTTGCATAGCAACAAACTTTTTCTGCCTAGGCAGGGAGAGTATACATGGAGTATACACACCTTTGCTGACTGTTAAGTGTCATAGAGAAGCCACTGTTTATGCTGCTTGGAGAAAAATAACTATTTCAGCACTTGAAATAAACGTCTACATGTTATTTCACCATCAACCTAAGTTTATCGTAGATGCTCACCTGGAACTCATTGGTTTATTATTGAGCGCGCCTTCCAAATATTTATCGAATAATAATTCGAAATTATAGTTTTCCAAGAATTCCTTGACAGCCATGTATTGTTCTTTGATCTCGGCTAGCTCTTTCTTCAAAGGTTCGTCTAGTGACCGCTTCATTTTATGAATTCCATCACCTAAAAAATATTCAATTGGAAGCTGAACCGTAAAAGTTATTGTATACACCAAGATGCGAATATGTGATCAGAACAGTGCATTTGGGTTAATTAAAACAGAGTTGGATATGTCTTTATTGACTAGTGGTCCATGAAATGACGAAAACTACCTTGGTAGTTATTGTATAGAACTGGGATATATTAGAAGGACTTGTAATGTTACTTGACACATTTATTGAAAACAAATTTTTGTATGTCATGAACTATTGACATATATCGAATAGTGTAGGATACTGGGTGATTCTAATATCTAAGGATACGACAGTCTCCCCCACATAATTAGAAAATACACAAATCATCAAAATAAAAGGTAACAACAATTTTAAGACTTCATGTCGTAGTCAGCAAAACGTGAAGGTAGGCGTCGCTGGCGCTGTGGTCGATCTTGAGGAAGATCTGGAACATGACACCTAAATATTTGGTTCTACTGGTTCAACAACACATTCTGGTATATTATTTGGCTGTGGCACTGTTGATATTGAGTAGCTCCAAAGGTAACAGTAGGCTTCGGAACCAAACTGGATCTAAGTTGGTCGACATGTCGTTTCAGTGTTCGGCCGGAATCCAAGGTACCTAACCGAATAGTGGCGTTGTCCAAGAACTTTTTGAATTACGCCGAAATGCCAGACGTTCTTATTATTGATATAAAGTCTGATCTGGACTCTTTCCCCCTCATGAAATGAACGAGGAGTCCTCGAAGATGTCCTGGACTTGTGGAGTGTATACGGAAAAATAGCATTCAAACGGATTCTCAATTTCCTATTGAGGTACGTTTATATCACAAAAAAAAATTATTTTATAATTCATTAGAACTCACCCAAACCAGCTCACCACCGCAAATCGTTTCTTGCTGTGAGCTCCCTACGTTTTATAAAAAAATATTGAAATCCCCGATTTTTCGGACCTCTGAAAACGAGGCGATGATGTGACGTCAAAACCCTAATACTGAAACAAGACCATTCCAGACAGACATGATACATGATTACTGACAGAGTGAATTAGCGCGAGATCACAGTTGAAAGAATTAATGTCAGTTGCCTCAGTCTCCGTCGGGCCTTTGGTATTTTCTTTTAACTATGGCGAGATGAGGTTTCTACGTCATAAGAGGGTCCGTTTTCAGAAGGTACAATTATTTATGTCCAAAAATAAAACATTCCAGTTAATTTTTTGATCGAATTATGTCGTCAATCATTATTTATGTATAAAAGGATCATTAAAAACATGGTTTGAGTAGAAAGTTCTACTAAGGTGTACAGGGTATCCCACATAACATGGGCCACCCGCTTATCTGGTAAACTATTATATATACAGAAAAAAGTTCAGAATAAAAGTTGCATTACTTCCTATGAACTTCATTTTCTAGATACTTTCATTTATACAGGATGGTCCATATGTCTGTGACTTATCACACATACGTTTTTTCGAATAGAATACCCTATATTTCATCATATTTTTAGATAGTACTTCAAAAGACGAGTTCAATGATATATAATAACATGGGTCTGAGATCACCCGTTTCGGATTTATACACGATCTTCTTCAATAAATTTCCAAATTTCGAAGCCCTATAGAAACGTTGCGAATGAAGTTTTCGATTCGCAGTTTCCGCTATAAATTAACGAAGTCTGTATATTATTCTGTTCTATGGTGAAAATTTAGGAATTTTCAATTTTCCAAAAGTGATGACGTATTCTGAAAACCAATAAATATCTCCAGATTTTCAAATGGAACACCCTATATTCCATTCCAAATTTGCATAGAGCTCAGGAAGACGAGTTCAATGATATATCATAACATGTGTCTGATATATATCACCCGTTTCGGACTTATACACGATCTTCTTCAATAAATTGCCCAATTCCAAAGCCCTATAGAAACGTTGTGATTGAAGTTTACGATTCGCAGTTCCCGCTATGAATTAACAAATTTTGTATGTTTTCTTGATCCATGGTAAAAGTTTATGAATTTCGCATTGGCCAAAAGTGATGATGTATTTTGAAAAACGATATTTCTTTACAAATTTTCGAATGGAACACCACCCTATTTCATTCCATCTTTGGATGAAGCTCAGAATGACGAGTTCAATGATATATTATAATATGGGTCTGAGATCACCCGTTTCGGACTTATACACGATCTTCTTGAAAAAATAATCAAATTTCAATGGCAAAATTCTTACTGTTATCTTCATATTAGATAAAAATTTTGTTATTTCTGTGAAACAATTCGTAATAAAGAGTTTTGAAAACAACGAATATTATCGAAATTTTTATGATCATTTCCTTTAGATTTTTTCTTATGGGGTGCTTTGAAAAACAAAGTTTATGAAAATCGATGTGACAACATAGAACAATTAAAAGGAAATATACGAGTCGCAATCGTGAATTCGAATGAATCACATGCAGTAGCAGTTCTAGGAAAAAACAGGTCGTTTCAGATATCGAGGGGGAAGTAGAATGCCAGTATCAATTGAATTCTATGTTCATCCCCTTCACCCCCAGACACCCCTACTATGAAATATCAAATGGCATCCCCTACTTTGAGATACATAAAATTGAAGGTCTATCAATAATCAAATCAACCAGATGAAAAATAAATAATTTTGCATACAGGGTGGGTCATGAGGAACTGATGAACTGAACATACTCCTAACACGAACAGAGGCCATTGTGGGCAATACCGCATGGCCATCCAAAATGTGTTCCCCTCTTCTACAATAATATACAGAGTGATCCATGGGATTGGGCAAAAAATTATATTTTTTTCATAACTTCCCAACAATTTCTTTGAATTATTTAATTTTTCAATGAAACGTTAGACGAACCCGTTCTTATAGACTGGCGCATACAAAATTGAAGAAATTTAGGACCGTATATATACTTGTCGTAAAAGAGGTCATTTACTTATTTCCAAATTCCACTGTTCCTAGTGTTCCTGCTGAATAATTTGTCAATTCACCTATAGGGTATCATCGAAAGCAACGAGATAAATGTTGAGGCCTATGGATCTTGTGTGGATATCTTTATCAATTTATCACCGCAAACTATAAACTGAACTGCATATTTTTATGAATCTCTTTATTTCATCTCACAACTGACACTGACTTTTTGATAATTAACAAAACTTCAACTACAAAAGTAAGATGCCTATAACAATGGTGAAATCAGTTCTTTCAAGTTAGTATGATAGAACAGGTCATAACAATGAATTCTATCAATAAATAATTGTGATGGAAATATTTGATGTACTTTTCGTTACATTTGAGTTTTTATTTTTGCTTCCATCAAGAATATTCGGCAGTGAGATTCTTATTCTTATATTGTTATTAGTACCAAAATCTTGTACCAACAGATACCTACTTCATTACAAGAAATAATAGAAATTATATTTATTTATGGAGCTGATGATCGCTGTGCTAGAAGAACGTCTAGAGTTTTTAATGAAAGACATCAGGACAAGAATATGAGTCACCAACCCATCGTGACTCTTGTGAGAAAATTCACCAGCAACAAGACGATCATGACCGCAGAATCGAATTTTGTGAGATAATGTCTATAGGAAGATTCAACAAGATGCCAGTTTTCTTGAGCACATCTGTTTCAGTGATGAATCAACGTTTTATTCGCACGGCTTTGTTGATAAACATAATTGTAGATTCTGGGACAATGAAAATCCGCACACATTTCGACAGGACTATACTCAGTTTCCTGAGGGAATCAATGTATGGGCTGGTATTCTAGACAGAGATCAGCTATAATGGAGCTTCCAAAACTCCAGAGCTTAGCTTGTCTTTGCATCACAGGTGCAATGCGCAGCACTCCTACCGCTGCTATGGAAACCATACTCAATATTCCACCTCTAGAAACCTTCATCAATGCGGAAGCGAGGATGGGGGCATACAGACTGGCATGCTCCGGGTGACTCCCTGGGACATACAAAAATAATCAGCCTAGTTTCAAGCCCACTAATGGATATGGGAAGTGACAAAATGCTGCCTAAAAATAAATATTACATACCCTTCAACACTCAGCTCTACTGGGATGAAATGGTCTTGAGTGTGGTACACTGACGGTTCTAAGACTGATGAGGGCACGGGAGTCGGAATATATGGAGATAGACCCAGAACCAGGATGTGTGCTTCCTTGGGGAGGTATGCTTCAGTATTCCAGGCAGAGGTGCATGCTATTGAGGCATGCCTGAGAGAGAATATTGTAAGAGGATACAGGTAAACAAATCCTTATATGCTCAGATAGTCAGGCGGCCATCCAATCTTAAACATGCAATAAAATCAGATCAAAACTGGTCTGAGATTGCCTTCAAAGCCTGCTAACCCTGGCTAACCACAACAAGGTAACTCTTCAATGGGTGCCAGGGCATAAGGGAATTGAAGGCAGTGAAGCAGCTGACGCTCTTGCCAGGCAAGGGTCTGCGGCGTTGTTTATGGGACCGGAACCTGGGTTCGGTATCCCCAAAACCTCAATACGCGGTTGGCTGGCAAGGTGGATGCAAGAAAGACATCAGGCATACTGGAACAATATCCCAGGACAAAGACACAGTAAACTGATGATTGGAACACTGTCTAAAACAGTGACTAACGACAT
Organism: Phaedon cochleariae; assembly: GCA_918026855.4. Lineage (NCBI taxonomy): Eukaryota > Metazoa > Arthropoda > Insecta > Coleoptera > Chrysomelidae > Phaedon > Phaedon cochleariae. The sequence continues at coordinate 53,940,540 of OU896709.1, read as the reverse complement.
TCTGAGCCTAAACAGAAGTCAGATCAAACAAGTGATGGGACTAATAACTGGTCACTGCCCATTGAGGAAACATATGCATCAAATGGGCATCTATACAGACGAACCCATATGCAGACTATGCAATGAGGAGGAGGAAACTGCCACCCATGTAATATTGCAGTGCGAAGCACTAGCGCGTTGGAGATAAAACTCTCAAGAGGCATTTTCAACGAATGATTTGGTGAAGAGGCTGCTAAACCTCATCAAGGTAGCGAACCTATTCACCTAAGTCAACAGCATGATCAGGAATATGATCCTTGACTGATCATTCTGCTATTAATCAATCAATCAATCAATTCTAGACATCAATGAGACAATTGGACCACTCTTCATTGAAGACAATTCAAATGGACAATTGTACCTGGATTTATTGGAGGATACAATTGATCCCCTCATTACAAAATCTTCTGAGAGGCAAATGGAGCAGGATGGAGCATCACCACATTTTTTCCAGAGGTGAGACAATGCTTGAATCAACGATTTCCTAGGCAGAGGTGGTGCCATAGAATGGCCAACAAGATCTCCAGATTTGACACCTCTTGACTATTTTCTGTGGGGTCACTTGAAAACAATGGCTTATAAGATTCCACCAGGAGAAATTGATGATCTCAAAAGAATAATCATTTCAGAATGCAGACAAATCAATCGGGAAACGTTTCAAGAAGTTCGTGAAGAATTCGAAAATAGGCTGTTCTCCTTTCTAGAGAATAATGAAGCGCACATTTTGAGCAATTGCTTTGAATACCACTCTGTAAAGTTGCATTTTTTCTTAGACTCGATTCGTCTAAATAAATTATTCTAGTTAGTTTGAAAGGAACAAGTAGGGTATACCATTCTCAGCTGGATGAAGCACCAACACATTTTGTTCTGATTGACAGAAAATATGTCATTGTTCACTGAAACCATATACAGTCTGAACTCTTTGATAGCTGGCAACATTTCACAAGTACGATCCTGGATTTTTTTCAATTTTTTATACGTTAGTCTATTGGTGTTGGAGTGCATAATGTTTCATGAAAAAATGGAATGAATCAAAGGAGCTGTTGGAAAGTTGTGACAAAAATATTGTAATTGTAAATTGTAATCTTCGCAGATCAGAAGATATATGCAGGGTGGTAAGTTTTGAAATGAAAGCCCTGTAGAGAATACAAAAGGCAAGTCCACCACAAAAGGTGTACATCAGTGAGACTTTCAGATGGGACAACGGAGACAACGTGTACCTATCCATCTTGTTACGTTCTCACACAATGACAATGATCAACGTTACCAGTAGGCGATTGCTCGACCGGTATATTCGATTTTTTATTGTTTGTGAAAATTCAAAATTCAATGTATTCATATTCAAATGTAAAAACTTCACAAACGATAAGATTTCCACAAAATAGTATTAATATTTTTTTTATGTTCAATAGATGTAATTCAATGTTCGTCGTGGCATATAGCCAGGGAAGTAGTTGTTTTCTGTTGAATAGACCGAGAAAGAATTGATATTTTCATCACATAGAGAATGCGAATTCTCAATGAATTTCTTCATAAATAAATCTTTTTTTTTATGTTCATAATTGAATCTGAGAATATTCCTTTTCAATTCAATGTATTCAAACACGATCGGTATATTATTATTTGATTGATGAATGTTTGTAAAAATTGAATGTATCCAATAATTATATTATTTATGAGTGTGTTATGATTTTATAGTATGTCTCCTGTCGATATTAGTATAGGTACTTATAGCTTTAAGGATCACTGTGAACTAAAATAATTTTTCTACTCACATAAAATGGCATTTATCGTACGGATATGTACCACGCTAAATGGTCGATTAATCACGGATTGTCGATCTGTGATTTATTCAAAATATTAAACACGTTACCATGGCAACACGATTTCTTAAACACATCACCATGGCAACGCAGTTCATTAAACACAGCTTCAGTAATTCGAGACATGTCTGGCCTGTCAATTGTATTAACTGTCAACTGTTATTTTCATATTTTGTATCAGAATTATTCAAACAATATTCGTTTGTATCGGAATTCTTCATTAAAAATATATGCGAAAAGTAGACGAGAATGAAATCGAAGAGAATGTTCAGGTACTTACATACCTCCAAGAAGTGTTAAAATGAAGCATCCATCTTTGAGAACAATTTATTTATTCAGCGCTAAGCATGACAATAAACGTGAAACAAAGGTTAGTAAGCAATGGACTGGACATATCTACAACCAATATCACTTATACGTGTCTCGCTGGTTGCATGCAGTTGTATGTATTATGTTTTCAATTCCCATTCCTTTCGAATTATTTTGTAGGTTAGCAGGAATAGCAGGTATGTTAATTAATGTAATTTTTGTAGTTCGTAGAAAAATCATAGTATGTAACGCGTTTATAAACTCTTCTAGACACTCGTTTATTAAACACTCGCTCCGCTCTGCTCCGCTCGTGCTTAAATCACTCGTTACTAAAAGGACGTTTATAACACTTGTTACATAATATACTATTATGTACACAGCCAAACCCTTGCTGTAACTTTTTGTTTCAAAGCAATAAAACTATTATTATCATTATTTTTATAGTTAGGAATCATTGTCAACTATACTTCCTCATACCAGAACTTGTTTCTGACTGGAGTCACATTTTCAATAAATAAATAAAATAGGTAGACTTTTAATAAAATTCCTTGAAAGATAAATTGATGTACTTTGTTTCAATTACCATGGATATGCATTAATTAAACCTTATACTTTCTCCAATTGAATAAGCTGTAACTAATAATAATAATAATAATAATAATGTTTATTCACTCTTCATCATACATTTGACATTCAATATTTAAATATTTTCAAATTTTTTTTTTTGCCAAGATAGGGAATAATCATTGAATCACAGTATCAATCACAATATAACAATAAGATAATCACATTAATCACAGTAATAACAACAATTATCATAATATTTCGAGTAACAGTCACGAATAAACATAGTAGACCTATAGAAACCGAAGTTGTGCATAGGCTGTATACATATGTTATGTTCAATCGTTTTGAATATAGTATGGAATACAATTGAGATTTGAAATCCAAGGCAGGGAAAGATGTTCACAATAATCAGGTTTGAAGATGTTGATATTCATATATTTCTTCATAAATGAGACATTAGGAAAGCAACTTAATTTTGAAAAACCAGTTTAATATAAAATTATTATTTTTATTTTCGTTAATCACAATCAGAGTGAGGATCTTAGACATTTCTGATTTCAATTATATTGTGTATAACTGATCTATCAAGATTGAGGATGTATGAATCTAATTTTTACTTCAGCAGGTTAGTGGAGTTCGAGGATATAATTAGTTGTTTTATCGTAATATCCAGTGAGTTGTATATACGAGTAGACAAATAAGTAGAGGAACGCTGACCAAGAGATTTTTTTGTCATTTCCGTTTTCGAAAATAGTTTTGATTTTTGTCTGGTGGAATAATCGTGTTGTAGGTTACGAATCTTATTTTTATGTTTGTGAAGGTCAATAACTATATTTCTGAAAAATATCTGTCGAAGATCGAAGCACTTGGTCTCTTCAAAGAGTTCATCTGTGGGGTGTCTGTTTCTCTTTTCGAATATTATTTTTAAAAATAAGTTTTGTAATACTTGCAATTTTCTTAAGTGTGTCTCTACTGCACCACCCCAAGCAAGTATTCCATAGTTCATCCGTGATTCTATAAGTGCATAATACAATGTCTTCATATGTTGAGTACTTAAAATATTAGAAAAATATTTAATTTTATGTATCAAAAATCTCAGTGCATTTGTAACACTTTGTATGTGGATGTCCCATCTTAAGTGACGGTCCAGTGTAACACCTAAGTATTTAATGTGTTCAGCTGACTTGATAGTGCATATTTTATTTCGATTAACAGGAATCTCTAAATGTTCGTACTGGGGAAGGCTATTTTTATATGCAGTAAATGGTAAATATCTAGTCTTTTCATACTTTACTGTGAGAAATTTATGGTTGAACCAATTCAGAATATTTCCAAAATCTGCTTCTATTTTGTTTTTCAGGTCTTTCCAGGACTTATCTTTGTATAGAACAATAGAATCATCTGCAAAACTATATATTTCCCCTTGGCTTTGTATGTTAAGAAGATTATTCAGATAAATATTGAATAAGATAGGCCCTAAAACGGTCCCTTGCGGTACACCGTAAGAAATATCCTTTTGTGAACTACTTTTCCCGTTTACGTTAGTATATTGCTTTCTGTTCTGAAGATAACTCTCAAATAATTTCAAAGGCAGACCTCGCATTCCTATATCTTCCAAGGCTTCCAGCATTAGCTTATGGCTAACCGTGTCGATAGCCTTGGATAAGTCGAGGAATATACATATAGCACTTTCGCCTTCTTCTATGACTTTATATAATTTGGCAGTCAAGTTTGTAATCGCATCTTGCGTAGACTTCCCTTGGCGAAAGCCGAATTGTTTCTCTGATATTATTTTGTGTTTTTCAAGGTATCCGGATAGTCTATATTTCAAAGCTTTTTCAAATATTTTAGTTAAACTAGTAATGAGTGATATTGGTCTGTAATTTTCGGTTTTTGTTTTGTCACCTTTTTTGTGCAACGGTTTCACCACAGTTAATTTGAATTCCTTCGGACAAAAACCTGTTTCGAATATTCTATTGATCAAATGAGTTATTGGGATTGTAACTTCTTCACATATTTCTTTCAATGTTTCACTTCTAATGGAATCATATCCGGGTGATTTTCCGGATTTCAAATCATTGATTATATCTGCCATTTCTTTTTCAGATGTTGGTTTGATAAAAATGGAATGGTTCATTAAATTTCTTTCTTGTGGAGGAGTATTTGGTGTTTCTATTTCATCTTCTAAGTTCTTGCCGACGTTTATAAAATAGTCATTAAAAATTTCGGATATTTTATTTTCATCATGTATGAGTTCGCTTTTTTCTGATCTGATTTTTTTTATCTCATTATTCTTCATATTACCGTTTGATAAAGTTTTCACCACATTCCATAATGATTTAGAATTATTTTTGTCGCGTTGAATTTTTTGTGCAAAATAATCGGATTTTGTTGTTTTAATGAGTCTATTCAAGTAATTGCGATAATTCTTGTATTCATCTGCATATTGATGGGGATTCTCTCTATATTTCTCATATAATTCTGATTTTCTATTTATCGATTTGATCAAGCCGTCAGTAATCCAACATTTTCGTTTAATGCAAGCACGCTTTAGTTTAATACACACTGTGTGTTTGATAATATGATTGGTTAGAATATGTAATATGTAATGAAAATTCATATAATATTTTATTGCGAATCTTGTAGGTATGTACTTCAAGTGAATATCATAACTAACCTTGAAGCTGATTCCAGAAATAATTTGTTCTTTGGTTATCATAACTGTTTGAAGATGGACTCTGAGACGTATCCTGAGAAAATGGATCTATTTCTGCTGGCAGCCAACCCTAGAAAACATTTAGCAGCTGTTTTAACGGTTTCTATATACTTTGAAAAATCTTCGAGATTTATAATAGTCCTAGAACCGGCTGCAAATTTCGACCGTTATATATGTCCCAAAAGCATGTGAAACCATTGTAGTTTATCGAACGACCTGTGCCAATCACTATCTCCAACAAAATGATTGAAAAATTGCACTTTCCTGTTCGGAAATCTGGACTCGATTTTGCGATTTAATTACGAGATAAGAACTATGTCATCCGATATCAATTGAATAGTAGATTTCAAAAACCTACCTGTACCAAGTCTTAGTGTAAGCCAAACCACGGCACAGCGATTTATTTGCAGCTTCAGGGTTTCTATAAATGATCGTAACATCGTAGTAGCCTTTGAAATATTTTCTCTATTTGCCGCCTTTCATTTATGGAGATTCACACATTTGACTTTAATTTCTGACATCAATCATTATACTGTCATAGCTGATAAACTCACAATTGTCAGTTTTTCGTTAAAATTTTCAAACGATTCTGTTTTCTACTTCGTGATTGTCGTGTTGAAAAGAGGGATGGCTTATTCCTCGGAGCAGAATACATTTATTGTGATGTCTTATTGTCGAAATGGCACATTCACCAATGGTGGATGGAGTTACTCGGTAGTAGCCTGTAAGGATGAGTTCCTGGCGAAATATCCTAATGTACAGATTCAAGAATCTTCTTTGAAAGCCCATATCAGAACAGTGATCGAATGATTCATCCAAACTGGAAACGTTAATAAAAATAAATCAACAGGAAGGCCCCAAATATCGGAAAAAGTTGTCGAAAATCTAAGGGCGCGTGTTAAGCAAAATCCCCAAACGTAATTGAAGAGATCTTTACAATCTGGTGTGCCACTAAATACATGCCATAAAGTGCTCAAGAAAAGATTGCCTATGCACCCTTACAAGACCAGTGTACTTAGTGGTGCCCGCGAGAGTCTCGTTTTCGAGAATCTCGCATGGTCTCGTCTCGTTTTCGAGACGAGACTCGAGACAAGACTCGGACAACACGAGACGAGACTTTTATTGGTCTCGTCTCGAGTCTCGTGCGAGACTTCTCGTGTCTCGTGCGAGAGTCTCGCAAGTAAATATTTCTACGTGCCGACTGCAGACTTAAGAATTTCATTCATAGAACAATATATTTAGAAATAATTCAGAGTATTCAGACTATTTAGCACAGATAGACAAAACATTTCATTTATAAATACTTTAAAAACACATACATGATTGTTGTAAAACGTCGTCGTAATCGAGGTCGTAATGCATGTAACAAAAACGGACTATTCCCTCATTCCCTCTCTTCACGGCGACGGAATATAAAGGCAATTCTGCAATACTGACAGATCGCAAATTGAATGACTACCTGAAAATCCATAAATAAGTCATTCTGTGATAAATAGTCTGAGATAACCTTCATGTCTTAACGACTGGGTGAGAAACAAAAACATTTGCGATCGTCAAGTCTAATCTCTGCTATCATCCCTTCACTAGCAATACCCGTCAGACGAACTAGACAAGCTCAGTCAACACATCCTTTCGTAGTCAACCTCGAAAGATGTCGAACAGCACTTTATCAAAACTCCTTCATCCATAGAACGGCTAGGCTCTGGAATTCATTGCCTGAGGAAGTATTCCCAACAACATATAATCTCCAGAAGTTCAAAAAAGAATCCAATACCTACCTCCTGTCCCTATCCTCCCTAGGAACGCACGATGATCTTTGAACATTATAGGATAGGGATTCCCTTTCGTGCGCTCCAAGCGATAAAAAAAAATAAAATGATGTTGGATTCAAGTTTTTGTTTTGTTTATTTGTTTAGAATATACGTGTTACTTTTTATTTTATTTTTATAACTTTCGAATATATAATACTATGTTTTTTTTCTCGCTTAGATGTATGATGTAAGTATGTACCTATTCGGTACTTACTTTTATTTAAATAATGTTATTTTTGTTGTAATTTTCTCTTCCTACTTCTACATTATACCTAGAAAATAGGTAAAGGTAAATATATCCCGTACTAGACTGGAATAAGATTATGCATGACGAAATTGCGATACTTTTGCGAGACTCTCGTACGAGACGCGAGACAAGACGAGACTCGTGACTGCGAGACGAGACTCGAGACAAGACTTCATATTTCATCGGCGAGACGAGACGATACTTTATGAAAGTCTCGTCTCGTTGGTCTCGTGTGAATCACTAAGTGTACTACAGCAACTTCTGCCAATAGATATCCCACGTCGTCTGGAGTACTGCCAATGGTTCCAAAATAATCTCAACGATGACCAGCTATTGGACTTAACATTTTTCAGCGATGAGAGTTGCTTTCATTCGTCGAGATACGTAAACTCACAAAATTTTAGGTTTTGTAGATCTGAGAATCCCGACAATTTCATTGAGACTCCACTACATTCTCAAAAAATGGGGTGTGGTTAGCAGTTTCTCGTAGGCGAATATATGGACCGATTTTCTTCGATGGCACTATCAATGGTGAAAGGTACAGACAAGTGATGTTCATTGAACCATTCATCAATCAACTTGATGATGAAGAAATTCGAGTTGGCTATTTTCAGCAAGATGGGGCCACTGCCCACACCACACGTGCAAATTTAGAATATTTACAAGAATTTTATGACAACCGTGTGATAAGTCGAGGAGTTGATCCTTCTTTTCCAACACGTTCTCCAGATTTGACGCCTTTGGATTTTTGCCTTTTTGTATATTTGAAAGATGAAGTATTCAAGAGAGACAATAATAACCTTGAAGAGCTGCAAACCTCAATAACACATTGCTGCCAAAATATTGGCCCGGAAATGCATTTGATGTAGGTTAATGAAATAAACCGTTATTTATTACTTCTTTAATAAATATTCTTGATTTGTTCCATTATTCTTCAAACTCCAATATTGGACTCTCCTTTCTTTGAGATACATGTCCATAGTGTATGCTAAACGATATAAAAAAAGATCCTGTATATGATCACTTCCTCTCTTTTTGATCGTTAAATGTTGTTAACAGCATTAGTAGAAAGCGGCAAATGGAAAAAGATGTCAACAGCCACTACGATGTTACGATCATTTATAGAGACCCTGTATTATTCCGGACATATTTCCGTCTTGTGAAAACGAGTTGAAGCAGGTAGCAAATATAAGGGGATGATGTCGCCGTTGCGAATATCCAAACGTGCAGCGATTCAAACTGATCTGAGTTAGTGGCAGATCGTCAATACTTCCGAGAATATTTCGGCCCCCTCTAAACATAATATCCGATTTACCAGTGTGAAACTCACCACGTGGATTAGAATACTTGTAGTGTGAGCACCACATGAGTTTCACACTGGTCCACCGGATATTATCTTTCGACGAGGGCGAAATATTCACGGGAATATTGACGCATTGTCACTAACTTAGATCAGTTTGAATCGTGGCACGTTTGGATATTCGCAGGAAGGACATTTTTCCTTTTCATTTGCTTTTTGTTTCAACTCCTTATCACATGACGAAAGTATGTCCGGAATAATACGAGCAAATGAATCGTTGTGCCGTCCCTAATAGCACACAACGTCCTAGAGACGTCCCTATTTGGTACAATTCACGTCCGTATGTCCCGAACCGAAAATAAGTGTCCTTGGGACGTCCCATCCCGTACATCCCATGCAATGTCCGAGCGAGGACGTCCACGGAATGTCCCAGTTGGTACATCATTTCAAATAAACTAGAAATAGCATTCCTTAGACGTCCCACGTGGTACATATTGTAGGATGTCCATGCAAGGACGTCCTTGGGATGTCCCTGATGGGATATGATTTTAAACGTTCCTTTAGGGACATCTATCGGATGTCCCGAGTAGTACATATTCTGGCATGACTCCAGATCTTATAAAATGTCCCTTCTAGACAACCGCATGAGATGTCCTTGATGGTACATACCTTCAAATATTTCTGCACAGACGCACTTAATATTTCCAGGATCGTATAACAATCGAAATGTCCCTTAGGGATATCCGTCGGATATCCCTGAACTGTACTCTTCCAATGTTCTAGAAATAACGTCCTATGGACGTCCCAGTCGGTACTTTCAATATGTTGTCCCTGCGAGGACGTTAACTTACACCTCGCCGACGAATGATTGCTCGTAGGCTATAAGTACTCCTCGTCAATGTCCTTCACGTAAGTCCATTGGACATCTTTGAGAAACTTTTTGGGGACCTTCTACGGACCATCAACTCAACTGGATGTTCTAATCAGTTATGCAAGATCTGGTCCTAGAGGGACCCAGAAAAATTCAAATTCTAGAATAATTCGTACGTCCCTGGGACATCCAATGGGACATCCAATGGACATCCAATTGATATCCCTCAGCTAGGTTGTCCTATGGATGTCCTAAGGATGTCCTCTGTAGTGCTCGATGAGGAATACTGTACGATTTAGGTATTCGATAGTTGTCCCAGGGACATCCCTCAAGGACGTCCCTAGTTGGTCCTCAAGTGGGACATTTGTGCGTCCCACAGACGTCCAATGGACGTCCACGGTACCAAATTCGAACGTAATATGGACCGACTGGACGTCCTAAGGATATCCATGGGACATAAGTGTGTTATTCGGACTGATGGGTGGCACAGGTAGGTTTTCGAGGAGACCTATCATTCAATTGGTATCGGATGGCATTAATTCTTATCTCGTTAGCAAATCACGAAATCGAGTGCGAATTTCCGCACAGGAAAGTGCAATTTTTCGATCATTTTGCTCAGGATAGTGATTGGCACAGGTGCCGTTCGATGAACTACAATGTTTTTACTCTCCCTAAGGAGAAACCTATATCATTCCGTTATCAGTTGACGATAGAAATCTGCAGCCGGCTCTCCGACTATAACTTTGTTTTTCATGAATGAAAACCCAAAGTTATCTCCACAACTTTTAATATAGTGATCAAAAATCAATAATAACGATACATGTTTCGGGCTTATATAAGCCAATCATCAGCCGATAGAAAGTATCATAGTTATGGAAATGAAAATGTAGAAATACAAAATATAATAGTAAACAATGTCATTATAAACATTATTTATGACAAAAAAATTATAAAAATATAAAATGAATAGAAATGAAATATGAAAAACTTAAAAAAAAATGTTTCATTTCCATAACTATGATATTTTCTATTGGCTGATGATGGGCTTATATAAGCCCAAAACATGTACTGTTACGATTCATGTTCGATCACTCAAATAAAAGTTGTGCAGATGACTTTGGGGTTCCATCTATGAACTACGCTACTCCACTTTGAGTTATGGAATTCAGCCAAAGATTAACTTTGTTGTGGTTATACATGGTGAGTCAGTTTTTTGTAGCAGGACTTCAATAGCTCAAAAAACACATAACACATATTTACAAGATGGAAATCACATTTTTCATTATGTTCTGGTTCCCACGAAAAGGGATATCCTGTAATGTTCAGAGAACATCGTGAGAACCAAGGGAAATAAGGTAGGAATTGGCGTTCTTCTTAAATTTCTGGAAGTTATATGCCTCGTGGAACACCACCCTTGGCAATGTGTCCCAGAGCCTCGCTGTTCGTTGGATGAACGAGTCTTCGGAAAGAGATGTTCTGCAGGTCTCCAAAGTGACCACGAAAGGGTGCGAAGCCTCAACTCGAGGGGTTGATCTCGCGGGGACTGCCAAGGGACAATTGTTGATATTTCAGAAGAGCATCGTCCATGAAAATATCTATAAAATAGAGCCAGATCGACAACTTTTCTACGGTGTTCCAGAGAAGTGAGTGAGTTTGTGAGCGAGGCATCACCCACGAGACGAATTGCCCTTTTTTGGTCAGAATCCAACAGTTTCAGGGTATGTTTGGGTGCTGCACTCCAAATATGGAAACAGTATTCCAGGACAGGTCGGATCTGTGCCTTATAGATCATAAGCAGCTGACTGGAAGTGAAATTGCTCCTGACCCGAAACAGAAGACCAAGTTTTTGGGACGCTCTTTTAGCAATTGATCTCACGTGATTTTCCCAAGAAAGGTTATTGCTGATAGTAATACCAAGCATCGAAATGGATGTCTTCAAAGGTATGGTTACTCCTGACAAGCTTAAGTTGGGCACACTGAGATCGGCTCTTCTAGAGAAAAGGCATACTTGTGTTTTGTTCGTATTGAAATCTACCAAGTTAGTGGATCCCCATTCGAGAATTGTTGCCAAGTCTATTTTTGGTGTGAGGAAAATTTGAGAATTTTTTTTAAGGTTCCTCCTACTAATGTTCAGATAATGATTTGAATTTTGATACTCCTATTACGCTATTAAAAACTCAATATTCAGTAAGACGATTAAGCGTTCTTGATTATCTACAGGGTGATATAGGAGTTGAACTTTTTTGCGTGCTGCTTCTTCTCTGATTTCAGTGAGACATATGAATTACGATTATCTTTTCAGTGAGATATTTTTTGCTCTTCCGAATGTTTTTCGAACACATACTCTAATTGACATTTCTTAATTATTGACTGGAAGATACGAAAGCGTAGAACGGACATGAGATATTTGTTTCCTCAATTTCGAGTTATAACTCGAAATTAGTACTAATTTCGTGTTATAACTCGAAATCAAGCTAATTTCGTGTTACAACTCGAAATTAAGCTTTCCTTGAGTTGTAACACGAAATAAGGGCTTCTGTTCAATAAACTCTTCAATCCGAGCTATGTCATAGTTATATCTTCTCCTGTACAAATTCATCATCCTCAATTTTCGTCTGAGATGACGATCACTAATAAAAATATCATGATTCAAGGATAAACAGGAAACAATTTCTATTTGTTGTAGCCCCAAGGAAAAAAAAATTAAATTATTTCTTCCATTCTTTACTACACTGTTAGCTACTATACCGAGATTTATACGACTCCTTCTTGTGAAAATCTGACTCATTGAGTGCTTGGTTTCGTACTACAACTCAAGAAAAGCTTAATTTCGAGGTATAAATCGAAATTAAGCTAATTTCGAGTTGTAACACGAAATTAGCACTAATTTAGAGTTATAACTGGAAATTAAGCTACTTTCCAGTTGTAACACGAAATTAGCACTAATTTCGAGTTATAACTCGAAATTAAGCTAATTTCGAGTTGTTACACGAAATTTAGCTAATTTCGAGTTATAACTGGAAATTAAGAAAAAAAAATCTCATGTCCGTTCTACGCTTTCGTAGTTAGGTACTATACCGAGAATTATACGACTACTTCCTGTGAAAATTTGACTCATTGAGAGCTTGGTTTCGTACTACAACTCAAGAAAAGCTTAATTTCGAGTTGTAACACGAAATTAAGCTAATTTCGAGTTATAACTCGAAATTAAGAAAAAAAATATCTCATGTCCGTTCTACGCTTTCGTACTTTCGTAGTAAACCGCTTGACGGATTCTGATAATATTTCTTTGTTGCGTCAGGAGAAGGTTCCTATGAGTAAAAAAATTAGGAAATTCAAGATGGCGGATCCAATATGGCGGACGAGTTTTGTAATTATAATCCGATTCCATTCAAAATAGGAATCTGTGTTTTTTTGCTGTTGGAGATTATGGTTCTTCCGTCAAAATTGAATAATTCGAGATGGCGGATCCAACATGGCGGACGACTTTTTGTAATTATAATTTCTTTATATTCAAAATTGGTATCTGGGGGTTTTTGGGGTCAAAAAGATTATGATTATGATAAAAGTTCATTGAATATGATCCGATTCTATTCAAAATTGGTATCTAAGTGTTTTCGTGGTCGGAGATTATGACTCCTCTGTCATAATTAGAAAATTCAAAATGTCGAACGAGCTTTGTGAAAAAATATTTTCTAGAAGTAATGTACATTTCAAAACAACGTTCGCCAGGTCAGCTATAATCATTGAAATGACTCGAAATAAATTCAATATTCGTGTACAGTCTTTGAATTGATTTTAGTAAGTAGCGTAGCAACGCGCGCAGGGCAGGGTACAGCTAGTGATATATAAAAATATGCAACCGCTTGTATATCAGAAACGGGGATAAGATTTTCATCAGAAGAAAATATCTTCTCCAGCTGTCTAAGTTCCGCTACAGAAAACTGACTAACTCTGTGTACTGTCTGTAGATATTTTGGATTTTCTTTCCTCTTATCTGTAACTGTAATTGAGAATATCAGTATTATTTCAATAAATCTGCACCAGTAGGATGATTTCAATCAATAGTCAGTGAACCTTGTTCGAATAATTGATCGAAAATTCATCATCTCCATATGCTCAAGAAATGACCAACAATCATCGGATAATCCCAGACAGCACCAGATATTCCATGAATCTCCCTATCATATTCCTTTTGGAATATTGGAATATTCTAGAAATAATCTGGAATATTCCAGAATATCTGTGGAATATTCTCCAAATATGCGAATGGGAATTCCTCAGATATTCATAGAATATAACCAAAAGAATATTCTATGTTGAATGTTCCTGGAATATTCCAATAAACATATTCTAAAATAAAAAAAAGTGACCCAAGTAGGGATCGAACTCGTGACCTCAAGACTATCAGAGCAACTCCTTGACCACTAGGCCAGTAATCGAATTGAATAATGTTGTATGTACATATCAATTTCTTGTGAGAGCGTTTTTCGAAATCGGATCATAAACACTTTTTGTTTCAAAATCCCCTTACATCTAATTGATGTTTGATACTCACATCTCTGAAATAATGATTGGTATTTATGTGTTGAGAAACATAGGAATATTCATGGAATATTGCATGAATATACACCACAGAATATTCAGTTGAGAATATTTCATGAATATACCGCACAGAATATCCAATTGAGAATATATATTTCATGAATATATCCCACAGAACATTCAGTTGGGAATATTTCATAAATATACCAGAGAGAATATTCATGTGGGAATATTCCTGGAAAATTCATGCCTGAATATTCCCTGAACATATCCGACTAGTCACTTTGGAATATTCCTTTTAGATGTTCCAGAGGCATGTATATATTCTAGGAATAATCGATGAATATTCGGAATATACTCCTCCTTTTCAGCATATTTAGAGAATATTCTAGGAATATCCAGTGCTGTCTGGGATTGAATATTCATTAAACCTTACCGTAAAATTCTTCCATATTACCGACTTCGCTGACTAGTTTCATAAGGAAAATTGTATCATCAGAAGTAATACTGGGTGATACAAGAATATGGTTATCATCCATATGACCCTCGATATGACCATAATTCTGAATATTCATAACAATAATGGGTATGAGCAGAATATACAGTGTGGAGACTTCAACTGGAAGAAATTCACTAGCAGGGAGAGGAATATTTTTTCTCGAAATTCCCGACATATTTCAATGATTTAATGTATTCAATCACCTTGTGCAAGCAATATCGAGGAAATATCCCTTCAGAGGTAGCTGATATACAGTCATCATGCTTTTTTTTCAAATTCGACCCTATGGCTTGTGACCTCTCATTAAAAATCTGGTGGGAAGAGGAATCCATCGTACTGGTCAAATTTCATGTCTTTGCACGTCTAAGGGTTGCATAAAATCAAGATATAGTTCCGAAATTCAATTTATTTTCAACGTAACAATTGCACAAAATCTGTGTTGAACAATTGATGGCAAATTGTTGCCACAACTGCTATCTGCTGATGTATGCCAGTGCAACTCTATAGTTTCAGCATAATATAATGTTTTGAAGTCTAGGAGTATGTTGGCAAGCGGGTTGAGGGGAAGGGAAACGGTAACGATAGACTGTGCTATTTCCTCAAACGACAGCGGCGTGCGAAAATGAATTATCACGATAGTAAATTTCGGAATGTAAAATGCAGAGAGCGACTGAACACTGAATACCAATCACTATATGACCGTTTATCAATCCGGGTCGCTATGAGTTATATAAAGTGAACATAACAAATACAGTTTTGTATTCCGACAAAACCTTTCATCTATTGAAAAATTATAAATTAAGTTGGCAAAAATAATCTTCTTTATTCCTACCTACCTACAGAAACGTTTTTTTTTTCGATTCCAGGTTTCCACATATTGAAAAATGGATTTTATATAACTGTGGTGTGGTGAGCTGGTACGCAAAATAGATTATTAAAACAATGAAATTTCGGTACTATATAAGGAATCATTGAAAGTTCTATATTTTTTCCATATAGTACACCAACAAACCATCTATAAACAATGTCCCAAAATTGCTGGGACATAAAACTACCACGTGTGATGAGATGAAATAAATTTATATACACTATGTTATCTATTCTTCTCACTTCTTCATCAACCACTTTTCTGACCCCCGAGGAACAATTTTTTCTCTGATTATTTGGTGATCACTCAATCCAATCAGTTTGAAAATTCATTTGATAATGATATATCCTTACTCATGGCTAATAATTTATATTTATAAGGATCAATACTAGACATCAATATGACTGATCATCATTTCATTTTAATTTTTGAAACTATAAAACATTATACTAATCCTGTTATTCGTAGTCGTTTGAAAAAACCCCATCAAACCCGGCATTGATGAATTTGTAATAATGAACTCTACTTGAATATGAAATAATATACTGGGTGTTCCTATTCAAATAAGCAAGTTGAGGTGCACTTCGGTGTGACCCTGTATACCTACGATTTATTCAATAACATATTTCGAGTGAGCATCATCAAATATACTGGGTGACCAAATTTCAAGTCATACGATTGCGCGGTTGATTTTTTACAGGGAGGGACATTTTAGCTGGGACAGGGTGTATATAACAATCTTAATACACATACACACTCGATGCAAATAAAATACATAAGTGCTCTAGGCATTTTGGTCTGAACTACTATACCTATTGATTTTTAAATATATAGGGCAGTTTAAGTCAGAACACCTCGTATTCTTACTGTTGATGAATCTGATTCACTCATTGTTTTATGATGGATTCTTATTTTGAAATGTTCATGAAGAAAGTTAACCACATATATATCATCTAAAGTTTGTTGAAAATACTTTGTGAATATATTGAACTTTGAAATTATATTTTGATTTTATTTTCAACCAGCTTTCCTCATGACGGGTCGAAAGCTAAAGGCTTGTATTGGAAAAAACGTGTTGGGGCTGATTCCAGCTACCCCTGGAGAGTTATATTCTTTGACATGTTTCGCGAATTATCAGAAAAATCATTCAACTCCCTGCTAACGAATTCATTACAGTTATAAAGTCTTCCCACTTTATATAAGATATACAACCCATACTATCTACTATATAGTTTTTATTCATTCAAGTATAAATAATTCAATATATGACTAGTTCTTCGAATATCCAATAGGTTTTGAAGTCACTTACTCGATTTTCTGATGATGAGAGAACACAAAAACAACTTTGAAGGAAGAAAAGGGAATATATTGATTGGTGCATAAACATGACGAAGAATGCTGCAGGAGTAACTATCAGTGGACATACATGTATCCAATATAATTATCATCAACTATACTTACTTATAAATGTTATCGTGACCTTTAGTAGCCGGCTTGTGAATTATCAGCAAGATACAATTTGACCAGATGAGACCGTGTCAAAATTAAGGAGAAACTTTAGGTGCTTCCGTTGCTCTTGAAATTGATTTTTACTCACTTTAGTTGGACATGAATTGATAGGAAAGAGTAGGTAGTTGAGGAAAAAAACAGTCCTGATTTTTTGATGATTGAAAATGTTAATTTTGATAGTCGTGACTCTATATTATAAATTTGTTATGAAGTAGCAATGAATTGTACAGGCACTGTTTTTTATTGTATGATTTGACGTGGCATTTATTGTTGATAATCCAAACTTATAGGTACTAACATGGAAATCCTCATGCCCTAATTTTAGTTTGTTCACTTCGGATCATCAACACACAATGAAAAACAGAACCTTAACTATCATCACGGCACGAATGAATAGTTATTTTTGTATCTAGAGCGCGAAATGCTACTTTGGTGATCAAGATCTGATTTTTTTAACGAGGCGTAGCCGAGTTAAAAAAATAGTCGAGATGACCAAAGTATTTCGCGCTCGAGTTGCAAACGAAATTTTTTCTTCAGACGTCGAAAAATATAGTTCTAGAGAAAACATATGCTCAGCTTTATATGAAAAATAGTGTTGAACTGGCTTAGAAGGCCTCCCCTTATCGTCCCTAGGTACGCACGATGCTCAACGAACATAATAGGAATTTCCTTTCATGCGCTCCGAGAGATAAAACAAAGTTATTGTTGAACATTCAGGAATAAATGATTTCGTGGATGTTTGCTCGATTGAGGACCATAAAGATGAATTATAATTATCTCATATATTTTACATAACAATGCGCGTACCAAGTAGGTACTTCGCGCACTGGTTTACTTCGCGCATTGTTTTTTGCAAGGTATCATGGTAACGAAAGGAACTGAAAAATGTGTCACTTCGCAATTTGTTATCAATGCGCGAACCTTGTCATTTTTTGACGTTTGTAGAAAAAATATCTTTCTAGAATATCGTACAAAAATCAAAATTTCGAATTATCAAAAAACAGTATTATGTGCTGTGTTTTTTCCAAACTACTTTTTCCTGTCAATTGCTGTCCAACAGAATTGTACGAAAAATCAACCTACATGATTCCAGTTAAAAGATAGAAGTTATATGCCAGGTCAAAATTGAAAGTGTAGTCGCATGTTTCTGATTCATATTTTTCATTGAACCTGTCGAAGTATGCCGTGCATATCGGAGAACGGTTTCAATAACATTTTGACTGATCTTTCTGAATCTGATAAAATTTTTGGAGAAAAGTGATCACAAAGTGAACTTTTTTGATGTAACGATGTTTCCCAAGTCCGGATCTCGATTTTTTCATCATACTATAACATCTTGGATAGTTTCAACAGAGAATCGTCGCTGCGAAATTTCAGCAAATTGAGATGAACCATTTCTGAAATATCGGTCAACAAAGTTATATGGCAATTTCACATGATATACCCCGATATACCCACTATTTCATCATAGATGGACTGAAAAACTTCTTATATGGTTGTCAACGTAGATTTTTTGGAATATAATCTACTCTACTCTTACTTCGACCCCAATTTTCAAATGAGACATCAATATACTTCATTCTATAATGATTTAGGGATCATCATAACGATTCGACGATACCTACTGTGTTCGATAGGATTCAAAGAAAAAAACACAAACTCTAAGTCGGTCGACCACAAAGTTTAATTACAAATGTTTTGTGACTAGTTTCGGCTCAAGCAGCCATCTTCAGACACAATATATAGTACCTGTAAAGATATTGGTTTACAAGAATAAAATGACATATTGAGGAAAAAACATACTTATAAAAGGACACGTGGAATCACATAGGTAATTAAATTAATTGAAATATGAATAGCAGGGCCATTTGGCCGAAATTCAATCCGGTGAAAAAATTGATATTCTTTTGAACCGACTGAACAGCCAAAAGAACCTAATAATAATTAGATTCAACATTGGCAAAAATTGGGAAAAACCAGCAGTAAATTCACTCAAAGGAGTTTCATCCTAAAATGGCCGTTTTTGTGAAAGACAAAAGCCAAGGAGAAGGCAACGAAATGTCAAGCATAGCAACCGACGTTGACAGAATTACAGGACAAATGACAGTGACATTTGATAAAAACTCAAATGACATGCACAATATGAGATTACAATTTTGATTTATGATAATGTTGCAGTAAAATTGTGAAAAATGAATTATTTACAAGATTCATTATGTCTAAAAAACCTAAAGGGGAGATAAGTGGTAAGGCCGAATGATATGTAATCCAAGAAGAGAGAAGAAGTGTCACGGTGTAGTAATTGTGATCTAACCCAGAAGAAGAAGAACTCAGGAAGGTGAACAAAATAGAACAGGGTCGGCTTAGGTAAAAATGTAAGATAAAAATGGTCAGGAGAATTTAAGTGTGCGAAAAATGTGGTTTCGTTCAAAATTAGTTTGGTCATTGAGACAGTTAAACTTTGGATTGTTTATACATTTTTGAATTTCTAAAATTTCTAGGAGGTTTAGCCGTGGACCTTTATTACAAATGTGGATAACATCCATATTGGAGTTAGCATCGAAAGAATGACTAGAATCAATAATATGATTTGCAAAGAAAGATGTAGTGTTAGGATTATCTGAGTTGAGAAATTTGTGGATGAGTCTGTTATATTCAGAGGCACGGGTTTCAAAACTTCTACCAGTTTGACCAATATAAGAAGAGTTACAATCATTACAATTCAATCTATACACACTTGACTTTTTTGATTGAGAAATCTTGTCTTTCGAATTAACAAGTAAATGTTTGAGATTGAAGGAAGTTTTATAGGATATGTTGATATTGAAATTTTTAAAAAGTTTTGAAATTTGAACAGAAAAATTACCAAAGAGATGTAAGGATTTGAAAACAGGGGGATCAGTAACTTGACTCAATATTACATCAAAAGTGAGTCTGAAACTAGTATAAAATTAGAAATAAATCTTCATGATATGTTCTAAGGGAAAATGATGGTTTATAGCAATTTGTTTAATAATGTTGATCTCTTTATCAAAAGCTGTGTCAGATAGTGGTAAAGAGAAAACTCTATGGAAAAAACAATTGAATGAGGCAAATTTATGTGAAGGTGGTTTGATAGGATTATTTCAAACGATTATGAAGATATTCGCGTTAGTTAGTGGAACATGAGATATTGCAAAATTTACCAATTCTTGAATCCTACACACCTGCCAAATTTGAATTTCATACCTTCAGAAGTCTGAAAACTATGGCTTGTCAATGAATATACGTTGACACACCCGGTATACCTATAATATCAACTCGTCATGATTTTCGCTATCCCATATTTGGCTATGTTGCACTTACTCTACTGCACCAATTGAATTCAGATCATTGGAAAAAACATTCTTACAGCTCGATCCATCATTCATTGTCAAGAATAAACATACTAGTTCTGTGTATCAAAAACTTTATTCACAATATCTAATGGATTTTTTTACAATCATCGGTTCTATACACAGAAATAACTTTTACTTTCCTCGTATCCTTCTTGATCTTCTCGCGGCTATGATTAGTGCCATTCAGTTGGTTTTCAATTTTTTCACTGGTGATTTCTAAAACCATGAAAATTCATAATTGAAATCATATCATTATGACTCAAAATCCACCAAAAAAGTAGATTCATCAGTTATTATGTTAGTGGTATATCTACTCACGAAAATGTAATTTCGTATACAATTCAAACTGACAATTGGACATATTGTTATTTATGTACAGTCGCATTAAAAAAAAGCGTACAAGTATATTGGAGGGAGAAAACGGGCTATCGGGAATGAATGTTTACTAAATGTTGACAGTAATCATAGGTTCTCAAAAACACAAAGCATTTGCTCAGCCAATTTTACACAACGAGAACTAGAATGCCGAAATCTTCTATGTTTATTACTTGTACGCTTTTTTATTGAATACGACTGTACGAAGGACGGAAAACTGTCCCTAACGACTGAACCGGCGAAGATGAATACGTATTTTTATAATTATAGTACATCAAATTCATACATCTTTTAGGATAGGGCTGAAAATTATTCCAAGTATCCCCATTTTACGGTACGTAAAATGTCATTCTTCTTTGAAAAATACAAAGTTTCGAAATTGCCCTCATGTTTCCGATATTTTCACCAAAACGAGTTCCAAGTTTGTATTAACACAACTAACAATCTTATTAGTACTCGAATATTATTACCATGACCATAATATCGTACATCAAGACATCCACTGTACGTCTGAAATAGATGCCCATTGGATGTTCAACATCCAATATTTATTTATTTATTTATTTATTTCATTGTCATCAAGATACAAACAGACAAGTAGTCCACTAAAGTATCTACGAGAAGATTACAATGGTTATGTAACATCTTTATTATTATTATTATTCCCAAGAAACATACATGTTTATAGCAGGGAAAATTATGAAAGAGCAACTAAAACAAAAAAAAAAAAAAAAAAATTAGATAATCAGATAATCATTTTTAAATCATATACATAATACATATAACGTTGTTTCTTCTAGAGACTGTTGAATATAATTTCTTGAATTGATTCAGGATGACATGGAGAGAATCAAAGACATATATATACTATAGACACATTTTTGTTTTGAGCCTTTGTTAATACAAATTTATGAAAATAATATCATGTGAACATAAAATGCGAAACATTAAAATTATTATACATCTAGTTATTATACCTTATACCTAATAGAATACAATTTTTTGGAACAATAATTTGAAACGTGCTCACTTCGAAGAAGGATGAAGTGTAGTCTTCATTGTAAGAAAAAATGTTTTAGAGTATGTTTAATTTTTTGTTGGGATGAAGAAAAAATATCAATTTGATCATTGTAAATATTTGAGTTTCGGGCAATTCTACATAATGGAGAATTCTGCGACGAGTTTGTTCGCCTAAAAGGTATGTGGAATAAATTGTTCGTTCTTAGATGCCGACTGGGAACATTGATTAGAATTTGATTCAATAGATTGGGGTTGTCTATGATGCTGTTGGTGATTTTATGTAAGAATAATATATCCATGATCTCTCTTCTGTTTGACAGGGATATCAGTTTGAAATGTTTTCTGGCGTTATTTATATCGCCGTTGTAATTGTAATTATCTTTGAAGCTAATATATCTAATGAACTTGTTCTGAATGTTTTCCAGGCGGTTTATGTATGTTTTATATTGTGGGCACCAAACTACACAGGCAAAATTTATTTTACTAAATACAAATGCGTAATATACACATATTAAGGCTTTGGTGTTTGAAAAATATTTACAAGTTCTTAATACATAACCCAACATACGTGAGGCTGAATTTGCAATTGATTCCACATGTAAATCAAAAATCAGTTTGGAGTCATATATAATGCCTAGGTCCCTAATGTTGTTAACTCTCACTATTTGATCATTCCCTATGTAATAATTGCTGTGAATCGAATAGAAATTTCTTGTGAAGCTAATGCAGTTACACTTCTGAAAATTCAAGAATAAACTAGATGAGTTGCAATATTCTGTCAATCTATTTAGGTCTTCCTGAATCTTGCAACAATCTGATAATGTATTTATGGTGAGATAAAATTTCAGATCATCTGCGTATAAGGAAAATTCACAATATTTGAAACACGATTTTATAGAATTGACATAAATAATAAAAAATAACGGACCGAGGTGTGATCCTTGAGGAACACCTGATGTAATATTATATTTTTCTGAATTGAATCCCTGTACAGTAACGAATTGTGACCTATTTTTTATATACGACTCCACCCATCTTAAGAGAGATCCACTCACCCCAACCCCAGCAAGGCGCTCGAGAAGAAGATTATGACTGATCTTATCGAACGCCTTGCTGAAATCGGTGTAAATGGCATCCACCTGTAATCTTTGGTCCATATTTATATACAAGTATTCGGTATATTCAACCAATATAGTGAGATGGTGCGTGGAATCAAACCTCTCCTTCAGTCCGCCAAAAACGAGAATGATCCTCTTTACCAGGAGTAGCCGATTAGAAGGATTCATGGCACCGACCACGTTCAACAGATCTCTTGTGTTTACACAGGAAGTCAGGTACTTGGGGGTGATCCTAGATGCAAAGTTAATTTGGAAATCCCACATGGAAACTGGGGAATAAACCCCCAGATTATGCACTGGCTAATTTTTTTTTAATTCTGGTTCCCACGAAAACGGATATCCTGTAATGTTCAGAGAACATCATGAGAACCAAGGGAAATAAGGTGGAAATTAGTGTTCTTCTCAAATTTCTGGAGGTTATATGCCTCA
Source organism: Phaedon cochleariae (assembly GCA_918026855.4). Classification (NCBI taxonomy): domain Eukaryota; kingdom Metazoa; phylum Arthropoda; class Insecta; order Coleoptera; family Chrysomelidae; genus Phaedon; species Phaedon cochleariae. The sequence goes on along the minus strand of OU896709.1, from coordinate 53,917,117 downwards.
GGGAACACCTCCCATGGCAATGTGTTCCAGAGCCTCGCTGTTGTTGGATGAACGAGTATTTGAATAGAGATGTTCGGCAGGTCTCCAAAGTGACCACGAAGGGTTTCGAAGCCTCAACTCGACGGGTTTATCTCGCGGGGACTACCAAGGGAGGAACAGTTGTTGATATTTCAGAAGAGCATCGTCCATGAAAATATCTCTGAAATAAAGCCAGATCGCCATCTTTTCTACGGTGTTCCAGAGAAGTGAGCGAGTTTGTGAGCGAGGCATTACCCACGAGACCAATTGCCCTTTTTTGGACAGAATCCAACAGTTTCAGGGTATGTTTGGGTGCTGCACTCCAAATATGGGAACAGTTTTCCAGGACAGTTCGGATCTGTGCCTTATAGATCATAAGCAGCTGACTAGAAGTGAAATAGCTCCTGGCTCGAAACAGGAAACCAAGTTCTTGGGATGCACTTATAGCAAATGATCTCACGTGATTTTCCCAAAAAAGGGTACTGCTGATAGTGATACCAAGCATCAAAATGGATTTCTTCAAAGGTATGGTTACTCCTGACAAGCTTATATGTTGGGCACAGTGAGATCGGCTTTTCTAGAGAACAGGTATGCTTGTGTTTTGTTTACATTGAAATCTACCAAGTTATTGGATTCCCATTCGAAAATTGTTGCCAAGTCCATATTTATGTTGTCAACATTTCTTCCTCGTTCGTTTTTGATTTGCCTGGCTGGTATTGGAGCCCTGGAAGAGAAGGCGGTATGGAGGGTACTATCATCCGCGAAGCTGTGTACTGGACATGAAGTTGCTTCCAACAAATCGTTGATATGGATTAGAAATAGTGTTGGTGCTAGAATTGATCCTTGCGGAACACCAGCATTTATGATAAGAGTCAGAAAAAACTCAATCGACCACTACATGGAGAGACCTGTTTGAGAGAAAACTAGCTAGCAGAGAACATAGCTGGGAGGCAAGCCATAAGATGGAAGCTTGGCGAGGAGTCCGTGGTACAATATGGACATCCATTGTATATCCGAATTGGTGTTCTCAGAACATTCTATAGACGTCCTTTGGGCGTTTAACGTGCAATTATATACGACCATTTGACGTCCTGAAGATGGACGTACATAGATACGTGCTGTGAACATAAATAGGTATTCGAAAATGTTTGAGATTTGGGACTTACCTTTTTTATTGAGAAGTTTCCCGATGACCCTGAATGGTGATTCAAACGCCAAAGTCCAGATAGTAGAAGCCAAAAAAATAAATGGTATATCTCCCATAACCTGATGTGCCTGTAAGATGAAAATAATAGTATAGATATTGTTTCAAACAACTGGGAAGGAAATAATGGACATAGCTCTCACAAGGAGTTAACAGAGGACACATGTTTCGGGCTTTCGGCCCTCATCAGTACGGTGGAAAAAGGGCAAAGACAACACTCGGTTCAAGACGAAACATCAATCTATGCATTGGTGAATACTGAATGAGTAGCAGCTAGCTGAAAAATATTAGGTGTGATTTCAGGGACTTTGTGAAAACATGTGAATAAGAAATATCGGGAAACAAGTGATTTGATCATGCATATTTTTTCATTCAAGGGTAGTTCTAATGATACAATGATAAGATATTGTCTGCAAGAATAAGGGAGAGATTGTGCCAATGAGTGACAAAAACTGTTCATAAAGTGGTTAGCTCATGTGTCATAATATTGATTGTTATTTAGTACTTCCAGTTTACTTAATAGGTTTTGTGAAACGCTATCTATAGATATAGAGTTCTTTGTATCGAATTTGACTGAAACAGACATAAAGATGAATGTATTGTGAACTCTTCCGTCACCATAAATGTGCACCTAGCAAAATAACAAATATTTTTGTTTGAAATACTGCTATTGTGAATACTTACAACTTTCATGGTGGCAAAATATTCCGGATGTCTTTTTTCGCCAATAAAATATGCCATAACTGGTACGTGAGTGAGATACATACTGTAGGAAAATCTCACCAATATTTGGAATATTGGTAATGACAAGAACTCGTTGATAATTCCTGAAAGAAAAACTCAATTAATGAAATAAGTACCGAATTGAATCCAACAATGCATTTTGATCAGCATACTCATTTTGTATTTAGTTATTCTGTTGTCATTATTATCTACACAGTATTTCTTCATGATTATACCTTAAACAGGTGTTCAAACTTCAAATAATAAATAAATGTCGTTTCACAATAATATTCTGGATATGCAGATATGGAGAATGTGTTGCTATTGCCTATTTAGAATAGCAACATTTTTTATATCATTTGAAGTTGTCTTTGATGAGATTGTGATATATTCTGTGCATTTGGATGAACATTATATAAACAAACCCATTATTCCATATCGATATGCAGATATGGAGAATGTGTAGCTATTGCCTATTTAGAATAGCAACATTTTTTATATCATTTGAAGTTGTCTTTGATGAGATTGTGATATATTCTGTGCATTTGGATGAACATTATATAAACAAACCCATTATTCCATATCGAATTAGGGATTACAGTAAAGCAAAATATGTAATCTTTCTGTCTTTCCATCTGGAAATAACCTCCACTGTTTGAATTTCTATGAGTTTCCTGATATTTTTCGATGGACTCGTCGTGTTGATCGGCAACACAATTTCGTGAACACACAAGCGACATAAATATCTCGAATATTCAGAACATCGTGATATTACTTATGATAGCACTACTGATCTGAAAATAAGTTTGCATGCAGAAGTTGCATGCTTCACTCGTGTTCAATGAAAATATATTCACGATGGTGGGTAGACGGGAAAAACGATTGAAAATCTGTCAAATTCGAGAACACCTTTGGGAAACTTCAAGTAACCATAACTTATTTTCCTGGAATGCCAGATTTTTTTAGATTCAGAATGGGGCCTTCGGACTATCTGCCTCCACACCGCGACCTTTCCAGATCGATCAGAGTTCTTCGGCTAGCCCTGCCTTCTCTATGAGACTAAATAGGCTAGCTTTCAGATCCCCTGTGTATCTTTGGGCTTCTGATTTTTGCTCACCAAGCGTAAGGAACCTTAGTCTTGACAAGCCCTAACAGTGGCAAAGAATGTGTACTGCTGTTTCCTCCTCTTCCTGACAGAACCTGCACAGCAGTTCTTCAGTCAGACATATCGTACTCTTGTGTTTGTTGAGCCTACAATGCCCTGTGAGAAGTCCCACTAGTATTCTAGTTGAACTTCGTTTTTGGCTCAGTAGATATTCTGTGAGGTATGGTTACTCATGACAAGCTCATGTTGAGCACAGTGAGATCGGCTTTTCTAGAGGAAAGGCATGCTTGTGTTTTGTTTGCATTGAAATCTACCAAGTTATTGGATTCCCATTTGAGAATTGTTGCAAAGTTCATATTTCATTCCTTGTCAACATTTCTTCCTAGTTCGTTTTTGATTTGCTTGGCTGGTATTGGATCCCTGGAAGAGAAGGCGGTATGGAGGGTACTATCATCCGCGAAGCTGTGTACTGGACATGACGTTGCTTCCAACAAATCGTTGATATGGAGTAGAAATAGCGTTGGTGCTAGAATTGATCCTTGCGGAACACCAGCATTCATGATAGGAGAGTCAGATGAAACTCCGTCGACCACTACATGGAGAGACCTGTTTGTGACAAAACTAGCTAGCAGAGAACATAGCTGGGGGGCAAGCCATAAGATGAAAGCTTGGCGAGGAGTCCGTGGTAGAACCTGCACAGCAGTTCTTCAGTCAGACATATCTTGTGTTTGTTGAGCCTACAATGCCCTGTGAGAAGCCCCACTAGTATTCTAGTAGAACTTCGTTTCTGGCTCAGTAGATATTCTGTGAATGTTGGCGATGGTTTTTAAATAAACTCTTTTGCCTGTCTCATTTCTGGCGAGTTGTTCCACCATTCTTGAGATTTGGTTTGCATCCATGATTTGATACTAGTCTTTTGTATAGCTTCCGCAATACCACAGAAGGGTTCTGGGCCATTCAGAGCTTTGTTTGCTCTTTCTCGGGCAAGTGAGTCTGCCTCTTCATTGCCCTCGTACCCTGTATGTGCTGGTACCCATGCTAAAGTCAGCCTGTTCTGACTGCTCAGTTCATTTAGGGTTTCTATGCCCATACTAGTTTTGAGTTAACTGGAATGCCAATATTTGTTCACTAAATGGAATATAATTTAATTCCGAATGCGAGAGGACTTGGTAGTGAATAATGGGATTGTATACTAGTCGAATTAACGCCAGATACCTATTCCCTGTATGAATAGTATTTGATGCAATCTTTTCATTTCTAACTTAGGAAAGTTCACATATCAGGTCTGCTCTTACTTTTTATTCCATAGCGGAACTTCGATTGCAGATTTGCTATTCATCAACTCACCTCCATTTCCACTGGTGCAAAGATACGAGAAAATGCCAATACCAATGCCCCAAAGTTGTCTTGTACAAGAATTGCAAAAGGCAGCATTCACTGCACTATATTCATCAGCTCTGTTGAGAAACAATTGTACGTATATGGGAATACATAGTAGAAGCAATGTGAAAGTCCATGCCAGACATTTATTGACCTGCAAAACGACAAAAATTAGTTGAATAGTTATTAACCTTTACGAATCCCAACAAGCAATTCTACTACAAAATACTCCAATCCAGTCGAGGGTCAGTTATGTTGTGGCGGAATGGATGTTATTTGGTATATCTGATGGAATTAGGAAAAATTACGATCTGCGTATTGTTTTTTGCATGCCCAAGTTATTAGCTAGGTGTCCTTGAATTACCATACGATTAGTCCGGGTTCGGAATTTGAATCACTCAATACAACATTTGGAAAAAATATTTTACGAAGTCTATAAATGCACTACTAATACGATACGGTACAATATAACTATTATCTGTTTATTTGGAGTCAAAAAATTACATATGTATCGTTTTGGAACAAGCACTATATCATAGGTGTTGTATCAAAAGATACTGAGACTGAAAAGTCGTAAAGCTCTCAGTGAACACTTGGAAAAATTCATTTAACAAAGATTACAATACTACACGATTCGGTGCGAGATGCAAATTTGCCTATCTTGAAACTCGATGAACACCCTCGGCTGTTCTACTAATTCCCTCTCACTCTTCAAATTCAAACAAGACGAATGACAAAGTATACCCATTTTATTTCACATAAGGGACTATTGCTATTTCCAATAATCAATCAATTGGATCTCCATGTCAAAATTTAGCAAGATTTCTTTTGAATATTATCAATCCTATATCAGGTAAGAGTGAGAGTTTCATTAGAAATACTCCTCATTTCTTAGAAAAATTGAACGATATCACATTGGATATAAATGACACTCTTGTTAGTTTTGATGTAGTGAGTTTATTCACAAATGTTCCTATAGATAAAACTTTACAAATAGTGAAACATAAATTAGAAGATGATGAAACTCTTACTGAGAGAACCAATCTGAGTATCGAAGGAATTTTGGAATTTTTGGAATTATGCCTAAAAACTACATATTTTCAATTGGATGATGAGTTTTATCAACAGAGTTTTGGCATGGCTATGGGCTCACCACTATCTCCAATTTTGAGCAATATATTTATGGAGAATTTCGAAGAAAACGTTATTAAAAATTACGAAAAACAACCAAAAACGTGGTGGAGATACGTAGATGACATCTTCATAATTTGGCCACATACCCTTTTAGAACTAGATAATTTTCTAGATCATGCGTAAACAATGCAGAACCTACTATAAAGTTCACTTTGGAAATTGAATCTGACAATCAGTTACCATTTTTAGATGTTCTTATCAAAACATCAAACAATGTTTTCTTAACAAGTGTATATCGTAAAAAGACTCATACTAACAGATACCTCAATTTTCAATCAAATCATCAGAAAGCTATCAAAAAAGGAATAATCAGATCACTTCATGATCGAGCCAAATCAATATCATCTAACCAACAAATTTTCAATAACGAAATCTACCACATCAGAGATGTTCTTCAACTCAACTCATATCCAAGGAACTTCATTGATAGAACGATTCACCAAATTGAAAACAAACAAAATACTTACACCACAACAAAAACAACCATAAATAATGACGAATATAATACCGTACATTCCCGGCATATCTGAAAAAATAAAACGTGTTGGTGATAAGTTCCAAGTGAAAACTGTGTTCAAAACTGAAAATACAATGAGATCCATTCTAACTCAAACAAAGCCAAAAAATGAAGAACAATCATCAAAAAATTGAATTTATAGTATACCTTGTGTTTGTGGAAAGTATTATACAGGTGAAACGAAGAGACCTCTCGCAGTAAGGACAAAAGAACACAAGTACAATATAAAGAAAAGACATATCGATAAATCGAAGCTAACTGAACATATCCTGACTGAAGATGGACAACATATGGCACAGTGGAATAATATCAAAATCATAGAAAAGGAAGATAACAAACAAAAAAGAAAAATAAAGGAATCCGCTTGCATTCTTCTAAACGGAGACAATAGCATTGCTTCCTGTTCAGTTGATATTGATAGAACATGGTATTCACATTCACTACTGAAAACTGAACATGAAAATGGTAGATTCAAGATCAATTAATGAAAACATCCTGTAACTCATTTGTAGACTAAAATCACTCATTCATATGCCAACATCAGTATGACACTGAAAAGTGTCAAACTATACGCAGCACAACTTTCAAAGAAAAATAATTTGCATTTACATGTTGAGAACGGGAGCAGAATCGGTCCCGAAACGTCCAAAGATAAGTAAAAATTCGATATTTTTTCAATATATCTATATTTCTTTCCTTCAACAATTTTTTCAAACAAATTGTCACTGACAAGCTACTGGATTTTTCTTTTAGACTCCCTGATTGAAAAATTTGTTAAACGCAGTGATATCTTGGGGAAAATCATCTGATTTGTCCCTCTACAAATATATTGAAATAATACGAATACTTTTATTTTATAGAAACGAGGAGAGAAAATCCCAAAGAACCAAGTAAAATGAATATATTGTTATAAGTTCATGTCCAGTAAATATTGAGCAAATGTTGAGCTAATGTCAAAGTAATGTTTAGCTAATGTAAATTTGAGGTCAAGTTGATGTCAAGTAGATGTTTGTTTAAAATTAAGTCAATGTCGTTAATGTTGATTTAATGTCGAGTTGTTGTTGAATCATTGTTAATGTAATGTTAGTATAATAATAATTCAATGTCGATGTGATATCAAATTGATGTTGAGTTAATGTGAAGTTTATGTTAACCTAATGTTGAGTTAATGTTAAATTAAGTTACGTTAATGTTAAATTAAGTTACGTTAATGTTAAATTGACGTTAAGTCAATGTTGAGTTGATGTAGAGTCGATTATAAGTTGATGTTGAGTCAATGTTAAGTTAATGTTAAGTTGATGTCAAGTTAGTGTTAAGTTAATATTGAGTTAATGTTGAGTTAATGATAAATCAATGATAATTCAATGTGAAGTTAATGCGAAGTCACTGTTGAGTTGATGATAGATGAATGATGTTAGGTTAATTTTGAAGTTAAATCAAATAAAAATGATGATAGTTTCATCTTCATGCGATGGAATATGATTAGAAACATTTATGATACCTCTATTCAGGTCTCAACCACTCATGATGCATATGATTTGAAAATTTGTGGTCGTTGGAAAAATAGTGTACAAAACTCCTTGGTAAGTGCATTTCCTGCGCTCGTTTCGTTTGCGCACTAGACGCTCTGAGGCTCCTGGTACTGTCAGTAGGCTCATCTAGCCTGTCAGCTGAGAGAATACATTACATCTTATATTTTTTTCACTTTAAACGCCCCCCTATAAATCTCAGCAATTTAGTTGTGCGTTTCTCACCAAATTTGGCATGTTATGAAATACTAACTCTTCATGGTGTCAAACCAACATAATATGTGAATTTTCAAATAATTTCTATGAAGGGTTTCAGAACGACTTGCACATCTAAACAGCATTTTTACGAACGTGAATAATTATTTTGTCTACAAGCGTGCGTGATTCACCCTATACACGCACGCAATTTAGTTTGGAAAGTGTCATTTTCCCGCAAGAGTGCGGGAAAACAAAGATATGATAACATTGCTAATAATATAAGTGGTTGGTGATGGAAAATAAAAGTTTAAGTTAGTTTGTTGCAGTATTAGGTATGTATGTTCAGAATCATCCATCAAATTGCACTATTCATTGTGAAAATTAAGAAATATTGAGAAATGAAAATTCATTATTGTAAAAATCCCCCTATATCGATTTGGATTGATCTGATGATCTTAATCTGATGGAAAACGATTATTGTTGTCATGCCATCAATCAAACCTCAAATAAGTTTGAAATTGTCGAAGTGACAGACACAGCATTACTGTCATTTTCGATTCAGTGGAAATGCCACAATGTGATCAAAAACTTCTAGCTATAGGGATTCGATACGAATGCGTTATTACCAACGAAGTCTCGAGAAAGGTATGAGAAGCTATACACGCGTTTTATTGAATGGTGCAACAATAATGAAATGAAAATACCGAATGAAGAATAGGTATTTTTGGCTTATTTCATAGAAGTGTCTGAAACCTAGACACCAAACTCCTTATGGTCCTGCTGGCTTCCGCAATGAACCAACATAATGCGTCAAACTGTAAGTTCACAATAGCTATTACTCATAATTAGTAGATAGAGAATATATTTCTCTTGTTAGCTGTTCCTATTTGCATGAATAATTAATTGAACGAATCAATCAATTTCCTACACTTGTAGAAAAAATATTGTTCCTAACTCATGCGGAAAGTGTCTTTCCCGCACTCGACTGCTTGCCCGAACTCCGCTTCGCGTCGTTCGTGTCAACGACAGTCGCGTGCGGAAAAGAATAACTTTCCGCACTTGTTAGGAAATAGTAATTTTCCTAACAAGTGCGGAAAGTTATTCTTTCCCGCACGCGACTGCCGTTGACACGAACGACGCGAAGCGGAGTTCGGGCAAGCAGTCGAGTGCGGGAAAGACACTTTCCGCATGAGTTAGGAACAATATTTTTTCTACAAGCGTATAGGAAATTGATTGAATCGTTCAATTAATTATTCAAGCAAATAGAAACAACTAACAAGAGATATATATTCTCTATTTATCAATTATTATTAATAGCTATTGTGAACTTACAGTTTGACGCATTATGTTGGTTCATTGCGGAAGCCAGCAGGCCCATTAGGAGTTTGGTCTCTAGGTTCCAGACACTTCTATGAAATGAGCCAAAAATACCTATTCTTCATTCGGTTTTTTCATTTCTTCATTGTTGCACCATTCAATAAAAGGCGTGTATAGCTTCTCATACCTTTCTTAAGACTTCGTTGGTGATAACGCATATGTATCAAATCCCTATAGCTAGAAGTTTCTGCTCACATTGTGGCATTTCCACTGAATCGAAAATGACAGTAACGCTGTGTCTGTCACTTCGACAATTTCAAACTTATTTGAGGTTTGATTGGCATGACAAATTGACGTTTCCCGTCAGATCAATCCAAATCTATAGGGGGATTTTTATAATAATCAATTTTTATTTCTCGATATTTCTTAATTTTTACAATAAATAGTGCAATTTGATGGATGATTCTGAACATACATACTTAAAACTGCAACAAACAAACTTAAACTTTTATATTCCATCACCAACCACTTATATTACTAGCGATTTTATCATATCTTTGTTTTCCCGCACTAGTGCGGGAAAAAATTTCCCGCACTAGTGTGGGAAAATTTTCCCGAACTGTTGCGGGAAAATGACACTTCCCAAACTAAATTGCGTGCGGGTATAGGGTGAATCACGCGCGCTTGTAGAAAAATTACTATACCCTGACACGGAGCTTTTCCATGTTCAGAACTCTGCAGTTGTAGATTGTAAATTGTAGATTTTAGATGGGTCGCAAATAGGCTGGGAGATATGTCTCGATCACTGTAAGTAGTAAGTAAGTAAGTATTTTATTTCCAATATACAACAGGGTGTACATAGCCATTGGCATAAGGAATAGTATCACTGAGAAAAGTATTTACAAATCAGTTAATTTTGACATGAGTAAAGTATTTACAAATTAGTTATTTTGACAATAAATGAATGAATGAATGATATCATATTGATATATAGTAAAGGAGAAGTTTCAACAATAATAAATGGATGATAATAATAACGTAAGTATCAAGAGTAGTATAATAGATCAAACTATATAGTTTTCCGGAAAAGATAAGGCAAAAAATTCATTGAGGTTGTAGAATACATGCTGGTGTAATAACTTTTTCAATGACTGTTTGAATTTTCTGGCGGACGTTTCCTTCATGTGGTACGGTAAATGGTTATAAACTTTTATCCCTGTATACAGGGGTCCATTTCGAGTTTTTTCGTAGTTGTAGTTAGGCAAACTTATGTTTTTTGTACGTGTGGAATACTGGTGACGGTGACTTGAATATTGGAGAATATCACGTTTTTTGTGAATCAATAGGGAAATCTTTAATATATATGTATTAGTTAAGGTGAATATTTTATTTTGAAGGAAATAGTCTCTACATGAATCCCGATAATTTAATTTGAAAAGAGTGCGGATCGCGCGTTTCTGAATTATAAACGTGGACTGTATACCGACAGAGTTACCCCAAAATTCAATCCCATATTGCAACAGACTATGGAAGTATGCAAAATATACAATTTTTGAGACCTGAGGATTTGTGTTCGCTTGGACAGTTCTTAATGCGTATATTGCTTTGGTGAGTTTGGAGTTCAACTGGTTTATATGTTCCGTCCAATTGAGTTTGCTATCGATAGTTATCCCCAGAAATTTTGTGAAATTACTCGACTCAAGACTTTCTTCGTTCAAGGTAATCTCAATATCTTGGGTATTTCTATATGGATTGAACATAATATTTTGAGTCTTTGATATATTTAATGATAGCTTATTTGACGAAAACCAGTCTGCTAAACCATCCACTGTGATTTGCGCTTTTGAGGTGAGGTCATCAACCGAGAGGCCACTGATAACAACGCTAGTGTCATCAGCAAAAATAGAAAATGATATATTGGGAAAATTACAGACTATATCGTTTATGTAGATGAGAAACAGTGTTGGACCGAGGATAGAACCCTGGGGTACGCCGGTTTCTATGCGACCCCTTCCTGATTGATAGTGTTCGATTCTGTTCTGTGCCCTATATTCTACTCTTACCAACATTTCCCTATCTCTTAGATAAGTTTCAAACCACTGTTTAACAATCCCTCGGATCCCATAGTATTCTAGTTTATTCAGCAAAATTACATGATCCACACAATCGAACGCTTTGGAGAGATCACAGAATATACCAAGTGGAAATTCTCTTGATTCCAGGATATTGTGTAATCTCTCCAAGAGCGTAAAAGCTGCATCGGTTGTGTTAAGGTTTTTTCTGAATCCAAATTGGTATTCTGTCAGAATATTTTTGGTGTGCAGGTAATTTTTGAGTTGATAATTAACTATCCATTCGAGTAGTTTGCTGAAGTTTGCTAATAATGATATGGCCCTATAATTGTTTATCTCGGATTTATCACCCTTCTTGAAAATCGGTACTACCACAGATGTTTTGAAACAGTTAGGAAATATTCCAGTGGATAGAGACATATTGAAAAGAAACGTGAGAGGGGCTTTCAACAAGTTGATATTATTTTTTATGACAGTCATTGGTATTTCATCTATTCCTGAAGATTTTTTCGGTTTCAGAGCACTAGCGCAGTTAACAATATCCGACTCGGTGATGGGCGCAAAATTGAGGGAGTTCAAAAAGTTCATATTCATTCGTTTAATGTAGTTTTCGCTTGATGAATTGCTCGTGACATTGGAAATGTTCCTTGTGCCGGCATTACAGAAAAAATTTAGAAATTCGTTGGCAACGTTGACTGGGTCATCGATTAGAGTATTATCTTTTTTTATGTGTATGTTATCAGATCTGTGACCTAGAAGATCTATTGTGATTACCCAGACAGCACCAGATATTCCATGAATCTCCCTATCATATTCCTTTTGGGATATTGGAATATTCTAGAAATGATCTGGAATATTCCGGAATATCTGTGGAATATTCTCTAAATATGCGAATGGGAATTCCTCAGATAATCATAGAATATACCCAAAAGAATATTCTATGTTGAATGTTCCTGGAATATTCCAATAAACATATTCTAAAATAAAAAAAAGTGACCCAAGTAGGGATCGAACTCGTGACCTCAAGACTATCACATTAAAGTTGTTTATTGTCTTCTACATTTAGTTTACAACACATAATTACATCCACATTGTATATATAAAGATATCCTATGTACAATTTAAAAACTGTATAAATAAAAATCCTCCGACAAAGCAGAGGTGGCTGGTGTTGGCCAAGGAATGTGGGTGCACATGCGAAGTGTTCGTCGCAGAAGCCTATCTCCTAGGGCTGAGCCCTTTATATAGGTAATTTCACTGAGGTTACCCAATGGGTGGGGGAGCCGTTCAAACGCTATCAGTGGTCGGAGTTGTGTTTTGTATGGAGGAAAATTAAAATTTGAAAACAAAAACCTCCTTCTCGTTCAGCTCGGCTTCGTTCAGCACGCGGGTGCGGGAGCGCAAACACACCCCGCCGAGTTCAGTGTCATTCCGCTACACTGCGTGCAGCAGGGACACTATTTTGTTTTCACTTCCTGGGAAATAGAGATGACTGGATCCTCCTCGGAGTCTCGGACGAGTCCGAAACTCCGTGGAGATTCCCATCTATAGGTTTCCAGGTTCTCTAAAAACATCGGTTGATGCATATATCAGTCCGTGTTTTTTGTGTATGTTGTGATGGTGTCGTGTTTGTGTTATATTCCGAGTAAGGTCACTTCCAGCGATGTGGTATTTGTAAAACTTGTTTGATATTTTGTTTATATATTCTGCGATTCTCGGCAAATTACCACATCTCTCGTGGAGATCTGCCACACGAGAGTATCTATCACCATTTGTGATAATACGGAGTACCTTGTTCTGCAGCACCTGCAGTCTGCTCATTTGAGTAGGTGGAATGCTGCAGAACACCGGGCACGCGTATGTCATCACAGGCCTAATTATCTGCTTATATACCAGGACTTTATTCTCCACTGATAGTGGAGAGGTCCTGGATAATAGCGGGTACATCCTTTTGATTGCCGCTTGTGTCTTTTGGATGATATAGTTAGTGTTGGGCCTGAGACTCATACGAGTGTCCAACTTTACTCCCAGGTATTTCACAACGGTCGTGTCTGCCACCTCAACCCCTTTGACGGTCAAAGGTCTGTTCAGCGAGGTATTCTTACGTTTTTTATGGAAATTTATGACCTCGGTCTTTGTACTGTTTATACAGATCTTTGACTCGTCAAAGTACGGTATGATTCCTCTGTCCAGATGAATCTGGATCTGTGTCCTGGCGACATTCGAGTCGAATGAGTGAGCATAAATGGCCGTATCATCGGCATATAGTGCCGTACTCGTTCGCTCGAATACAGGGAAATCATGCGTGTATAAGGTGTATAATAGAGGTGAGAGGCAAGACCCCTGCGGAACTCCTGCCTCGAGTGGAAAATCTCCCGATATACTTTCGTTGACCTTGACCCGGATTTTCCTATTGGTGATATATGCATCGATAATCTTAATGATATAAATCGGCATATTAGCCTTATACAATTTGGACATTAGGCCCTCGTGCCAGACGGTGTCAAAGGCCTTTTCTATGTCCATCATGACCAGAACCGTGTTTTTGTCTTCGTTGTATGCTTCCTTCACCTCGTGAACAATTCGGGCCACTTGGGACACAGTGCTGTGTCCCTTGCGGAACCCGAACTGTTCCTTCGGAATGAGGTGTAGCTTATTCGTGTGATGTGTGATAAGTCGTAGGAGGACTTTATCCACGATCTTGGCTACCGCACTAAGCAGTGATATGGGGCGGTAGCCATTAGTGCAATTAAGATTTTTACCTGGTTTGGGTATTGGTACAACAAGCCCAGTTTTGAGGCATTCTGGGTAGTGCTGGTATTTTATCATTGCGTTGGTGATATAATGCAGTTGAACTACTGCTTTGCGTGACATGTTTTTTAAGAGAACCATGTCCAGCCCGTCAAGCCCTGGAGCTTTGTTGATGTTTAAATGTTTGATGATTTCTAATATTTCCTTTGGAGTGGTAATTGACTTGCCCAGGGCCTGCCTCGAGAGCAGGATGGTTGGCAATGCTCTTATGCGGGCCGCCGCCGCCACCATGTCCCTCTGGATCGCATTAATTGGTATTTTATTTATTTTACTGATTTTTTGAAAGTGTCTCCCAAGCACTACCGCCTTCTCCGGATCTGACACCGCCTCCTCGTGACCGTACTCTATGGTTGGTATTGGTGTGAATTGCTTTTTTAGTCTTTTCGACATTTTCCACAGAGTATTGTCACGAGGGTCCAGGCTCTCCAGTTTCAAGACTATCAGAGCAACGCCTTGACCACTAGGCCAGTAATCGAATTGAATAATGTTATACATATAAAGTTCTTGTGAGAGCATTGTTCGAAATCGGATCATAAACACTTTTTGTTTCAGAATCCCCTTACATCAAATTGATGTTCGATACTCACATCTCTGAAATAATAAATGGTATTCATGTGTTGAGAAACATAGGAATATTCATGGAAAATTTCATGAATATACACCACAGAATATTCAGTTGAGAATATTTCATGAATATACCGCACAGAATATTCAGTTGGGTATATTTCATGAATATACAACAGAGAATATTCAGTCGGGAATATTCCTGGAAGATTCATACCTGAATATTCTCTGAACATGTCCGACTATTCACTTTGGAATATTCCTTTTAGATGTTCCAGAGGCATGTATATATTCTAGGAATAATCGATGAATATTCGGAATATACTCCTCCTTTTTAGCATATTCAGAGAATATTCTATGAATATCCAGTGCTGTCTGGGTACCCTTATCTAGTTTTGGTCCTCCACCCTAGATTTCTGATCACGATTCTCTAATGAAGCCTAGAATTTTCCTGACGGTTGAATTTTACACCTCGGCAGGTGTGAGATAGACCTGTTCTAGATAATTCAGCCTTTGGCGGACTAATATTTTACATTAGCAAAGTATGTGTTCCGAAGTTTCGGTCGGAACGGTTCAAGTTTCGTTTAGCTGAAATCAGTTATGGAAAATTTGTTGCTATGGCAACCGTTGTCATGGTAACAGGTAAACAGAAAACAAAATCCCGTGGTGAGGAAATGCATGGTTGCCAAGTTGTATCGGGTTTAGTATTCATTATTCCGAATTTTTTGGGATTTTCTCTCCTCGTTTCTATAAAATAAAAATATGAATATTATCTCAATATACGTGTAGTAAGGACAAATCAGATGATTTGCCCCAAAATGTCACTGCGTTTAAAGAATTTTCCTATCAGAGAGCCTAAAAGAAAAATTCACTAGCTTGTCAGTGACAATTTGTATTGAAAAAATTTTTGGAGAAGGGAAATAAAGGTATATAGAAAAATATCAAATTTTCACTTATCTTTGGACGTTTCGGGACCGGTTCTGCTCCCGTTTTCAACATGAAAAGAGATTATTTCTATAGCGAAGTCGTATAATGTCTATAAATAATCTCTTTTCATGTTGAAAACGGGAGCAGAACCGGTCCCGAAACGTCCAAAGATAAGTGAAAATTTGATATTTTTCTATATACCTTTATTTCCCTTCTCCAAAAATTTTTTCAATACAAATTGTCACTGACAAGCTAGTGAATTTTTCTTTTGGGCTCTCTGATAGGAAAATTCTTTAAACGCAGTGACATTTTGGGGCAAATCATCTGATTTGTCCTTACTACACGTATATTGAGATAATATTCATATTTTTATTTTATAGAAACGAGGAGAGAAAATCCCAAAAAATTCGGAATAATGAATGTACCACCTCCTCGATTAACCTACAGACAGGGTTTAGTATTGCTGAAATCAGTTATGGAAAAACTGTTGCCATGGCAACGATCGTCATGATAACGAGTAAACAAAAACCCGATTCCCGTGGTGAGGAAATGTGTGTGGTTGCCAAGTTGCATCGGGTTTTGTTTGACTGAAATCAGTTATGGAAAAATTATTGCCATGGCAACGATCGTCATGGTAACGAGTAAACAAAAATCCGAATCCAGTGGTGAGGAAATGCGTGGTTGCCAAGTTGTATCGGGTTTAGTATAGTTGAAATCAGTGCAGTCTTCGACCTTCAAATTTTGTTCTGCTAGTATTCAAACAATAACTTGATTCGAATGAATACCCTTCTTATCAATTACTTGAAGACTGTTCGTCGTTGATTGATTCCCAAATTACTACTTCTCTGACGATCATATATGGAAATAACGTCAGGAAAAAATTGGCTTTGTTATTGAACAGAGCTAGACACAATAGCGAGCGACAAAATAGTGCGGAACAAATAGCGCATAAGGAAGGAATACTTTTTCTAAACAATCTGACCTAACTCGGCTTAAATGAACCTTCTTAGAAAAAATATATCGATCAGATTTGGTAGCAAGGCATCGTTCGTATGTGTTTGAAGACTGCATAAAAAAGGACACTACTTTTCCAAACAATCTAACCTAACTCGACTTGAATCAACCTCCTTCTTGAAAAACATATATTTTCCGACATCGTTCAGATTTGGTAGCAAGGCATCGTTCGTGTATGTTTGAATACTGTTGCTGAATATTCCAAAATGGCTCTGTTTCTTTTTGATTTTGTCGAATAGCTCGGTACGCGAAGAATGGTTACATTGAAGAGTGTTTTTGAAATTAATGAATGAAGCAATAATTCTCCGATACAAATTGGCAACCACGCATTTCCTCACCATGGAAATCGGATTTTTCTTTACTCGTTACCATGACGATCGTTGCCATGGCAATAGTTTTTCCATAACTGATTCCAGCTAAACTAAACCCAATACAACTTGGCAACCACGCATTTCCTCACCACAGGAATCGGGTTTTTGTTTACTCCTTACCATGAAAATCGTTGCCATGGCAACAGTTTTTCCCTAACCGATTTCAGCTATACTAAACCCGATACAATTTGGCAACCACGCATTTCCTCACCACGGGAATCGGGTTTTTGTTTACTCGTTATCATGACGATCGTTGCCATAGCAACAGTTTTTTCATAACTGATTTCAGCTAAACGAAACTTGAGCCGCATTGTTGCAAAAGCGGCAAGTAACAGTCTCTGCAGTTAATCTGGATACATTAATTTCTCGAGTTAGAAAACTGAACTTGATCCTAGAAATTCGAAATGAGTGAATTTTCGCATATAGAGGTTTGAAAGCATGACGAATAAAACTATAAAAAAAACCTAATTAGTGTAGTAAATTCGAGACCCTATCGTGTCGTTTTTTTTTTCTGACGTAGAACCAGGTCAGACATGGTAGGTTTTGTTGACCATATCACTAGGTATATGAAATCGTATTTTACGACATTTTTCTGTGGTCTGGAACTTTTTAACTGAGAAAAAACTGAAAAAAATGCACTTTGAATAAAATGTATTTTATTTTGTTTCCACCGTCATATCTTTGAAATCAATGAAGATATCGAAGTGTTTCTTTCTCTAGGTTGAACTAAACACAATAGCGCTTCTAACAGTACCGATGGATTTTACAAAATTTTCTTCTTTCATTTTTCAAAAATCAAGAGAGCATGGAGTTCAGAATTTATGCATTACAATTTGCACCAATCGATAAACTTTTTTATTTTTGGAAATTTTTGTATACATATAGCGAAACAAATGAAGCTCATATATGATAGAAGTTTTTGAGCTGATTATTTTTCCTCCATTTTGTATAGTTTAGCAACAATGATTTTTTTATTGCTCGCTCAATATCGGCACGCGCCACCGCAAGACGAGGGTGGATTAGCTTGATGTAAACGGCATTCAGCGTAACATCTACATGCGCCGATATTTATAAGAAGTTCTCTGAGAAAATGGGTGTATTATTTGTGGAAATATTGTGCGGGATGATGACAAATCTGTGGTACAAAAACCTAGAATACAAGGATTGTTGTCACTAATAGCTAGTGCTGAGAGGAGACAAGACAATCGATCAAAAGAAATTCTATCGCAAAAAAAAAGATTTTTCAATAGTGACCTAAAAATAAAGTTTCACTCAGACTGCCAAAAATCGCACACAAGCTTTCAAAATATAAATACTATTTTGCGAAATGACAGTGAGGCCGGATCCTCAAATTATTCTGGACCTCGGTTTGAATCACAAACATTTGATATCAGAAAAATGTGCCTTATCTGCAGTAGTACTGGAACAAAAAAGAAGGAAAGTTTGATATCTGTTGAATATTTTTTGTATCGTGTTAATTCTTGATGAGTCTCGAGGTTCATTTGCAAATAAATGATTTCTAATGATCTGAGGCATCTTATGCATTTGAAAAAAAAAATAATCTGGTTGGGACATGGCTTGACTGTGGACTCCTGGGACAGAAATGAGTTCATTTTAGCCAACTTACCTATATCCAAAATCGTTTCGTTGAGTTGGTACAGGGCGTTAAAGTACTCACCTTAGGTACTGAATATTTATCGCTAAATTTGTAACACGAGAGTTCTTGTAAAGCCCGCGAGGACCAGCAACATATCAGTTTGTTTACAATAAGAATACATTGTAGCCATGATTCATAAACAGTCCGACTAATGAGATTAATTTTCAAAAATACCCGAGTTTCAACTTTTAACGATTTAGAGAGGACTTTTTTGACAGCTGTAATTAATGCTGGGCGCAGATGTCGAGCACTTCGAACAGTGGTAGTTTTTGACACCTACAATGAAAATTCTGTGAAAGCTATAAGCACATTTTAACGTTATTGGTAGCCGAAAATTACAGAAATATCGACACTTTTTGAAACCTTATAAAATAGAACAGTCAGTTCTTATTTTTCCAAACAGAATACAAAACGCTGCGAAGTACTTGAACGAAAATGAAATATTGATGACAGCTAGGGGATTCAAAATGTCAGAAAAAGTAGTTCTAATGCATAAACATCATTCGGAAATTGTTAAGGCTCTATTTTTTAACAAACATGAATAGGCAGTTACAAGGATTATTTTGCATGCTATACTTGAAACTGAATTCAGCAGATTTTACTCATCCACTTTTTTTGTTGAAAGAAAGTAATTTATTTATGCATCTTGGAAACGGTACTAGCAAACGATTTATCTCAAATGAAAAAGTAGTGCGAAGTTCAGGACCTACAATGTGTTCTTGTCTGTTGGCACTTCATTGTTCTACTGGTTGCGACACAACTAATAGTTTTTTCACAATAGGAAAAAAATTGACGTTTGACGTTCTTAAAAAAAACTGTCTGCAGAGCTTCCCCCAAGTGAAGGTGCTTTTTACCAGCACTTCTCAAGGTGAACGTGAAAATTATATTCATTATTACATTATGAACATACTCATATTCATATTAAAATAAGATGACAATATTTCAGTTGACTATTGAAATTTTAGGTGTATGTATCAACTCAGAATATGGTTCAGCAGCAACATAGCAACACCACTTATAAATACAGATGATTCAGGATGGAATTTGAATAACAACGTTTGGATTTCAATATTTTCGAATGATGAACCAATTCCTGGTTCTGTTCGGCAATCATAAAGTATCTTTTGTTCGGATAAAAATTGTGATAGTCGAAAATGTGGTTGTTTCAAAGAATGCCTAAAATGTTGTGAAGATTGTAAATGTCGTTTTTGTGATAATGTTACCGAAGATTCTGATGGAGATATAGGAGAAATTGACGAACTTGAATACTTTTGATGTACCTAATCTATTGGAATATTAAAAAAATAAAAGTTGTTTTACGCATACGTTTTTAGTTCCGGTCAAAAATGATTAAATAATCATTCTGGAGGAAAAGGAAAGAATTTAGTTTGAAACATTGATTGATGTATCATTTAGATAGTTAAATATTTTGAAATATAAACATTAAAAGGTATTATCCCATCAGAAGTCCGACCATAACGTACGTACGGATCTGCTACCTATGTAGTCGACAGACATAAACTGTGTAATAAGAGAGCCGGGCGCGCCCGAGCGCAATTTTAGCCCGTTTTGTTAAAATCGCTGACTGTATACATACATACATACATGAAAAATTATCATTCCAAAAACTTTTTTCATACATTTCCCCCATTTTGTTCGCATAATGTATACACAAATTTCCAATAATAAACTTTTTTATCGATTGCTATAATTTACATCTACAAAAATATCGATGTCAAGTTTGTTATCATTTCAACAGATCGAATAAAAATATATTAAAATCACAAAGTAGGTGGTTAGAACCGCTATTGAATCTTCTTTAATTTAAAAAAAAAAGCCCAAAACCACAATTACTTTGAGAGATATAACGGTGGGGACGTAAAAAAACATGTTTTACATATTAATCCATTTTTTCGAGTTTTTTGAAATAAAAAAGTTCACGACCACTAAAAAATGTCGTAAAAAGTGATTTCGTGTACACGACCACCTAATTGAAGAAATGGACCAGGTTTTACCTGGTTCTACGCCAGTTTTTTTTATCTCAGAAACTAAGCGACTTTGCTCTCGAAATTCGCTCGTCTAAATATGATTTCTTGTGAAATCGACCAATTTTGATTTCAATAAAAACATACAGCACTGTCCAAAACGCTGTTCGTCTCTGAAAAACTGATCCCTCGGCTGATGATATATTGATGGTTATATTATTATAACAGTCCAAATATGGTAAGAATCGCACGACGAATAGACGTTTTATTTTTAGTTTTTTAGAATAATATCGACCTTCTTGAAATATAGTGAGGCTGTAAGCTAAATGCGGTTTTCTTAGTAGTGGAATGAATTATTTCAACTCAAAATGATTATTTTCTAAAGACGATTTGAAATTCATAAATGTACCTTGATAACTCACCATACTCAATTTAACGTTTCCATATGAGTGTATAAGGAAACCAAAAATAATTCCTATAAACCAAGGAGGCATGCGAGCTGGAGTCGGGTAATAGATCCTCACTAAATATTCTTTGTTTGCCCTGTTGGAAAGAAGGAGAGTTTATATATAGGGTGTCCCGAAATTAGCCTGCCAAACTTCACTAGCGGCTTCTTTGACCAAAAATGGGAAGACGAATTTCAATGAACATGAGTCGAGAAATGTCTCCTGAGGGAGCTACGGCCCCCTGGAAGGGGGCTCCTGAAGATGATATTTCTTGAATATGTCCGAAACGCCACGTGATGAAATGATGTTATTTGGTACAAGAACTAAAATTTCCATGCCCAATGCGGTGAACATAAAATCATTTCAGAGTTTAATTCAGGAGTGAAATATACAGGGTGGGACTACATTAAATATTGCTCAAACTTTTTCGTATGCATATTTTTTGACAATTTAGTCTCGGATTATAAAAATGCACACCATTTCACAAAAATAAGTGCTCCTGTTCCGCATTGATCAAATGTATCGTTTTCGAGTGAAATCGATATAAAAATATTGATGCACTCACATCTTATGCATTACGTTGCCAATTTTCAAATCATAGTGGCTATAAAAAAATCAAGTATTTTCTTTTTACCAAACAATCTCATAAAAGCGCGAAAAATAGGAAAATGATGATGAAAAAACTACTTCAATTTTCGTGCATTTTTTTTTCATTCTCACTACGCCTCATTGCAATGATATGCATAATATCTGAGATGTAACAATATTTTTCTACTCACATAACTAAAATGGCATTTAGCGTACGGATATGTACCACGCTAAATGATCGATTAATCACAAATTGTCGATCTGTGATTTATTCAAAATATTAAACACGTTACCATGGCAACACGATTTCTTAAACACATTACCATGGCAACACAGTTCATTAAACACAGCTTCAGTAATTTGAGACATGTCTGGCCTGTCAATTGTATCAACTGTCAACTGTTATTTTCGAATTTTGTATCAGAATTATTCAAATAATATTCGTTTGTATCAGAATTCTTCATTAAAAATATATGCGAAAAGTAGACGAGAGTGAAATCGAAGAGAATGTTCTGGTACTTGCATATCTCCAAGAAGTGTCAAAATGAAGCATCCATCTTTGAGAACAATTTATTTATTCTGCGCTAAGCATGACAATAAACGACTGGACATATCTACAATAACCAATATCACTTATACGTGTCTCGCTGGTCGCATGCAGTTGCATGAATTATTTTGTAGGTTAGCAGGAATTGCAGGTATATGTTAATGTAATTTTCGGAGTTCGTAGAAAAATCATAGTATGTAACGCGTTTATAAACTCTTCTAGACCCTCGTTTATTAAACACTCGCTCCGCTCTGCTCCGCTCGTGCTTAAACTACTCGTTACTAAAAGGACGTTTATAACACTTGTTACATAATATACTATTTTAAATTGCTTTTACTCGATAACAATACATCTGATCGTCACGGAACAAGAGTACCTTTTTTCTGTAGAGAGGTGTGAACTTTTATAATCCGAGATTAAATTGTCGAAAAATATGCAAACAAAAAATTTGGAGCAATATTTAATGAAATCCCACCCTGTATTATACACTCCTGATTGAAATTTTGAAATGATTGTATTCACATCTCATTGGGCATAGAAATTTCAGTTCTTGTACCAAAGGACATCTTTTTATTACATGGAGTTTCGGAAATATTCAAGAAATATCATCTTCAAGGGCACCCTTTCGGGGGGCCATAGCTTCCTTAGGAGACATTTCTCGTCCCATGTTCATTGAAAGTTTTCGTTTTATTTTTGGTAGTAAAAGCCGCTGGTGAAGTTTGGCAGGCTAATTTCGGGACACCCTGTATAGTTTGACAGCGGAGGAAATAAGAGAATGGTTCTATCTGATCAATTATGGAATCGACGATATTTCCGGGAAATAACAGGATGGATCGATGTAATTTGTAAGGATGTATTGTTGGAATCATAATGAGACTTTTCCTCCATATAAACATAAACATGTATATTAAAATGCACCCCTTCAAGCCATAGCCACTGTAATTTGGGTAGAACAAAATTATCTGAATATAACGGATCAAGTGCAAGTTTTCCAGTACTGCCTCTGGAAAAGCAGTCTCAAATGCGTTCCGACATACGATCACCTCCGTATGCAAGCGTTTAACCCACTGCGTTCGAAAACGATGTCTTGACTTCCCCTTCCGTTGATTACGATTTTCTGGCAAACGGTAAGCTGTATGAAAAAAATGCAGAGGACTGAATTCTCGAATTTTTTTATGACCCACAAGGCCATGCTATCCAAAGTCGGAGTATCTCTTTATAAACATAAAGTTTGGGCCAACCCAAGTGTGGACCTCCCTCCACCTCCATCATTTCTGGAGGAAGAAGAAAATGAAGTATCAAAAAATGCCATACCAATTTATAAAAGAATTGATCCGTTATTTTGGTCACAATTTTGAATAATCTTTTTTTTTGCCTTACTGACATGTTCTTATAGAGAAAAAGTACTATTTTGATCCCAGGATTATGTCCTTGAAATATTTACATCGAATTTTTGATCACTGCTCACCAATACTTCCTAATATACAGGTGTTTCATAATATGTGGGATACACATTTGCGAGATACAGGGTGTTAAACTTGAAAATAAAAAAAAAATTTGATTGAATTGCTGAATAACTACTCAACACAAATTCTTGGTGTTCTGGTGGATCACTGAGTACCTGAGAGTGATTGAATTGGTAGCACTATTTAGTGAATCCCAGTGGCACCGTTGAGTGGTAATGATATGTAATTTTTCATAAAAAACATGGGTGGCGATGAAACTTGATATGAAAATTGATGCAATGTTGTAGAAAAAACCGCCAACTGATGAAACTCGTAAAAGTATACTGTTTTCGAGAAAAACGGAATAACCAAATTCAACTCCAAAATGTGTATGTAGCTGTCGAATAATCCATTCAAGACATCTGTTCAGATCACTCTCTATAACCATGAGAGATATTATTCTGGAATTGCGGCACTATGCCAGTCACATAACAGACTGAATTTTGCACCATGATAGCAGTAGTAATACAAAGCGGATTGGTCGCCAGAGCTTCAATAAAATGCCGCTAGTTAGCGTTGGCGCTGGTGTCGCTGGTGTCGCTGGTGGCGCGAAGTTCAAATTTGCAGATGGCGGCGGCGCTGATGGCGGTAAATTTGAAATTGTGAGGTTATGACATCTTAATCATGATGAATTTTTAAATAAATAAATTAAAAAAAGCTGTCACCGCCGGTGGGGGAAATTGAACCAGGGACCTTTGCATTATGAGGCAGCGTATATACGCACTGCGGTATTCCGACCTCCGTGATATTTCAATTATTTAAATGCTATTCAAACGGGATATCCATAGCTGGCGCGCGCGCGCTTATCTTTGCAACGGATCCATCGAGGTAGAGTGAAGCGAGAGATGCATTCCAGAGATAAGAAACTTCGAGTCGAAAATAATATCCATCGCAGGCGCGCGCGCGCTTATCTTTGCAACGGATCTATCGAGGTACAGTGAAGCGAGAGATGCATTCCAGAGATAAGAAACTTCGAGTTGAAAATAATATCCATCGCTGGCGCGCGCGCTTATCTTTGCAACGGATCTATCGAGGTAGAGAGTAAGGCGGCTCGAGCGCGCGGTGCTGCAACGTTGTCGGACGTATGTGTTTGGATGTTAATATTGTTACATTATTGTGTGTGGCAACGCTGTCTCGCTTCATGGCGTTCGAAGATCCAGTGAAGCGAGAGATCCCTTAGAATGATAAGCGCGCGCTCGTATTGGAAACGAATACTTGGATTATTTATTTATTTTAAAGTGGGTGACGTCATGCCGTTACCTTCATGGCGTTCGAAGTTCTAGCAAAGCGAGAGATCCCTTAGAATGATAAGCGCGCGCTCGTATACCCATTCCTCAAACTGTGACTTTAATGACAATAACAAGATTGAATTTTCATATACAGGGCGTTTGAGTTGATTGAAAATTGAAAAAAAATATATACAGAGTGTCCCACGGTTCGCGGTCCCATGTTTTAGCATGGAAGAAGTGTTTGAGTTGAAAGAAATATATACAGGGTGTTTGAGTTGATGAAGATTGAAAAAAATATATACAGGGCGGTCCATGGGGGTGAAAGAATACGAAAACAAAGATAAATAATCTATTTATTTAAGTAATCCTTTTTCTACAAAAATGACATGCCTCTTGAGAAGATGGCGGTCCATCCCAGTGTGTGGTCCAATCGGGACGATTATAATGAACGAAGCATGGCAGTTTGATTTGTAGGTTAAAGTTGCTGCGATATTCTTGAGGAAGTTTGTGCCACACCCTTAATAGCCCATAAGGATCTGCATATTCAATGAGACATTCTACTGGAATGTACTGCAATTCTTGTTCAGTGAATTTCACCAAAGCCATTGCAGGAGATTTCATCGAGTCGAAAATAATATCCATCGCTGGCGCGCGGTTATTTTTGCAACGGATCTGTAGAGGTAGAGCAAAGCGAGAGATGCGTTCTAGAGATAAGACACACAAGTATCACATCGAAATAAATTTATGGTGAAATATTTGCGATAACCGTCACATTGTTGCCAGACGTTGGAAATTATTATTTATGAAGTCGATAAGGTGTTGTCAGATTTTCAAAAAATATCTGATGTCGCGTAATACATGACATATGACGTATGACAGATGGTGTTTGCAATATGATGTATGTAGGGAGTGGAAGGATACGAAAGCAACTATATATTCTCTTATAGAGTAGTCATGGCTAATATTTGTGAGCGCTGTCATCAGCTGTGTACTGTACGAGAACTTTGTAATAATTGTTTTATAATAGAATGCCTCAATAGTGGAGAGCGGATTCCATTTAACATCAATTACACCTGGGAAAGTTTTAAAAAGAGAAAATTCACCTATAATAGACATCAGCTATTGTGTGAGAAATGTGGGAAATTCTTGAATAAAACTAACCTATACCACCATATGAGGAATGCCCATAGAGTGGACGCCACCAATTCGAATAACCTAGCTGATTAGCGGATGGCAGTTAATGGATTCAGAAGTCTTCAGATCACACCTATAGAAGTATTCAGAGGTATTCGGATGTCTTCAGAAGTCTTCAGATCACGCCTTCAGAGGTATTCAGAAGTCTTCAGATGTCTTCAGAAGTCTTCAGATCGCGCCTTCAGAGGTATTCAGATGTATTCAGATGTCTTCAGAAGTCTTCAGATGTCTTCAGATGTATTCAAGAGTCTTCAGTTGTATATCAGACACCATAGCGTTCACATCATGGAGCCACATTCATCAGAGCAAGCATTAGATAAATATCACTGTGCAGATTATGATAATGCTTATGGACCGAAATATGTTGACGGCAGATGGACACTTGGACATAAGAATCTACGCTTTGAGGACCAATACATAGGCGTAGATAATGTCGATTTTAAAAGTACTCTGGGTCTTTTGGAATTATTATTTTCCAAGAACCCTCGAAATTACACGCCTCTGGATCACCAGATGTATAAACAGATACTGGAAATCAGCTCTATTCATAGAGATCGAGTAGGGCGATTACGAGGACAAGCTGATAAGGAGAAATTCGATAAAATTATCAGACCCCTCTTCAAAAATAAGACCAAACCTAAACGTCCAAAGTCGAGCGTGGAGCCTGAAGCCAGTATTGGGAATGAAGAGTACAATATTTTAGATGAATGGACAGATCCGAATATCTTGGTGGATAGACTGAGATATTTAATGGAATCAGATAAAAACAACAACGAGATCGCCTTTATTCTTACTGAACTTGAAAATGTTGGTATAATATCTAAGAAATAAATGATGTCAAAATTATCCGTTTTTTATTCAACACCTGCTAGGCGAGTAGACTCACAATGACTACTCAACTTGGCATACAAAAATATATATTTAAAAACCCTGTATAATGACTGGTAGGTAGTGTGATGAAATCATAAACTTGGTTGACTTGCTGACTGTCTTTGGTCGACTGACATTTTTACGATGATAATCACTCTAAGAGTCACAAAAATGAAAAACGAGGTAGCGACATTTCTTGCTGACCCGCCCTGTATAGCAGAAATATTTTTTAGTGTGGGATATTGAATATTAGGTCTAGGACTAAAAACAGCTCTTGTTTCAGCTTGAACAGCTGTTTTTTGTGTGATTTCGATAGTTCCTTGTATCTTGTATCTCATATGGAACGATAAGAGAATCAATAATAATAGGATTATTTCCTTTATTATCCGTTAATTTTAGTCTATAACTCAGCTGATTTAATCATCTTTCTAGGCTTTGAAAGAATATGATTTTCTGTATACGCCAAATATAGAACAACCAAGATAACGGCATCCTGTTTGAACGCTCCAACTTGAACAGCTGTTTGATTTCGGTAGTTCGTTGATTTCGTGAAAAAACGATAAGAGAACCCGTGTATGTCCTTTACACTAACTCGTTAATTGTTGTCTATAGTTCATCTATTGTAAGAGTATCAGATTTTGAAATATTCGGCGGATTCAGTGGCAGATAAAATGCATAACAATGCTTGAATATAATATGCACACATGAAGACTATTTTTCATATTAAGCCTCTCAATGTATAGGGTGAATCAGTCAGTAGTCGGACAGTGGACTGAGTTTTACAAAAGAATCATATTATGTGATGCATGAAAGAAATGCTCAATAGATCATATTATCAATAAGCCAAAAAGAAACAACAAGTTGTGTTCTTCTTTGCCAGTAGTCGGACACTTGCCCGGCTACTGGAATTTAATAAAAATAAATATCTAGTAACCGGCCACCGACTTTTCACTTTGAAATTTCAGTAAACATCAGTTTCAAATGATCTTAATGCAAATTAAGACTATTTGTCACACATACAAAATCAATATGAATTCATAAATTTAAAAAGAATAATTTTCACTCGCCCTTGAAATATCCTTTGCCTATATGTTTGATACACTATGTTAAAGACAGTCACGCACATCACTAAATTGGCGCGCTATTATAATTTCAATAGTACCAACTGCTCAATCGAAAAATGTCTAGAATGGCGTGGAAACATTGGTGCTACAGATTTCTCTTCATTTGGAGGTAATATGTTATTTGCAGGCAAACTTGTGAAAACTATGTTTCTATTTCAATAGAGTGATTCTTCATCAGGCTATTACATCAAGGAATGATCTTTGATTTTAGTTTTCGCGATAGAGGGTGTTGAAGTTGATCAGTAGGTTTTATTACTGGTTAAAATCGAGAATGATTCATCTAATAGACATCGTTAGGGTGGGAGTTTGAATTTTAGGTTTTTCATTAGTTATTCCTTGAAAGACACTTACCTGAAATGTACGTTGGTCAATCGTTAGCAAATTATACCAATCGGCAACCTGCAGGGCTGCTATAATGTAGCTTGATACAGCGAAACTGAGAAAGGGAGATAGAGAGAGAGAGAGAGAGAGAGGGAAAGAGATGTAATAAGATGTGGGTTGAAAATATGGATGTAAAAAACAGTTGTATCATGTCTTCTGACGAATACAGACGTGCACTAGAAGAATTTGGGTTGAAAGTTAGAAAGCTCAGTGCAGACATCCAATTGTATGAGCAGAAAGTTTGTTTGTTCAAAGATTTCGAGCAATTGAGTATTTGGGACAAGGTGTTCACAGAACCGAGACGCACAGCTGCACCTACATCGAGAAGAAGAAGAATTCAACCAACACAGCTACTAGATGGCGATACTGAAAGCAAGCTTCATCCTATTGACAGCTCTGAGCAACAACGTCTTCTACACAAACATACCGTACAATACAAGGAATGTAGCCGTATGTTTTGATGTGAATCGTACACAACAATGTGATTGGAAGATGATGACTAGAATGTATGTCAATGATAACAAACTACCTGTATATTCAATCGACATGCCACAACATGTTAATGAAAGCAGCATCGACTACAAATTGAAATTATCGTTTTCTGATGGCAGTGACGGCGAAACTGGGGACTGGCAGACATTTACATTGAAGAAATCGCCCGCAAAATTAGATGATGATCAAGATTCGGTCAATATCATTGCAATTTTGACACTTTGTTGTACACTAATATGTTCACTCATTTTAATCTCACATGTTATTTTCATTATACTGAGAAATAAGGGATGTGATGAATAAAAACTCTGAAATTACGATATATAGTTTTTTATTTTGGCAATAAATTACATAACCAATTATATAAAGTATCGACATTGTGGAGACTGCACTGGAACCTTCCTCCATGGAAATGATGCATGCAAGGTGGAATGGATTGTTGAAACGTTATTGGCTGCCACCAAGAATTGTCAAAATCTTCTAAATTCACAATGTGATTGGTCATCTCCAACTCTGCACATTTTCGCTGCAAGAACTGAATCTTTTGGTGTCCTCTAACGTAGATGATGTTTGTTTGCTGCAGGTTATCTCGTAGTATTTGATCCAACTCATTTAAATCCACATAACCACTGGAATATTTTAAACCATGAACGTAACGCTCCACATGATTTGCCATCTTTTTATCTTCTCTGCTCAAACTCGAAAATTCTACAGATGGCTTGAATAGAAAATGACTCGTCTTTTTGCCAATGCGAATGGTCATTTCCTTTGGAATGAATTCGCCATCAACCATGAACCCTTGAATGTCAACCAGTGCGATCTCCATGACTCTTCGAAGCAAACTGACGTCTGACTGATGCAGCAACACCCACCTAGGCAATATTTCGAACAATTTCGCTGAGTGGGAGATGTTCCATGATTTGATCGTGAATGATGATGCAATAGGCTTTGGTGTCGGGAGGGAAGCCTGTAGTCGCTTCGATGTCCAACTTTATGTCAACTGTAGACGACTTTAGACCCAGATGGCGCCTCGAGCAATCGATAACAAACATTGGTCGGGATTTGAATTCGGCAAAGTTTATTAGAGAGCGCTTTTCTTGACAGTTATGGTAGCTCTTGTTGAACTCTGTATAGTTGAAGTGAGCGTCAGCATATTGGTCTCGGGAAAAGTCCAATAGCATTCGTTCTTGCGGATAATAGTCGCTATTCAGAGCCAATCGTATGGATTTGATGTTGGCATTATCGAACAAGGTGACGTCTTCATGCAAATTATCGGCTTTTTTCGTTTGGAAAAATACTATAACATATCTTGGACTGTCCAATGCAGAACATGTCTTGACGGACCAGATTTCTATGGTAGATCCTTGTGTGAGTGCTGGTAGCTCGTGCAATTCCCATCGGCGAAACGGTATCATCATAGACTCATCTGCTTTGATACGTGTCAACAACTGCAACTTTATGTCATCGTTGGGTGTGAGATGTGGCACTTTCAAATTGATGCTTTCTATCGTTATTTTAGCAATACTCTGAGTCTGAGGAGATCCTTGCAAAGCAGTATTAGCTCTCTCGACAACCTTCACACTATTGGCATCATTGCGAGCTCTCACTAAACGGATTGACTGCTTGCCCCACGTTGCCACTTGATGATCATTGAAGATGGAAAACAAATGTTTCAGTGGAATGTTCATGCTAAACGTACCATCGGTGTTGAGGATCGGAGCATTGGGATAGTTCCAGCCTGCTATGGCTAGATGACGTGAGTCTTCAGGTGTATAACACAAGTATCCTCGCACAGTACTCGTTATTCCAGGATATCTGACAGTGTCCAATTCTTTATTACACAATTCATAGGTGCAGGAATCAAAGAGATAAGCTCCAGCATTGTGGGTTAATGTACCAGTACCACCACCGGTCACCTTCAATTTACCCTTGATGGTAATGATGCCTTCAAACATGGCCAACCACGAATCTGCTTGATTAACCGTTATATCGATGACATCATTGTTCTCGAATGATTTCACATATGGATAATAGGTACGCCATTCCACTTTAGTGATGCTTTCGTCGAGTCTGGGTTTGCAGAAAACGTCGAACACGGGTGCTAACAACATTGTAGTCTTTGAGTGATTTCAGAAACAGGACACTGGATAATGTCAATGTTTTTCTGTTGCTGCTGCTGCTGCTGCTCTTCGAAGACACGACTGCTTTGGTGTACGGTGTCGAGAGAACTGGTGCTGATGATGTTGCTGATGATGGTATATTATCTGATTTATAGGAGTAATCAAACACTAGTACCATCTTGTGAGTTTCTTCAATTCCAATCTTATGATGATTTCTTCACCTCTAAAATTCACCTGCCTGAAATCTTGGTCTAGAATCTGGAGTGTAATGTTGGGCAATTCCCGCCTGCTGACTATAGGTAGATAGATTAGATTTCTGGGAGTCTCGTCTATGGCGTAACCAGGATCGACTGCAACTGCAAACTCGTAGATCGTATGTGATGGTCTGTCGTTGTAGAGAGCTCCAGCAGTAACGTTGCTATCAATGTGAATGGTTCTCACTTTGGTTATGCTGACCGGCAAATCGGAAGTGTGGACTTGTTGTGCGTTCAACAATCTATTTGAAAATCCCAAGACTTGAGCTATGCTATCCTTCGGGCGAAAATCAATGGCAAACTGTTTGCTCGAAATCTCACACTTTAGTGTATTATTGTTGGGCTTCAACGAGAATATATCATCAACGTCCTTTGCACTTGAGATGCCCAATTCTTTGCGTATGAATTTCTCAATGTCCACAATGTCGTATGAACCTTCGGGAATATCGATGATCTTTCCCGCCTTGGTCTTATCTTGCAGATAAAACTTTGATCCTTTGTCGATATTCGGTATACTGTTGTATGAATGGAATCCCAACAATGCTAGTCCGTAATCAGAGTCTGGATCGAGTTGGAGTGGTGTCAAAAAGTCTATGGAGAGCGTAGATGTACGACCTTTCAACGTCACAATCAGAGACATGACTGATGCACAATGACCGAGTTACTTGGTCTCATTAAAAAGGAATTCTAAACATAGACGTCCACAATTACTTTGATTGAAATTTTGGTATTGATTGTTATTGTACAAGATTTTCGTGCTGGCACCCAAATATTGCGCCAATTCTCTGGGCGGTTTCAGATTGCCATAACTATCGAAATATAAGGCTTTTTTATCATTTTTTATGTAAGCCACCCAATGAGTGCCCGCATGATTGGAGGTATCCAAATTCAATACAGCACACTCGCGATGCCATGGACCGGTGGAAGGTAGAGTGTCCCGCATAAAAACACCTCGAAAATACGGTATTTTCAGCTGTTTGGCATACTTTATCACATCTTTATCGTACATTGATTTATTGGGTAGCTTGTCTAGAAGTTTTTTGAGTTTTTTGATTGTTTCTTCAAGTACAGTCCGAATCCTCTCGATGTTTTGCGTAGAAATAGGCCGGAACCCTGCTTGCCGATAGCCTCCATTGCTTTATTATGTCTTTGATCTTCTTCGAGATTTTTCTTTGCATTTTTCGCATCAATGACTGTCTTTGCGACTGCTCCGGCTCCTCCAGCTAGAGATCCTAGGGCTCCCAAGGCGGCAAAGATTGGTATCAATGGTAGTATACCGCCACTGTGTGGAAGAGGTATGATTCTTGGTACTCTGATTCTTTTTTTACCGCCAGCCCTCTTGACTGCCATTCTGGCTGCATGGAGTGCTTTCAATGCAGATTTATTCAGACCACTTCCTGATGTTGTACTACCACCACCATCTGACTTTGATAGTACATTTTTTATGAATTTGATAATGTTGGATAGGGATTGCTGTGATACAAGACCCATGCCAAGTTTTCGTTTGACCTTCATTCCGGTGGTGACAAGCCAAGCAGCAGCCTTCTCTTTGAATTTAGCGTTCTTCGACTTGACTCTCTCCCACGCTCTATTTTCCAATATCCAATCAGCTTTGTGTCTGTCTTCTATTGAGGAATTTTGTGAATAGGCGATATCGTGTTCTCGACACGCGTCGTCCAACGGATTGATACCGGTGTCTCCTCTTGCAAGTCTTTTATCGAGTTTGGTACCTGGACCACAAAATCTGTAGCCTGGAATGTGTAATTCGATGGGAAGTTTATCGATCAGAGAATTAAGCACACCCTCTCCGTGGTAGAGCAACATGAAGACTGATGTGTAGGAAGTTCGACAACTCTGCATATACCTAATGAAATGAAAAATATATCATCACATGATGAAGATCATTCAACAAGAACGGATGTTACCCATTGTGAATTTGGATGAAATTTTGTCAACCAAACCACCAGTAAATAGTAAACATGGGAAACTGCTTCCCCATTCGTTCAGAGCAATCTTCTGCGGACCAAGCGGATGTGGAAAGACCAATGCGATGCTTTCCCTGCTGTTCAATCCAAATGGCGCGAAATTCAAGAACGTTTACGTGTATTCAAAGTCGTTGTACCAACCGAAATATCAATTGCTGCAACAAGTGTTGGATTCAGTGAAAGGTGTTGGGTATTTTCCCTTTAAAGAAAATGATGATGTCATCAGTCCATCAGAAGCGAAAAATCATTCGATATTCATTTTTGATGATGTATCATGCGACAAGCAGCAAAAAATTCGAGAATATTTTTCAATGTGTAGACACAAGGATATTGACGTAGCATACCTTTGCCAGACTTTTTCTAAGATACCGAAGCAGCTGGTGCGAGACAACAGTAACCTGTTGGTGTTATTTCAACAGGATGAAATGAATTTGAAGCATGTGTTCGACGAGCATGTCTCACCAGACATGTCATTCGATCAATTTAAAGCATTGTGCTCAGAGTGTTGGAATTCCAACCAATATGGTGCGATGGTGATTGCAAAAACTTTCGATATGAATGCTGGCAGATATAGAAATGGTTTCGATAAGTTCATAAGACTGTGATCTCTGGACCATTCATCAAGATGACGTCAACCAAGATGCATGATGATGTTGCTGATGCGCTGCGCAAGAAAAAAATCAACGAACTATCGAAATCAATCAGAAGAAAATATTTAGCACTAAAATTGGGCAAGTCTGAGGATGATGATGCGTTACAGAAAATATTCCAACCACTGACATCACCTTTGAAACAAATTGCCTCCGCGTCCAAGGTCATAGAAGAAAAACTCGATGGAACACTTTCAAACATCAAGCGAAGCAGAGCAAAATCGTTGGGGTTGAAGAAGGAGAAGAAGGAGGAAGAGGATGGGGAGGTGGAGAGGGAGCAATCGGATTTGAACCAAACTAATTTCATACCTATGATGGATGTGGCTGATAATGCTGGGCATACTGAAGATGATGATGAGGATGGTTATGACGATGCTGATGATGAACTTTTTGTAGATAGTGAAAATATCTCACCGGCTGCAATACATGATTACGTTGATCAGTATCCTGCGATGGCTCAAAAATATCTGACTGAATACTGGACAAATGATGAAAATATCGATACGGTTTATGGTCCCAAATATGATCCAGTAACATCGAAATGGTCTCTCAACGGAAAAGAAATGAATTTCCATCGAAGAACTGGAGATATACTTCTTGATGGCTTTCGGTTCCGTGGCACCCCAGGCCTCTATCAATTACTCTTCTATAATGATCCATCCTTTGCCAAAGATGATACGAACCCATACAAGCAAATACTCTTGCTCACCAAAGCTCATCTGAATTCTGCAGGACGTATGAAGTCTTCCTCTAGACTCAAATACGTAGAAATTATTCGTCCAATGTTCAGATCCAATTCCAGTGGTCGTGGTTTGAAGTTGACATACAACACAGCACCTATCGAATACATGTATTGGGATGATCCAAACGAATTGGTAGATAGATTGAAGTTGCTCATTGCATCACAGCAAGCCGGAAATACATCAAACGATAACGAGATTGTTGCCATCTTGAACGAATTAGAAGAGGCAGGCATAATAAAACATGTGTGACATTTCTGTGATACTTCCGTGACACTTCCATGACAACTTCCGTGACAGTTCCGTGACACTTCCTTGACACTTCAGTGACAGTTCCGTGACAGTTCCGTGACACTTCCTTGACACTTCCGTGACAGTTCCGTGACACTTCCTTGACAGTTCCGTGACACTTTCATGACATGTCTATGAGTGAAGGGGCTAATAATTGGCGAGGCAAAGTGCCGACCATTATCGATAACGTACAATACTTTAGTCATTAGCATAATGAGTCTCGACAAATTCGGACGTGGTTCGTTTCCACGCTCAGCTCAGATGGTGACAGTCAGATCTGGATTTTCACATACTCCAACCGGTGATATTGATGTTGGTCATTTGAAGATGTGTAACGTAAAACTGCCAACAGATGTCGCTGATGTTGCAAACAAACAATATGTGGATGAAGTTATATCGCAAATTAAGTTAGATTTCAAGATTGCTTTCGATAATTACGGTGAAAAAATCCGAAATCACCTTGCTGGCTTCAGCAACGAAATAATCAAAGAAAGGAAGAGAGTGGATGTACATGATCTTAAACTAGCAACGTACAATACAAACTTTGTTCAGTTGTCTGGCATAGTGCACAAGATCAACATACATGTGGAGCAGCTTCGCAACAACTCTCTACCAAAACTCAAAAGCGACATCGACTTGAATGTGAAAAATATTCTAGAACTTGTCGATAAGATTGACAACACTGTGAAGAGTTTGCACGATTTGAAGGCTGAGCAACAACACAGCCGTGATAAAGAACGCCAGCTTGCTGATGTCATTGATCAAATGAAAAAAGATCTGACCAAGATTGCCATCACTCCAAAATCTACGACAACACCACCGCCACCGAAAAGGAAGCCTCCTGTGTGAAACCCATCATATAAACTCCTAATCCAACGAAGTCAATATGTCACATTCTAAAGAAAAAATCCAACTCGTCAATGAATTACATAGACCTGCTAGGAAAAAATTTCCAAGGCGCCGCATTATCATCAAAGGTTTGGATGACTTATGGCAAATGGATCTAGCCGAAATGCGACCTTATGCCTCTGTTAATAAGGATCACAAGCTGATAATGGTCGTGATTGATTGTTTTTCC
Source organism: Phaedon cochleariae (assembly GCA_918026855.4). NCBI lineage: Eukaryota > Metazoa > Arthropoda > Insecta > Coleoptera > Chrysomelidae > Phaedon > Phaedon cochleariae. The sequence continues at coordinate 53,881,037 of OU896709.1, read as the reverse complement.
AAGTACCTATGGACTAGACCACTAAAATCAAAAACTGGTGTTGAAATCGCTCGTGCATTTGCTGATATTCTATCGCATGCCAACAACAGAATTCCCAAGAATTTGCAAACCGATCAAGGTACCGAATTCTACAACGAAAAGTTTCAAAGTCTGATGAAAAAGTTCTCCATCAACCATTATCATACGTATACCATAATGAAGGTGGCTATTGCTGAACGTGTTATACGGACATTGAAGGAAAAACTATACAAGTACTTTAGTTTGAATGGCTCATACCGTTGGATAGATGTCCTGCCTGAAATCACAAAGAATTATAATGACACGAAACATACGACGATTAGATGCAAGCCCAGTGACGTCACCAAAGCCAACGAACATGATATTTTAAAATCCACGTACAATCACATAAAAATTGCTGGAATTAGAAAATTCGACGTTGGTGACATTGTGAGAATCAGCAAAGCCAAACATGTGTTCGAAAAGAATTATACGCCAAATTGGACTACTGAACTATTTAAAATCGTAAAAGTTCGTATTACGAAACCTACTACATACATCTTGGAAGATTTGCATGGTACTCCGATCAAAGGTGCTTTTTATCCTGAAGAATTGCAAAAAACTATAAATCCTGACATCTATCTAGTGGAAAAAGTTTTAAGGAAGAGGGGTAAAAAGGTGTTTGTCAAATGGCTAGGATTCGATGATACACACAACAGCTGGATTGATTCCACCAACAAGTTATAATGTAATCATATGGAAAACTAGCACAAATTCAATGGATGTGAGGGGCCTTTCACGTCGATCGCTGACAAATAACAACCATTATCGGATGTTGTGACGTGTTGGCAGTGGTGGTATAAATAATGAGGACTGAAACTTTCAACACATCAGTTCGAGAACAATGAGTGAAGACTCTGGTTATTCATCTAGTGAAGTGCTTTCCGAAAACGGTAGTACTAGTTCATTGGCAATGATGGGTTATTATGGTGACGTTGATACATATTTGGACATGATTGAGCAAGCAGCGAAAGCCGAATCACACCACCTGCTGAATACATCGTTCCAGTTGTCCACTTACACAATCCAGTGTGGACTCAGTCCAGCTAGACAATTTAGTCCGGCCATCATTCTGAAAAAGCCCTTCTACCCAGCGAAAATTTCATTCAGTACTTACGAATGGGCCACCTTCATCGATTTGCTGCATAAGGCACAACAAGACTTTTTTGAAGCACCCCTGCCCTGTTTCATTGATGAATATGATCCTGCCGTTACCACCTGCGGAGACTATATCACCATAACCAAATTCGTTTGCGATGGTGTCAAAATGTTGTCACTCACCAAATACCACATTACATTCGATCTGATGGAGGAAGATGTTGCAGACATTTTGAGTGCTGAAATGTGCATTGTTTCACATCGAGTTAATTTAATCAATGACTTGGACTTTTTTATGTTTTATCAGAATATTATGAATGTAATAGCTGAATGGATAAAAAATAAACTGACTGTTTTGAGTGCACAAGAGCTTATATTAGGGTTTTGTGATGTTTGCGATAGCATGTCTAGTAACGCTCTCAGAGAATATCTATATTACTGTAAAAATGATTTGATGGCTGATTTGAATAAAAACCTTTGAAATATGTGACTCGTTTTTTATTTATTTCATCAGTCTACAACTTGACGCGAAACTAGTAGCATCTGAAATATTTTAGCTCTGCTCGAAAAATCATGAAGTCTGAAATAGCTGTGCTATTGGAGTTTATAAAATCTCCCGCTTTGACTCTGACGAAATTCACTGAACAAGAATTGCAGTACATTCCAGTAGAATGTCTCATTGAATATGCAGATCCTTATGGGCTATTAAGGGTGTGGCACAAACTTCCTCAAGAATATCGCAGCAACTTTAACCTACAAATCAAACTGCCATGCTTCGTTCATTATAATCGTCCCGATTGGACCACACACTGGGATGGACCGCCATCTTCTCAAGAGGCATGTCATTTTTGTAGAAAAGGATTACTTGAATAAATAGATTATTTATCTTTGTTTTCGTATTCTTTCACCCCCATGGACCGCCCTGTATATATTTTTTTCAATCTTCATCAACTCAAACACCCTGTATATATTTCTTTCAACTCAAACACTTCTTCCATGCTAAAACATGGGACCGCGAACCGTGGGACACTCTGTATATATTTTTTTTCAATTTTCAATCAACTCAAACGCCCTGTATATGAAAATTCAATCTTGTTATTGTCATTAAAGTCACAGTTTGAGGAATGGGTATACGAGCGCGCGCTTATCATTCTAAGGGATCTCTCGCTTTGCTAGAACTTCGAACGCCATGAAGGTAACGGCATGACGTCACCCACTTTAAAATAAATAAATAATCCAAGTATTCGTTTCCAATACGAGCGCGCGCTTATCATTCTAAGGGATCTCTCGCTTCACTGGATCTTCGAACGCCATGAAGCGAGACAGCGTTGCCACACACAATAATGTAACAATATTAACATCCAAACACATACGTCCGACAACGTTGCAGCACCGCGCGCTCGAGCCGCCTTACTCTCTACCTCGATAGATCCGTTGCAAAGATAAGCGCGCGCGCCAGCGATGGATATTATTTTCAACTCGAAGTTTCTTATCTCTGGAATGCATCTCTCGCTTCACTGTACCTCGATAGATCCGTTGCAAAGATAAGCGCGCGCGCGCCTGCGATGGATATTATTTTCGACTCGAAGTTTCTTATCTCTGGAATGCATCTCTCGCTTCACTCTACCTCGATGGATCCGTTGCAAAGATAAGCGCGCGCGCGCCAGCTATGGATATCCCGTTTGAATAGCATTTAAATAATTGAAATATCACGGAGGTCGGAATACCGCAGTGCGTATATACGCTGCCTCATAATGCAAAGGTCCCTGGTTCAATTTCCCCCACCGGCGGTGACAGCTTTTTTTAATTTATTTATTTAAAAATTCATCATGATTAAGATGTCATAACCTCACAATTTCAAATTTACCGCCATCAGCGCCGCCGCCATCTGCAAATTTGAACTTCGCGCCACCAGCGACACCAGCGACACCAGCGCCAACGCTAACTAGCGGCATTTTATTGAAGCTCTGGCGACCAATCCGCTTTGTATTACTACTGATAGCCCATACAGGGTGGACATAAGAAAATTCTATGAATATTTTAACGCCCTGGATGTCGCAAACGAAGCCTTTCACGACTTTTGTGGCTCTTTGGTAATCCTCTGACTCCTGCGAATTTCAGAATTGTAAGGGTGGTCATAAGTTGTGAGACACACTGTATAGTGACTCCCCAACGGGATTCAGCCTCTTCAATAATTCTCCACTAATCAATCAAAATCGGCTCCATCATTGATTATATATCTCTACATTGCACGTTTCAGTATAAAAACCCAAACATGATTTTTCACGAAGATGCATCATGGGAAGTATTGCTCTGATAAATAGTAGTTTATAAAACTAAAAGCTTTTATAGATACCCAGACTGAAGAAATGTAGAAAATAAAATAATAGAAGTGTAATGATGAAAATAAGTACAACATAAACTACTCAACACTAATTTCGTCGCACACCAAAATGTCGCCCCTGTTATAATGTGAATAACTTTTTTCAGTTTAGAACGATTTGAATTTGGTTCACACTGTTCGATAGCCCAGTCCTTCAGCTATAATCTGGTACTTCATTGAAACATAAGGGTATTCACATAAATTCTCTACATAGTGTTTTCCGACACTGTGCGAAATTTCGGAATATTCAAAAGGCTCTCAAATGGTGAAAAAAAATTTTTTCTCAGTTTCGACAACAGAGGCATGAAGATGATCTCATCACCTCTAGCTATTTCGCGAATCAACTTCCTAAAAAAAAATTTGTTCTAAAATTTGTTCTATCCGTCATTCGGTTGCCCCCTTACGAGCAACCCTCAAAAGTCTTCGAAAGTCTATCTCTCTTATTTACAGAGTGATCTCAAAAAATCAACTTTTTGGTTTTGCAGCTATAACTTTTTTTCACGTCAACCGATTTTGGAAATCTTACTCTCATTTTGAAGATAAAACTCAAGATGAAGAGATCTGAATATCAGAATTGACTCAAGATGGCTATCAAAGATCTAGAGTTTTCTTGAAAGTGACCCAAATCTGGAACGCCCTTCGAATCTTGGTTGGGAGGAGAATTGAATGAAAATGAACTTGTTCTCGGAAAAACAAATCATTCTGGATGCGTCCATATTTTCCTCGCTCTCAGTAGTCAAGAATTGTGCGTGAGAAAACACAATTGAAACATGTTCTTGCAAAAACATTAGATCATTTCTCCTCTGTAATGCATGGCCCGCCGTAACCAACGTTACAAGAATCACAATGAGTGACTGACAAACCCGACCAGCTGAGGCTTATCATAAATGGTGTACCAACAAGAGCAACGGATTTTGATTTTTTCAATAAAGTGATTTTTTTAACAGTTGTCACGTACGCGATTTAAGAATATGGAGAAGTATTCAAGCAAACAACGTTTATTTATTGTAAAAACGCATTTCAAAAACGGTGCAAGTTTCACGAAAACAGTTTGCCAATTACGTAAAGTTTTCAGTCGCAATAATGCGCCGAACGAATCGACAGTGATAACCAAACAATTCGTGTCGGAGATAAGCCCTTTGAATGGATCGGACTGTCGTGTTTAGCAGATCCGCGATTTGGAGGGAAGATAACCCTTGTTCCCTCATTTGTGGAATCAGTTCCAACTGGTCGGGCGTTAGATGCGGCATCGAAACTATCAAAATCTGTTTATGATTCGAAAACGATGTCTAACCTGACTTGTCAGTCACTTACTGTGATTCTTGTAACGTTGCTTACGAGCCATGCATTACAGAGGAGAAATGGTCTGATGTTTTTGCGAGAACATGTTTCAATTGTGTTTTCTCACGCACATTCTTGAGTACTGAGAGCGAGGAAAATATGGACGCATCCAGAATGAATTGTTTTCCCGAGAACAAGTTGATTTTCATTCAATTCTCCTCCCAACCAAGATTCGAAGGACGTTCCAGATTTGGGTCACTTTCAAGAAAACTCTAGATCTTTGATAGCCATCTTGAGTCAATTCTGATATTCAGATCTCTTCATCTGAAGTTTTATCTTCAGAATGAGCCTAAGATTTCCAAAATCGGTTAACGTGAAAAAAAGTTATGGCTGCAAAACCAAAAAGTTGATTTTTTGAGATCACTCTGTAAATAAGAGAGATAGGAAGTTGATTCGCGAAATATCTAGAGGTAATGAGATCATCTTCATGCCTCTATTGTCGAAGTTGAGAAAAAAAATGTTTTCACCATTTGAGAGCCTTTTGAATATTCCGAAATTTCGCACAGTGTCGGAAAACACCATATAGAGATTTTATGTGAATACCCTCATGTTTCAATGAAGTACCAGATTATAGCTGAAGGACTGGGCTATCGAACAGTGTGAACCAAATTCGAATCGTTCTAAACTGAAAAAAGTTATTAACATTATAACAGGGGCGACATTTTGGTGTGCGACGAAATTAGTGTTGAGTAGTTTATATTACGTAATATGTGTTGTAAGAAGCCATTCCGCACGAATGAAAGAGTTATAGTGCGGGATATTCTACAATTGATATTGGATATACTATACGCACGCAGCCGCAACCCAATAGGATGATTCTATTCAGAGTAGGGCCAGCACGATCCCTAGATTTCGCACCGTGTCATATTTTGTGGGTTTTGTCGAAATCCAGTATTGTCTACCGATGCTAGAAGTCATTCCGAAATTGTACTTAATTCGAGTAAACTGTAGTAAATTGAGAAAATAACACTTCAAAATCCACGCTTCACACATTTGATGAATAAAAATTCAAAATAATAATATACAGCACATTAAAACACCTCTGAAAAACGTAGGTCACGAACCAATTGTAACTAATAAAAGCCGAAAATAACAGATGAAAAGGAACAGATCAGATTACAGATTGAGATCAAATACTATCATATACATCAATAAGATAAAATATATGACTCAAACTTCAGAGTCAAATCAATTCATCAATAATGGCACATTGCTTCTCCGTTGAATTGGAAATTATGGAGTTTTTATCAATGACCTTGGGCTATCCCATGGGGCTATCCGGTTTTTGAACTAGATTAGTTTTAATTGTATCGACGTACTAAATGTGTATGGAATGTACTAGAAAAGTACAACAGTACTAAAAATGGCAACTTTGATACAACCCAGCGAGCACAAACATCCCTGGGATGTTTTGGGATGTTTTGAAAATGTTGGCATGAAGATGTTATTTTTGAGACGTTATATGTACTGACCAAAGAGGTCTTTGAAGGATATTGAAAGTATTGTTTTTGTTCTTTTGTGCCCTTTTCTTTGTTTGCCCCACCACAACGTCTCATGCAACGTCACAATACGATTAATTCTGATTTGTTTTAGAATTTGTTCTTCTTGTTCGCAATTGGTATTCGCGTTTGCAGCGTGTCACGCTTTTCTTTGTTTGCCTACTGAGAGGTATCCCTGGGATGTCTTGGGATGTTTTAGAAATGTAGGCATGAGGATGTTTTTTGAGGCGTAATATGCATTTCCCAAAGAGGTCTTGAAAGGATATTGAAAGTATTGTTTTTGTTCTTTTGTGCCCTTTCTTTGTTTGCCCCACCACAACGTCTCATGCTTTCGTCACAATACGATGAATTCTGATTTGTTTTCGATTTTGTTCTTCTTGTTCGCAATTGGCATTCGCGTTTGCAGCGTGTCACACTTACATCACGCTGCTAACGAACAGAAAGGAATTTGGTGAAGTTTATTGTGTTAGAAGACTTATTAGGTTTGTAATAATGACCATCAGATGCAAGATGTGTTGTTCGGTGCCTCAGTGTATTCAATATATAGAAGTACGAATTCATCAATACACAGCTTATTCTCCGCAGTTGCAAAATTATGCATTGTGGAGAACATTCCAAAAATTGGGAAACCTATTTACAATTATATGTCTGTGTGTAGTAAGCACTACTCAGAAACCGATTGAGAAGGTAATTTCATATCAAGAAAATATTTTTATGTTCAATCTATTTTTAATGCATTTTTTCATTCAAGGGAAATGGAATCCTGATGCAAAAGTTCATTTTGACAAAAAGCTTCAGAAAAGTACCTCGAAAATGTTTTTTTTTACAGCAAGACGCGTTGAAAATGTTCTGTTGTGTCCATGAAAAGGCTTTTGAAAGAACTAGGGAGAAGGTAGTTTTGTGACATATCAAGGACATCTCGATAATTGCCGCCTGCGGCGGACATTGGCTGTTCTATAATAGTGTGAACAGAACAACGCAGTGGAGGTTCAATGTCTCGAAATCTCGTACTTTTAACATCTCTGAGATGTTTTTGTGCTCGCTGGGAAGACCTCTGAAGGCCAACATCTGGAAACAAATTGCCAACAGACCCGCTGATATAATATAAGTCATGATGAACGTTAGAAAGCGGCATATTCAGTGTGGACAATGGGAAGCTTCACCTACCATGATTTTCTAAACTACAAAAAAAACGTACCTACACTATAAAAACTGATTAGACAATATGATTTATGAAACAGATTTCATTGCATTTTGAAAAACGTTTACTGAGATAAATTTTCAAAACGATTTCACTTACTCGAATAATAGAGCTCCCAAGTTATGTTGGATGGTTATGATATATGTATAAATTCCAGAACAAACACAAATCACGACGCATGCTAGACACGTTTTCCATGGCCTCTTGTTCAAATTCATCAGTAAAATTGGAGAAAACAGGAAGAGTTGAGTATCCACAGCCAAGTACCAAGAGTGCTCCACACACTAAAAAAAATGGATCCTTGCACTTGATAATGTACGGACACAAACTTGAATTCGCAAAACTTCAGCCCGAAAGGTAACTAATATGTAAATGGTAACGTCGCTTTGTTTCCCTCCTTATCGAATACTCTTGAATCTATTTGTGATACACTTATTACAAGAGAGTCAGGTTGAGAAAGTTAGGATTTTCAGATATATACATACAGGGTGTTCCATTGGGAAATTGAATTACGTCATCAGTAGATAGAGGTTAACGAGGTGATTGTGAATACACCATTGATTTTACCAATACTATCTTCAAAACCAACATACATAGGGTGTCTCTCAATTTTGCTGATTTCTTTATAGGGTTATAACTATAACGAATCACCTAGTATTTTTTTTCTGATTATTGGTACATACGTGTTCATCTTCCACAATTTGGGATTTTGTTGTCTTGGAGAATTCAGAGAATAAGTTATAAATCCACAAAGTAGGTATATCTGCTGCTCATATCATACCTATTCAGTTTCAGTATACAGGGTGATTCGAAAGTGAGTCGCATTCTTTCAGGGCATATTCCTTGCATGAAAATGAGGCAAAAAGTTTCTTATTTTGAGAGGACACCTCAAAGACGTTTTTTTTTCTGTAACAATGAATTTTTGAAAATTGGTGTACGGCATAAACATCTAATGGTAAATAAGACTTTGAATTCGAAATTTGAATGAGTGTGAAAAATCCTTTTTCTGCAATCGACTCTAAAGTCGTCCATTTTTGCTCCAAAATTAGCTCTTGAAGTTGACGTTCCTCTTACTAACACGATAGAATGATTAGTATGTATGTTACTAGGCAACACTTTCAATGTCTGGGAGCTGAAGTTTAAGGTTAACTACTAGGAACTGAAAGTGTCTTGGATGACACATGATATGATAGCTGCTTTGACACTGACATTCTAAAGTGAACCAGAATAGTGGTTACTCCACTTATTATTGAATATCAATTATTTCGATTGCATAAAAAATGGCATGTTCCATTCGGATAAAAAGTGACTCTGACTCGCAAAATTTGCATGCTCGGCCTACTTTTTTCATTTAATATTCAGGTTATTGTGATTTCATTTGGAAATTATAAAATTCTAGAGTTTTTCACGCAAAAAAGGTACTCTCAGTTCATTTCGGTGAAGAGTAATATTTAGGAGAAAATTGATTTCGAAAACTTTCTGACTTGCTTATGCATGTTTACTGATATAAATTAATATGAATTACCAAAAATACGCATCAAGACCATAATGAACTAAGAGTACATTTTTCACGTGATGAACTCTAGAATTTTATGATTTTCAAACGAAATCACAATAGCCCGAATATCAAAAGAAGAAGGGTATTTTTTTACACTTACGCTACCCCGCATAATTTCGAAATTTTTGAATCTGAGTCTTATTTACCATCAAAATGTTTACGAACATTTCATGCTCCTGAAAGGATGCCTGTTTCTTTTGAATCAGCCTGTATAGAACGAATTGCACATGTTGAAAAATCAATCAACTATATCTCGTTAGCCGTTCGAGATAACCCCAAAAGTCGTATTTTCGAATTTGTAATTTCAATCACTCACCGACCGAATGAAATACAGTGTGATCCATTTGAAAATCGAAAATTGAAAAAACGTGAACATTATTCGATATTTGATAAACAACATTCTATAGTAGTAGTGGTAGTAGTAGTAGTAGTAGGTGGGAAAGCTGTAGCCAAGCAAGTACACGGAAAAAAAGGATTTGTTGCATCAACAAATTATTTAAGCTTGAGTTATTTTTGTTGGACTGAGCAATTTTTTGTTGAATCAACCAGATACATGATTATTCCATGGAAGCAGCTTGTTCAATTCAAGAATGTAGTCTAATTGAATCAACTGTATAATATCAATTCCATCAACAAAATATATGGTTTCCTCAAGAACAAATTATGTCGATCCAAAATAATGTCGATGTTGATACAACTAAAAACATTTCTTTGATTTGATCAAACAATGATCATTTTGATGAGAGTATATCTTTGAAACAACATACAAGTTTTCTTATTCCGATGTAGCAATGAACTCGTTTCGAACGGATCATTTGCTTGAATAGAGCAACGAAATATGTAATATCAATGAAATATTTTGTTCATTCTACATCAACTTAAATTTTCGCCTCTAGATGGCGATCATTTCGCCCCGTCTATGCCTGCCTCGAATTCATTATATGCGTGAAGCCTGATGATTCTTCGTGTTTACAACATTAGCTGGATAAATCGAACTTAGGATGATTAGCAATCCAAAATAGTTTTCCATCAGCTAAGAGAAGTGAAGACTTAAGATCTATGCTAGGAGTCGACTAGTTTCCTAGTTTTGTTTATTCTATTGATGTGAAATTTTAGAAAATTCCCGAATATTGAATTTGGTTCAACAAATAATTTGTCGACGGGATATATAGTTTCTCTTGAATCAACAAAATATTTCATTGAATTAACCAAAAACTTCATTGAATCAACCAAATATTTCATTGAATCAACCAAATATTTCTTTGAATCCACTAAATATTTCGTTGAATCAACTAAATATTTGATTGAATCAATATCTTGTTATTTTGAATCAAACGAAATGATTGTTTGAGCCAATTCAAAATTTCTTCATAAACAATTCATGGATGTGCTTGATCGAAGCAGATCCAGAGTTTATGCAAGACATATTTACTTGATTCAAACTTCAAATTCGCTCTGAATCAAGATATAGATTTACTCATTTCAAGATTATATTTTTCATTCAATTAAATTTTGCTTGATTCAACAATCCTTTTTTTTTCGTGTAGACCCCGATGGTCCCTTCTTGCCAACCCCTGCTCCCCACACATCTACGAATCTCCCTGACCTTCTGATGAAGGCCAGTATGTCCATCCACTCTAATATAATCAAGTCCTCCTGTTTTAGTTAGTTTGTCTTCTCCAAAAGATTTAATATCTCAGCCTTCCGTACGCCTCGCACTCGCCAAGAAAATGGAGTGAAATTTTCTCGTCTTCCCCGCATCTGCGGCAAGTGGGGTTGTCCTCTATTCCCATAAGTGATAGGTGTCTGCCTAGCCTGTTGTGTCCTGTGAGTACTCCTATGAGGAGACGGAGTACTTGGCGGTCTCTGCCAAGCAGCCACTCCTTCCTTTATTTGCTTGGACCGGCCATTCATCGAGGGCTGACGTAATTTGGCTCCTTGACCTAGTGCAGGCTCCGGTCCCACAGACGGCTCCGCGGATCCGGACCTAGCCGTCTGTTGCCTTTTTTCCGGGCACACCAATGACCCGGCACCCATACCAGTTCTTTGCTACCAAGGTCCATGAATTCCTTGGCCTGCCTGCAACCTGTGATATTCCCCTCAGGGGCTCACAACTTGTGAGTACAGGAATGGTGAACCCGAGGTACCCTAGCCGGATATTCACCACACTTCAACTTGTCTTGGGTGATATCCTCTTCTCTCTTCCGTTTTCAATCTTTCTATCGACCTTTCTTGACCAACTTCTCTTTTCCTCTTCTCCTACAAGCCCAACCTCACCATCAAGTGGTGTGGGGAAGGCAGGCCGCGGCCGCTTGACAGATGAAGCATTTTGGGACCATCTTTGCTATCTTCTGCCAGATGGGACAATTTGTGGACATCTGTGGCAGGGATGGGGCGATTTGCTGATGTCTGTCTAGGTGGTCGAGGACTGGTCAACGAGGCTCTGGCAACCTGATCCAAGCTGTGGGAACCCGTGGCGATGGATGGATGGCACCGAGGAATGGTGTCGCTAACGGGGCCTCTGGGAAACAGGGCGACATCCCAGAGTAAACAGCCTTAGCCCTGTGCAGGGGGCACCGCAGGGCTGGAACAACCCCTTCCCCTGTCACTCGTAGGAGAAGGAAAGCTTTTGGCCTTCTTCGTAAACGAGAACAGGGATCGGAATAGCAATATTTAGGGACCTGAACGAGAAGGGTCTTCCATATTGAAGTGGCCCTTAATAGGCACCATGAGTCGTATGTGGTAAAATTGATAACGGTATGTAGGTGAGATACAATGGGCCACTAGGCCTAAGTGTCGTCGGAGCCTACAACGGGGTGGAGTGTTTAGTGGGTATACCATGGAGGGGACTCCCACACTATCATATGGGGGATTGGACCCATATGATGTCTATAAAAAAAAAAACCTGTGATATTCATCCAGTATTCTCGGAGTGCCTTGTTCGCCCATTCATCGAGGGCTAACGTAATTTGGCTCCTTGCTATACCTAGAACAGGCTCTGGTCCCAGAAACGGCTCCGCGGATCCGGGCCTAGCAAGTTAGTCTGCTGTTTCATTTCCGGGCACCCAACTGTGACCTGGGACCCATACCAGTTCTTTGCTACCAAGGTTTATATCAATTTTTTTCACCACTGGCAGGATATTTCAATCACTATAGTCCTGTATAGTCACCAGATGGTATTAGTTAGATAGCTAATACCATCCAGTGACTCTATAGGCCTATTCGTGTGTCATGCTCACCCTGCTAAAGTGCTAAAAAGTGATGTGAGCAATATTCGATGTTCGTTTGTTTCGGGCAATTGATGATTGAGTGTTCGTTTGACTGGAGCTAGTTGCAATTGATCACTTGCAGCAGGATTTATTTGGTCCGCGAATTTCCAGGGGGCAAAAAAATCATATCAGATTGATCAAGTTGGATGGAGAATGAAAAAAAAGAAAATGGCGAGAAATGCAACAATCATTTATAAATATGGCAAAAAAGAGAAGGATTCTTAACTGTGCCAAGGTAAGAGACGCGAATTCGCGGACATGATCCTCGAATAATGCCAACGGCTTCATCATTTTGATCACTCATTCTTTTTTCTCGATCAAAATCAAAGATCAAAACCTCCAATCGAAACCAAATCAGAACAAATTTGGAAATCACTCAGATTAGGCTATGTTCAGGAATGATTGTGCCACTGATTTGTGTTCGTTTGTGCTGAGCAGTGAATCATGCTTTCTGTTTGTTTGAGTTGAGCAAGAGATTGATGCTCCTACTAAAAAATTTGTTCTAAAATTTGTTCTATCCGTCATTCGGTTGCCCCCTTACGAGCAACCCTCAAAAATCTTCGAAAGTCTTGTGACGGGGGTCTTACCTTTTAACGTGTGATCCCAAACACTTTCTTGGGCCATCAGAAAAATTTCTGCAGTCGACGGGGATCGAACCCACGACCGGCAAGCGAATGCGAATTAGAATATAGACACTCTGTCCGCACGGCTACCTGGCCACCCTGGATCATAAAAATCAAACCAGTGACATCAGATTACGTGATTTTTATAATTTTTTGAGCATGTTGAGTTTTTCAAACGAACTGGCATTAGTTCTCTGAAAGTGAGATGTGGACCTATATTGTCATTATGGAAGCATTTCTGTGTGTCTTTTTTGACTAAAGGTTCATAAAATGACGAAAACTACCTTGGTAGTAAAAAACGCACTTTACGCCTTGAAAAGGAGTAAATAATGGTAGGTTCTAGAGCTAGTGGTGAAAAAAAATATCGCAAAATTCTTACCGAAAATGATTGATCTAAGTAGTTGTTGAAGAATAAGGCGGTAGCCCACCAGGTGCGAGTACAAGCCACGCTGAATCTTCCTGCTATTTGCACCCAATCCGGACCGTCTCCAAGGATTTTGAATATGCTGATATAAAATAGTATCATTGCCAACAGAGATGGAGCCAATCTATAAAAATAAAACAGTTCCATATACATTTTTCGTAATAGCCGCATAGCCCAGTTATTGAACTATTTTAGGTTAAGAAAGCTTATGGAGGGATGAAACTGATCAGGGACGTGGATTTGATGATTCTGATTATTACGCTGAGTTTGCGACCACGAGCTACCGTGATCTTGGAAAAATGACACCTGGAATCAGCTTTCGGCGTATAACTCTGTTTTTGTGAGTTTAAAAGAAAACAATTCTTTTTAAAAAATAGACATATCAGAATTTGCCACAAGAAAAATTCAATATTATCTGGTCTTCGAAACGATATAGTTTCCGAATGACAGCGCTGAGAAGAAGGCGAGAATTCAGGAATCAAAAAACTTTCTTCATCAGATTTTTTCACATCATCTACAAATCAACGGATTCGTGATATGTTTCAATAATATACAGAAAATTGCTCTTTTATTATTTCGCACAATTTTTTCAATTATCCTGCTTGTATATTCCAGAGGCATATACAGTGTCATTCATAAGTTGGCATCATATGGGAAAACTTTTATTAATGACTTATTTTGGAATTCGAGTTGGATGTTGAGTTTTGCTTCAAAAAAGATGAGAAATGGCCTACTCAATCGGGGTCACGTGACTTTCGCTACATGTCGAAAGTGAAATTTTTTCAAATTAATCGCTGAAAGTAGGCTTATTTGTTCGAATATCGAAAAAGTTTACTTGAAAAAGTTGTTTTTATTCCAATTTTACACATGCTTCTTGAATTTGATCTTTTTATTGCGACTTTTATATTTTGTTTTTTTTTTAATTTTTCGAAATTTCTGTAATATTCGAAGAATTGTTAATTCCGAGAAACTACTTCATAGCAGTAGCTTTTTCATGCGACTCACTTTCAATTACTTATTTTCACTGATTATGGACAGAAATATGATTTTCTTCAGAAAATGATAATTCCCGCTTACAAATTCTGTTAAGTTTGATGCAGCGAACTTTTTCAAGTAAAATTTTTAGATATTCGAACAAATAAGCCTACTTTCAGCGATTAATTTGAAAAAATGTCACTTTTGACATGTAGCGAAAGTCACGTGACCCCGATTGAGTAGGCCAATTTTCATCTTTTTTGAAGCAAAACTTAACGTCCAACTCGAATTCCAAAATAAGTCATTAATAAAAGTTTTTCCCATATGATGCCAACTTATGAATGACACTGTATATGCCTCTGGAATATACATGCATCAATATAAATGAATCATTTCGTTAAAATCCGACTATTTTGAAGTTGTAAAATAACGGAAGTTATGTCAACCATCGACCATTTCATAGATTGTTATCAGGGACAACGCTATCGAACTGTTCCACTGATCTTGATGGCCATTGGAAAACCTCCGAAAGCTCCATTCATAATAATATTTCCAAATCGATTTTACCCGAAATTGATACATCTACACATACAAAAAAGTATGCAATATTCAATAGAGTCCCGCCCTGTATTATACACTCCTGAATCAAATTGAGGAATGATTTTATTTTCATTGTATTAGGCATGGAATGTTTAGGTCTTGTACCGAATTGCATTATTCTATCACATGGCATTTCGTAAATATTGAATAGATACCATCTTCAGGAGCCCTCTTCCATTGGGCCGTATAGCTTCCTTGGGAGACATTTATCGACTCATGTTTATTGGTCGTAGCGTAGAAGCCGCTAGTGAAGTTTGGCAGGCTAATGTCAGGACACCCTGTATACCTCTGAGGTAAAGCCACAATAGAGTCATTTGGGGTTGCGTTGAGGGTGATATTTGCCCCACTCACGTGACCTGACCTAACCTACATTAGTATATTGTTTAACGAGAACGGAATGATAGTTATTTCCCACGGGCATTCCGTGCGAGTAATACACTACCCTTTTTCTACTGCTGTGACAGATAACAGCGAATTTTTTTATTCATCTGACTTTTTCTTGAGTAATGCTGATCTATTAGGCAGAGCTGTCATTGCTTTAAATTCGACATTTCATGGAAGATCAGGATTTGACGAAGTCATTGATGTGATATCAGATACAGAAATGAAATTGATGACATTGATCTATCGAACACAGTGAAACAAGATCAATTTTGTGTTATAGCCGTAAAAAAACATACTCAAAGTACCTACTGAATCTAACAAATAATTATATTGAATTCTAGAGAGATCATTAAGTTTGACCATAACCAACAAAAGTACTGAATATAGTACCGAAACGACACGGTGTGGAGAGGACATTTGTAAAAAAGATGTTATCGTGCAAAATATCACAAACATGATAATTCTTAGATCGTGCAAAAAAATTGGATGAAGAAACTTCTAAATGTTCGCCTACTTCTCAGCCCTGATATAACCGGAACTATCATTTCAACTAAAATGTTCTATGGAAGTTCACTTGTAGTGAATTTTGATATCTCAATTTTTCAAACAGAAACTTATCCTCTAGAACCTACAGAAATGGAGTTATACGCCTAAAACTGATATCGGACGTTATTTTTACAAGATATATCGCCTGAGGCCATCGAGGGTTCTTGAGAATCTTTGGAAAGCATCAATAACACTTCGTGCTGGAAATACACAATTGATTCATTATTCCAGATTTTTTGGCATTTTCTCTCCTCGTTACTATGAAATAATATTATGAGTATCATTTCAATATACGTGTAGTAGTGACGAATCAGATGATGGTTTAAACGCAGTGATAACAAAAAATCTGGAATAATGAATGTACCACCTCCTCGATTAACCTACAGACAGTATTTTACACAATTGATTATTTATGCAAACGCAGCTTTCAATAACAAAGAGAGGAAAATAACAAATGAGTGAAAAACAATAATACTATGCCCTCATGGGTATTGAATATCACTAAAATACCTGTGAATCCCATAAACACTTATATTCTACATTTCCCTATGATGTTTATGATGGTCGTTTTGAAATAAACTATATCAAACTCTTCTGGCCAATCGTTATCTGATCAATCAATCCCTCCTCAACGCTCATAACAAAGTTTACGCGTTACTGAAGATCACAACAATATTTTATGAGAACTCACCTTAAATATCTATATAGATACATCTTGAGAACAGGAAACTGCCTGTTCTTATTACCATCCATATGTTTCAAGAAGAAGTAAGATAAAAGCAGACCACTGAGTACCAGAAAAGTATCGACAGCATATGTAGCACTTTGGAGGATAGATGTAGTTAAGTTTTGTTTCCACTGGAAATAAAAGCAACCTGCTTAACGATTAGTTATTGATCCAGTTGGTTTAGCTATTTGATTTCAACTACGGAAAAGTCAAATGTCTCAATGTGAAATAATCAGCTATAAAATAGAATGAGAAACTCAGTCACTTCCTCAGAATATGTTGGAATAATTGGATGGAAATACTAGGTAGCTGAAGGAAAATATCTTCATAAAGCACCCCTTATTCTGGTGTCTCACATTTTTTTTATGTTCTGGTTCCTACTAAAAAGGAATATCCTGTAATGATCAGAGAACATCGTGAGAACCAAGGGGAATTAGGTAGTAATTGGTGTTCTTCTTAAATTTATGTAGGTTATATGCCTCGGAAAACACCTCCCTTGGCATTGTGTTTCAGAGCCTCGCTGTTCGTTGGATGAACGAGTCTTTGGAAAGAGATGTTCTGCAGGTCTCCAAAGTGACCACGAAAGGGTGCGAAGCCTCAACTCGACAGCTTAATCTCCCGGGGACTGCCAAGGGAGGAACAATTGTTGATATTTCAGAAGAACATTGTCCATGAAAATATCTATGAAATAGAGCGAAAAGTAAGTGGGTTTGTGAGCGAGGCATCACCCACCAGACGAATTGCCCTTTTTTTGACAGAATCCAACAGGTTCAGGTTATGTTTGGGTGCTGCACTCCAAATATGGGAACAGTATTCCAGGACAGGTCGGATCTGTGCCTCATAGAGCATACTCAGCTGACTGGAAGTGAAATAGCTCCTGGCCCGAAACGAAAAAACAAGTTTTTTGGATGCACTTTTAGCGATTGATTTCACGTGATTTTTCCAAGAAAAGTCATTGCCGATAGTATAATACCAAGCATCGAAATGGATGTCTTCAAAGGTATGGTTACTCCTGACAAGCTTATGTTGGGCACAGTGAGATCGGCTTTTCTAGAAAAAAGGCATTGTTGCTGTAATCTCATATAACACATTGTATATATTTTAATGGAAAACACTTTGTACATAATTTTTATTATTGAGTTGTCTTGTCATGTCAATGTCTGAATCTTGTGTCATTCCTATTGCTATAGGGAAAAATAATAGAAGAGTGATAATAATAAATAGTTCAAGAAAATAAAGTACAAGTCAATTTTGTGGATTATTCATAGAAAACCAGAGAAGGAGGATATATCGTAAATTTGGTCATTCGAGCCAGGTTAACAGTTCTTTCCCTAAAGGTAATCCCCAACAATTGTGGTCATTCGAGCCAGGTTAACAGTTCTTTCCCTAAAGGTAATCCCCAACAATTGTGGTCCTTCTGAACCGTTAGAACAGCTCTACTGGAAATATTATGTCTTCGTTGCCGCCCAGAAGGAGCGAACGTATTCGCCAGAAGAGATTAGCTAGAACAGTCGTAAGATCTATAGAAAATGAGAGTGCACATCCAAGAAATGGACTGGAGCAGGTTCCAGAAAT
Organism: Phaedon cochleariae; assembly: GCA_918026855.4. Lineage (NCBI taxonomy): Eukaryota > Metazoa > Arthropoda > Insecta > Coleoptera > Chrysomelidae > Phaedon > Phaedon cochleariae. Next base: position 53,862,777 of record OU896709.1, on the reverse strand, counting down.
TGGCGTCCATCAGCAGCTTCTTGAGATTGTCGTCCAGCAGGTTCCTGAGAGTGTCGTCCGCGGTAAAAGTCGTCATTCTCATTCAGAGGTAAGGTCAGTAGCTAGTACACATCGCCAAATCTTAGAAGAGCAACTCAAAACTACTAGAAGAGAGCACGAAATAGAAGCAGAACGAGAAAGAAGAGAGAAAGAGATGCTGGATCTAGAGTTAGCTCTCAAAATAGCACAGATCGAAGATAAATCAACAAAATCCAGTAAGTCTACTTTTGAAGATTCATTCAGTTCATGTAGTCAAAGGTCAAATATTCAGGAATGGATCAATAATCAAGATCCTATTCATCGAGATTTTGACAATTTGAATGATTTATGTCACACTGACTGCCGCAATACAAGTGATAAGTTCAGATCTCCTGATCAATATCTTGAGAAAATGATAACTAGGCAATCAATTCCAAAGGATTTACCAATTTTCAATGGAGATCCGCTTGATTGGCCACACTTCATCAGTCAATATCAGAATACCACTAAAATATGTGGCTATTCTAATGAAGAAAATCAAACAAGACTTCAGAAGTGTTTGAAAGGTAAAGCCAAAGAAGTCGTACAGTCTTCATTAATTTTGCCAGAGAATATAGATGGAGTAATAGACACTCTGGGAAAACGTTTCGGCTGTCCAGATTATATCATTAGAGTTATTTTAGAGAAGATTCGGAGTACTCCATTTGTCAAAGAGGATAAACTTGACACTCTTATCGAATTTTCAGATGTCGTTAGAAATCTTGTGAGTACAGTATCTATATTGAAGCAAGAAGATCATCTGAGGAATCCAACTCTACTGCAGGATCTGCTGAACAAACTCCCAACGAGATACAAAATGGATTGGGCAAGAAAACTGAAGAGCTTGGATCAAACCAGAATCATCAGGTTGGTAGAATTTCAAATTTGGTTAGAGGAGTTGGCAGATGATGCTTGTCAGGTGTCAAATCCATTTCCTAGTTCCTCGAAGCCTGAAACTAGGCAGCCTAGGAAGTTAGAGCAAACGTACACTAGAAGAAACGAGAATCCAGAAGGTTTGTATAATTTGCAAAGAACAACACTATTTGAATAAATGTGAAAAATTCCTAGAGTTAGACGTAGATAAGCGCTGGGATCTAGTAACGAAAAATCATCTCTGTTTTTCTTGTTTGAATTCTCATCATGGGATCAAAAAATGCAAGAGAAAAAGACCATGCCAAGTAAATGATTGCAAGAAAGTTCATAACCCACTGCTACATAAAACTGTAATAGAAAATGTAAATTCTACGACGAATGCAACAAGTAAAATTATAGCTTCCACAAGTCATTCAACTGTTGCTGAAACTAACTGTCATATATTCCAAAAAGAAAATCAAGTTATTCTCAAGATTCTTCCAGTAAAATTAAGTAGTTCGAAAGGATCTATTGACACATTTGCCCTTTTGGATGATGCTTCAACAGTTACACTTTTGGATGAGGAAATTGCTCAAAAATTAGAACTCAATGGACCTTCAGAGTCACTCTGTATTAAATGGACAAACGATGATGTTCAAATACAAAATGATTCTAAGAACGTTTCTTTGACTATTTGTGGAGGTCAACAAGAAACCAAAAATTTTCAATTACGTCATGTGAGAACTGTAAAAAAATTGTCGCTTCCTCGTCAAAATATTGACTTGCAACAAATTGTCAAAGATTACCCTTACATCGAAAATCGAGAGTGTTTGAATATGTTCAACGTCCAGCCTTCTATTTTGATAGGTCAAGATAATTGGCCACTCCTTGTTAGTCGAAAGATCATAAGTGGACCGTGGAATGGACCAGCATTGAGCAAAACTCTCCTCGGTTGATGGGTTCTACATGGAAACATCAAAAAATCAATTGGTGAGGAAACTCTACAGTTCACATGTTTAGTATATGGACCAGAGAAAGATGACTCTCCTCGGTTGGGTTCTACATGGAAACATCAAAAAATCAATTGGTGAGGAAACTCTACAGTTCACATGTTTAGTATATGGACCAGAGAAAGATGACTTGGATATACTCCATGATTTGGTTCAAGATCAATGGAAAATTGACAATTTTGGAATGAAATCTATAAACGAGCCAACAGTTTCTAAGGAAGATAAGAGGGCAATTGAAATCTTGGAGAAAACGATTAGAAAAGTCGACAAGACCAAGTACGAAATTGGTCTTCTCTGGAAATCTGAGAATGAAGCACTGCCAGAAAGTAAAATGAATGCACTTGCGAGGCTTAAATGCACAGAGAGGAGAATGGATAAGTCTCCCATATTTGCCAAAGGGTATTGTGATAAAATGACGGAGTACATAAATAAAGGGTATGTTAAAAAATTAACCAATTATGAAGCAAATGAAAAATTTCCCAAAAATTGGTATCTTCCACACTTTGGCGTAGTGAATCCGAATAAACCCAACAAAATCAGAATTGTATTTGATGCCGCAGCAAAATCAAGTGGTTCTAGTCTCAATGATTATCTTTTGTCTGGTCCAGATCTGTTCAATTCTTTGATAGAAATATTACTCAATTTTAGGATTCATAAAATAGCATTTGTTGCCGACATTAAAGAGATGTTCTTGCAAGTGAAAATACGGAAAGAAGACCAATGTGCCCAGCGTTTTCTTTGGAGAGGTATGGATCGAGAACAAGACCCAGATGTCTATGAAATACAGGTAGTGTTTTTTGGATCAACATGTGGCCCTTGTCTAGCTCAAACTTTTAAAAACAGGAATGCTGTGGAACACATGGTAGACTATCCAGAGGCATCAAATGCTATTATCAAGAAACATTATATGGACGACTACTTAGATTCTGCCGGAACTGAAGAAAAAGCAATAAAATTGATTAATGAAGTGATACAAGTCCATAAAAATGGCGGATTCACTATTTGCAATTGGATTTGTAACAATGAAAAGGTTTCGGAAACAATAGATGAAAATTTGAAAGTCATTGGAGGTGAAAATGTGAACGTCAAAGATTCCACAGCCGTCGAAAGAGTCCTCGGTGTGTGGTGGAACCCTAAAGATGATATTTTCACATTTCAAGTTCAATTTCATACCATTGACAAAGATATTCTGGAAGCAAAGAAACGTCCTACAAAGAGAGATGTTCTGAAAGTCATCATGTCTATTTTCGATCCTTTAGGTTTGATTGGTAATTTTACAATTCAAGGAAAAATTATACTTCAAAACATTTGGAGAAGTAAAATAGGTTGGGACGATGAAATCCCGAGTTCTATTGATTTAGATTGGAATGCATGGTTAACAGACCTGAAGAACATCAAGAATTTCAAGATACCAAGGCAATACTTTGCCTGTAACTCTGAGAATGATACAGAATTACACATATTTTGTGATGCATCAGAAAATGCCTATGCTGCAGTGGCCTACTTAAGAAAGAAAAGGGAAAATGGAATGGAAATTTCTTTTTTGTGTTCAAAAACAAGAGTAGCACCACTCAAGCAATTGTCTATTCCTAGACTAGAACTTCAAGCAGCTCTAGCTGGAGCAAGAATGGGTAATTCCATATTATCAAAGATTGAAGTCAAGATTTCGAATACATTCTACTGGAGTGAGTCAAACACGGTATTACATTGGATAAATTCCGAAAATCGGCGACTAAACGTATATGTTGCACATCGAGTCAACGAGATTCAAGAACTCACGAATTCTAAGAACTGGTTTTATGTGCCTTCTAAACAAAATGTAGCTGATGAAGCAACGAAAAGAACATTTGATTTTTTTTCATCTTCTAGTAGGTGGTTAACTGGGCCAAAATTTCTTCTTGACAATCCATTACCAGATTTCTCAAGCAAACAGAAAACAGACCAGTTAGACATACAGAATTTGGAATTGAAAGATAGTAAGTTCGTAGCAGTGATTTCCAAAATCTCACAAAATCAGTTCTCTGAAGCATTACCTGATCCCTTAAGATTTTCTAGATTCAATAGACTTGTTCGAAGTACTGCTTGAATCCTGAGATTTATCAAAAATTGTATAAATAAAAATAAAAAGAAAACTGAGTTGTGTCTTGAAGAAATTGAAGATGCCGAATTCTTGCAATTCAGAAGAGTTCAGCAGGAATCATTCACTGAAGAATTGTCTTTATTGAAGAATGGAAAGGCTGTACCTAAATCAAGTAAACTATTCAAACTTTCATGTTTTTTAGATGGTAATATCATTCGACTAGGAGGAAGACTGGATAATTCATTGCTTTTGAATGAATTTACGAAGAGACCGATCATTTTGGATTCCAAACATGTCATCACCAAATTATTAATTATAAATGAACATGTGAAAAATCTCCATCATGGAAAAGAAGCTGCAATCAACAACCTCAGACAGAAATTTTGGATCATTGGATTAAGACAAGCTGTGAAGCAGGTATGGAAAAATTGTCAATACTGTAAAAACAAACAAAGTACTCCGAATTCTCCACTAATGGGACAGTTGCCATCTTGTAGACTGGAACCAACTATCAGGCCTTTCTACAAGACAGGTGTTGATTATTTCGGTCCTATTTTAGTATCTGTGAAAAGATCACATGAGAAAAGGTATGGAGTCATATTCACATGTATGGTCACTCGTGCTATACACCTGGAAATTTCAAATGATTTAACTACAAATGCATTTATTCATGTTTATCGACAATTTGGACATGGAGAGACCTGTTTGAGAGAAAACTAGCTAGCAGAGAACATAGCTGGTGAGGCGAGCCATGAGATGGAAGCTTGGCGAGGAGTCCGTGGTGCCAGACTCGATCGAATGCCTTGGAGATATCAAGTGCCATGACTAAGGTTTCACCATGTTTTTCAATAGATTGCAGTCATATATGTGAGACGTAAGCGAGCAGGTCACCAGTTGATCTCTCAGGACGGAAGCCATATTGCCCATCGTTGATAATACCTGAATGTTCCAGGTCAAAGGTCTCCACAAAGTGGAGTACAATAAACAGTCACTGTCAGTTCTAGATTGATGGAAAATTGGACATGATATTCTGTGTAATGATACAGTCACAGGAATGATAAATACAGTTAGCAAGTTGTACATTTCTGTTGAACTCTAATAACACTTTTATATGTTATATAACTGGTGGCCCTTCAACGATCATAATGAAGACACTCTGGAGCTGATTGTTAGGTTAACTACATAATTCGAGACTTGCTCCAAAACTTCTATAAGACTGATTTTCACTTTGACATTTGATTTACTTGAATTTAGGGGCAAAAAAATGTCACGACGTAGGTAGGTCAATGCTGTTAGTGACGATCTTGCTGAAATTAAAGCCTGAGGAACCAACAACTTAGTTGAATTCGACACCACCAAATAAACTCAAACCTGAATTTTCTCTAAAAAAAACGGAAGTGAGTAAACTTGTAATAACAATGTCTGGTACCACCATTTCTATCAAGACCACTATATAGATGCTCTTTTGATAGGAAAATCATGTCCGATCCATCGCGACAGCTGCTTCACAAAAACTCGATTATTTCGTGTGAAAATCTACTTTACACCTAACAGCTAAGAAGAAATTCCAACAGCTACGTCTGTACGCTATCCTCCCTATCCTTTCGTGCGTTCCAAAAGATAAAAAAAACACACTTCTCAAATTTGTGTTTATCTATGGTAACCGTTGTTTGATTATTTGAACATTCTGTGAAAAATACTTTGAGTTTTCTTCATTCTGTTATTCTGTTTGAATATTGAAATAGTCTCTCAAATGAAGAAAACCGTCATATTATTATACTATAGAGTCAAAATAATCAAAACACAAAATGATGTTCAGTTCTCATATGAGTAATAAAATAGTAATTCACGTAACAAGTCCAGAAAATACTGTTTTTTTGGACAAGTAGACGAAATTCTGGGCCAAGCCGTAGGCGGGTCCTGGAAGTCTGCGAGTCCAAAAAACCTTTTCGCACGTAATGCGTACACAATTTTTTCGGAAAGCATGTAGAATAACAAATCAATGACACACATTTCCATATTATATTTCTTTGTTGAGTACAATTTCTTCTTTATCAATTCTCATTTGCATCAAATACTGAAATTTGAACAGAATACCTATACCTACTAACTGTCACATTGGAAATCTCGTGTGGACATTTTCAAACTCACTATCGCTGCTGCTTTCGATAGTTTATTGCGATAATTGCAACCAAACTTTCCAAAATCAAAATATTAACTTATTTCATTTCAAAAAGCTGTCAGCCGATATCTCGCTGCTATGGTAATTATCATCTGAATTTATCAAAACCATATCTACCAAGATTTTCATAGTTACAGTGACAACAACGATGTGATAGTTCCCTGACTAGGACGGAAAAATATTATATTCTCAAAGAAAAAGTGTTCGGGAAGTGAGCACTTGATATTGATATCCATCATACAGGACGTGGAAAGAAATTCTGAATTGAAAGACTGAAATAGGCCGATTGAAATCAACTTACTATACGAAAATGTTTTGTTCAGCCGTAAGAGGGCGATGAAGAACAATTTTTTTTGCCTGATATTCTGTAAGTTTTCGAAATCCTGGAGAGCTGCTGCTCTGGAATTCGTAGAACAATTTCAATATAGTGAATGTGCAAGGAAAACATATCGTACCAATTCAATCAATCTACAGGGAGTTAGGTATTTCGCATTCTCTTCGATGAAAATTAATGTTACTTTCTTTGGAGTACGGCACTGAACAAATTTAGTTTCTTCGATGAATGAATCAATTATTTCAGTTTTTTATAATTGCAGTGTTCTCATTAGTTTTCTTGGTTTCCGAGATATCTTACAGAATTGATAATGGTGATCCTCCATATTTGTTTATGATTATGACGATTATCAAGTTTTGCAAGTGTTTTTGAGTTCAGTTATTTACCACAATATTCATGTTTATGAACTACTTCAACATGAATGATGATGATGTTGTTTGTCATCATCAAATTTATTTATTTTTTCTCGAATAAAGTTTTTCACCAGAAATCCTGTACTGAAATTTGTGAGATCATTGATTTTGTCATTCTTTGAATCATCAAAAATTGGTCAGTGCCGTACTCCAAGAAAGTTACATAAATTTTTATCGAAGAGAATGCGAAATACCTAACTCCCTGTATACATTGATATTATTAATTGAATTGGTACATGTTTTCCATGTATATCCACATATTCACAGAGCAGTACCTCCCAAATATTTCGAAATATTGAAGAAAATGTGTGGAAATAAAATTGTTCATCGCCATCTCACGGCCCAACGATGAATTTTAGTATGGAGGTAACTTATGACCTCGAAAATAACTGTAAAACCGAAAAATGGGTGCACGCACAGTATTACAAATACCATTGTGCACCTAAAAATATTAGCAATAATGAAATGCTTAGTCTGTTATGATGATGTTTAATTAATAGATGTAAGAATAGCCCTAGTTGTCTGTGATAACTTGAAACTTCAACTGTATAACTATAGCATAAATAACATTAGTATTATCTCAGAAACCTTGTAACTTGTACCTGCTAATAAATATTATTATTATAATATTATTATTATTTAATTTCAATCGGCCTATTTTGGTCTCTAGTTTACCCTGTAAAATTCATGATATGTTGTTATGGTACTATTAAATAAGTGATATGAAAGGGGGATACTTGGTATTGTTTGAAACCCGATAAATAGGTAGGTACCTGATAACCATAGATATATTTGCCATTTTGCTTGTTTTCAGCACGATAGTCTCCTCCCAATGTTTTCAAAATTATTATTATTTAACAAACACAACTATTAGACTAATTAACTCAACAACCTCTAGAATAGCAATAAATTTTGAATAAAATAAATCCACAGTGAGGTTTATCGAAATATCAAGAGGTAGCATTTGATGTTTTTAGCGAATTTAATACCTATTTTGAAAACCAGGATTTGATTTGTAAAGATGTGTTTCATGGTTTTGCAGTGAATGACAAGAAGAAAATGGCCTGTAATCCTGACATATCTGCATAAATGAGAAGGAAGCTAGAAAGAATATGTGGAAATAATCTTAGAGTTGCATGAGGTAGGTCGAAAAATCCAAAACTATTTTGACATATTGACTGTGGGTTTTATTGGTATAATGATGTTAGTACAGGAGAATGGAAAATATCCTATGGTATACTAACATAGGAGCACTTGAACTTTCGTATTTGTTTAGCATATTTTTGAACACTTGACACGTGGTGTGAACAACTTTGATAATTATTTTCGAATAGTGATCGAATTAACAATAATTGTAGCTTTTGGATGCGGCGTTCAAATGAAAAATCAGGACATTTTTTCAAAAGTTATGACGACTTGGGAATTGTTAAGAATTCTGGCCCACTTTTATTCCTTTGCTATTCTGTCCGTAGAAGAGATTAGGTAACGCAAAGGATGAATCACTGATTATAATAGATATAGTTACTGAGAATCTCATCAACTGTATATTTTGCTAATCAATTCTTCAAGACCTGTATACATAGATCTTTATTAGCAATAAACTCACCTCTTGCAGATATACAAAGTTCGTGATTCCAGATAAGGCATTGAATATATATCGATGTCCAAGAATGATCCACAACATTTGTATAACTTTCAGTCCATTGAGGGCACCTAAACGATTATCTGCTATGTCTGGTGATGAAAAAAGCTGCTTTCCATTCCTTAATACCGAGAAAGCTACCAATATGTTATCATCTCCTACAAAATAGAGGATGTTTCCATGAAGAGGTCAGGCATGATTTTAACCCTGAAATGCATTATTTTTTTGGATTTTGTCGCCAAATATGTCTGAAGCGCATTTCTATTCCAGAACGAGTGAAAATCATCGAGAAAAATTGAAAAATACAAATTTCATTTCAATATTGTTGTCTCAAAGATATCTGATTGTTGCATACGTGCATATGTGAATTTTGAATTCGATAGCGGAAAGCGAATTTTTAAAAAACAACGAGTAACTATGATGAACTTTATTCAAGAGATGAACAATTGAGAAAAAGCCGGCAAATAATGAATGCAACTGGTTTTATTAAACAAATGTGCTGAGTCGGGTGCATCTCTGATGCTGGTGGAGAGGGTACACGTGGCTTCCCATAACTCCTCCGCCCTTAGAGTGAAATCTGGGGGTTGACAACAGGTTTCCTTGCTAGGGTGCTGTCTGACTGGTCGGCATTACCCTGTATATACTGCGTTCTGGATTGGATGAATCTTCGATAGTAGAAGTATGCGACCGCTGCTACTGCGATGGCCATGAAGAGATAGATGACTATGGTCCAAACACTTATGCCAAAATGGATTTTCTCTTTTGACATATTTCTGATTCTTTGGTGCTGATGGTCCAAGGATGCGGCAATGTGTTTTACTTCGTCGAGGCTAATGCTGTCTAATTTCAGGGGTTGAAATTCTTCAAGAGTATTCTTGATCACTGGAAGATTTATGTCTAGTTTTGGTAGTTCAATGTTCTTGTAGACACTACGCGAGTTTTGATAGTTTCTGATATGAATGTCCTCAATATCTAGAACACACTGTGAATAAAGTTCCAAAATAAATGTTCCTTTAATAGGTATATATTGTCCGTTTGGGATCCACACTTTTGCTTGACCAGTGTAGTTTTTGGTGAAACTACAATCCACTTATTATCTTCAAGTTTCTGCAGTTTTATTGACTTTATGTCAACAGGGATCGGTTGGCAGCTAGTGATGTTGTTTGAATATTTCAGCATCTGAATTTCGCATGGGGCATCTTCTTTTATCTTGACAGGGCTTGATTCGTGGCATAAAAATTGTTCAGCTGAGACTTCTTGACATTTTTGATCGAAGAACATGTAATTTTGCTCATTTAGGATGAGGAACTTCGATTGGGGTATAATAGTTTGATACATCTTATTATGGAAAGTTGGTAATGGATAGAGGTGGAAATAATTGTAATTTTCATTCTCAACAATTGGGACTTCTATAATGAAAATAATTTGATTGCCTTTTGAATAGCACTTGATTTCTATCACTCTCTCATAAATAAGAATATTTTCTATAGTTGGCTCGAAAGGTAATTTATTCATTTTTAGAACAGGGTTGATCAGTTTCATTTCATTCAAAAGTTCAATTGGTTCTACCATTGAGTTATGGAATGTGTTCAATTTTGAAAACGTTATGGCAATTTCAATTTTCTCAAGTATATCGTACATTTCCTGAAAAGACATAATAATTTGTGATACCAAGGTATGGAATAAAAAGTGATTGTAAGAATTTGTATATTGAATCTTTGTGTCATTCAAGACTTTTTGTATCTGTATGATCTTGGTTTGTAAAGTTTTCTGATTATCAGCCAAAATTTGAGTATTATTTTTGAATATATTAATTGATTTTTGCAAAAGTGTAATCTGTTCATCAACTAACGTTTTGATTTCCATTTGATTGTCAGATAATGCCTCAATTGCTTTGTCAAATTTTTCTGCATCACTTTGGTCTAAATTGCCTGTTATTGATTTGATTATTGATCCTAATCCATCTATTAGTCCGCGTTTAGTTCTGGTTCTATCGTTATTTGAAATAGGGTTCAATTGATCAATTTGGTTCGTTATTCTCTTTTCTAGTGAAAATGCCAAGTTATATAAGTTATAGAATTCTTTTCTGTCAGTTTTTGAACTAAAATTACTCTCAATTGCATCTTTGATTACTTGAAATTTTGATCGAAGTACTCTAAATTCTTCAACTACGTTACTGATATCATATATCTGTATGAAAGACCAATAGTCGACTTTATTTTTAGCGTTTCCTAGTTTCAATGTCAATAGTCCGGGATTGTCAGCAAGGTCATGAAATGTCGGGTAGGTCAATTCTCCGTTTATGTGGAATTCTGTGACGTAGAGGCACGTGGCGAATCTGTAACAATAGGAGGCTTTTTTAATTCCTTGATATGAATAATTTCATTTTTCTTGCTATGCTTACTAAGGATTTCTACTCGATTTCTGTCTAAGATTTTTGTTATCTCGAACGGTCCCAGGAATTTATTATTCTTCTTATTGCGGTTTTGAGAATTTTGTTTATAAACGATTTGTCCTACTACGAAATCTGGATTAGTGTCACCTTGAGTATTTAATTTTGAAATGATTTTCTGTTTGTTTGCTTCTAGAGTCTCTTTTAGATTTGAATAAACGTGTTCTAATTTCTTTTTATGATTTTCGGCATAGTCCGTAAAAAATGAATTTGGAAGAAATATTTCATTAGGGTTTCTTGAATGGGTATGGCCAAAGGTTAGTTCAAATGGAGTATAGTTTGTTGCGCTATGTATTGAGTTATTGTATCCAATAATAGCGTAATCCATTAAATTGTCTTGTTCTTCGGGATACATTTCTTTGAGGATTCTAAGATGTTCAATAATTGTTGAATGGAATCTTTCAACTATACTGTTTGATTCGTGATGAGCTGTTGTTGTGAAATGAATTTTGATCTTGTGTAGATTCAGTATTTCTTTGACCGTTTCGTTATTGAATTCAGTGCCATTATCAATTATACATTTTTCAGGAATTCCAAAAGATGAAAAATACTTGATTAGGGCATTACTAACATTTATAGCGGTTTTTCCAGCTATTTGAAATGCTTGCGCGAATTTTGTGAATGAATCTACTAGTGTTAAATAGTTTTTATTATCATAAAAGAAGAGGTCTATATGAACTATCTGAAAAGGCTTAGAAGGTGTTTCTGTTATCATTAGTGGAGTATATGGTTTTTTCCTAGCGTATTTCGTGCGTTGACAAATTTCGCATGAATTTATGAATTTTGTGACCGATTCTTTAATTCCTATCCAATAGTAATTCTTCTTGATTTTTTCCAAGGTTTCGGATATACCTCTATGGTTAGTTTTGCTTTCGTGGTGATTTTTGAGAATTGCAATTTGTTCGTCTTTGTCTTGTACGGTGTTCACTCTTCGTGTGCATTTAATTAATTTTGGTCCTCGTTCTGAGAATTTCTCAATGTAGACTTTATTGAAAGATTGATATAGTTTATCTGTATGGAAGTGCATACAGTATGTCTTGCCAGAAATGGTGTAGTCTCTTAAAAATTCTAGAATCAATGTGTCATTATCTGTTTCTGGGATTTCGATTGTCACGATTTTATGGTGTTCATAGTTTTCTTGTGAAACTTTGAGTCTAGGGTAAATTTGAGGAAATACTAATATTTGGTTTACTTTATTGTTAATTATTTCGTCTAAAATTTTTATGCCATTGTTAGTAGTTTCATTGAAGGTCGAATGTTGTGTTGATGTACCAGTGTCGTCGTTAGTGATTTTGTCAGGGGGTTGAACAGGAGGCTGGACTTGTATGTCTGAAATGACTTGTATTTTTGGTGTCACGATCTTGTCATGTTCGGGAGGTTTGTTTTTCGGTGGTTCAAAGTATTGGGATAGATTTCGGAGGTATTCGAGGGTCTCTGAGACTATGTCACCAGGGTTATTGATCACTGATTCGTCGTCTAAAGCATTTATGGTAATTCTCGAAAGAGCGTCTGCGTTAGTATTTTGTTTTCCGTTTTTGTATACAATGTCGTAGTCGAATTCTTCTAATTTCAGTCTCCAGCGAATTAATTTCGAATTTGGTTCTTTGATGTTGAAAATCCAAACTAATGGTCGGTGATCTGTATAAATAGTGAATTTTCTACCAAATAAGTATGGTCTGAAGTATTTACAGGCCCATACAATAGCAAGAAGTTCTTTTTCTATAGTGCTATATCGTTGTTCAGTTTCGTTTAGTGTTCGTGAAGCGAATGCTATAGGTTTGTCAGATCCGATTTGTCCGATTTGAAAGTACTGCTCCTAGGGCAATATTAGATGCGTCCGTAGTTAAAATGAATTTTCTTGAAAAGTCGGGATATTGCAAAATTGGTGAATTTGAAATGAGATTTTTACAAGTATTGAAGGCAGATATAAAATTTTGATCATGAACAACTTTGTGATTCTTTTTCAAACATTGAGTTAGAGGTTTCGTGATTTTAGCGAAGTCTCTAATGAATTTACGGTAATAACCTACTAGTCCAAGAAAGCTTCTTTCGGCGTCGTAGGAATTGGAAATTTTTTGATTGCTGAAATTTTCTCAGGGTTCGGCTTGACGCCGTCTGGAGTTATAACGTGTCCTAAATAATTTACTTCTTTCCGAAGGAATTCTGACTTGTCAAGTTGTACTTTAAAATTTGATTGTCGAAGTCTGTCAAAAATATTTCTCAGTCTCTCAATATGTTCTTGAAGAGATGTACTGAATATGACAATGTCGTCTAGGTATACCAAGCATGTCTCATTTTGAAGTCCTCTTAGGATATTATCCATAACACGTTGGAACGTACTTGGAGCATTTTTGAGTCCGAAAGGCATTCTTTTGAATTCATAATGCCCGTTTTCAGTCGAGAAAGCTGTCTTTTGTACGTCATTCGGGTTCATCTCAATTTGATGAAACCCATTAGCTAAGTCCAGTGTTGTGAAGTATTGACTTTTTCCGAGTTTGTCTAATATGTCCGTTATGTTTGGTAGGGGGTATTTGTCATCTATAGTTTTTTCGTTCAATTTACGATAGTCAATTACTAGTCGCCATTTTCGTTGTCCTGAAGCGTCAAGTTTTTTTGGGACTATCCAAATTGGGCTTGACCAAGGAGATGTAGAGTTTTGAATTATGCCTTGATCTAACATTTTATTAATCTGACTTTTTACTTCGGTTCTATGGATTTCGGGATATCTGTATGTCTTTGTGAAAATTGGTGATTCGTCAGTCAAGTTAATTTTGTGTTGGATATTGTTGGTAAAGGTCAGGGGTATTTTGTCACAATAAAAGATGTCACGGTATTCTAAACATAAATTTCGGATAGCTTGTCTTTCTTCATTATTACAGTGATCAAGACGAAGGTTCTTCAAATTAGATTTTAGAACATTATCTTGTTCTTGGTCCAAATAATCATCGGTTTCCATTTTTTCAATAAAATTGAGTTCACAAATATTCAAAATTTCGATATTGAAAGGGTTATTGATTTTGATTTTCACTGATTCAGAACTTGAATTTGATATTGATGTGATCGCAAAATAGTTTTCGATATTTACAACTGCGCGGGGAGATTCTATTTGTTTATCAAAATGTATATAGTCCAGGTATCCTATGCCTTTTTCGTGGTTGACTGGTATTTTAACGATCTTACTAGTTCTTGCAGGAATATCTAAAATGTAATTGTTCAATTGAAGTAATTGCGTTAATTCCTCAGATTCGTAAATTATAGGAATTTTGACATATGGAGTTGTTATTGATTTTGATTGAATATTTACTGAAGCATGTAATTGTTTCAATAGGTCTATGCCAATCAGGCCATCATATTTTTGACTAAAATTGAATAGATAGAATTTATGTGATTCATTTACTTTGAAAACTTTAAAAACAGGGATTATCATAACTTCGTTGTGGTAACTGATGTTATGAGCCGTTTGTATATTGAAATCTTCATTGAAAATAAAATGTCTGTAAAATTTGTAAGCTAAATTTGGATTCATAAGGCTTCTTGTACTACCAGTGTCAATCAGGAAATTAGCATTTAGTTCAGGAATGAAAATGTATGGTAAATTTGCTTTTACTAGATTTATGTTTAAAATCATGTTTGAGTCTCTGGGTATCGATCTACTTGAAAATTTACTTGGTCATAATTCGGTGATGAAAAATTCTGATGTACTTGTTGATTTGTTTCTTCACTTGGAAGATTGTTATACTGTGAATAATCGGGATCGGATTGGTCGTTACAGTAACCGTTTTGATCATAGTCGTAGTAATCATTGTCAAAATTTTCTTCTGGTGTGTTTGTGTTCTCGAAAGGATTATCGAATTCTTCAATGTCTTGCGCGTAAAGTTGAGTATTAGTAAATGGTTTTTGGATTTGAGTAAAACGGGTATTTCCAGATGATGTATCCATTGGTTCAGGTTGGAATGTTCTTCTGGTTATTTGACTTTGAGGTTGATTGCGAGTCATTTGACTATTATTAGGTCTGAATTGATTTTGACTATTTTGAAAGGGTTGTCTTTGAAAATTATTCTGCATTTGTGGTCTCTGAAAATTGTTTTGGAATGAGGGTGATTGAAAATTATTTTGATATGGTGGTCTTTGGAAAGAATTTTGGAATGGTGGTCTTTGGAAGGTATTTTGAAATGGGGGTCTCTGAATATTATTTTGGAAAGGTCTTTGGAAATTAGGTGATTGTGTTGTTCGTGGGTTTTGTCTATTATTCATCGGAGTAAGTCTCTGTCCGGGTCTATACATGTTTTGTGTATTAATAGAATTACTTTTTGATGCACTGTATAGAAAATTTTCCTCTTCAATTACTAAAGACATGGCTTTTTCCAAGCTATCTGGATTGCGAAGCCGTATATTATTTTGCAATTGACTAGGAAGTCCTCTAATAAACGTTTTGAGTGCTAAATCGTCATAACTTTTGATTCTGATGCTTTTCTCTGTCATAGATAGATTTTCTGAATTTACTTTAGATATCAAAAGGCTTCTAGAATCCTGGCAACGCATACCAAAGTTATAGGGAGATTCGTTTCTGAAAGGACTCAAAGCAATTAAGTCTTGAACTAGACAATCAATGTTTCTTTGATCTTCGAAACTAAGTTTTAAAGCATTTTCGATTTCTGTCCAGGTTTTTAATTCTGTACGTGAACCTATCAAACTGAGAGCTCTGCCTGTTAGTTTTCCAAGAAGTGCTCGTATGATGTATGTATTTAGTTGTGGGTTATTATCACTTCTGAAATTATCAATTAAATTGTCGCAACTACCTAGGAAGATTCCTAATGTATGCGGATTTCCATCAAAATTTGGAATTGCATCTACAAAAAGTCTCAAAAGAGTATAGTTCACATCTGATGGAGGTGCCATCTCGTGTATAGTTTCTAACTTTGAACTCAGTGGATTGAATGAATTTTTCAATAACTCAGTTAATTGGTCGATATCTGTAGCATCTACCATTAAATGTCACAAAAATTGAAAATGAATTCACAATTATTGGGGTTATTGGGAATGGTTGATATGGATATGAGCAAAATCACTTACAGTAGAATTGCTGTCTTCATTTTTCTCGTTTCTTCTTAATCCTAACTTATGCTAACTGGTTTCGGCGATGTGGTCCTCTGCCAGGGTTCCCAAATTTTCGGCGATGTGGTCCTCCAATTCGGGCTGGTGTTGGCGATGTGGTCCTTCACCAGGCTTCTTGATGCTTTGGCGATGTGGTCCTCCGCTTCAAGTGTAGTTTCTCGAGTTTTTCAGTCTTTTCGCGAATCCACTATTTTTTGCCGTTAAACTGTTGATACAGACCGGTAAAAACGCGATTTTTGTCGTCAAAACCGTTGGGCAAATCCTACCGACTGCGCCAATTTTGAATTCGATAGCGGAAAGCGAATTTTTAAAAAACAACGAGTAACTATGATGAACTTTATTCAAGAGATGAACAATTGAGAAAAAGCCGGCAAATAATGAATGCAACTGGTTTTATTAAACAAATGTGCTGAGTCGGGTGCATCTCTGATGCTGGTGGAGAGGGTACACGTGGCTTCCCATAACTTGTGCAACATCTTACGTGGTACGTTATTGAAAAATCTATAATAAGAACAAGAACCGGGTAACTCCATTTCATGCCGAAATTGGGTTATTGTATTCAACATAATATAAATTTTTTTCTTGCGCATCTTTTGGTGCAAGAATCAAGCGAATCCAACAATTTCCTATTAAGTTAACACGGGAAAGGATTTCCAGATGAGCCATTGAGGTGCAAGAGTCGGGCAACTCCAGACATTTGTATCTTATAATGAGTGAAATAATCAGATAAGGAAATTTTTTTTGTCAGATTTTGCAGTTTCAATAATAATACTAAACCCATAGGAAAAATTCCATATCATAGCCAACTAACATGAAGTTGAAGGAGGTATTGGTGTTGGAAAAAGGAGAAAAACTAAATTTTTTTAAAATAGTGTGCATACAAATTATATTGTAAAAACATTGTTGTGAATTATGGTACTAACATGCTATTATTTCATTATCCATAGCACCCTATAGTATTTAAATGCATGTACAATTTCTGATTTCTCCATCATTCTCACAACGACGTGATTCTTCCATTATAACAACAAAATCGTACGTACCAGAAAAAAATACTTTGTAATAAAAACTGAAAAAAATTGGATGTACATACTTCCGGTCAAACCGGAAGTATCATGCTATGTCTGTACTACTCTGTACTAGCAAAACCATGCACTCATGCAGTCAAATCGATGTTCAAAATTCGGGAATTCCGTTCAAAATAGCAACGAAGATACAGGGGGGTAAATTGGTTCCGAGTCACCCATGTAGTTATTTCAAAAATACCTCGTATTTACCTTTCGTAGAGTGATGTATCATCATATCATAGCAAGTACTTATCAACAGCAAGGCGGTATATGCACAAAAGAATGATCTGAAAATTAGAATAGATTAGCAGAGCAAGTCTATACCGGGTGTCCACGTACAATCTCGGTGGTCGAGAGCGTGAAGGCGCTGAGTTCGTATGGGGTCTCCCACCGAGACATAGGTTCGAATCCTAGTTAGGCCATGGATGTTTGTGTTTGTATGTATACCTAACCCCGCACAAGTTTCGACTTATGGGACGTTTGGTCCTAGTGCTGGGACCAACGAGGTATGCAATTGCAAAAAAAAATGTGGAAAAAAGCTCTATAACTCCATTGTTATTAGAGATTGAAACAATCTGTTTGGAGATATTGAACTGTATCATGAGGTCAACAAATTATTTTGATATCTACAGGATGTTTTTTGAACGCGCGGGGCTACAAGAATTATAATAATAATAAATCGACTTTATTTATAAAGATTTGATGAAAACATATACATTTGTAATGATCATCAAGGAGCGAAATTTAGCCAGGCTACTCTTTCATCTAACCCCATAATGATCTGCATAAAAGTTAGCAGGTAACAACAGATTATGTAATAATTACATGGTTACATTACATGATTACAGTCCTTTACATCTTCAAATCCTTCCATTTACAACAGAATACTTATCTATTCAGATCGGTATAGGTCCGCTAAGAGATTATGCTTGAAAGTAGACTTAGTAAGGTTCATCATAGTTTAAAGTAATGATTTGATCAATTTAACTGCATTGTAAGTGAATCCTTTCTTTACAGGTTGTTTCACAGGTAAAGGGAAATATTTCAATGGTAGATAGGGGTCACCAAGGTGGATATGAAAATACCATAATTGATAGGTCTTAGAGTCTTCATAACGGAGATACAGGGCGATTTATCGATTTCGAATAATTATTTATTCGTCTAAATGTATTGCCCTACCCAGTATATTTTTCTCAAATTTGGGATGTTAAATTCATTCACCTATCGGGTGGAGTGAAAATCCAGGTTCGCCGTCAGGAAAAATTTACATTTTTTCGAAATATTAAAATAACACACTGTATATATTTAATAATTGACACAGTACATCGAAAGAATTATGAAGAGGAGGATAAACTGAATTGGGTTTGATACTTTCTGTTTTCCTGCCACCAATTCTCATCGTAACAATCATAGACAGAAAGTTGAAAGTATGTCAGTTTGAAGAGTATTGAAATTATGAAACCAGTGTCAATTATGATTATTCGATATATTTTAGTCAAAAAATCGCTCGAAAGAACTTATTAAGTCTCACGCAGTCTTTATAACGGAGGTACAGCGTGAATTATCGGTTTTGAATAATCATTAAACTACCCAGTAACATTTTCTCAAATTTGGTATGTAACTTACTTGGGACGATGGATTCATCAACCTATCAGGCGGAGAAGCTGAACCTGTATTTCCATTCTGCCTGATAGGTCAATGAATTCATCGTCCCAAGTAAGCTCAATACCAAATTTGACAAAATATTACTGCGATGGGTAATTATTTAATACTTATATGGACGAGTGAATAATTATTCGAAACCGATAATTCACCCTGTATCTCTGTTATAAAGACTGTGAGACTTAGTAAGTTCTTCCGAACGATCAAACAACAAGAATATATCAAATAATCATAATTGAAAGTGGTTTCATAATTTTAATTTTCTTCAAATTGACATACTTTTAGCTCTCTGTTTATGATTGTTTATGATTGTGACGATGAGAATTGGTGGCGGGAAAACAAAAAGCATCAAATTCAGTTCAGCTTTTCCTCCTCCTCACGATTTCATTAAAACTCTGTCAATTATCACATACAGTGTGTTATTTGAATATTTCGAATAAATGTAAATGTTTCCTGAAGCCGAACCTGAATTTTCACTCCGCCCAATAGGTCAATGAATTCAACGTCCCAAGTATAAGCTCCATACAAAATTTTTGAAATATATACTGATGGGTAGTTTAATACTTATAGACGAATGAATAATCATTCGAAATCGATAAATCGCCCTGTATCTTCGTTATGAAGACTGTAAGACCTATCAAATATGGAACACCCTGTATTTTTTACATCTTTCGATTCATCATCATCTTTTCCAGTAATCCATGTCTTGTTTCCACTATTATTATGCGGCGCTGCCAAGTTAATTGCGCCTGCTGATCTTCATTTTCTTAATTTCTATCCCAAAAAACTTCGATGATACTTCGACTACCTCTTCAATGAAGTAACTATCAAGAGTTATCTTACAGGATGGGTTAAAATAAACAACGAATATTAACCTTCTCGAATGGTCGTAACGTTGTATTGATTTCAAAAGGGACATCCTGCATATTCCAGTAGAAATGCATTCCTTATTTTATTTTCTTTCATCTGATATCATGATCGTAGATCGAAAGTTTTCAGTTTTCGAAAAATTCACATAATTTCATTTTCAAATTGATAATAGCAATAAGTATCCCAAAAATATCGTAGGTAATAACAGAATAACACTTCAATATATCGACGAAATGATATGATTTATATCGATATATTGAGATCGTCCACCAAAACATATATATTTATTTACAGAATTATTACATCAACTCAATTGATAAAATCACGGGTTGATGTTAGTTGACCGAAAGTCAATTCGTCGAAGTCAATTCGTCGAAAGTCAATTGGCCGAATACGCCAATTCGCCGAATACGTCAGTTGGACTAAATTTGGTAAATTCGTCGAATTTCATAATTATGTCACCTGATTGTCAAGTGGATAGTCTTGAATGCAGAATGGCGTGTTTCATGCAAACTGAAAAATTGAAAAAGAAGCTATACTTCGAAGGCTATATGTATGTACGAGATTCAGAAAGGAATGAAAAAACTTATTGGAGATGTGACTTTAAGAAAACTTGCAAAGGGCCTCTCCCAACATCGAATGATTTCGTTTTACCCGATGAATACAAAACAACTTCGAGGGGTGATGATTTCCTAGTGCAGGATTTTAGAGGAAATGGCGAGAGGATATTGATTTTTGCAATACGAAAAAATTTTGAAGTACTTCAAAAAGCTCATGTATGGTTTGCAGACGGAACTTTCAAGGTAGTACTGAACATTTTCAAACAGCTTTATACGATTCATGCATATGTGATGGGATTGTTTGTCCCATTGATGTACGCACTTTTATCCAATAAAAAGAAACAAACATACATGACTATGTTAGATATTTCGAAGCAACAAGCTGATTTTCCGAATCTACAATCTATCATATGTGATTTTGTCGGAGCAATGAATGCTTTCGATGTATCATTTACGAATATTAATATTCGAGGATGTTTGTTCCATCTTCGCCAGAATGTTTAAAAGTCAAAATGATGACGGCTCTGGCTTTCGTTCCATGTGAACATGTTATAAGATATTTCGAATGTCTTTCCGAAGTTTTTCCTCCAGAACCTTTCGCAGTTTCAGACTACTTCGAGGATACATATATAGGTCGTTTACGAGGAAGACGACGTGGAAAACCAATTTTTGCCATTGATGTTTGGAAAGTATATGAAAGAGTCAAGAATGATCTGCCTAGATCGAATAATGCTATAGAAGCATGGCATAGAAGATTTGGAAGTTTGATTTCTTGTAGTCATCCTTCCATATGGTATATACTGAATGATAAGAAAAGAACAACAATATTTTGAACGTAAAATAGAACAGACGTTTGCTGGAAATGACGAGAAACGTATGAAAATATATGTCGATCTAGACAAGAGAGTCAAATCTGTTGTAGATGAGTTTGAAAATACTGAACCTGTCGATTACTTGAGAAGTATTGCTCATAATCTCAAATAATGTATTATTGATTGCTATTTATAGAAATAATAGAATGTATCGAATCGTTGAATGATTAAAAAATAAAGTGTAACAAAACTGGCATGTTCATTAATTTTCTAATATTTCCCATAATGTTATAGAAGATGCATCAGTTCAAGGCTAGTGATGGGGATTTTACTAAGGTTCTTGACTCTTCTTCTCACTTCAGGGATGAAACAAGAAAGGAGACTCAACACTGACGGAAGTAATAATGGAAACCCGAATAATATCTTTGCTTATTCAAGAATCGAGTGAGAAATATGGATTCCCCAAAAAAAAATCGGCCAATTTAGTCCAACTGACGTATTCGGCCAATTGGCGTATTCGGCCAATTGACTTTCGACGAATTGACTTCGACGAATTGACTTTCGACGAATAGACTTTCGGTCAACTAACATCAACCCTAAAATCACAAGTGATTATCAAAATTATGTGTCATTACTGACTCACCAAAAACTTGGATCCATATTGTTCATCAATTGTCACAAAAGTCAAAAGTCTGATTTAGCAGAATAACATATAACATGCTTACTACATGAACATTACAGCAATGATCAATGATGGCATGAAAGAGGAAATTCGAAAAAAAAAGGTCTATATCTGGAGTAATACAGACTACTGACACAATAAACGAAAGAAATCAGATGGAAGAGAATGTGAATAGGAATGCATCTCCGGTGATATATACAGGGTGTTCCACTTGAAACAACAAAGCTATGATCATTTGAAATAGTCAACATTAGCATTCCATTATAATTGATTCTGTGAGATAACTCTCAATTATATGATTTCATTAAGTATCATCGAAGTTCGCGCATAATTTTCGATCAACATTTCGAAAACAAAAAATGAGGCATGTTGTTATAGACAATATAACGACATTTAAAAAAGTCATAATTCATGTGTAACCCTGCGCTCACAGAATCTCCTGTAGAGGTCGAAATAATTTTGATTCGTAGACTGTATGCCCAATAAGATTTTGTCTATATCTCATCACACTACAGCTATAAAGATTTTCCACACTACGAGGACATTCGGTATATGAATAGGCAAGAACACTAATGCGTAAATTCAATTTTGATGTGCATATACAGGGTGTCCCGTCTTATCTTATCTTATCATGTCGGAAAATTGATATCATTCATCAGGAATTCTTCAGGGTGAGTCAGAATAAGAGTTATGTTCCTGAAACCGGACCTGTCTATGGAGACAATGCGATGACATCCAGAATGCAGAGTCAGCTTCCTACCGGACTTTATCTTTCTATTTTTGCTGAATATTTTCATACCATGAATTATCTTCTAAATCATAATATAAAAAGGAAATATATATTCTATTGAACATTCCATTTTTGTCACTTGTAGCCTGCATTTTCAACTTCATTAAAAACGCATCGAGAAAAGACAATCTTTTATTGTGTGTTGAGTGAATGTTGAGAAAGAGTTATTCAATACAAAATTGGTTTCAAAACTACGAAGGTGCTTCTACGAACCACAACTGCTAGGGGCACAAACGTAACTTAAGACCGACAAACTGCGTATACGGATCAGGATTCCTTACCCTGTGTCAGAAGTACGGAAGAAATCAAGGTTGATTTCTTCGGAACCCCTGGAGTAAAAAAAAGTAACTTGGTATATTATTCCAGATTATAATCAATGTAATCACATGGAGTTTCCAATTATGGGTTTTGGTTTTCCGTGACGTAGTTACGGTTGTATGTCGCCACATTTTCCTTCTGAATTTTTCTTAGACAGATGGAATGTCAAATTGTTGTGTGACATTAGTTGCGTTTTATTTACCCGATTCCTCTATCGGAATTAGAGTCACTGGATGTTATTAGTTTGATAAGAGTTCGGACACAGAAATGACAACGGTTAGAGTTTTTGAATGTTTATATTTATCAAGTTACACACCTTGCATTGTGACATGAGCACCATAGTCGTCTCGCGCTTTTTCAATCAAAGCTGTTTGAGTTTGACAATACATTTTATAAACGTCAGAATTGAAATAAAATTTCATAATTATACATTCGAGATGAAATCAGCTATGGAAATCACTTGCTGTGTAATGAATTGTGCCAATTCTGAAAAAAATGGATATCATTTATTCAATTTTCCGAAACAAATATCAACCATTCGCTTATGGAAGGAAGATATGAAATGGCCTGGGTTCAAAATCAATTTGAAGACGAGCGAAATTTGTGAGGTACTCATTGAAATTCACTTTCTATAACTGATTAGAATGAAACTATATTTTGGGCCCATTTTCAAACAGATGATTTCAAAATCTGTTGTTCCATCAATTTACAAAGCAGACGATTTCAAGAACAAAATTCCATTATTATCATCACACAAAATACAAAACAAAATAAAAAAAGGGGAAATTATCGCAAAATTACATAATGAAATTGAGAATTTGAAAACGAAACTAAGAAGAGCAAGTCAACTACAAAGTGATATATTATTGAATGGCGTTTTTGGTGCCGACCAAATTCAAAATTCAACAGTGAAAAGTGAATAGATATTCATGTATCAAGGGAACTATTATAAGGGCCTTAATAACGCTAGAGGTTATCGTTTTGGATTTCATATATCGATCCATGTTACTCAGCTCCTAGGGCGCTAAGTGAAGTTGCTGAGAACTTTACAAAACCAAGTATTTGGTAGGTCTAGTCGAAATAACTTACTTTTTTCCTATCAAATGTTCATCGAAAAATCATTTGTTTTCTGTATTTCAACAACCTGTATCTCCGAAATGAAGCAATTTCGGACACAAGCTTATATAGACTTTATTTCTTATAATTGTCTCAGGAATACTTCACTTGAAAGTACTGCATATTGAGAATACCTATACCTATAATTTAATATACATAACTTCATGTTTCATACTTATCACTGGAGTACAGTTTCACATACAATAAGGAATTATAGCTATAAGTTTATCCATATGTGTTTATTTTCTAATATTGAAATATTGTTACATGCATTCTTTTCATTTAACAGTTATTCTGCTATAATTTGAAGTGGGTGTTTGTACCCTATACCCATTGTCCATCTACGGCTATGATTGATTTGACAGAAAATTTAACCTCTAAAATCGTATTTGACAATAAGGCGCTACTAGGGAAATTGAACTTAAACCATTGTATTATAGAAAATAGAAAAGGACAAAAGTTCAGCTGTGTCCGAACTCTTATCAAACTAATACTATCCAGTGACTCTAACCGGAATCACTTAGATGTGTCGTTTTATTTACAACTTTTCCGATTCCGGTTGCTTCTCAATCCGTCTCACTACAAGGAATGACGTGGAATGACTGTTGACATTTGTCAAAAAATTATATTGCATTGACGAAAAACTAAACACTAAGACAGGTTTCATATATTCATTCCCATATAAAATTGATTCTCTCGATCTCAGAAGAGAGTTTCTCTAATCACCACCATCACTGCTCCAAATATTCCTTGATTGATTTTCTAGATTCATGAATTTGAAATTATTTGGAGCCACAAAATATGAATATAACCTCTTATGTGAATTCTCCCATGCAAGGTCATGAAGTTTCTCGTTTCATTTGTACTCGTCATCCTGTTTCCACCACCGCTACCAGAATAGAATAAATAAAATGCAACTATTGGTTCTGCTTATTGATACTTCACCTAAGAGTAATGACATTCCACATGCCTAAATATAGCGGTTCCAGAGATATTGACGAAAATCAAGACATATTTCTTGATGTGATATTGAGTTGAGACCTAATTTTCTGCGTGCATAACGCTGAATTTTTACTAGATAACTGAAAATGCACCAACAGCCTGAACATTCTTTGAACCTTTGAACATTGGAAACAGTAGGTACGAGCACGGGTTAGTCAGAAGTAGGTCGACCAACTTGAATTTTTCCACACGTTATCTCAAGGTGAACAGTTTATATCGATTTCTGTCCTAAAGTGCAACCTATTTCAGATACTATTTGATAAGTATGTGGACAAAATTGAAAATGACATTTTTTTTCTTCAACACGTAGCACTATATTATCTCAAGAAATTTCTTATGTTTTTCGCAAATATCTCAGGAACCTCTACATTTAGGCATGTAAAACGTAATTTCTCTATGATAGAGTATCAATAAGCCTAACTGATGTCATACACAAAGACATTCAATCTGTCAAAGAAAAGATATTGTAATGATATTCCCCTTAGAGGGGCTCTACAAACATCAGCAGGAAGGCAGGAGTACAACGATCCTGTAACACGCATCCTAGAATGTTCTCCAACCTCCCAATGATTCTTACATGAACCAGCATATTTCCGAACACTCAATATATGCCGCGGTGACAAATAACGTGACAGAGGATTCTGGAATGTTCTGGAAACAGTTGATGGAACAATTAGAGAGAGAGAGGTATTGTTCTAAGAAGCTTCTAGAACAGAAAGAAGGAGACGAAAGATCAATCGATAACGTTCTCGAACCAAAGCCTACCAAGGGATCTCATAGATAAACGGACGGACAACTGCCGTCACGCAGTGAAGCAGCGAGTGTCAGAGAGACAGTCATATAACGCGTGATATAAATCGTTTTACATAAATACTAGTTATAAGTTCGATATAAATTAGTGTTTCTTAAGTTAAAAATAAATCAGTTCGAGAATAAATAGTGTCGTGTTCGCTTCTGCACCCGAATAACATAACAATATGAAGGAAGATTTGTCGACATACGACCGTAACTACGCAACTAGTGATCACAATTCAAAAATGGAAACTCCATGTGACTATACACTGATTAATCTGGAATAGCATACCAAGTTGAATTATTTTTCCTCCAAGAGTTCCGACTAATATAATATGAACCTTGATTTTTCTCGTACTGTTGACACCCTGTATCTGAGAAAAGATGCATTTTAGGACATACGTTGGTGAGAATTTTTTTTATGTTCTGGTTCCCACGAAAAGGGATATTCTGTAATGTTCAGAGAACATCTTCTTAAATTTCTGGAGGTTATATGCCTCGGGAACACCTCCCTTGGCAATGTGTTCCAGAGCCTCGCTGTTCGTTGGATGAACGAGTTTTCGGAAAGAGACGTTCTACAGGTCTCCAAAGTGACCACGAAGGGGTGCGAAGCCTCAACTCGACGGGTTAATCTCGCGGGGACTGCCAGGGAGGAACAATTGCTGATATTTCAGAATCGTCCATGAAAATACCTATAAAATAGAGCCAGGTCGCCAACTTTTCTACGGTGTTCCAGAGAAGTAAG
This sequence comes from Phaedon cochleariae, assembly GCA_918026855.4. Lineage (NCBI taxonomy): Eukaryota > Metazoa > Arthropoda > Insecta > Coleoptera > Chrysomelidae > Phaedon > Phaedon cochleariae. The sequence goes on along the minus strand of OU896709.1, from coordinate 53,836,224 downwards.
TGAGTTTGTGAGCGAGGCATCACCCACGAGACGAATTGCCCTTTTTCGGACAGAATCCAACAGTTTCAGGATGTGTTTGGGTGCTGCACTCCAAATATGGGAACAGTATTCCAGGACAGGTCGGATCTGTGCCTTATAGATCATAAGCAGCTGACTGGAGTTGAAATAGCTCCTGACCCGAAACATAAAATCAAGTTTTTGGGATGCACTTTTAGCAATCGATCTCACGTGATTTTATCAAGAAAGGTTATTGCTGATGGTAATACCAAGCAACGAGATGGGTGTCTTCAAAGATATGGTTACTCCTGACAAAGCTTATGTTGGGCACAAAAAAATGAGGGAAGAAATCCGTATACTGAGTTTGTCGGTCTTATTCTGACTCATCCTGTATAAACTGGGATTTTTGCGAGTATGCATATAAAGAACCTTACTTACATTATATATTTGTCTTCATAGAATGGTAGTATTGCCTTTTCTTCATTCCTACAATTGTAGTCATAAATATCCGTTCGAATAGGCAACTTCAAAGTATTTTCGGCATGTTGTGATATATTTCGCAAATTGTCTGAGGAACATGAATGTGGTATACATAATCCATAACTTATTTTCATCAACTGCATCAGCATATCCAGCGAGTTATTGCTTATTTTCAATCCTATGGATTTCACGAACTGGAAAATATCGTAACTATAAAATTTCTAATGGAATAAATCCATGTTATCCAAAATGGGCACATGTACGTTTATAGAACGTTCATTCAACGTTGAATTGGTTGAACATACGTTATCCCTTGATTTTCAACATTGTCAATTTGCAGGGTATCACATGATGTTGTAGTTATTTTGTCGCGATCTAGTGGCATAGATCTAAGGTAGGATCATGCAAGATCACGACACCTGTATATGGCGCTGCCATATACAGGGTGAGTCAGAATGAGACCTACAAAGTTCGTACACGGATTACTCTCCTCATTTTGATGTGAAACATACATACAGGGTGTCGAAAGTACGAAAAAATTAAAATTTCTCTAATTTTCTCCAGAACCCCTCTAGCAAAGAATATGAAACTTAGTATACCGATCCAGATTGATCAGGGTATACTCACATAGGGTTTTCATTTCTCAATTTTGTCAACCACTGTCGTAGTGTGGGTCGTATATCACCACATTTTCCTTCATATTTTTCCTTAGACAGATGAGTTGTCAAATTGGTGTATGACATCAGTAAGTCTTATCAATAACTAATCTGGAAGTAATTACAATCTGCATGACAAAGTGTAGATATTTGCAAAAACTAAAAATATGTCTTGAGGTTGAGACCCAATTCGCTGCTTGCCATAATCGCATAATGCTGAACTCATATGTAAAAACAAGATTTTTCAATGTTGATAAGATCAAAATCATTGTGCGAGTGAGTCAGAAATGCATATTCGATTATACACCTGTAGAATCTGTAGTAGATTTAACTGCTGGAATTTTAGCAGCAGGCATGGTAATCCATGATGAGAAGATGTCAATTATATATTGAACAAACGCCACTGGTTGACGAAATTCAAAAATGAAAACTACCTGTGATTACTCTGATCAATCTGGATTGGAATACCAAGTTTCAATTTTTTTGCTACTTTGGGTTCTGATGGAGAAATTTGAAGAAATCTTGACTTTTTTCGTATTTTCGACACCCTTTATCTCAGTGAGGATGCATTTTAGGACATACGTTGATAGTAACTTTTTTTCACCTCAAAATGAGGTTAGGAATCCGAGTGCGAAGTTTGTCGGTCTTATTCTGACTCACCCTGTATAGTCACACGTACAGACCTCTACGTCATTACGCTGGCAGGTGGTACTACAAGAAAACCACTCTGCTGACTAACTGACTAATGGCCACTTTATAAAAAACTCTAAGATTTATCACCTAACATTTGAGGCTTATGACAGATGGAACGAACATGGAAACATCATTGGTTATGTTATAAAACCATATAAGACTTATGATTTAACATTTAAGATTTAAGAAGATGACCAACTTCCAACTAAAGAAGTGCTGATAAATGATCATAAATGGAATAAGGAGTGCGCATCCAAATGTGACATCTCAATTTCCCGCCATTCAGTAATAATTCAAAATAACTTGTGTTGTTATTCCTGAATATTCGTTTTTCTTCTGATGGATACTGAACCGTTCTTCAAAAACACACTAGAATGTCCGAAGTTGCCTCTATATTTGGCAAAAGATCCAAGGAGTGAGCTAGTTTCTGTTAGGCAAGGAATAGTGATTATTTTTTACTTTCAACATGATGTGGAGATATATATAATGGATGTGGGTTCCATTATAGGGATATGAATATAAATCAATAAATTATATCAGAACATGAAATTTTGATTTCCAACCATCAGTTTCTAACTTACTAAACTTTGAAAATCTGGTTCTGTATCAGAAACTAGATGTCAGTAATGACGCAATCACTAGACCGCCCAATTCTTAACTGTTTTTCTGGTCTCTCCGAAATATATCATCATATAGGCCACACTGGCAATTGATTGTATTCCTCCTCCCACTGTCCTTGAATTATTATACTTATTATCGCGAAAGTCCACCAAGCAGTTATCCGAACCGCTTTCAGCAAAATGTTCTTACTGGGCTAGCAAAGAACATTACAGATATTTAATAGAAATGGGAATTTTCTCTGATGGCAAAGCAGGACACATTACAGTTATTATGATTTATGGAGACTTCTTTGCAACAATAGTAAGATCTCTCTCTATCCTAGAAGAGTTGTCCTCCAACAGCAAATTTTCTTTTCGTGACAGCAAGGTTATATAAAGTACCAGTGAAATAGTTTCAGTGAAGTGAATTTGTCGATGAGAGCAAAGCTACATTACTAGGTTTGTAGCTTTTTTGTCCATGACAGGAAGAATTTCCTCCTGAGACTCTTGTCACTTTGATGACACAGAAAGCTTATGCAAACTATATTCTGCCAACCTTGTTCAGTCATAAGTGTGGTCTGCCAAGTAATGTTCCGGTAGAGAGAACTTGAAAATTCGAACAATTCGCACAAGCTTCAAATTTTGCACACATCTTTGTAATTGCATGGGAAGCTTATGTGAACTATTCTGTCAGCTTATTGACATCGTCCGAAAAGTGTGCTGCCTACACAAGGCCGTATCCAGAGTACAGTAAAAAATCAAAGAATTGTTTCAATAAAAAAAATGAAATGGTGTTATTTCACATATATAATATTCATTAGGAAAGCATAACAGAAATATCAACATCTTGTTACAAAATTGAATTCAGTCTTCTAGCTTTCTTTAAAGAGAACAAATCAATTAACTCCTCGGTGTCGATGACAATTCTGCGGTGGATTGACATTAACTCCAAGCCGTTCAGTCTTTCCTGGCCTGTGGAATTCCTTAGATGAGTTTTGAGGGGTTTCAGAGAAAAGAAAGTCCTCTCAGGGGTACATGCGTTACCATCGAGTATTGTCTCGATGGTAACGGTACACGTCGAAACAGGCATTCTCCGGGAGCTTCAATAGCACAAACATGTTGGTCGATCTAGTTCAGATTCTTCCAGCCATTCAATCCGCCACATGTCTAATTCAGCTTCTACAGAGTCCCATTCCAAATATTCTTCATAGAGTTCAGAGTAGTTCTCTTAATAATTACGAATAATTTGTTCTTCGCAACACACAGACGGAATCTAAATGTTGAGAGATGATAATGTGGCTTTATGATTTGGGAATCTTGACTGAAGCTGATCTATGGAATCATCCGGAAGTGGAATCATCTTAGCAACTCGAGAATAAGTTTCAGGATCTTTTGTGTTGTAATTTGTGACGCTGTTCGCGGAATCTTCATTTCCTCGTTTACAGTACTGAGCAAATTCTGTGCATTGTTGAAAAGTTCAGCGAATTTTGAATCAATATTTTGGCGAACATTTTCAATAGTCTCAATGATTAAATCGACATCATTTCGGAGGGGGATCAATCCCCCTTGATCTCCTCCCTGGCTACGGCCTTGTGCCTTCAGGAAATTCTTTTAAACCACTCCGAAGTTGTATAGGTATTTTATTCGATATCATGAGATTTATGTCTCCACTTTCTTTTTCATTGACATCCATGCAAAATTTGAAGCTTGTGCGAATTTGTCGAATTTTCAAGATTTTTTTTCCTTGACAGAACCCTGTTTCCACCGAAAAATGGGTTGCGTGCAAGAACTGTCAGATGACCGACACAGGAGGCAAAATATTGAAACACAACGTCACTTTACTTATTTGTTAACAAGTGATTGAAATAGTTTTTCACAATTATTTTGGCATACGAATCGTATTTTTCCGCTATTCATCAATTCGCTCATGCCACCACATTATGCTGTTGTGAAATGCACAAAAACTGCAGCGGAAGACGAAGTAATCCGGTTGGTACAATATGATTTGAAAGTTAGTACCTACTATAGTCACTCACATATAGTTTTCATTTTTGAAATTTGGTTATTTCTCTGATTTCTCATCGGAATTCTTTCTGCGATAGAAGCTAATAGAAATACATCTGAAATTTCTAAAATAATGCCAGAAAATTGGATTCATGCAATCAATCGGGAGGACTGGTCTGACATGCTGACGATCGTGTGTGTTGTAGACATTTTCAATCTATTAGCAGTATTAGCTTGTATTGCAGAAGTGACAGAAGGCAAAAGGAATTTCAATAAGGAATGACAACATTTTATAATGATAACTATGTGAGATTACTATTTACCTGAGAAATCATATTCTTTAGTCTCTTGCTGCATTTTTTGTGCATTGTACAACAGCACAATGCGAAGGCATGCTCGAATTAATGAATAGCGCAAAATACACGATTCGTATGCCAAAATATTGTGAAAAACTATTTCAATCCTTTGATTCCTCTGTAACCAAGTAATAAAGTGAGGTTGTGTTTCAATAATAGGTCGCGTGCACGAAGACCGACCCTGGAGGCAAAATATTGAAACACAACCTCATTCTTCTGTGAATTATTGAAACACAACCTCACTTTTTTATTTGGTTACAGAGGAATCAAAAGGTTGAAATAGTTTTTCAAAATATTTTGGCATACGAATCGTGTTTCTTGCGTTATTCATTAATTCAAGCATGCCTTCGCATTGTGCTGTTGTACAATGCACAAAAAATGCAGCAAGAGACTAGGGAATATGATTTTTCAGGTAAATAGTAATCTCACATAGTTATAGCAAGCATTATGAAATGTTGTCATTCCTTATTGAAATTCCTTCTGCCTTCTGCCACTTCTGCAATACAAGCTAATGCTGCTAATAGATTGAAAATGTCTACAACACACACGATCGTCGCATGTCAGACCAGTCCTACCGATTGATTGCATGAATCCAATCTTCTTGCATTATTCTAGAAATTTCAGGTATATTTCTATTAGCTGATCCTATTGCAGAAGGAATTCCGATGAGAAATCAGAGAAATAACCAAATTTCAAAAATGAAAACTATGTGACTATAGTAGGTACTTACTTTTGAATCATAATGTACCATCCGGATTTCTTCATCTTCCGCTGCAGTTTTTGTGCATTTTACAACAGCACAATGTGATGGCATTAGCGAATTGATGAATAGCGGAAAAATACGATTCATATGCCAAAATAATTGTGTAAAACTAATTCAATCACTTGTAAACAAATATGTTTTGCCTCCAGGGTCAGTCATCTGACAGTTCTTGCACGCTACCTATTCACAGAAGAATGAGGTTGTGTTTCAATATTTTGCCTCCAGGGTCGGTCATCGTGCACGCGACCTATGTTGACATAATAGGTACGCATCAGCTTTTTGTGTCATCACGATGTCGTGTGCCAAATTTGGAGCTTGTGTACATTGATTGGATTTTCATGTTTTTCCACTCGGAAAATGGGTTGGCAGAACGGTTTTCGAGCCATATCAAGCTGGCAGAATTTCGGTACTTCGTTCGACATAACAAACTTGGATTTACCATTTTGGAGCGATTTTCCGACCAGTCAGATTTGGTAGAGTAGTTTGGTAGGCCTTTTTTTGGTGAAAAAAAAAATATACACATTTCTGGGATTGTGCAGATTGAACAAAATTGTTTCGTTTTTCACAACCGTTTTACCTAAATAACAATGAAAATTGACCAGTCTGAGGTGGCAGAAATGCAATTTCGTTTGAACAGGGTGTTTCCAAATTGAATGTCAATATTTGAAGAGGCGATTCTTGGGCCCATTTTAAGAAGAACATTCCATATGAACGTATGACCTAAACGCCTTTACTTTTGAGGTACGGGGTGGTAAATTTCTCAAAAATGAACAGTTTTTTATTAAAATCTGTAATACCACTTTGATTATTCTAATGAAATTTGGCATACATGTACTATGAATTGTATTTCTGAAATTTCATCTAAAAAATAACATCTATTTCTCTGCACTGTGATATTGTCATATTAACGATATTGTTATGATCATGCAGTGAAAAGGCTTTTATTTTTTCAAGCAGAAAGCGTGCATCAGATTGAAAAAAATGTAAAGATTAAATTTGCTTAGAAATGAATGAGAATTCCAATAATGATTTCAATTTTGAGATTAATCAGTGGCATACCATCAATGTCTACCAAAATAGGTATGTGAAATTCCATACGAAAGTGGTATACTAACTGATGCATCTTGATACATAGTACATGTATGCCAAATTTCATCTCCTCGAATATTGACATTCAATTAGGAAACACCCTGTATAGTGGCATATTCTATCATATGAGTGAAGTTCAGCATTTGTGCAGATGGCTCGACTTTTCTGACATCAGCTACCCTACTATTTCGTTCAGTAACCTAATGATATTATATTTTATATTCGATATACTTTCTTAGATAAATAAGCGTTATTTCCCGCGACATTTTCACCGATTCTATAACTTATTCAACAATGTCTCAAGGTTTCTTCATTGGGTAGTTGTTTAGTGTACGCTAACGGAGGATTAGCCAACTAGAGTCTCGAGATCATACTCGTGTGTTCACCGAACACGCCCGATCGTTCCCTAAGCGGTGGGGAAACGTAAACGGGCAGCAGCAGTAACTATGTTATGAATATTGGCGCGTGCCTGAATTATTTTGGAGTCAAATTTGTCAATTATTTAATGTACTTCGAAACGGAACACTAGTAGTTGTGCCTTCTTGTTTTACATAATATTATAGGTAGACATCAAATCAATAAACATATATAGTGCTCTCGCCATCGGTATTTGCTGAACTTCGCTATGGGAAAAATGTTGAATAACTATATTGGGATGAAGAATTATCTATACAGGGTGTATCTAAATAACACCGAAATAATTCAAGGGATGATTCCTTGTGATATAATATGATGAATAAAGGTCATATAAACATGTGTCCTAAACTTGCTTCGTTTTCGAGGAACAGGGTTACGTCCTGATTTCGAATCCGAAGTGATTTTCAACCTATCTTGCCTCCTAATATTATTTTCCGGAAATGTTGGTGGGTCGCCATGACCAGAGCAGTGTTTTAGACTGAAGAATACCTCACTTTGGTCATAGTTGGTATATATATATCTATCACTCCTTAAAATTGAACCAGTTACGTTAGATATACGGGTTGATATTCCATTATAGAAGTAACATATGCACACTGTTTATATTTTTAAATACATCCATTGGAATAGAATTTTATTTTATGTTGAATATTAGAGTGTGTTTTTTTATGTGATATATATTTGTTTTGTTTATTTCAAATATATATCTTTTTTTAGTAGGCATAGGTACTAGCTCTAGTACTTCTTTTATATAATTCTGAAATCTGATCCACCCTGTATTTGTTTTAATTAAATGGCATCAGTAGATAGTAAATAGAATGTTTTAGGATAGGGACACATGTAAGCCATTTTGACAAATCAATATAGGTATTGTATATAGTTTCGATACAAAAAAAATCTCGATTTTTCACATTCTACAAAGTGGAATTATACCTTGAGCTTGATCAAAGAAATCATAGCTCAATTAGAAGAATCGAAAAATGTAATAAAATATAAGGTGTTCCATTTTGAATAACAAAGCTGCTACTACTTTACTACTAAGTACTACATAACTACTAATAATAATTTCTAGTGAAGCAGATGAACATTATCTAAAATAATTTGAATAAAACGAGCGTCCTCGCCAACAAAACATAAGCATATAATATGTACATATAGTTTCATGATTTTCGATGAGTGGTTCGCTATTTACATGTAGGACTCGTCGTGTCATAGCGAATTATTGCAAATCAAATCATCGCTTTCATTATCTGATAGGTCGCAGTAGATCACTTGATGCCTATCAAATGTTTCTTATTTATTCGAAAAAAAAATGTTCAAAAGTGATCAAGAAAACTGTTGGTGGCCCACCCCGTACTACAAAAACAGAGACAGCGACAGCATGAGAGGTATTGAGTTCATTACATGAGAGAAGCTGCCTGCCCACTCATTGTATCATGACTGCCTGCTTCCCTGCTTACGTCTCGGTCTCCCACCTCTTAGGTAACGATCGAGCGTGTTCGGTGAACACACGGGTATGATCTCGAGACTCTTGTGATTAGCCATCCTAGTATATGTATCTACTCAATAAGTACTCACTTCTCCAGGATCCACTAAAGAGTCTACAAAATGTGACGAGTACTTTTCGTTAGGTTTCACGAATATCTTACAATATTGGCCAAGGATAGCAGGATTTTCCACGTCATTCCTCACTTTCAGGCACTGGTCAAAGTTTCCCCATATGTGAATGTGACCTGCTAAAAATCCTCCAGGATATTTTCCTGTAGCATCGAACACTAAAAAATTATCATGTGTGAGATGCCGAAGTGTACATAAAATTAAAAAGTGTTTCATGATGAAAATTCCACTCTTAACATTTCCAACCAATTAGAAGCCTGTATTTTGTATCGTTACCATAGCAACTAAACAAATTCCAGGAAATGTTTTCCCCCTCCTTGGGTAAAGGAGCATGAAATTACACTGGAAATTTTTTGACGTTTAAAGGTAAAATGACATTTACATTTGACTTCAGATTACCTCGAATTCGATCTATAAGTTGATGAGTCATTGATACTAAATAGCACTTCAAGTTCTTGTGAAAAAATATATTTTTCCGTCGACCTCGTATTAACGACTAAGTTTAATGTTTATGAAATCGTTCATTAATGACCCCTATTCCGTCATCCTCGTATTATCGAGTAAGTTTAATTTTTATGAAATCGTTCATTAATGACCCCTATTAATGGTCAATTTGTCTATTAACGCACGATTGTTCAATAGGCAACCAAACATATACACCGCGTGCATTCATTGTTTATGATATAACTTACGGAATCTGCATTTGAATCGAAAATATGGATTTCATCGAAGATTTTCCGTTAACGGGTTTGCCTTTCCAAGTTTCTGAAACGATTTCAATCCCTGTTTTCTGAGACAAGGAATTTATTTTCTATGTTGATCATTACGACAAATGTCAAATGTCAAATGTCACTAATGTCAGTAACAAGGCTACTGGGTGATTCTTAGTAGTTTCCGGATGAATGATGAATTCGCGAGCCAAGTTTTCTTCATTGCAGGAGAAATGAGAAATATAGTCGACGGAAAAATTTTGTTACCAACTCGTATATTGAAAGAGCGATTAATGATCTCGAACATTAATTCGCTCTCTTCCCTCGCACGTTAAAATATCTCGATCATTAATCGCCTCATTAATACACTAGTTGGTTAAATAACTATTCTACCAACTTAAGTAAAATGAATTCTTGGAAAACTGAGTAATTAGGCTACTATCGACTCATTTTTTATTATTATGTGTAACTAGAGTAAGTTAATTGTGTTTCATTCAACCTAACAATGTTTTGGTTATTATTCATATTTATACTACATACCATAGATTTACATACTGTCCAGTTCCTTGTAACACAATAATTTTCTCCAACTTAATTGGGCAATGGATATTTTTCGTATAACTAAAGTCGGTATATCGTATATATTTTTATTTATCGTAATCTTATCTTAGTATTTTTAGAAATGTCGGTGTTAAATTTCGTCACCAAATAACACCTAGATTCAATCAAAAACCGAAAATATTCGAAAATATTATAACTAAAAATGTTCCATGTAAGCTTATGACATAATAATATAATTTAAACTAAATATACGTACTTTTCGCAGTGAATGAGGTTCACGAGAGACAAATTCAACATCATCAAGAAGTGAAAATTGTCAAATTCGATTTTCTCAAAACGAAGAATTTTGAATTATCACACTATTCTCAACGTGAGATATCTTCAGCTTATACATGGTGGAGTCTTCAACTGGAATAAATTCGCTAGCGGCGAGATCAATATATTTACCTATATTTTGCTAGCAATATCGAGAATATATCCCTTCAGGGGTAGCTGAAACCACCCTCAACAAGTTGTTCTTTAAATTCAACCCTATGGCCTATGATCTCTTTTTGGAAAGCTGGTGGAAACAGGAATCCATCGTACTGATGAAATTTCAGTTTTTTCTACGCTCAAGGGTTGCATAAAATCGAACTATTATTTTGAAATTCAATTTGATTTCAACGTAGTGCCCAAAATGTGTGTTGAAAAATGCATAGCAATTTTTGCTACAACAGCTTTCTGATAATGTTTTTATACAGCCTCCAAAAGACATTTAGTTCTTGTGACGTAATATTCACAGTTCGAAACGAAGTTGTATTGTAAACTGGTGAAAATGCCTCATACAACTGCATGTCGGTATACATCTAAATTTTGATAAAAATAAGTTGGGAATATATTAAATCTGAAAATTATATTTAGATTTTATGCAAGATCCAAACGTAGAGTCCGACCACGATAACTTTGGGACAGCACGTGGTCGCGTATGCATTGAATATGCATATGCGTTGCGTCACATGCTGTCCCAAACTTAACGTGGTCGGACTCTACTGCAAAATAAAATGTTACCAGTTGCCTGGATTCCTCTTTCGACCAGCTTTTCAATAAGGGGTCACAAGCAATAAATATGGTTGCATTTGGAAAAAAACATGTCGGGGCTTGATTTCAGCTATCTCTGAAGGAGTGAATAGATAAAAATATTGACGTGTCTCGCGACGAATTTTCAGGAAAATCATTCACCAGCTCGCTAGCGAATTTATTCCTTCCAGTTAAAGCCTGTATGTTGATTCATCGCTATATCATTATATTTTCTTTCGACTTCACTGAGAAAGGTGTCTGTGTTCCACCTGTATGATACTTCTCACAAACATAAAATATGCTGTATATACATTTTTTTAATGATTGTTATCAACTTGTTTGTTTTGATTGAGTAAGAATTTATCTCATTCTACAAACATTACTTAATTAATAAATAGGTACTTACTCTGAAGGGCCCATTGTTTCTTCTGTGCCAAGTCATTGAAAAATATTCTTAGATCTCTTGCACATTCTGTATTTCCCACAGACTCTTCTATAATTGAAAAAGTTTTGTTTCCGAAAAGTAAGTTGAGGATTTGAATCTGTGCAGTAGATATTCGATTGAAATCGAACAGGAATATTAGGAACAATACCACTGAGAATGAACATTTCATTTTGTCTTGAACTTCAAACACTATGGAGGCTTAGTTACTCACTACTCGCGAAATGATTTCCATAAATTTCATGAAAATGATTAACCCAAAAAAAATTCAAATTTCCACCCAATTAGTTAACCAGCAGAGCAGGGAAAATAATATGAAATTTGATAGTGTTGAAGATAATAGGCAGTCATACATATTTAGTACGTGTGCATGGTTGGTATCGAAAGTGTATGTAATCTCAAGTGTCAAATGAACATATGCCCTAACCCTATTAACATTCGAGCTATAGTGTTGAAATGTTGAGAAAAAAATCGTTTTCTCATCACAACTTCAATACTGTTCGAATTATTTTCATGAAATTCGACATACACACCTACTAAACACCATGTGGTAGTTTGTAAGTAAGATGACAGTCATCTACCTACCCAAAGTGGGAAAGGTGGGTGACAAAACGCCTAAAAATCATACCGCCCAATAAGTTCAATGTCGTTCCTGCTAAAAACGCTGGAAAGACTGATAGACAGATACATAAGAGCCGAGGTACTACAAACAAACCCTCTATGCGTATCAGCCAGTCGAGTCAACTGACTGACTGTTTACTCACGAAGTCGATAGAGGACAAATAAATATCTATAACAACATTCGTAGACATAGAGGGTGCTTTCAACAATGCATCCACAGATTCTATAATCAACGCCCTAGCAAGGAAAGAGTACCACTACTCCTGTGCCAGTGGATAACTGTCAATTTTAAAAATAGGGTTATTATATCAACAGTTGGTGAGACAACACTGACAGCTAGAACAGATAGAGGATGCCCACAGGGAGGAATTATCGCCCTTACTATGAGCCATTCTATTGGATAAACTGATCAAGAGGGTATCTATCATCCAGAGGTTATTACTGCTTAGGGTACGCCGACGATCTGGCGGTTATCGCTGAAGGGAGATTCGCAAGTACGGTCTCGGACCTTACTCATACCGCTCTAAACATAATTGGCAAGTGGTGTAGAGAAGGCGAACTCACATTGAACCCTCATAAAACCACTATAGTGAATCTCACGAAAAAGAGAGTACTGGAAGGATTAAGGTCACCAGTACTCAACGGGGTAGAAATTCCGTTTGCCCTAGAGGCAAAATACTTAGCAGTCATCTTCGACCATAAGTTAACATGGAATCAATACCTACAAAGAATTGTTCAAAGAAGTACAGTAGCCTTTAATCTGTGCAGACTGTAACCAAAAATGACCACATATGGCTCTATGCCAGTGTCATTAGGCCCATGATAGCATATGGGTCGGTAGTTTGGTGGCCAAAGACACAACAGGCTGGAGTGATTCGAAGGCTCAGTGTCATTCAGAGGCAAGATTGCCTGAGCGCCACTGGTGCAATGAAAACCACTCCAACAATATACATCCAAGGCGAAGAAAATTGTCTAGGGATCAAACACCCATAAGCAACACGCACGGTAAAGATAACAGGAAGCTATATGAAGAGTTGGAAAGCGAATCTATCATGGGAATTCCAACAGATGGCAAAATTCCAGAATATAGCTTTGAAAAAAATTCTAAAATGAGTATAAAGAACAGAGAGGCATGGAAGGATGGACCTCCTATCAATGCAGACATTGCAGTCTATACGGACGGCTCGAAAACCGAGAAAGGATCAGGAGCTGGTATTCATAGAACCAAGCAGAAGACAAGAATCTCACTAAGCTCAAGCAAATACGCGACGGTATTTCAGGCAGAAATTATTGCAATACAACACTGCGTAAAAGAGTTGAAAAGGAGAGAGTTTGAAGAAAAACCCATTGCAATCTATTCGGATAGCCAGGCGGTAGTCAAAGCAGTAAACTGATGTATTATCCACATATCCGTATGTATTTGTATATATTTTGATGTTAATTCTTGGTGAACGAATAGAAACGATGATTATTATTATATTGAATAGAATTCTAATTTTTTGATTTCCTGTAGAGAGTTTGGAGCCGAAAGACTTTGATGTGATGTGGTTCGAACTAGTAGATACCAACCCGACCAAATTTATCTGCAGCCATCACCCATCACCTGATGATAATGAATAAAACAACGTCTTTGAGTTTTTATCACTCAAACTGGACTTCATTCAGGAGAACCATCCAACAGCTGAAATCATAATCATGGGAGACTTCAATGTACACAACGCAGCCTGGCTCAGATTCTCTAACAAAACTAAGACCTTCGCCATCACTCATGGTCTAGAACAACTAGTCGAACTACTAACCCGCATTCCAGATGTCAACCAATAGACTAGATCTTTTTCTCACCAGCAATCCTGATCCATATAGAATAAAAGTTTGTGCCCCACTTGGAAACTCTGACCACACCCTCATATCCACAACCTGCTCTTTCCATGTACCATCCAGCATCGCAATTCCTACCCGTTTCATGTGGCATTATAATTCGGCCGACTGAGAAGGTCTTCGTTTGTCTTTTCTAGCGTTTCCATGGAAGAGAGTTTGTTTCTCCTCAGCAGATCCAACACGACGTGCTGAGACAATTTATGGAATCATCATGTTGGGGATGCACACCTACATACCGAACACTCCAAACTCCAAGAAGAACATCTTCCGATAAGACCTGGTTCAGTAGAAACTGCTCTAGAGCTGTCGCTTCCAAACAGGCAGTATTTCATCGATGACAGAAAAATCCAGGCCATGAGATAAAAGCAGAATATGTCGAGGTTCGAGACATATGCAATGAGACAATTCGATCATCAAAGGATGCTTATGAAGCCAAAATAAGATCAGAACTTGTTGAATGTCCTAACGGATCCCGTTCATTTTGGTCCTTCGCCAAAGTTGTAGGAGAAAACTTCGCTTCCAGCTCGTTTCCTCCTCTAACCAAGGAAGATGAAACACTAGCCACAACTGCACAGGAGAAAGCCAACATTTTCGCGCATTTTTCTGCTGGAAATTCCACTCTGGATTCATCGGGAAAACAACCTCCAAGGATAACTCAATTGATAGTCATTTGCCCGAGATCACCTTCCGCCAACGTACTATAAGAAATATTTCATGGGGCCTCAACACCAACAAAGCTTGTGGCTCCGACGGAATCCCAACGATTGTTCACAAGAAATGTGCTCTCGAACTAACACCTGTTCTCTGCAAGTTGTTCAACTACTCTTACGAATTGGGGACGTTCCCGGCCAACTGGAAAATTGCAAGAGTACAACCAGTTCCTGAAAAAGGCAAGAAGACCCTACCTAGCAACTACAGACCGATCACACTGCTATCTATTATTTCAAAGATCATGGAGAAAGCTATAAACATCGAGCTCATGAATTACGTGGAACATTCAGGTATTATCAACGATAGGTAATATGGCTTCCGTCATCAGAGATCAACTGGTGACCTGCTCGCTTACGTCTCACATATATGGAAGCAATCTATTGAAAAATATGGTGAAACCTCAGTCGTGGCACTTGATATCTCTGAGGCATTCAATTGAGTCTGGCACCACGGACTCCTGGCCAAGATTCCATCTTAGGTCTCTCCATGTAGTGGTCGACGGAGTTTCATCTGACTATCTTATCATAAATGCTGGTGTTCCCCAAGGAACAATTCTAGCACCAACACCAAAAACTTGGTTTTCTGTTTCGGGCCAGAAGCATTGCACTTCCAGTCAGCTGCTCATGATCCATAAGGCACAGATCCGACCTGTCCTGGATAATACTGTTACTGTTCCCATAGTTGGAGTACAGCACCCAAACATACCCTGAAACTGTTGGATTTTGTCCAAAAAAGGGCAATTCGTCTCGTGGGTGATGCCTCGGTCACGAACTCACTCACTTCTCTGGAACACCGTAGAAAAGTTGGCGATCTGACTCTATTTCACAGATATCTTCATGGACGATGCTCTTCTGAAATATCAACAATTGTTCCTCCCTTGGCAGTCCCCGCGAGATTAACCCGTCGAGTTGAGGCTTCGCACCCCTTCGTAGTCACTTTGGAGACCTGCAGAACATATCTTTCCAAAACTCGTCCATCCAACGAACAGCGAGGCTATGGAACACATTGCCCAGGGAGGTTTTCCCCGGGACATATAACCTCCAGAAATTCGAGAAGAACACCAATTCCTACCTTATTTCCCTTGGTTCTCACAATGTTCTCTTAACATTACAGGATATCGCTTTTCGTGGGAACCAGAACATAAAAAAAATGTTCAACCTTTAAGATGTAGATTTGTTGCAACGTTATTTCTGTTTGAAACAAAAGTTATCATTGTCCTTGTTCCTCATTCCAATAATAATTGTTGTTTTAAATATAGTGCAATAAAAAACTGTTATGACAATTTTCTTACACATACAGGGTGTTCAAAGTACGAGCTCGGCCTCCCGTTTTTCAATTGAGTTAGAATCCAAAAATTTTGATTATAAGAAATTGTTGATGATTTTATGGATTGAAAATGAAAAAGTACCATTTGGGGACGACAAATTATTGTTATTTTTGAAATTTTGTACCACCTCATTATCGAAACATCTATATATTTGGCTCAAGTTGAAAGGTAACAAAGATGTATGCGGCAACTTTTTTTTCCTGCTTTCTCCAAATTTTGAAATATTGATATACAGGGTGTTGTTTCGACTCGAAACCTACTTATTGATTTTTTCAAGGCCGAACCTGAAATAAGACTTCGATATAATTAATCGTCACCACAGTGAACAAAGAACATACAAACCAAATATGTATAGGGTGGCTCATAAGTTATGATCAAATGAAAAAATGGGCAAAATTAATGAATCACCCTGTATCTTGGTTATAAAGAATGAAAGACCCATGAAATATAAATTATTCCAAAGCACCTTAGTGTCCTCCATCTATACCCTTGCTGTAAGTATGCGCGCATATCCCGAAGGATCAGCCTGTGTACCTACCTATACCTACTGAATTAATACATACTCCGTTTTCTGGTATATACTCCGGAACTAAATCCAAATTCATACATTATTATAATATTTGATAGTGGAAATATATTATTCACTCTGATGGAAGTTTAAGTCATATTTTTTGACGTTGAATTTGTTGAAGCTATTTGGATTAAACATAAGTGACGTGAGATCAAATAATCCAGATTATTTTACTTTTCACATAAATTGACCAATCACAAGCCAGAGACAACTTCTATTATCGCGAAAACACTAGCTATCTCTCGATTCTGATTGGTCTATCAGCGTTGGTGTATTCAACGATTCAACCATGGATAGCGAAGCGAAGTCTGTCCGTTTGGCATAAAATAAATAGCTGTCGATTTATTCGATATCATTCATTTTTTACACGAGAACTTATTCATTTAAGTATAGAATTATTGAATGAACTCAATTGATGAACTCGTGAGTGATCAGCAGAATAATGTATTTTCTACTCACATAACTAAAATGCGATTTAGAGTACGGATATGTACCACGCTAAATGATCGATTAATCACGGATTGACGATCTGTGATTTATTCAAAACATTAAACACTTTACCATGGCAACACGATTTCTTAAACACATTACCATGGCAACGCAGTTCATTAAACACAGCTTCAGTAATTTGAGACATGTCTGGCCTGTCAATTGTATTAATTTTCAACTGTTATTTTCGAATTTTGTGTCAGAATTATTCAAACAATATTCGTTTGTATCAGAATTCTCCATTTAAAATATATGCGAAAAGTAGACGAAAGTGAAATCGAAGAGAATGTTCTGGTACTTGCATATCTCCAAGAAGTGTAAAAATGGAGCATCCATCTTTGAGAACAATTTATTTATTCTGCGCTAAGCATGACAATAAATGTGAAACAAAGGTTAGTAAGCAATGGACTGGACACCTCTACAACCAATATCACTTATACGTGATTCGCAGGTTGCTTGCAGTTGCAATTCCCATTCGTTTCGAATTATTTTGTAGGTTAGCAGGAATAGCAGATATGTTAATGTAATTTTCGGAATTCGTAGAAAAAGCATAGTATGTAACGCGTTTATAAACTCTTTTAGACACTCGTTTATTAAATACTCGCTCCGCTCCGCTCCGCTCCGCTCCGCTCATGCTTAAAATACTCGTTACTAAAAGGACGTTTATAACACTTGTTATATAATATACTGATTTTCTACTCACATAACTAAAATGCGATTTAGAGTACGGATATGTACCACGCTAAATGATCGATTAATCACGGATTGACGATCTGTGATTTATTCAAAATAGTAAACACGTTACCATGGCAACACGATTTCTTAAACACATTACCATGGCGACACAGTTCATTAAACACAGCTTCAGTAATTTGAGACATGTCTGGCCTGTCAATTGTATTAGCTGACAACTGTTATTTTCAAATTTTGTATCAGAATTATTCAAACAATATTCGTTTGTATCAGAATTCTTCATTAAAAATATATGAGAAATGTAGACGGAAGTGAAATCAAAGAGAATGTTCTGGTACTTGCATATCTCCAAGAAGTGTAAAAATGAAGCATCCATCTTTGAGAACAATCGATTTGTTCTGTGCTAAGCATGACAATAAATGTGAAACAAAGGTTAGTAATCAATGGACTGGACAAATCTACAACCAATATCACTTATACGTGTTCTCAATTCCCATTCCTTTCGAATTATTTTGAAGGTTAGCAGGAATAGCAGGTATGTTAATGTAATTTCTGGAGTTCGTAGAAAAAGCATAATATGTAACGCGTTTATAAACACTTCTAGACACTCGTTTATCAAACACTCGCTCCGCTCTGCTCCGCTCGTGCTTAAAATACTCGTTACTAAAAGGACGTTTATAACACTTGTTACATAATATACTATTATCCACGACTGTTATATAAAATATTCATAATACATTTACTTCCTAGAGCAAAATGATGACCATTTTTCACACCAGTGAATTATAGCAGTGAATAACCACAATTCACTGGTCTAGAGTTCCTACGGTACACGATAAAACATATAAGAAACTCTAGACCAGTTAATAATGGTTATTCACCGCTATTATCCACTGGTGTGAAAAATTAATATTGTTTTGCTTCAGAAACTACAACAGCCGTGGACAAATAATCAATATAACAGGTATCTTCAATTTTCAGTTTCGTCTATGTCAAATGAGTTATGATGAAACAGTTGTTGAAAATAAATATATGTATCAAAAACAATAGTAGTCGTGGACAAAATACAGTATTCTACTCGCCATATAATGAGTAGTTATACAGTCAGGTTAATAAACCTCCGAGAATAACCTTCATTATATGCTTGTTGAATAATATACCTGCTATTCTTTCAACTATAAAACTTCACACAATATTATCACATATTATGTCTGAATTAGCAGAACGGCATGTCTACTAGATGAAAATTATAGCAATGATCAATGATTGTTCAATTTAATGTGGCATAAAAGAGCATATCCCAGAAAAAAAGTTCTCGACTATTGACACAGGAATTATGACATCAGATGATGGAAGAGAATGTGGGAAGGAATGCATCTCCAATTAAATATACAGAGTGTTTCATTTGGATGAACAAAGGTATGATAATTTGAAAAAGTCAACATTAGCATTTCATTATTGATCAAGCACCCAATCATATAAGAGAGCTCTCAATTATGATTTTACCAAAGCGGTAGTCAAGATACCAGTCAGACGAACTAGACAATCCCAGTCAGCACATCCTTCCGTTGTCAACCTCGAAAGGTGTCGAACAGCACTTTATCAAAACTCCTTCGCCCATAGAACGGCTAGGCTATGGAATTCGTTGCCTGAGGAAGTATTCCCAACAACATATAATCCTCAGAAGGTAAAAAAAATCCAATACCTACCTCCTGTCCCTATCTTCCCTAGGAACGCACGATGTTCTTTGAACATTATAGGGATTTCCTGTCGTGCGCTCCAAGCGATAAAAAAATGATAATTTCAGATGAAAATTTTGAAAACTGATATCAGCAGACATTTCAGAAACAACATAGGTATATGTATTATAATTCTTTGAAATAATTCAAATTAACTTGGCTACGCTGCAAAAAATTGGAACAATGAGTCATGGTTGGATAAACAAGTTAACGACAAATTGAAATGTGTGAAGAATTGAAAAAGTCGAAATCATGTAGCCTCGCGTTCACAAAACATTCTGTAGATATAATAATGATTTTGATCTGTAAACCATACGATATTGTAAATTATTTCCAAACAGATTTTTTTTATCTCTCATTGCACTTGAGCTTTAGAGCTTTTCCACACTATACGTGGACACCCGGTATAATACCAACGGTGTATGTTTGGTTGTCGTTACCATAATCATCTGTTGAGAAACAGTTTGATCGAAGAAAAACAATAAAAACACCGAGTAAATGAACTATATTATTAGTCTCTTGATTTCTTAATAATATTTCTAATAATAATTTGATATAAATAGATAATGGCGGCGGCATAGCGCAGTTGGTGAAGCACTCGAATGGTAATCAGGACATCGAAAGGTTGCTAGGTTCGAATTCCTAGCAGAGCAGAGAAACGAGTTATAAATTGTAATTTCCGTACCCTCGGCCGGAGATGATTCCGCACGTTTCGCTCTGTTGCGTTTCAATTAACAGGGCTGAAGGACTTATCGTATGGTCGATGGCAAGTTAGTATGCAGTATGTAGGTACATACATACCAACGAAGTACATATGCTACTACCACTGCTACTAAGACTACTGCTATTAGAAATCTGAATTTGTGGTCGAAAACAGTCATTTTTCTCCAAGCGGCATAGAAACTGGCTTTTCTCTGACACAACAGGCAGGAAACTGGAAAGGCGTACTTTCTCTGCCTAGACAGGAAAAGTTTGTTGCTATGCAACAGTTTTGATGCAATTGGGAATTAGAATTGACACTGACATTGGGTGAAAACAAAATGATGGAGTTTTCAATTAAAAAATTTCACAAAATTTGTTTCATAACATTTGAAGGAAATATTATTTGTGTCACAAGGCATCAAATGTAGATTGACTGACAAATAACTATACTAGGCAGGAAAAGTAGTAGATTGACTGCCGCGACTGATAGTTCATAACTGAGCGTTGCGAGACTAGGAATTCAGCAGAGGCAGTCAATCTACATTTACTGCCGTGTGAAACATATAATTTTTTCTACAAATGTTATGAAACCAATTTTGTGTAATTTTTGAATTGAAAACTTCATCATCAACATAATGTTGTGGAACGCTGCATAGCAACAAAATTTTGCTGCCTAGGCAGAGAATGTATAATTTTCCTGTCTGTTGAGTGTCAGAGAAAAGCCACTTTCCCTGCCGCTTGAAGAAAATATTTATTTGTTTTACTAGGCAGAAAAGCACAAGATTTAATGCGTTTCATATAGCCAAGGCGTAGCCGAGGGCTAGGAAACCAACCAAGGCAATAAATCTGCTTTTCTGCCGTGTGAAACATATAATTTTCTTACCAAATTCGTCCAACTTTACGCTAACTCCAAATAATCTATCATTTTGTGTTCACCAAAAGTCGTAGTCAATTTTGATTCGCATTACTACTTGGAACTTTGCATAGCAACAAACTTTTTCGGTCTGAGCAAAGAAAGTACACCTTTCGTGCCGGTCAAGTGTCATTAAAATGCCACTTTCTATCTCATTTGGAAAAAGAATATGGTTATGATAACATACGACATTTTCATTCAATATCAGCCTAAAATACTTCATTGCTCTGTAACAGAGAAAAGTTGTCTAACAAATGCAAAAAGACTGCTGATTAATAAAAATCAACGAAACCAAATAGCGGCAAATCATCTACTGTCAACAGTGTCAACTGATGTCATATGGTGTAAAACTGATCCAAAATTCCCTGGATAAGATGTGAACTATAGTCGACGTCCATTTTAAAACTGGTATATTTTTCTCTAACAACTAATCTCTTACTTTTTGAGCCGTAGGTATGGCAAGCGGTACCATCTTGTTGGAAAATACATTCTTACGACTAATTCATCTCAATCTATTTATATTCCAACGTATTCCAACATCTCCAGTGTTGTGATTAAATGACAATTGAAATTGAATATCAAACAACTCAAGCAAGTGAGATAGAAACACCAACCTACTTGATACTTTATTATAGCCAAATACGTGTTTCTATAGGCCAAAAATTCGTTTCATACGAAGACGTATGAGTTTTCATTGGCCATAATCTGTTTCATGATGAAATCTCTTGTTGAAATGAACAAAATTACTGAATCGTTAGCAGATATTTGATTTGCGTGTTATTATACGGGTGTAAAAAAACATGAGACTATACCTGGTGACCCGGAATCAATTTACCCTCCTGCATCTTCGTTGCAATTTTGAAAGAATGTTTGAAATTCGTTACATTTTTCTGATTTTATGTGTATAACTTCTCTAGCATCAGACCAAATATGACCCTTCCAGTTTGACCGGAAGTGCATCGATTTTTTTTTAATACTTATACAAAGTTTTTTTTTCAACGATATATCACGATAATACTTCCAATACACAATTTAGTATGAATAGTATATATAATTGAGATTAAAAAAAATACTTTTAGTATTTTCCTACTAACGAAATATTTTCATGAAAGTGTGCTATTGATAATAAAAGAATAACATGTGAGTAAATATAATTTGGTACGAAGGCGCTGAAGGGCCACCTATACTATTTTTTTTCGAATCCCGACTTTAAAGTCGGACCCCCGACTTTAAAGTCGGGGGTCCGAGATTAAAGTCGGGGGTCCGACTTTAAAGTCGGGGGTCCGACTTTAAAGTCGGGGGTCCGAGATTAAAGTCGGGGGTCCGAGATTAAAGTCGGGGGTCCGAGATTAAAGTCGGGGGTCCGACTTTAAAGTCGGGGGTCCGAGATTAAAGTCGGGGGTCCGAGATTAAAGTCGGGGGTCCGACTTTAATCTCGGACTTCATGGATAAGTCCGAAACGGGTGTTCTCAGACTCATTCCATGATATCATATATCATTGAATTCGTCTTTCTTAGCTCTATCCAAGAATGAAATTGAATACATTCGAAAATTCCGAGAAGATGATCGGTTTGCAAAATACGTCTACGTTGTTTAATTCGAATATCCTTAATATTGACAAAATTTCAATATATCATATACAGGGTGATCCACAGTGGATGGCCTATTAGAAGTATCTGGAGATCGAAGAAACAGAACATTCTGAAAATTGGGATTCTTCGATAATTGAACATTTTCTATCCGTCTCAGATATTTTCATCAATACAGTGTTGCCACTTCTATCAGAAACAACTAGCAACTTCGCTATTTTGAATGGAGCACCCTGTATTTTATTGCATTTTTAGATCCTTCATGAAGAGCTGATTTCATCAATGCATCACACTTGTGGTCTAGCAGGAATTATTACAGAGATATAGGGTGTTCAAAATCTAGAATTTTGAATTTCAGGATTTTTTTGTGTCGAAACTATTCATTATCGTTCAAAACGGCTCACATGTCCCTATCTTAACTTTTGATTCACTATCTACTGACATTTAATTGGAACAGATACAGGGTGATCAGAATTCTGAATCTTGAAGCACCCTGTATTTGTTCCAATTAAATTCCAGTATTTAGTGAATCAAAAGTTAAGATAGGGACATGTGAGTCGTTTCGATCGATAATGGATAGTTTCGACACAAAAAAATCCTGAAATTCGAAATTCTAGATTTTGAACACCCTATATCTCTGTAATAATTCCTGCTAGACCACAAGTGTGATGCATTGATGAAATCAGCTCTTCATGAAGGATCTAAAAATGCAATAAAATTAAAAAATCTCGATTTTGAACATCATATATCTCTGTAATCATTCCTGCTAGATCCCAAGATTGATGAAATCAGCTCTTCAGGAGGAATCTAATAATGCAATAGAATTCAGGGTGCTCCATTCAAAATAGCGAAGTTGCTAGTTGTTTCTTACAGAAGAGGCAACTGTATCGATGAAAATATTCTAGTGGGATAGAGAATGTTCAATTATCAAAGTATCCCAATTTTCAGAATGTTCTGTTTTTTCGTTCTCCAGATACATCTAATAGGCCATCCACCGTGGACCACCCTGTATAATCAGTTAGTTCATAATGAAAACTGCGCATTAAAAACTTGATTCTCAAGGTTTTCATAAGACTTAGAAATACGAAAGCGTAGAAAGGCCACTGTTGTGTGTATTCTATTTTATTTCTTTATTCAGACTTTAAAGTCTGAATTCAGACTTTTTTCTCTGAATTCAGACTTTTTTCTCTGAATTCAAACTTTTTTGTCTGAATTCAGACTTTAAAGTCTGAATTCAGACTTTTTTCTCTGAATTCAGACTTTTTTCTCTGAATTCAAACTTTTTTGTCTGAATTCAGACTTTTTTCTCTGAATTCAGACTTTAAAGTCTGAATTCAGACTTTTTTGTCTGAATTCAGACTTTTTTCTCTGAATTCAGACATTTTTCTCTGAATTCAGACTTTGAAGTCTGAATTCAGACTTTTTTCTCTAAATTCAGACTTTTTTCTATTAATTCATTGAATAACACATTCACATTAGGTAATAACGAGGGTAATACACTGATTTCAGTAAGTACCTACCTTTTATGTCATTTATTTTTCATGGGGTTGATTAATTTTATTATTATTCGCAGGTCACTACGTCAAAACGTCTATAATAAATGATGTGATGCTTTTTCAAATATATTTATACCCTATATAAAAAGCAGAATATAGTTTATATAATATATATGGTGAGTCTCACTTTTCATAGGGTAGTTGACAGCATAAGTGCTGCCAAAATAGTATAACTTATGACCAAATCAATCCTTCTGATATAATGCAAGATTGATGATTAAATAGATCATCAATAACTCGAGAACTATATTCGACATTAACGATACTAACTCAACAATGGTTGGGTAGCATGGCATGCAAAGAGACTGTATTCAAAGAAAAAAGTCTGAATTCAGAGAAAAAAGTCTGAATTCAGACTTTAAAGTCTGAATTCAGAGAAAAAAGTCTGAATTCAGACTTTAAAGTCTGAATTCAGACAAAAAAGTTTGAATTC
The DNA here is from genome assembly GCA_918026855.4 of Phaedon cochleariae. Lineage (NCBI taxonomy): Eukaryota > Metazoa > Arthropoda > Insecta > Coleoptera > Chrysomelidae > Phaedon > Phaedon cochleariae. The sequence goes on along the minus strand of OU896709.1, from coordinate 53,811,562 downwards.
AGAGAAAAAAGTCTGAATTCAGAGAAAAAAGTCTGAATTCAGACTTTAAAGTCTGAATAAAGAAATAAAATGGAATACACACAACAGTGGCCTTTCTACGCTTTCGTATAGAAATTTGGTTATTTATTGAAGAAGATTATGAAAATAGTCCGGAAGGGGTGATCTCATACCTACAAATGTAATCATATATCATTAAACTCATCTTTCTGAGCTCTACCCAAGGACGGAATGACATTCAGGGTAGTTCATTTGTGAAAATATATGTTTTGTATTGTAATCTTTTTGCACCCTTTAAACAAACAAATGAGATTCTCAGCTATGAAGTGGAATATATACAATCACCCTATACGTACGATAATGATCGTACAGGTGTGATCCATTATTTGACATTCAGTGTACATCCAAAAGGGAGGATTTTGACCGATCCTTATGTGATGATTATCCAATGGATGTAAAATTATTGTTTGTACATAAACGTACAGGGTGTTTCTCGAGTACATGTAGAAAATTCAGGAGCATGTTGCTGACATCAAACTGATGAGTAACAATGGAAAATATTCATTTCTGTCCACATATTTAAAGAATATAATCTAGCTCCTAACTTCAGTTTCGGACTCCCGACTTTAATCTCGGACCCCCGACTTTAATCTCGGACCCCCGACTTTAATCTCGGACCCCCGACTTTAAAGTCGGACCCCCGACTTTAATCTCGGACCCCCGACTTTAATCTCGGACCCCCGACTTTGATATCGGACCCCCGACTTTAAAGTCGGACCCCCGACTTTAAAGTCGGACCCCCGACTTTAATCTCGGACCCCCGACTTTAAAGTCGGACCCCCGACTTTAATCTCGGACCCCCGACTTTAAAGTCGGACCCCCGACTTTAATCTCGGACCCCCGACTTTAAAGTCGGACCCCCGACTTTAATCTCGGACCCCCGACTTTAAAGTCGGACCCCCGACTTTAAAGTCGGGATTCGAAAAAAAAAAAGTATAGGTGGCCCTTCAGCGCCTTCGTAATTTGGTGTCAAAGTTTTTACACAATAATTTTTATGCAAACTAACTATTTTTACGATTTCAGTTTTTCGCAAATTTTGCTTTCGCTCGGCTTCGCTAAACGCTCCGCCTCGCAAATGCAAAATTCGCTTGTCAAACAAAGTGTCACTTTTGATCCTAATGAAACAATCTACTATTATTAAAAAGTTTTTTTTTTCACTTTTAATTCATTTCAAATGCTATCATAGGATATTTCGAAGTTGGTTAGATCCTCCACCCCATACGTATTGGAACACAAAATAAGAAAAATGTTCAAATTTATGTTTCCTATTTAGCTTTAATTAATGAAGATGTAATCTTCGTGCTATACCTACTTAGATTTGTATTGAACCTTTCAACTTCATATTAGTTTGTTATGATATTGAATTTCTTCCATGGGTCTAGAATCATAGCTGAAACTGCAAAATCGGACCCAACAATATATTCAAACTGATTATTTTCTCACACGTTACGAGGGAAACACAAAGAGTAATTTTTCATAGAATCTAAATTATTACATGAGTAGATCGTGAATTGAATGTATGATTGTGATATATCGTTGGAAAGGTGATTTCAAAGTGAATCGTGATCTTCAGAAACAATAGATTTTGTATTTGAAATAAGAAAATTGGATGCATGCCAGTCAACCTGAAGTGTCATATTTGGTCTCATTCTAGCGGAATCATACATTGATGAAATGAAATCGATGTACCAAATTTGAAACATCCATCCAAAATATAGCAACGAAGATACAGGAACATTGAATAGTTCGATTGCAAAGCTAAGGGGTATTGATTCAAAAATCATGTACCTGTGGAACTTTCATATTTATTAAAAAACAACAAATATAATCAATCTAATAAAGGTCTCTGTGGTAGGGTTATCGAATCAGGATTCAGCAGCATTTCCTGAAATGAAATAAAATAATTGCAAAAGAGATTTTCACAACATAGTAGTTGAGAAAAGTATAGAACCATTTCTCCAAATATTCATTAAAAACAATCCGTTATCATTTCAGTAGATATACTGTACTACTTCTGAGTCAGACTGTCAAAACCGACCCAGTTGAACTACTAATCAGTGCTATCAGAACATAAATATTCAGAATCCTTAGGCACCATTGACACAGAACATCAAGGTCAGAGCAGAGAAATATCAGCTCTGAACAGGTCAATATCAGCTCATTAACAGTACCAACTAGTTACTGACAGCTTCTGATGAACTTCGACCAATATCTGCACATTTTTTGACTTGATTCAATCTCATTTTACTAGTTTTGGGACCAGGGTTGCTCATGGAAGGGCTATCTGGTCCTCATAACTTTGACCAATGTGAAATATCCATCATGTAAAAATAGTGTTAGATGAGAACATTGCAAACCATTATCCTCAAAAAATGTGCACCAGAATTAACACCGATTCTCTGCAAGTTGTTCACCGTCTCGTACAGGTCGGGTATTTTTCCATCTTGCTGGAAGACAGCTAGAGTCCAACCAATCCCCAAAAAAGGGAACAAGAACCTGCCCAACAACTACAGGCCCATTGCCCTGTTATCAGTAATCTCCAAAGTGATGGAGAAAGCCATCACTATTGAGCTTATCAAATATCTAGAGAGCTCAGGACAATACGGCTTTCGCCACCAGAAATCTACTAGGGATCTACATTGTAATGTCTGGCACCACCATCCCCACCAAGCCCACCATATTTATGCTCGGTATTTCCATCAGCAACACTCTTTCATGGGATAATCATGTCAGATTCATCGCAAAAGCTGCTTCACAAAAACTCGGATTCTTGTTTCGTGCGAAAAGCTACTTTACACCTCAACAGCTTCCCATGATCTACAAATCGCAGATAAGGCCTGTTCTAGAATACTGTTCCCACATATGGGGTTCAGCATCAAAACATACGCTGATGCTCTTAGATTCCATCCAGAGAAGAGCCATCCGCCTAGTGGGTGACGCCACACTCACTCACTCTTTGACATCTTTGGAACACCGTAGAAAGGTCGGCGACCTTTCACTTTTCTATCGATACTTCCACGGGAAATGTTCTTCGGAAATCTCTGCTATCATCCCTTCACTAGCAATACCAGTCAGACGAACTAGACAAGCCCAGTCAGCACATCCTTTCGTTGTCAACCTCGAAAGATGTCGAACAGCACTTTATCAAAACTCCTTCATCCATAAAACTGCTAAGCTCTGGAATTCATTGCCTGAGGAAGTATTCCCAACAACATATAATCTCCAGAAGTTCAAAAAAAATTCCAATATCTACCTCCTATCCCTATCCTCCCTAGGAACGCACGATGTTCTTTGAACATTATAGGGATTCCCTTTCGTGCGCTAGGTAGTAGGTGTTACCGAAGAAGTAAGTAGGTGTTTTTTTGCTAAATATCATATCATATAATGTAACTCATTTTTGACTCGATGCTCAAATATCGAAATTTTTGTTTCATCAGCCATGAAATAACAGAAATTGGACAAGAATATCGAAACATTATTATAATATAATTATTCGCACCTTTTTTATTTGTACCGCCAAATACATATTTCTCCAATACCATCAACGGCGATTCAAATGCCATTGTCCAACAGAATGCTATAATCACTGACATCATAATGTAGCCCCAATTGGCAAAAACCTGGAAAAGATAAGATTATTTAGTTAAATCTGAACACGAACTCACAAGAGAAAATTGAGCCTTCCTTCTTCCTTTTGAAAAATTCCACTCCACTTTTAGCAAACATGGACTTCTACCAGAGATTAATATTTCTGATCATTTACATTTGGCCAAGTGGAGTGGAGTAAGGTCGAAGCATCGCCGTACATGCGCATTCAATGAAAATGAAAAATTATGTATAATACTTACTGCTTCGTAGTAACTAAAGTGCAATTTTTCTCTACGTGAGAACGTATACGAAGCAACTACTAATCCGTGGATAACATAAATACAGTAACTCAGTTTAGCACCAATTTGGCATATTGGTCTAGATAAAATCCAGTTGACGATTCCTGAAAATGAAATATACAAACATCAAATCCCATAGTGCTTTCGTAAAATACTGAATGAATTCATTTTTGAATTATCCATTTCTGAAGAATCTCTTGAAACATTTCAATTTTTATTTGCTAATTTCCACATTAGTCCAGTGCTGAAGCCTTTGAAAACGGTAAAATGTGAAGAAAAATCATAGTAGGATGGAACTCATTGAAAAATAAAAAGAATAAAGTAACAAAGATGAAAGGGAAAATAAATTACTGGTGATCTGAGGTCGGGAAGTGGTAGATGGTGAGTTTTCAAGGGAAAAAACGGTTTATCTTGATTTCCAGCAAAACTACAGAGCCTTATGAAGAAAAGTTGAATAGTAAAGATGTAAGTAATAAAGAGACCTACAACTTTTGTAATTACACTTATTTCACATAACCTCAAAATTTATGTGAAAAATTCAAATAATCGTTTTTGGTTTTTTATTTTTCTTATGCAAAAAACAATTTTTTTCACGATATTTGGTCAAAACCTACCTTTTCATGTCCAAAAGACACTGTGATTTTTTTAATTTGAAATATATATTTTTCACCTTATATTGACTTAATATCGCGAAAACACCCTAATTTTCAATCGAAAATACTCGCGTCAAAATATCAGCTTTTCAAAATAAGGGCGTTTGTTGTTCGTTGAAATCTCTTCTTTCTGATAATGTAAGAAAATATATACATTGCTATGCTAAATGTTCTCAGAAAATGCAAAGAAAAGAAAAAGACTCGAATCCGAATGTTTTTTTAATCAGTATGTACAATTTTGAGCTGTTTTGTAAAATGTTCACTTCAATTACTTGAAAAACGTAAGATTCTATCTTACATTGAAGAACAAATGAATTACAAATCCATAAATCATAAAGATTGCAAGAAACATGCGAAAATAGTTGTTATAAATATTGAAGATATAATTTAAAGGGGGTATTTCAATAAAAAAATGTGATTGCTGCAATTTTTCTTATACAAAAAGTTTATTTTTCAAATTTAACTACATTCATGTCATAGAAAATCTCATAATATATGAATAGAAATGTAAATCGTACTATTTAATTTAGATACTTTATGCTGATTATTATTATTCATAATAATATTTTTAATTGCATTTATCTTATTATTTATAAATCTTATCTTGAGTCTTGAACACTAATCACTTATTCATTACTTTTTGTCTCTTCGGTGGCATTTCTTCATCGTTAGATTCGACAAACCTTCCCGATTCTAGTAGATCTTTGACATCTTCAAGACCATCACCGTCTTCGTATCGAATATAATTCTTGGTCTGAATTGGTTCTTCATCCACAATTTCATCTGAATCACTAACTTCCTTTAAATCCTATCTTTGATATTTAGAACAACTATTTCCGCATGTTCCAAGCATTTTTTATGTAATTAAAGTGTAAATTTCACTTAATAGGTCAAAATTTTACATAGTGATTGAAAAACAAATTCTGATTCGAGTTTTTTTCTTTTCTTTGCATTTCTGAGAACATTCACTATAGTGATGTATATATTTCTTTCCGTTATCAGGAAGAAGAGATTTCAATGAACAAAAAACGCCCCGAGTTTTTTTAAAGAGCTGATATTTTGACGTGAGAATTTTCAATTGAAAATTAGGGTGTTTTTTCGATATCATGTCAAAATAAGGTGAAAAAATAAATATTTCAAATAAAAAAAAATCACAGTGTCTTTAGGACATAAAAAGGTAAGTTTTCACAAAATTGTGTAAAAAAAACTACAACTCTGTTATTTAATATTCCTCGATAGGACTTGTGGTTTTGCTGGAAATCGAGATACACCGTCTTAAAACTCCACGTCCCGACCTCAGATCGCCCGTAAATTGTTTTTCCTTTCATTTTTGTTATATTCTCGTCCTTTCTCAACGGTTTTTATCCTACTATTATTATTTTTGGTTTCAAAAATTGTCGACCCTAGTCTACAGTAGGAACAATTGAATCTACGGGTTTATAACCACGTTTGAGTTATGATGAGCACGACGATTTTTTTAAATGTAACACCCTGTATATTACACAATTTTTGAAATCACTATGGAAAGCTGAATTCAGAAATAATGATACATTCAATTTCATCCATACTGAGAAATCTTCTAAAGCAGGAGATATTTTTATTCTCAATTTGACACATTTATAAGTTGAAATCAAATTTACATGGTGATCCACGTTGACGTCCGTTACAGATTTTTCAAACGGAAATTATTGAATTCTTGGAATCTCTAGGGTTTGTATACAGGGCGAACGTTATATTCAGTGCTCTCGTAAAGTTGGGTCGAAATTGAAAAAATACCGACGACGTAATTTCTCCGACACCAATCATTCCGTATTTATGTATTTAATCTGAAAGAAAGCTAGAATGAAAATGATATTCGACGGCTTCTTGAAAAAAGTGCCACTTTCATTTCCAACGAATTCATCCACAACATTTCAAAAGCACTTGATTCAACTATATGTGTAATATATTTTTGAAATCACCTTTTCATGGAGATTCGGAAAATCGAAAAATGTATAGGGTGTTTCATTTAAAATAATTGTCGCACACGTCATAACTCAAACGTTAATCATCCGGTATATTCAGCTTCTCCTTATGAATGTGAAAAATTGAAAATAAAAATCGACCTGCTTCACGAGATTCCTCAGAAATAAATAGTTTGGCTATGAATGGATGTATTTACTACTTCACGACAGCTCTCAATTCAACGGATACCTATTTGAAAAAATTGTCGTGGACTTCATAACTCGAACGTGGATCACCATGTATATCTGAATTTCACCTATAAATGTGGCAAATTGAAAATTAAAATTGACCTGCTTCAGGAGATTCCTCAGAAATAAATAGTTCGGCTATAAATGCATTTATTTACTACTTTACGACAGCTCTCAATTTAACGGATACATAAGTATTTGAAGAAATTGTGGACTTCATAACTCGAACGTGGATCACCCTGTATATCTGATTTTTACTTATGATGACTAAAGGTGTCCCTCAAGGATCTGTTTTAGGACCAATTTTATATTTATTATATATTCAAAATATCACGAAAATTGATACACTATTTATGCAGACGATACGGTACTTTTATATGAAAATAAAAATCCTATCATTTTAGGAAATATAATAAACAGAGACTTGATGAAATTTGAAAATTGGCTGCATTCAAACCTCATCAATAAATACTGATAAAACTGAATATATGATTTTTCAACAAAAAAATAAACAAAATATAAATTTAAATCTCAGAATTAAAAATGAATCTTTGAAACAAACTAATGAGAAACAGTATCTTGGGATTTGGTTTGATGATAAATTGAAGTGGGACAAACATATAAATGTTTTGAAGAAAAAAATATCTCCTATTATTGGAGCCCTGAGATGATGTCCCAAGCTGAATAAAAAAGTTGCAAATATAATTCTATATTCTCATATACTCAGTCGTATTAACTATTTGATAAATGTTTGGGGATACTGTTCAAAAAACAATTTTAACAAAATATCTGCATTATATAAAAAGACATTGAAAGTACTATATCGTTTACCATATGATACACCAACAAATCAATTATATAAAATAACTGAATCATATTCTCATCAGAAAAAATGTTCAAAATCGAAAGACTGAAAATTATATACAATATCATAAATAAAAGATTGAAATCTAATTTTATTTTAACACGAAACAATGAAATTCATAATTATCAAACTAGACAACATGGTTTATTTCATCTTGATATCGCTAATACTTCTATAGGCCAAAAAAGATTCACCCACGCTGCTCTCTTGGAATATAACAAATTACCAGATAATATAAAAAATTGCAGAAATACAATAAAATTCAAATACCATCTTAAAAAATTTATCATTTCTGAACGAAATAGATGACTTTTTTTTTCAACTTTTGATTCATATTCAAATTGATTTTTGCTCACCAATATGAAATGATTTGTCAAAATTTAATAATTAATGTTTTCAAATATTTTATTATTCATCAGTTTATTATAATTGTATAGTTTTAGGTATTATTGGTAACTATACTTCCTTATACCAGAACTTGATTCTGACTGGAAGTAACATTTTCAATAAATAAATAAATAAATAAATAAATAAATAAATAAATGTAGCAAATTGAAAATAAGAATCGATCTGTTTCAGGAGATTCCTCTGAGATAAATAGTTTGGCTATAAATGAATTTATTTACAACTTCACGACAGCTCTCAATTTAACGGATACACATATTTGAAGAAATTATGGATTTCGAACGTGGATCAGCCTGTATATCTGATCTCCACTTATAAATGTGGCGAATTGAAAATAAAAAAACGAACTGTTTCAGGATATTTTTCAGAAATGCATAGTTGGCTATCATTTAATTTATTCAGTACTCTACGAAAGCACTGTATAATGACAACACAGAGTGCATCGAACATTTTAGAAGCGCGAAAGAGTCAATTCGAATATAGATATTTTTGAATAATAATAAAAAATCATTCAGATCTACTGGGGTGAAGCGTTGAAGAGGAATATTCTCAGATAAATTAAGAACATGAAAAAATGGATATATATATTTGAAGAAATACATTGAGAATTGTGATGAAAATATCAATTCTTTTTCGGTTTATTCAACAGAAAACAACTAGTTTCCTGGCTATATGCCACGACGAACATAGAAGTATATCTATTGAACACACACGATAAGAATTTGAAAATAAAATATTCTTATGTTGAGAGCAAAATGCCGAAATGAATCATAATTTTGCTTTGATTTTTAATAAAAAGAAGAGTATGTTTTCAATAATTTTTCCCATTGTCTGCTAAATATGGAGGAAAAATCTAGTGAGCTGGAGTATCTGGTCTGCTCAAACAAGGAAAATCACCTACAGGGTTCTGTGGCCGATACAGTAGCACCGCCATACGGTCAATCCGAGGAAACACTTATTTCAATTGTTTTCCTGTCAAACCGACATAACCTTGAAAATCGTACATGAGTTGAGCCTCCCTCAGCGGTGGCGGTAGTAGTAGTATCGATTATCAGCTTTTGATCAGGGCTCTGATTTTCTTACTTGTAATGATCCTGTAACACTTAATATAGACTGTATCCACTTATGTTGCAAAGGAATATCACTTGGAAATCAATGAATGGAGACGGTTTCACACTTTCTGGTAGGCACAATGAGAGGAGACAGAGTTTGTTACAAATTTATCAGAATAAACTATTATAACACTGGGAGCACAACACAAAACTATATCTATGAACGAAAGGAATATTAGAACAATAAGAATTGAAAAAGAATATTTTAGGAAAAAATACGAAACAAGTCACGATGGCAAGACAGCTCTTGACACTGACAACTTACATAACCACAAATTTCGAAAATTTTCTAAAAAAACGTGAAGATCATTTCGTCCGATACGGTAACATCCTCTAGTGGTCATACACTCAACTGAGCTATAGGGAAGACCAGTAGTTCCAGCTCACTAGATTTTTTCTCCATATTTAGCAGACAATGATTTTTCCTAATAGCTCTGGTCAAACTTGTCTAAATCATCAAAACTTCAACTTCTTCATTTCCATAACTGAAATCTTGTATTCGGCTGATGATGGGCTTATACAAGCCCGAAACATGTACCCCTATGTGATTAATCTTCGATCGTCGAATAAATGTTGTGGAGATGTCTTTGGGTTCCTTCATCTATGAACTTACTATACCACTCCACTTTGAGTAACCATGCAAGGACTTCTTCCAGAGATTAAACATCTGACAATTTTCATTCGTCAATTTGAATCACCGTAGCAAGGAAGGAAATATAAACCTGTCAGTCAAATCAAATCAAACGGTTGCAACAATTAGTGCTGACAAACCAATGAAAAACCGAAATCTGACTTCGTCGGAAAAACGTTTAATATAGCCTCTGCAATTCATTTGCAGAATGCTACAAATTGCACGTTCAATATTGATGATAATAATGATCAAATTGTCGATATACAGTTGATATAAAAGATTTTTTATCTAAACTTTCAGATTATTTCCGCACCCTAGAAGAAAAAAGTAGTGTACCCAAAACGTGCGTAAAGTGACTTTTCCGCATTTGTTAGGTAAACTTCTATGCCTAGAAGCATCGGATAGTACATTATTATGAAACCCTTTGAATCCATTTTTTTTTAAATCTTTTAGTAAGTTATATTTTTATATCATAATACATCATATTATTCTATTCGATTTAAGAGATAATGTCAATTCTCAATTTCAGAGGATTTTGATTTTTCATGCTCTCTTTTGGAATATTCAAAATAACAGATATAATTCAATGTTCGGCGTGGCAAATAGCCAGGAAAGTAATTGTTTTCTGTTGAATATTCAGAATAATACTATGTGCATATCTTTATATGAAGGAGAATGTAAATTCTCTACTTCAGGAGATTTTGTTTTCAAATTCTTATCGTGTGTGTTCAATGGATGTAATTCAATGTTCGTCGTGGCACATCGCCAGAAAAGTTGTTGTTTTCTGTTGAATTAACCGAGAAAGAATTAATATCTTCATCACATGGAAAATGTGAATTCTCAATGTATTTCTTTACATATATAAATCCATTTCTTTGTGTTCATAAATATTTCATTTCATTTTCATTTCATTTATTATCAGGTCACTAGGTATACATTTCTTATTATTTATAAATCGATTTTATTTCAGAGTAGGAATAGGCAGCACTCACTCTAAGTAACCAAATACTTGTTTATATATCTGAGAATATTCCTTTTCAATCCAATTAATTTCTTTATTATCCAAACAAGTACCATAAATAGCGTCACAATATTTCAAATGAACTACTGATTCGCTGAGAAAAATGTTTTTTGATTTTTCTAAATTTTGACGATGTGGATATAAAGTAACATTTTCATGATGACATGATTTTTTAATCACAAGTCTGTGTCTAACTCCAAACCCAAATTTCTAGCAACTTTGCCGCAAGATATAATATTACAATATCGATGTTCGATTTAATCATTTTAATATATCTGATTATTAGAAGATATTATGCAGATCTTACCTCCGTATCCGTGATATGAAGAATATACCATCCAACTTAATCCGATGGCCCAAGCCAACCTTGCAATGGCAACAAATACAGCTTGATGTTCCCTTGAATAGTGCGTTTCAACGAACTGATAACATACAGTAATTGCTGTCATTCCAAGCAAAACTATCACCCATATAATGAAATTCACAATCTGCGAAAAATATTCCAATTAATACCTATAACTTCTTTGATTCGGTATCCAAATATTCAATGACAGATAGGTACAGTCGTCTTCATTGAACCTGTCGCGGTAGGACGGTATCCCAAAAGTAAGGAGGTTTAGGTCATACGTTCATATGAAACTTTCTTCTTAGAATGGGTCCAAGAATCGCCTTCCGAAATATTGACATTCAATTATGAAACACTCTGTATAGTGTTATGAGTTTACAGTTGAGTACTCAGTTTTGTTTACACCGTACCCAACTATCCTGATAAGGTTTCAAGTTTATAGGGATGAAAGATATTTGAGATTTGATAGATTTATAAGTAATGATTAGTATGGGATTCAAAGTTGAATATTGGTTTCAGATTAAAAAGGGTTGTTTTCATTGTTTGATATTGAATGATAGGAAAGTTATTGGAGTTATGAGTGTTATTGAGTAGAATATTTCCTTTGATGTATTACGATGTTCAAAAGTTTAATTTTATTTCTTTAATTTGTTTGATCGATTTTTAAAGGATATTATTGAGTAACTAATTGGTTGGAAGGGTTTTGATGTTTGTCTTTTTGAGTTTTGGTAAACTCTCATTCATATATTTTCCATTCTATTTCAATCATAGTTATTCAACATTCCTTTGTTTTTCTCCTACATAATGCTAATCACGAACACACCCACAAATATTATGTGATTGTTCGCCTCTGTACAAATAATAATCACCTATTCATATTATTGAAATGGTCTTCTAAAGCAATCAGTTTGTATCTGGATTTCCCATAAAATCAACTAACAAAATAGCATCTGAGAAAATTCAGAAACTTGCACAAAAATTTGCGCGTCTAGCCTTATAGGTGGAACCAGATAATATTGTCACGAGTAGAACATACGGTATATTAGTAATTGAAGACCGGGCATCTCCAATTTTTCAAAATGTTGATGGGGAATAGGAAAAAACTTAATATTTTTGAGAAACTTGAAAAAAATTATGCTAAATGGTATGAATCTTTCAGAGTTACGTTAGATAAGCTGTATTAACTTAGATAGTAATTTTCATTTACATTGTAGTAGCTAAAAAAGGAATTGAAAAAATGGAGTTGCCTGTTTCTTGTCCCAAGAAGACAAAATTCTGAAAATATAGTCAAACTTGTGTAATAATCTTGCTTTTTTATCGAACATGGAATATTTAACTGAAAATATTGTGGACATATAGTATTTTGAACATAGGAAGAGTCGCTAACGTCTCCTGTGTCTTGAACTTCGTAAACATTGCCAGAATTTGGGTCCTCTTCATCAACAGTTATGTTTTTGGAACATATTCACTCCCCGAATCTTGAAAGGGCTCACTTCCACTTTCCGATGACATCACATTGTATTGTATGAAACAAATGATCAAACTAATCACGCCACACACGATGGAAGACGCGGGAAGGCTTGCCGCTAATAACCTCACTTCGACATCTCTCACTACACGCATACATTTCGGTGCTAAAATCGGGTAACTCCTGTAGTTGCCATACTCTAGCACCGTCATGGCCTACATTTCAGTGCTAAAATCGGGTAACTCCTGGAGTAGCTCGACTCTTGCACCTCAATGGCTCATCAGGTAAATCCTTTCCCGTGTAAACTTAATAGGACATTGTTGGATTCGCTTGATTCTTGCACCGAAAGATGCGCAAGAAAAAACTCCATATGTTAAATACAATAACCCAATTTCGGCATAAAATAGAGTTACCGGGTTCTTGCACCGAGGTCTTCAATTTCGAACCATGAGGGTTTTACAAACATAAAGTTGATCAAATCATCCGTTGACATTGAACTATGAAAACTAACCAAAGAACTCTCATGAGAAACGTGCAAGTCTATAATAAAATGATGCATGTAAATATTGGATGTGAGCACAGTTTAGGGAAATGGTTATGTCCTTAAACTGTGATGTGAGGGTTCCGAAGTTAGTCTGGTCTGGGGCTACTCTTGACTGACTCGTCGTAAGTTATTATTAGGTCTTTATATTCATTGTTGTTTATTCATATTATCTGTCATCGCTATCCATAATGTTTCATACTTCAATAAATTTTGTTATGTTTGAGAATAGTCTCGTACTTTCAGTTACCCCTAAACTATTAGTGCCTATTCGAATATTACCTCTTGTAAACTATCAAGCCAAGCAAACCTCTAATAAATCGACATGAATGGACCTACCGTCTATTTTATCGTGACAATATTATGTTATTTATACAGGGTGATTATCACCAGCCTCTGATGTGCATACTCGTGGTGTACATTATATATAAGGCGAGTTCGGCTTGCACATCGGAGTTGGGAGTGGGGCGAGTTTGGAACGAGAGTGAATCTTCGTCACGTGATATATGGAGTGAATCCTAACAAATAGGCATTCTTGAGCTAGAACAATTTTGAGATTATTTCAATAATTATGAGACAGCATCGCCAAGGAAAGTTTTAGGTACTCACTCAATTTATTTTGAACTAATATTTCATTTTTTCTTGTTATGAGGTCGCCAGTTTCGTTTTTAATAGTATTATGCGTTCTTCTTGAAATAATGTTGTTGGACGCCATTTCAAACGTCAGCGCGAAAAGATCGCATAAATGTCACAACCTATCAATTTTTGGCATAACTCCGAATGCGCACGAACCGTTCGAGGTGGGGCTTTGGAGTCGAATCTATTGACTCTGATTCACGGAACCCGAACGCTAAAATTCGCACTCCTAGGAGTTCCTAAACAATACCCGAACGCAAAAGGAGCGAATATAGTGAATAGAGTCAATAGAGTGAGCAAGCCGAACTCGCCTAGAATATACCTCTGCCATATAGCCAGAAAAGTAGTTGTTTTCTGTTGAATAAACCGAGAAAAAATTGATATTTTCATCACATAGAGAATACGAATTTTCAATGTATTTCTTTATATATATATCAATTTTTTTATGTTCATATTCATATCTGAGAATATTCCTTTTCAATATGAATATTCAAATTGGTCAGTCGGAAATTACCAAGATACAGGGTCGTGTTACTTTTTTAGCAAACTGTTTTTCACCTTGTATCTTTTCAATCGTTCGATCAATTTTCCTGAAATTTTATCATATAATCTTCTAATCGAAGTAAATTTTCTTAATTACGAAGTGTATATAACCACTTGGGGAATTTCAATCTGAGGTTTCTTAGAAAAAGGAAATTTTCGATCTCAACAAGAAAATGTTAAATAACTCCTTTGGCACATTTAAAGTACCCTCAGAATAGAATATTGCGATATCCGAGAAAAATTTATTTTATTCGAATTCTAGCACAAAAAATTTGATGACCTAATGGCCAAGGAAGTGGCCCTCCTGTCCAAATCCAACGATTTGGAAATTGATTATCTAGGTGTTAACATCAAAATGAGGCGGAGTATCATCATGTGCGAAATGTAATGAAAATGCATTCTTCTAGCAAACCAATTGATAAATTGTTTATCAGACCACACCAAACATTAATTTAATGTTGGGATGGGGCTTGTCTTACTGTGTGCGGATTTTCATTTGCTCGCACATTAGAATTCCTTCAATTCAAAATACCGTCTTGTGTAAACTGGGCTTCATCTGTAAATAATGTCCGAAAAACCGTTCTGTCCGTTCTTCTGTGGTTTGTAATCCATCAGAAAAAGGTAAGCCTAGGTATTTGATGGTCACCTCCTTCCAACCGTTGTACCTCCGTTGGATGAAGATTAAAGAAGCTAAGCCTGATGAAGATCGAAAAACAAATGGTATGTTATTTTGTCCAGAGATTTTCATGTCATATTTTTTATTCTGAATTTGAGGTAGAATGAAATAAATGGTAGGTATGTTTCTCGGAATGCAAAATTTTATTTAAAAGGTACTTTGAATGTACCAAAAGTGAAATGACCCAAGTGGGTTTGTAGAAGGTGAAGTCACAGATTGAGAATCGGAGATCAAAAATTCACAATTTATTTATTAAACAAAACTTACAAGTAACCACAGTCACCTATCATCAATTACAATCACTTGTCAATATATACAGGGTTAATAATAATTAATACCACTTCATTACATATCCCTCTCACAAATTGAGGACACACCATATCATATTAATTATTTCAACTACGGATACAATACAAAAATTTGTTATGTTCTATAACGAGCCGGTTGTACAATATTTCGTTTCGGTCTACCTAAAAGTGTGTCGGCACTACCTGAAATATCCCTGCCTACAGTTTCATCAGTTCGTATCGTTTGATCATTACTACCGGAAATATTTGTTGGTGTAGATTGTTCATTTTCGGTATTCATAATGTCATCTGCGTTAGTTATATCAGTATTATCGACATTGTCGTTGGCATTATCGATTGTGTTTGGATTATCAGTTAAATACGCAGGGTAGTGTTCTGGGTCCCCTTCTATTCATACTATATTTAAATGACATGCCATTGTTTGTTGCATGTGAATTCATGAACTTTTTTGCGGATGATACACTATTGGCATGCAGCGATGAGAACCTGGAAATGGCTATACACAAAATGAATACTACTTTAGCAAGTGTCAACAAGTACTTGAAAATGAATAAACTCAAGTTGAATGTATTGAAAACAAAAGCGATGATAATCACCACCAAATATAAATACAGCCAAATAAACTCAAAAAATATCAACCTAAACATTGATGATGAAAGAATTGAAGTAGTTAAAACAACTAAATATCTGGGATTTCAGGTAGATAACACTTTATCGTTTGATGAACATTTTGAGTATATTCATAAGAAAATTTCAAAGAAATTATTCTTTTTCTCCAGAATTTCCAATAATCTTTCAACAGAGTCAAGAATCACAGTTTACAATTCAATTGTTCAGCCACACTTTGACTACTGTTCATCTATCCTATATCTATTCAATCAGAATAAATTGTCTCAACTCCAAAAACTTCAGAATCGTAGTATGAGGATCATTTTGAAGTGCGGTAGAGATACTCCAATTACTATTATGCTTAATGTTTTGAATTGGCAATCTGTTTCTCAAAGACTGTTTTATTTCACAATGATATTCATATATAAAATATTAAACAATTTAGGACCATCTTATTTCAAACAGTACATTGTCTTCCATCATGATATTCACCACTACTTCACTCGAAATAATAATAATTTATATATAAATAGAACAAATCACAAAAGCACTATGATCTCTTTATTTTTCAAGGGTTTTGATCAATTCAACAGATTACCAAATGCAATTAAAAATAGCCCATCTCTGAACATTTTCAAAAACGAACTGAAGAAATGTCTGTCTAATGTACATATATGATATTTATTATGTTTGTTACGTGTAGCTACAATTTTTGTTTTGAGATATTATTATGCTTGTGTTCAACTAACTTTATAATGTATTCATCCAATGTTTGTCATATATTTTAAATCATTTTAATATGTACCACATACCTATTTTACTTTATACTTTTTAGCTTGTTTGTATACTAGGATATCCTATTTCAATAAAGATCTATCAATAAATATTTAGATCTTGGTAGAGATACCGCTATCCCAGAGTTATCGTCATTTTCTGATATTTCATCAAATACTTTCATCATAATTTGATCAATATGTCTTCGCCACTCTGTATCGTCATTTAATTTGCATAAGTAATTCCTACTATCAATCTTCTTGACTATCTTAGCATCAATCCATTTTTTTTATTATTTACTCTATAATCTCTTACTACAACCTCGTCTCCCTCTTTGAGTTCCTCTCTCGATCTTTTTTTGACTTGTGATTAACCTGCTGTTTTTCTATTTTCCCTTTGCTGACTTCTTCCCTACAGGGTTTGATCAAATCAAAAACAGATCTCAAATTTCTACCTATCATTAACCTCGCTGGCGTTTCACAAGTTGTACAATGAACAGAATTTTGATAATTGAATAAATACCTACTAACAAGGACATCAGTAGTAGTATTGACATTTTTATGATCTAACAAAGATGATTTCAAACTTTTTTCTCCATTAGTTGATGGATGATAGGGTGAGATTGTTTTATGCTGAATACCGTTTTTTTTTGTTGAAAGAATCGGAAGTCAGTTGAGGTCCATTGTCAGAAACCAACACTTCAGGAATTCCCCAACGAGTAAAAGTCTCTCTCTCAGTTTCTTTATCGTATTCTCTGATGTGATATTTCTCATTTCAAAAATTTCTGGCCATTTACTGAATGCATCAAGAATTATTAAATAATTTCGGTTATTAACTGGTCCAAGGAAATCAATATGGATTCTTTGCCATGGCCTACTTGGTCTTCTCCACGGACACAATGGTGCTTTTGGAGGATCGTTAGATGTTAATAAACAAGAACGACATGCTTTACCTGAGTTTTCGATTTGTTCATCCAAATTAGGCCACCAAAAATAGGATCGTGCTATTGATTTCATTTTTATTATTCCTAAATGGCTATTATGTAACTCCTAGAGAAGCTGATTTTGCAATTTTTTAGGAATAACTACTTGATAACCCCACATAACACAATTCTGTTCAGAAGTCAATTCTAATTTTCGCCTAAAAAATGGTATCAACTCCTGATTCGTCACGATTTCTGGCCAACCATTCATAACAAATGAATATACTTGGGATAAGATTGGATCGCGTCTAGTTTCTATTCCAACTTTATGATAATCAACTGGTAAGCCCTCCGATATTATTAAATTCAAATAAGTTGAATTTTCACTATAATCATCCGATAAATATTTCATTTCTAAAGGATGCCTGGATAGCATATCTGCAACTTGATTATCTGACCCTTTGATATATATATATATATTGTACCATAATGATCGTCTTTATGATCCTTATTACATAAATAACTATTATATGAAAATCCAGATAAATAAACATCCCATCCTCGTCGCCAAATGAAATGACCCAAGTGGGTTTGTAGAAGGTGAAGTCACAGATTGAGAATCGGAGATCAAAAATTCACAATTTATTTATTAAACAAAACTTACAAGTAACCACAGTCACCTATCATCAATTACAATCACTTGTCAATATATACAGGGTTAATAATAATTAATACCACTTCATTACAAAAAGAGTCATTCACATTTTTCCGTCCATTAATCCATGTACTTTCAGGAATGAGATCGAAAATTCCATTGTACAGGGTGACCTTTTTCTAAGAGACCTTAGATTAGAATGGGCGAGTGGACTGATAATGAATTATAGGCATTCAATTACTTCACTATGTCGTAAATTAATTTTTGCAACACTTCCCACGCTCTCTTTATGTAGATAATGAGTCAATGCGATGATCGAAACTTAAATTTCAATGCTCATTTCAAACGTACCGTCATGGCGGCCATTTGGCGATACGTCGAATACATGGTGACGTCAGTTTCAATGCTGTTTCGGTATTGGTCAGATAATCTTCCATTCCAACTCATTGAGCGAGGTTGTCAAGTCACCAAACTCATTAAGCAAGGTTGTCAAGTCACCAACTATAATTAAGTTATCAAAAAGATGTTAGAGTCTTGTCACTTCTGTCGTTGAATAAAACACGAGATAAAACATAATGGGAGGAAGACATGGTATTTTAGTTCATTCTTAACCTTTTGGAGCAACGAACATGTCCAAAGAAAACTGACAAGGCACTGCCCACAAATTGTGCGCAATGTTGTCACGTTCACCTGTTCAAATGTCCTCTAGTGTGACTTATAATAATAAGTACACATAATGAGTACACAAATGTATTATAATATAAGCAATTACCCATAACACTAGAGAGAACAATTGCTTTTTTACTGATAATTAGCAATATTACCAATACATAATTGAGAATTCATGAATTATTGAATAACTAATATATTTCTGGAGTTCCCAATCGTATTTCAACACATGACAACTACTACCCAATAGGCACACGTACGTTTTGTGAACGTTAAATCAACGTAGATCAGGTTGAATAGACGTTAATGGTTGAGGAATACAACGTTGATATATGGTTGAAGAGGATAACGTTGAAACTGAACGTTTAATACACGTATTGAAAACGATATGTCCTAACGATCCATGAAATTCGTACATTCATAAAAGGGTCATTCTCCAGAACGGGGACAATATGATGTAACTCATATGTGAAAAATATATAGCAAATAGGTTGAAACTTGAAAAACATTGAAGATGATAGCTTATGACTTGTGCTTCACATGAGTTGAAAAAAGAACGAAAAAAACCATATATTTTTTCATTTTTATAAGCAAAAACTCCTTTGAAATCACCTCCATGGACTGTAACCAGCTGCTATGGGTGAAATGGAATCAATCAAAAACCCCTGAGTAAACCCTATTATGAAACTATTTTTCAGTTAATATATTCTTAAGGGATTCAACAATAACGAGAGTGTAAGCAAAGAGGAAGTTTCACCGAAATGTTATTGTAAAATGTATGAATAATATGTGACACCATTTTGAAACTCAACTCCATGGACGCCTGTTATTTTTGTCAGAACTACCGATAGGTGTCACCTGAGGTAATGTTTCAAGGTGTCATCATTTGAAGCAAGAGCAGTTAGTTGAAGATTGTCAGGGAAACGTGTTAACTTTAAGCAATTTATTCGGGATTCTGGAGACAAAGTTAGAAATCAAGGTGAGTATTTTTATTAACAATCAACTCCATGTCGTTGATCACAAATAGACTGAGTCCATTTAGATTAGTTGAATATCCTAGTAATGTGTAACTAATCATGTCTTACATGCATGAGAAATAATTTGAGGTCAGGTTTAATAGCAGTGTGAATATTTGAATATTAATTATAGAACACCAACTCCATGGGCATCAACTCCATGTATTTAGATGTCCATGGAGTTGAACAACAAGTCCATGGAGTTGTTTCACTTCGGAAAATTGCGTCGATTGAAATTCCACATCACATATGTGCTCAGATTCAATGATACTCAAGTTTAGATGATTATTGCAATTGAACAGAATGTGATAAAAAGCGATGCACACATTCTATTTCACATCATATTTCCATATTTCATCAGATTTTTTTATTCGGTGTAGGTATATTGAAGCAATAATGGTTAATATACAAAGGAAAAATCATAAGATAAACGAAGAAAACAGAAAAGGGAGTCTGAGCAAAGAAAGAGAGAAAGAATAAGAATGGATCCTCATTTATAATAATAATAATAATAATAATAATAATAATAATAATAATAAAATTTATTCATCTTTTAAGATCACACACAATGATATAAGACATGTCAGGAATACAGGTATCTACAAAAATACAAAAATACATAGAGTTGAAAATTAAATTCAATATGGCGCAGTATGCAAAGCATTGACTTAACACATATTATCAGTAGAAATTGTATACACGCACTTCTCAATTAAATAATTCTTGAGAGCTCTTTTAAAAATATTTTGGTCATTCAAGGTTTTCATGGATAGTGGGAGATGGTTGAAGAATTTTATTCCATTATACTGTGCATGGACAGTGCTCATATAGAGTGGTTGAATGTTTAGGGACACAAAATTGTTTTCCATGTCTTGTTGAATAGTTATGGAAATCTTGGTTTTTAGGAAATTCAGTGAGATGATTCTTAGCATACAAAATACATTTATAGATATATATTGACGGAAATGTTAGGATTTTGTGGTTTCTAAAGTGTTCTCTACATGTTTGTTGAAAGTCCAAATTAAAGATCAGTCTGATTATTCTCTTTTGCATGATGAAGACTCGGGATGCATTGGGTGAATTTCCCCATAAGACAATGTGATATGATATATGAGAGTAGACGAGTGAGTAGTAAACTTGTAGAAGCTGTTTCGGATAAAGTATATTTTTGAGTTGTAATAGAGCATATGAAGAAGCGAAGCGCAAAGAACGTGAAAGATACCATCAAACGAAAAAATGCAGGAAAAATCAAAACAATCAACGAAAGAAACGACAGAGGGAAAAGACAGATAAGGAAACGCTGGAGACAAACATCTTCAGAATATATAAAAAAAAGAAGGACTCAGGAAAATTTGAATAGGCTCCTAGAAGAAACTACTCCACCATCAACACCAACACGATTGGATGCTTTATTTAATGAACATCCTGAGAATATTCCAGGCTCATCAGGAAGATCTGCTGCGGAAAGAAATAGAGTGCTCAAAAAACGTTCCCAGACAGTGAGAAAACTGAAAGATGTCCGAAAAGAGCGAGATATGTACAGAAGGAATAAGGCAATACGATAAAAAACAAAATACTACAGAATGAAAAGTCGATCTATCAAAATAAATCGAGTATCTCCGAGAATTAAAGTTGCTGAACTAACAAAAGGGCAAAAAATATCAAAGGAGGTAAGACGTTTTTTTTATCGCTTGGAGCGCACGAAAGAGAATGCCTATAATGTTCAAAGAACATCGTGCGTTCCTAGGGAGGATAGGGATAGGAGGTAGGTATTGAAACTTTTTTGAACTTCTGGAGATTGTATGTTGTTGGGAATACCCTCGGGAATACCTCCTCGGGCAATGAATTCCAGAGCCTAGCCGTTCTATGGATGAAGGAGTTTTGATAAAGTGCTGTTCGACATCTTTCGAGGTTGACAACGAAAGGATGTGCTGACTGGGCTTGTCTAGTTCGTCTGACTGGTATTGCTAGTGAAGGTATGGTAGCAGAGATTTCCGAAGAACATTTCCCGTGGAGAAGTTCTCAAAAGGATTCATTATATTGGTCAAGTAAATGCTATTCATGGAGCTATTTATGAAATAACCTTCATGATGAGACGAGTATCCTATAACAAAAATAATTTGATTTTCATCTGGTCTCAAGAAGAAGATCTATCTGAGGTGAATTTCAATTGTATAATCAAGAAAGTGGCTAATCCTCAGGTATTACGAAGGAATCGATTCCTCTTCAAAGATGTTCCAATTTTAATGTGCAATACTTTGAAATGAAAGCTGTTTTTCGGATCGAATGATCGGAAAATTTTTCATTTTTCTCTCAATTTTCCAAAGTTTTTAATTTTTTGACGACTCAACCGTTTTTCATTTGGAGTTTTTGAAAGCACCTGTAGTATTTTCTGCATCATTTTTATGTTGGTCAACTCCATGGAATCTTCATTCATTTTATGAAGGTACTAATATTCAACATTTATATGATCAAAACAAAACTCTAATGAGATCGTTATTTATTTTAAGGTAATAACAGAAAAGAAATTTTGTGTTTATGTTGATGTTTTCGACTACACGGATGAAATCGTCAACTCCATGGGTGAGGTCCTCAACTCCATGGGAAGAGTTCTCAGTTTTTTCAGGATAAATCGATTAAAAAATTATCCAATTCTTGGCCTGTTCAATATGAGATATATTATGTTCAAATACGACAACTGGATGAATATTAAACGATTTTGACACATTTTTCATTCTTATTGAATATCCTTGTCAATTTGTCCCCGTTTTGAAGAATGACCCAAAAGCGTTTTCCCAAAACGTTAGACAAACTCTTGAGATGAACGTTTCTTCAACGCGAATCCTTCATCATTTTCTAACTGATAGTCAATAAAACGTTATTTAACTACATTTTCCAGCGTTCATTTGACAACGTTTATTATACCTTGTTGTTGAACTATTATTCAACTTGGAATGATCGTTTTTTCAACGCCTATCTTTCAACAAAAATCAACTGCTGGTCAAGAAATCAACGTGTTAAAAGTGTTTTCCAACAACTCTTCTCCACCGTTATTTGTCAACGTGTAATAAATATTGTTATCAAACTATTTTTTACATTTTGGAAGATGTGCTCATGGTTATGTAACGTTTTTTGATAACGTTTAATGAACTCTTAATTCTGACGTTTTTCCAACGTGAATCTTTTACCATCATTCCACAGTCAGAAACTGAAACAACGTGATGAATACGCTTTTCAATAACGTTCCTCAAATATTACTCAGTAACGTGTGATAAATGTTGTTATCAAACTAGCATTTACATTTTGGTATAAGTGCTCACGGTTATGACACGTTTTTTGATAACAATCAATGAACTCTCAGAACCAACCCCAATGGGCACACGAGCGTTTTTTCAACGTCTTATCAACGTAAAACAAGTTAGATAGACGTTTATGGTTGAGAAATTTAACGTTGAAATATGGTTGTGTATGTGTCCTGATGATCTGTTGAAATTATGAATTTTTGAAACGTTTCTCCAAAACGTTAGTCAGACGTTCGAAATAAACATTTCTGTAACGCGATTCTGTCAACATTTTCTGACCGAGAGTGGAAGAAGAACGTAAATAAAACGTTTTTCAACAACGTTTTTCAACTGTTATTCGTCAACGTGTGATATGAGTTGTCGTTAAACCATATTCTATATCATCCGTCATTTGAAACTAATGTTTATTCACAACTTTTAATGAACTCTTGAAATATACGTTACTTAAGCGTTTTTTCAAAAGTATCCGATAACGGTTGGTAGATAAAAAAGCGTGTAATATATGTTTTTTAACAACGATAGATAATCGTAATTAGACAACGTGTATTCTTTCCGTTTACATCTCGCCGACGCTCACACCAAGAGTTTAGGTACAAATATGAGTAGTCGAAGAAATTTGAATAGGTATACGTGAAGATAGGTACGTCACTAAAAAGAAAGTGGAACGGAAAGGAAATACATGGACACATATCAGGTTAGTGAGTTATAATAATAATGATTGCAATAATTATGAAAATGATAATAAATTCATTGTGGACTCAAAAATAACGAAAAGTAATCTGAAACCGAGAATAATTCGACGACTCAAAATTGATCCGGAGTAAACGTTGAAAAATAATATTTTATCAACCTGTTCGAATCGTCATTTTTAAACGTTAATTACACGTCGAATAAACCTTTATTATCGACAATTATGAAACGTCGACACATTACGTTTATGTCACGTTGATACTCAAGTTGGAAAAACGTTCTCAAAATACGTTTATTTCTAGTAGGTGATTTGGTTGAAAGAAACGTTTTATCGTGGGACATTTTATCGTTGAATCAACGTTTGAGAAATACTCCTTTTGAACGTTCGGTTTCAAACCATTTAGCAACGTTTTTTCAACGTCACTGTGCTCAGTGGGTATGGTCTGCCGCGACTTACATTATCGTGACGTCAGCTTTTACTCGCGGTAAATTTTTAGCAGTTTGAAGATTACCATGGCATTATTGATGAATTTCAATAAAATTGATCAAACGATTGAAAAGATATAAGGTGAATCAATTATTGCTAATAAAGTAACATGACCCTGTGTCTCGGTGATTACGTCGAATTGACCAATTTAAATATCCATTGTTTCATGGCAGAAGTTTGTCCTGTCGTGTCAAACATAAGTATGTACAGTGGATCGTAAATCACTCTGTATAGGTCTCTCGATAGTAGTACCTATATACTTACCGAAGCATGCTTGACACATTTGTTGTAAAGAAACGGCTTATCTTTCCTTTCTCTCATAAAAGTTCCCATGGTTATACCCATAGTATAACTCGCCAATCTAGTGTGTGTATCATAAGGGCTAAAATGGAAACAATGTGGAAACAATTTATCAATACATGTATGCATGTGGTAACAACTGAATCGAATTTTAATGATAGACCAACATCGTGAGATCCGGAGTTTGTTTTACCACACTAGTTCTGTCAAGAATGATTACGGGGCTTTTCTACTGACATTCAATTGAAGCATATATAGGGTGATCAGAATTCAAAATCTTGAACCACCCTGTATCTGTTCCAATTAAACGTCAGTAGATAGTAAATTAAATGAGTAGTTTCGACACAAAAAAATTCTGAAGTTGAATAATCTCTATTTTGGCTATTTCGTAGTTCATATCACGCCAGTCGGGCTGCCAGCCACACCCGTATGGGTATTTCAGTTTTGGAGTGATTCTTTCCTCGGTTCTACTCAGATGGCGTTACTTTCATTTTATCGATGAAAGACGCCTCGGTGTGGATATAATGCCAACTTGATTTTTGTTTGGCTAGGCTTTGCTGAGTCGGCGGTCCTAGGACTGCTGACTGGAGACTACACTGCACTGATGAGAGTCAAAGAGCTCGAAACCGGTCTGTGGTTGTCTAGCGGCCTGGCTTAATCAAAATCAATAGGCATTCAGGAAAGAATCACTTGTATCAGTATTCGTTTAAACGAGTCGATGCATAGATTTCGGGAGGATGTAATTCAATATCCTGCGTGGCATTAGCCAGGGAAGTAGTTGTTTTTCTTCCGAAATCTACCGTTGTTTTTTTTTTTTTTTTTTTTTTTTTTTTTTTTTTTTTTTTTTTTTTTTTTTTTTTTTTTTTTTTTTAATGAACACTGGGTGGAAATGACTGTGAGCTTTTCACATTTATTTAATCTCTATTTTGAACACCTTATATCTGTAATCATTCCGCTAGACCCCAAGTGTGATACATCGATGAAATCAGCTCAACAGGGAGAATCTGAATATGCAATAAAATACGAATGTTACATTCAAAAATTGAAGGTTAAGCTCGATCGTTACGCTTCAAGGTTTCAACTTTGGAATATGATAATTGCAGAAAAATGTGTCCCCCGCCAAATTGAAAACGGCCTGTCTGCAACACAATATATTGTTGTTGCAATTGTTGCAATTGCAACACAACGGACAGAACTTGGGTGGAACTTTTTCGATGGGGCACCCTGTATTTGCATTATACATAATATATCCATTGCCTAGACTGAAATAAGAATAATGAACCTTTTACCAACGCCGCACTGTGTAGCTTTTACAATAATTAATACTTTAATTTCTATTCAAAGATTTCCAAGGAAGAGAGATATGGTAACAAATTGGAAAAATATATGAATTACCAATGTGTATCATACCTATTATTATTAGAACACACGGGTACATTTCTTGATGAAAATTAAAGAAGTTCTTTGTAATATCTGTATCCTTGGACATACAGTGTTGTTTGAAAATATTAACTTTTTCACCACACTAATATACTAATATATTTACTTCCACAAAAAAGTGTATTACTTGGAAAATAACAATGGCGATAAGAATTGAAAAACTACCAACTAGGAAAAAGCCAAATACTCAAAGTGGAATGAAATGTTCACTATGAACTAACTAATGTGGTAATGACTGAGATTCTTACTCTTTGTGATGAAGATCTATCGTTTTTCATCTATATCTTCTATCTCTAAAACTACGGGTATTTGGAAAAAAATATGAGAAATATGGTCCTTGGCCTTGGATTTTTTTACAAAAATTATGATGATACACCTCTTATTATACAGGGCGTTTCATTACTAATTGGAAATATTTCAACCATAGAATCCCGAACTCAGAATATGAAGATTTAACCCAATTCATCTAGATAAAATATGTCTCCTGTCTGTGTTACAGGGTGGTGTTTTATCAAAAAATTTTGAAATGTTTTTTGCCCAGTTCTTCAAAACTATTTGACGTATCACTTTCATATTTGGAGAGAAGTGTGGGTATTATACACTCAATTGAATTATATGAAATGAACTCTTCTAGCTATTACCAGAAGCGTACGACAGGGGCAATCAACTGGTTGATCCCTCCCAAATTCTACGCCACTGGCGGAATTGCAATTTTATCACAAATTTCCGATTCTCCAACAATTTTGACGTAGATATCGTACTCTTTCTCCATGGCGATAAAGTCATTATTTTTCGAGATATTTCAAGTTAAACATAAATCTGCACAATCATTTTTATTTCAATGTGCATTAATTTTGTCAATATTTTGAATCAAGAATTGTATTTATCAATAAAATGAAACTTCAATCCATATCAACAATAAAAACATAATTACATCAGACAGGAGCTGCTACAATGTGTTTGATTATGTAATATATTAAAAAATTTAAAATGCCCTGTAACAGCTCCCGTTTGTTATGTTTTTATGTTAATATGGATTGAAGTTTCATTTGATTGATGAATGCAGTCCATTGATCCAAAATATCGACATTATTGATACACATTAAAATCAAAATAGTTGTGCTGCTTCATGTTTAACTTGAAATATCTCGAAAAATAATGACTTCATCGCTATGAAGAAGGAGTACAATATTTACGAAGAAGGTATTGAAGAATCGAAAAATTCTGATGAAATTGCAATTCTGCCAGTGGCGTAGAATTTGGGAAGGATCAACCAGTCACTTGCCCCTGTCGTACGCCTCTGGTAATAGCTAAAAAAGTCAATTTAACATAATTCAGTTAAATGTATAATACCTACACTTCCCTCAAAATATGAAAGTGATACGTCAAATAGTTTCAAAGAACTGGGCAAAAAACATTTCAAAATTTTTTAATAAAACACCCTGTAACTCAGACAGGAGACATATTTTATCTAGGTGATTTGGGTTAAATCTTCATATTTTGAGTTCAGGATTCCATGGTTGAAATATTTCCAATTAGTAATGAAACACCCTGTATATATACAAACCAAGTTTGGTGAACTCACTTTCATTTTCGTGATGCACTTCGACGCCCTGTATAGCTCAACGAACCCTACTTTTTACATAGTTGTGATCTATCAAGCACTTCATTTTTCCGGAAATGAATATCAATCACCCTATATCAAGCAATATATGAATCTGAAAATTTTATGGTGCGTATTAATTGACGTGATCTACACTTCTAAGATATTTTCAAAAATGCGGCGTTGCCACTTCTACTAGATACTAACAATAACTTTCATTTTTCGAATGGAACAGCCTGTGTTCTTTTACATTTTCAGATTCTTCCTGAACAGCTGATATAGGGTGTTCACATCGAGAATTTTCAACTTTAGGATTTTTTGTGTCGAAACTATTGATTATTGGTTAAAACGGCCCACGGTCCCTATCTTAACTGTTGATTAACCATCTACTGACAATTAATTGGAACAGATACAGGGTGATCAGAATTTTCAATCTTGAAACAATCTGTATCTGATCGAATTGAATGTCAGTAGATGGTTAATAAAAAATTAAGATGGGGACATGTAAGCCGTTTTGACGAATAATAAATAGTGTGGACACAAAAAATCGTAAAGTTGAGTAATCTCGAATTTGAACTCATTATATCTCTGTAATTATATCCGGTAGACCCAAATATTGATGAGATCAACTCTTCAGGAAGAATCTGAAAGTACAATGAAGTACCTGTTCGTTTTGAAATATCAAAGTTGCTGATACTTTCCAGTAGAAGCGGCAACGCGTTTAAGGTATTTTAGAGATGTGGATCATGTCAATTTATACATACCATCAAATTTCCAGATTCATCTGTTGCTTGGTTTTTCAGTAACGTCTTTGAGTAACGGCTACTTTGCATACGATTGCACGAAACTTAGTTAGAAAGACCCTGTGTTATCTCTAAAAAATCAACACTCACTTATTATAATTCTTCAAAAGGTATTTTATAGCGATTGGAATAGCTGTTACTATCACATTCAACAAAGCTAAACTGATCATGGCCAATTTCAGTTTGGTGGTATCTCTCAAAAGCACAGCCAAAGGAATTAGCAGCAAGGGTGTAAATACAAACATCTGCATATCGGCTGATAAATACCAAGTTTGAACCAAACACTAAAAAGGAATGAATACTGGCATATAATAGGTATATGTATTCTTTTGTTTTTTCTCTAGTATCATATCTTGGTGGAATTGAAGGCTCAAATATTCAGTCCTAATGAGGGCTTAAAATTTCACTCTCACCAGGTGGCGCTACTATAACATGAGGTGTTTGCCGTCTATGGTGTTACACCGAACCAAAGCAAGCACTCTTATTCTTAGATCATGTAGTTGTGAATAACTTGTTTCGACAATGATGCGGTGTTACTTCGTACCCAATGAATAAATAAATAATGAAAGAGAATCAAAAATGTAACTAATTTGGACAAAATAATTTAGAAAGATTTTCGCTTCAATTTGCTTCAAGATGAGGATAGTGATATAGTTCAACATGTGCAGACTTCCCTTATTAGGATTATTGAGTTGGAGAACTGAATTGATGGTTCTTTTCAGGATATTACAGACCAGAAGTTTTACACATCTAGAAGGGAGTGTAGGTCGCTTAGAGTCACTTGTTGGTATTAGTTGTAGATGAGGGTTCGGACACAGAACTGTTAGTAATTTTTAACGTTTAGATATATTAAGTTACACACCTCGCATATGGTGACAACAGCATTATAGTCGTTCCGCGCTTTTTCATTCAAAATTATTTTAATTTGACAATGAATTTTATAGCATGCCATGATTATCCCCTCGGTTTCTGATTTAAGCCCGCCTGACTTGAAGAAAGCAAAAGTCAGTTTTTTTTATAAGCCTTGGCCTTCAATGGTCTTGAAGTAGACCGAAGGCATGGGCCTATCCATGTGAAGCTGCTGGAGCTTCCTCACTTCTACAGCTTTGATGCGGGCCTTTGTCCGTGCGGGCTCTAGCTCAGTTACTGGGTCGTGGACCTCGCGCTCGGAGACGAAAATCAGAGACAATTCATCGGCTGCTCGATGTGCTGCCTTGAAAGAAAAGCTCCTCCTCCTGCCTCTTCATTGGTTTTACCATTTGCAGGAGGGGATCCGAACTCCTAATGACTTTGCAGGCGCCGTCAAGAACCATTCTGTGATAGAGATACTCCGAGCTCAAGAGGCCAAAGCCACCCTGGTCACTACATATGTATAACCGTGAAACGGACGAATTTGGATGCCAGCTCCTATAGAGATGCATTATCTTGCGAGAACTTAGGTATCTCAAGTTGTCGCAGCTCGACTTGAGTCCACTTTATCACTCCAAATGAATAAAGTAGGATCAGAACAGCGAGCATGTTAGTAGCAGCGACTTTGTTCCTTCCTGACAGTTCTGACGACCAGATCTGTCGGAGCCGCTGCCGATACTTGCTGCGTATTTCACCTGCAGTGCCTCTCCTGAATATGACTTTCCTCTACACCCAGGTAGGTATACGTCTCTCTGGCATCCAGGTGATGTTAGATGCTTACGTCCACAAGCTGCGCGTCTTTTTCGTAGTTCTCATCCTTCGTCGTTTTTCGGTTCGTACGGAAGCGAGTTCGGGACCACCGACTTCGAACTGCGGCGGAAACCTTTTCAGATATAACAAATATTTCATTCTCACTGTGCTCACCAGATACACATGTTAATGCTAAAAAAATCGAGAATTCGATAGAATATAGAACGCTTGCGACGCTATTTTCCCTTCACTCTGAGAAAACAAATTTTCCATGAAAAATCCGAAATATATTGTTATCTCTCTCTTGAGAGTCGCACGCATCAAGGAGCACGGAATTTATAACCAACCAACCGGTTACCCATAGGTGACCAACATCTCGACCATCTGTCAATACTTAACCCATAGTTGTTGGAATGTTGACAAAATCCGCTGAATTCACCCGACAGTTAAAGAGGAAACAAAAGACGAGAAAACAGATTGAAAGAAAACAGAAGAAAGGAACACATCGACTCTTGAGGATTAGCTGTTCAGCTTGATAACCTCAATCGTGAAACAAGATTATGTATTATGATCAAGTAAACAAACAGTGCATCTGGTATAATATTATCAAATTCATCGAACAGGATGACCTGATTAGGTGACTGTGATATTTAATGATAAAATACCTATTACTGGCTGTACTGAAAGGTTTGTACTGAAGTTAATTATGGAAACATCCTATTTTCTCGGTTACTACGGTATTATTCCATGAACTGCATTTCAGCCAGTAACAAAGCACATGAGTAACTCATGTGAAGTTGTCCTGTGTGATATATCTATCTATCAACAGGTTCTCCTTGCAGTCAGCGACACCACTCTTCGACCCACACTGCTCAAAAATCCATTGGTAAACCGGATAAATTACTAGGAACACTTGCATGTCCAAGATGCGTGTGAATGTGATTTGTGATTTGTCTGTCATTCTTTGGACTGGACAAATCTTCAGTCTTGAGGAGAAGCACGGTTCGCCCTTCGATAAACCACAGGGATTTGCTGCTCCCCATTTAGCCAACTATTTAATATCTTGGCTAAATGGTGGTGGGTAGACGGAAACTTCGAGTAACTCGGGCTTGGGCCCTCGGTATATTCCTCCGAAGGCACCGAACTGCGCCAGGGTTGGAGTATATCTATTGAATGGATGCCTCACCTCGTGAATATCCTTCCAAAAGGTTACCACCTGATCAGCAGTCGGCGGATTATCAACGACACGTGGCGGCGGTTGGAATAAGAGAGCGAGCTTATCGGGGAATTATTTGTCTTTTACCAGCCCTCTCGCTCGCCTCTTAAGTGACTGTTTTGCAGCCGCTAACATCCATATCCTTCCGAGGCAGTGCTGTTTGATAGTGGATAGCACTGTCTCATTGAGTGTGTGATGTGTACGACGCAATTTAGTGACCATCCGTCACACCTTTGGTATGAATGGCCTATTGGCACTCACATAGTTCATCACACACTAGATACTGGGCTGAAAGTGTGGATCTTAGCTTCTATCTTTTATTCACGCCTTTCGGCCCTCTGAGTCGGTGAGACCTTTTGGATAAGTCTCCCCAGCTGAGGACCAAACCACGTCATACACGGCACAGCTGATGTGCCAGTTGTCAGGCCCTTCCAGAAGTGTTCCCCAAAGCGATTCATCCATCCTTGCAAGCTCATTATTATCATTATTATTATGGATGGAATCCAGTGACCACTCCCCACTTTCCATGTGGTAAAGTGATAACCGGGACCAAGATCCATGTGCCCTGAGCAAAACGCAATGATCATCATTATTATCATCACTTTTAATAATATCACTATTACTACTGGTATTATTATTGTTATTATTTAAAAGAATGTAATTGACGTTTCTAACCTAGTTGACTGGAAAAGTGTGGCCTTGCTAAACTCCGCCAAGATAAATGTTGGCAATTTATTATTATCACAAATGTTAATATATACTCACAATGTCATTGTCTCCGTAGTTTACGTAATTCTGAATGTATAAGAAGAATGACCACCAAAATTTTCTACAAGGTTTCGATATATAGTCAACGCCCAATTGCCATATTGGACCTGAACCCAAATGGGAGAAGGATGTAATACTCAATATATACACCATAATAACAGCCGGAGTGAGCCTGGAACACAAGAATAATTGTTAGGGAGTATGTGTTCTGTATAGTCTTTGTTAGTAACTCCATAGGTACGCCACCTTAGGGGTGCATTGTTATAATTCGAGGTGAATAGTAATCATACATTCATCCAGCGTAGCTACGAAATTTGGAACTATCAACTCGCATATTGTATATCGCCCTCTGCTAATGAAGTGTAGAATAAGAGAAACTGAAAATGTTTACATCTTGAAAATACAAGTGAGATTATTCGACTGAATATGTAGTATTTCTTAATGGAGAAATTTTGAAATAAAAAATCAAATATGAACCTATAAGAATAAGTCCATCATTGCAAAATTCATTCATGCTATTTATTATCAAGGGAAGAAAGGTATCAATTGCCTTCCTCATGTGAAATTTGATGCACGACACGTGGCGAAACTTTGTTCTCATGATATAAACAGAATTATTCATTATGAATGGAAAATCTCCAAACTGCAGATAGTAAACACTAAAATATGAAGATTCAGCACAATATGCCTCATGAAAATTTTGCAGATACAAGCGGTGTTTATTTCTGATTTTTCGCATTACTTTCGGCGAATATTCACCCAGATAACCAGAATCTGAAAAATCATTTAGAATGCATTTTCAAATTTTTAAATCGGTTCAAAAATAACTGAGCTAGCAGGGAAGGGATCGATGTTGAATCACCCTGTACATACAATACCGGTAAATAGAGGAACTTATATGGTTTCAAATCAATCTCCATTGATGTTTCTACGTCTAACGTCTTCTACAACTGAGATAAAGGACCTTAAGTTTGATTTTGGCATAATATTTATCTCGTCATCATTTTTTAACCACTTCATATAATGAAAATTTGGCCAAAATCAAGATAACTTCCTCTATCTCAGTTATAAAAGAAGGTAGAGACATCAATGGGTGGTGTTGACTTTTTTTTATTTCAAAAATTGAGTGACATTTCCATCAACACTTCATTACTAAAAACTACTACATCTACAGGGGATAAACTCTTCGCAATTTGAAACCATCAAAGTGTCGTCTATCTATAGTTATTTACATTTGAATCTGAAACACCCTATATATTCCAGCTTACCTGAAGTACCTGTGAATATACAGAAATGGTATATTCTTTATCTGTACTGCTAATGGTGCTTTTTTCTGTTTTTTTAAATACAAGTAGACTGTCAGAAATCCTGATATATAAAAAAAAGTCTCGACTGCTATTGGAGCTGCGGTCATCCAGAAACTACGTAATGCCTGTACTGCCTGAAACGAGAATCATCAGTTCCACCACTTCATGTTCTAGACAAGTGTCTAGATATACCGATTCCATCGGTGGCTGTCGGAGTAATATAAGGGAGGAAAATATGCTTCCAGTAAAAGACAACTTTTTCGAAACAACTCAACCTAACTCGGCCTAAATGCACTTTTTTTAGCAAGTATTGTCGGAAATTCACAAGAAAGATCAAAATAAAAAAATGACCACTAGCCCAAGCCGCAGACGTGGTAGTCTATTGAGGAAGAAAAAAATCGCGTGTTGTGAGTGACGTCATGTACGTCGAGGATTCAGAGAGTCACTGATGAAAATGCCAGTCTCGTCTTGGTCTTGAAATATCAAGACCAATACCAAGACCAAGACCAAGAATATATTCATTTTTCGGGACCAAGACCAAGACTAATCAGTCTTGGTATTGGTCTTGCGAAGCCCTACTGGACACCTTCATATTTGTTGAAATAAGCGTTTGGACGGAAAACCACATTGTGGTCCGTTTTTCAATA
Source organism: Phaedon cochleariae (assembly GCA_918026855.4). Taxonomy (NCBI): domain Eukaryota; kingdom Metazoa; phylum Arthropoda; class Insecta; order Coleoptera; family Chrysomelidae; genus Phaedon; species Phaedon cochleariae. Next base: position 53,777,354 of record OU896709.1, on the reverse strand, counting down.
CGGAAAATTTGACAGCGTATAGTACTCGTTGAAATAATAAATAAACTTCCTATGAACATATACTTATAAACGCTTCGTTTTCGAGATATAGGGTGTTCAAGTCCATAAGACTTTATGTAAAAAGTCGTTATTGTTGTCAACTTTATTCAATATAGATTCCGAAAAAGACATTCTCTTCTCAGGATCTTCACAGGATGTAAATGTTTTACCGGCATCAAATGAAAAGGCTTTCTGTGATCTAAATGTATTGTTCGTAAAATTTTCGATTTTGAAACCTGAAAAAAGTCGGAACTATTACTTTTATTCATGCGTGCAATAGTATAAACTGATAACTAGTATTAAACGAAAAAAGAGCAAAATTACTAAAAGCATGACATGATATTAGTTTATAAATCACCTACAACTGTTGAGCTGCTTTTCTAGAACTGATTTGTTGGTTAACATAAAAAAATCTAAGAATGTGATTGTTATCATTTCTTCTCAGTGGGCCATTATTTTGGTATTGTTCATTTTTGCCACGTAACCCAAACTGACGGAAACGTGAGTGAGTATTGATAAAGACTCGTGCATTAGGTACCCTTCTCCTAGGGAAGCGATTTCTGTATTCCCGAACTGCTATGCCTCTGCGTTTCCATTACAAAATCCGTAAACGAAATGAATATCTGCATACTCTTCAGTACTAAATCCCATAGGCATATTGACAAACGGCAAAATTGGAATAAAATTATTACACTTCTTGATAAAAACACAGAATAACTCCAGTTTGTTATTTCTTTGACAGAACTTTCAGAGGGACATCACATATAAACAGTGAACAGTAAGCCAACTGAGGATAGCCTACTTCTTTAATTGATATCAAGTAGTATTATTTAACTAAGAAATGTTATAAAATCTCACAAGCGAGCTTCTTTCATTGAAACTTGAAAAATAAATGAAAAATAATTACCGAAAAATTTGTGTAATTATTACCTTCGCCACCCCAGATTCAGCCGCCACTGAATAGTTTTTATGAATAATTTTTATTTAATCTAATAAAGCTCAAAAAGTTTAGTATCTGTGGAAGATTTCGTTAATTTATCTACCGTTTCTAACTTTTGATTGAAAAAATATATTCAGAAGCGTATTTTTGACACCCAATATGTCAAAAACGAAGCGTTCAAAACTATATGTTCATAGGAAGTTTTTTCATTATTTCAACGAGTACTTTACTCTGTTAAATGTTCTGTATTAAAAAACGGACCATCCTGTATTTCGATCCAAATACGAATTTTTGGTGTCCACTCAGCTCAAAATTTGAAGCTCCATGACTTTCAGTATACAATTTATTCACGTAGAGTATATTTGTCTTCAAATTACAGTCGTCTGAAAGTGAGTATATTGCAGTTTTCACAAAAATTAATAATTTGGAAATAAGTGAGGAAGAGACGTCATTCGACGCACAATTTTATGTTCTTCAACTTTGAAAACTATTATATTGTTCGTCCTGTAAGTCATTCCGTTTGTTGCGTTTTTCGACTGAGTCGGTCCTGCTACGAGGCAGCAAACTTCAGATCCGCTTCTGGGCCCCTCGAAACATACGATCCCGTTCTAACGGATCAATGTTTGCGAAAAAATTCCATTTGATCGGACTACTATAGGTACCTACGATGTTCCTCGAACATTATAGGGATTACCTTTCGTGGGCTCCCAGCGATAAAAAAAAGCCACCTAGTGGCAGTTTTGTGATAAGATGTCAAAAATCACGATCTACATACTATAGCCGAGTTCCGATATTACTGAATTTGCTGGTGACAGTTATAAGTGTTGGTATAGGAATATATCGTTGTTTGGTGGGAAGGTATGGGAATGAGAATAATAAATAATTCATTCAACTCAAGTTTTATGTATGTTATATCACTTCTTTCAAAATAAACTTTTTAAAAAAACACTTTATTATACAGGGTGATTTCATCACCAAAGATACAAGATATTGAGTGAGTGTATGACTACGACTAACTTTGCACTGCACTGCACTGCACTGAACTAACTTGTTTACAATTCTAGCTTTTATACTTGAGCAAAAACAATGAAATAGTGTGGCGAAGTTCTAGAAGCTGCTGCATTGAAGGCCTCGTCTTCTGCGCCACAAGGAGATCTTTGTGGTGCCTGGTAAACACTGGATAGAGGTGACCCCTCGAGAACAATGGGGTCCTGTGGAGTCTTCATATAACATGTATGTAAACCTACTAATTTAGTAAACAAATATATGTACTCTCGCTCTAGCGGTTACTGCTGATTTTTTCATTCTTCATCTGATGAATATGATATTGCTGATGGTATGCAGTAGTTCTAGTAGGTATACTTCTAGTAGCAGTGACAATGAAATATATCAATTCCTATAGTATGTATTGCATGGATTCATATCTATACCCTAAATATGAGAGGTAAAATTATTCCTCGTCCAAGGATATCGAATTTCATCATCCACTTCAATTTCGAAGTCACTCAAAACTACCCGAAACATTTTTATAACATCAAACGATGAATTTTTGTTCATTGGATGGTTTTTGGTTCGAAATAACAATATTATTTATATTTGTAAAATACACTACAAACAATCCAACAACGAACAGCACATAAAATCGAATAATATAATAATCTATATAACAACACTTTCTAGTTTTTCATAGAGGAGAGGGGATATTTCTGGCGCCACATGACCATTTGACATTTGATGTCAGTAGCGAACAGTGAATTTTCTAGCCTTGCACAAGGTTCATTAACAGAACGCGGTAAAGTGCTGCCAACAGATAACAGTAATTTCGGAACAGTCTAGACTACTGAACAGTACTGATTGGGAATATCGGAACTCGACCTAGATCACAAGAGTCTCGAGATCATACCCGTGTGTTCACCGAACACGCTCGATCGTTACCTAAGCCAGAGATTATCTCTGCCTAAGCGGTGGGGAGACCGAGACGTAAGCAGGCAGTCATGATACAATGAGTGGGCAGGCAGCTTCTCTCATGCTGTCTTTGTTTTTGTAGTACGGGGTGGGCCACCAACAGTTTTCTTGATCACATTTCAACATTTTTTTTTTCGAATAAATAAGAAACATTTGATAGGCATCAAGTGATCTACTGCGACCTATATCAGATAATGAAAGCGATGATTTGATTTGCAATAATTCGCTATGTCCGAGGCTATGTCACGACGAGTCCTACATGTAAATAGCGAACCACTCATCAAAAATCATGAAAGTATATGTACATATTATATGCTTATGTTTTGTTGGCGAGGACGCTCGTTTTTATTCAAATTATTTTCGATAATGTTCATCTGCTTCACTAGAAATTATTATTAGTAGTTATGTAGTACTTAGTAGTATAGTAGTAGTAGCTTTGTTATTCAAAATGGAACACCTTATATTTTATTACATTTTTCGATTCTTCTAATTGAGCTATGATTTCGTTGATCAAGCTCAAGGTATACCTATACGTAAAATGTGAAAAATCGAGATTTTTTTTTGTATCGAAACTATACAATACCTATATTGATTTGTCAAAATGGCTTACATGTGTCCCTATCCTAACATTCTATTTACTATCTACTGATGCCATTCAATTGAAACAAATACAGGGTGGATCAGATTTCAGAATTATATAAAAGAAGTACTAGTATGCCTACTAAAAAATATATATATTTGAAATAAACAAAACAAAAATATCACATAAAAAAACACCTCGAAAAACACACTCTAATATTCAACATAAAATAATCCCACTGGATGTATTTAAAAATATAAACAGTGTGCATGTCACTTCTATAATGGAATATCAACCCGTGTATCTAACGTAACTGTTCAATTTTAAGGAGCGATAGATATAAATATACCAACTGTGACCAAAGTGAGGTAGTCTTCAGTGAAAAACACTGCTCTGGTCATGGGCCCACCAACATTTCCGGAAAATGATATTAGGAGGCAAGATATAGGTTAAGAATCACTTCGGATTCGAAATCAGGACGTAACCCTGTACCTCGAAAACGAAGCAAGTTTAGGACACATGTTTATATGACCTTTATTCATCATATTATATCACAAGGAATCATCCCTTGAATTATTTCGGTGTTATTTAGATACACCCTGTATAGATCATTCTTCATCCCAACATTTTTCCCATAGCGAAGTTCAGCAAATACCGATGGCGAGAGCACTATGTTTATCGATTTGATGTCTACCTATAATATATGTAAAACAAGAAGGCACAACTACTAGTGTTCCGTTTCGAAGTACAGTAAATTGACAAATTTGAATCCAAAATAATTCAGGCACGCGCCAATATTCATAACGTAGTTACTGCTGCCCGTTTACGTTTCCCCACCGCTTAGGGAACGATCGGGCGTGTTCGGTGAACACACGGGTATGATCTCGAGACTCTTGTACCTAGATCGGCCTCTCACCTATGTTAGCCAACATGTCTAACCCCTACGTCACAAGCTATACAGAATTCGCGGGAATCAACGCTCGGTTTTCATCGTTCCATGTCAAAGCCACGTCAAAACTGGGGGAAAACAAACTCAATCCTCACTCAATTCCATTAGTGCCATTAGCTTGTGTACTGTGTACTGATGAGAGTGATAAGTTTTTAAATTTCTTGAGATTCATTGTCAATATTCGATCGAAAACGCTAATAATGCCTGTTGTAGATGTTCTTTTGGCAGATATTCTGTTCTATTTAGATGGAAAAAGCCGACCAGTAGTGGAAGGAGAAGCAGTTCTTCGTGCTAATCATGTGATTTTGTGTGAGGCAGAAGACTTCAACAAGAGGCACATTTTTGCACTTTGTCTACAAACTTCGGCGATGAAATCTTCCCCACATGAAGTAAAATTGAAGTTGGGGTCCAGAGGAACTCCTGTAGAATAATGGATTTGTATTTGTTCCTGCAATCTGGGTATTGTTGGGCTAGCTTTGGATCTTTTGGAAAAAAATGCATTGACACACTTTCCGAAATATAATTATTGCACTGAGCAGTACTTTTTTGATTTGCTCGTCATAATTAGTTTGAATTGTTTGAACTATCTCCAATTCTTCACCCGTTCACTGTTCAATAAACTAATAAAAATGTAATAATGTAAAAAAATCAACCAACTCAATCATCATCACTACCAACAGTGGCAACAGTGCCAACACTTTATGTCATTGACAAGTTTGACAACTACAGTTAAAGCAAGCTGTTTGCAATGTAGTCTATGCACTTCATCCATAGACAACAGTTTATTTTCCCCCAGTTTGAGGTTCGTATTATGTAACCTAGATGTCGCCCACTTCGTGAATCTCGCGAATAGTACCTACTACATTAACTTGTGCAAGAAACTGTTCGAGTTATGACATTGAGAGTTATTTGTGATATAATACTCACGAGATTCACATCAGCCTTATTTGTGATAGGTAGTTGCATCCAACCACCCATACCGTGACCAAGTACTATCCACATCATGCTAATGATTTTCATTCCTTGAAAACATAATATCTGTTCTGAATTGTTTCCTTTCGAAGTTTGCAGTAACTTTCTACCGTTCGTGTAAACGGAAAAGGCCAGGAGCATTGGGTGACGACATTCTGAAGATTGCAAAATGAATATTCAATTATTGATTTATTTATTTGATTTACAATAATTTACATAGGTTACCCAACAGAGTAATGCAACTCCAATTGAAGGGCTCGATGTGAAACAATGACAAGCCACACAAGAGTTCGAAAAGAGTTGTGCTCTTCTCGGTTGAATCAATTGTATAACAAGTCACTACAAAATGATTACGGGCCTTCGTTAATAGATGGCACGAACAACCTATGGTCACAATATTGATAATATATATAGGTTCATTTCTCATCTAGTTACTACCGACTACCCGGCATAATGACAAACCACACCGAATGGCCGATTCGAGCGGAGCTATTACGATAATATGCTGTGAATGCTAAAGATTCAATCAAGAAAAATAGAGAGGTTGGGTCGACATTCAATGAGAGTAACTGTGACCCTATAACTAAACTATGTACAATCTAGAAGTGACCCAAGTGATGAAAATAGGGTAGTACGTATTTTCTCCACCACTACCTATAGGTAGAAGACATGAAATGTGTTTTTACTACCAAGTTAGTTTTCGTCATTTTATGAACCACTATACAGTCAATAGAGACATACTTAGCCACCTGTTGAGGCCATAATGATTATTTTATGGATTGTTTTATTTTTGGAAAAGTGGAATATATCTACCTGTTTCATTGATTCTTCCAATCCTACCTCTTTTCCCTCATATTCGTTCATATTTATCCCGGTGGTAAAAAAAAAAACGTATGCTCTTATGCTGACTAGATTCTAATTTGAATTGAAAAAAAGTGCTTTCATAGTGACCAAGATCCGCATTTCAGTTTCACAGAACTATAATGATTGAAATATATTGCTAGTAGGGGACCTTATACCTCTCGGCTGAAGCCTCGGGATCCAATCTTTACCTTGGTGTATTAATAACAATTTTCCCAAATGTGGCTTGTCACATCATAACCTTTCATGAATAAAGGGTAATAAAGTATGGGTTGGGTATAAGAACTGTCAGATGACCGACCCTGGAGGAACAACATTGAAACACAACCTCACTTTTCTTATTCGTTTACAAGTGATTGAAATAGTTTTTCACAATCATTTTGGCATAGGAATCGTATTTTTCGGCTATTCATTAATTCGCTCATGCCAGGTCGGACAGCTAGTTCTAAATATATTTAATCTCATATAGAAAATGAAGGTATACTTACTCAACATTTTCTTCTTCAAATAAACATCGTAGGTCGTGGAGATAATCATCAGTATCCCAACTGCACCAAATATTGTTCTACAAAAAAATACAACAAGTGGGTAAAATGGTACTTTTTTACGATTAAGTAATTCCTAAAAAACACTTTACTCGCTTCACTAAAACATATAGCAATCAGAATGCTCAAAGTGGAATCAAATGTTGAAGAAGAAGCAAAAATTCGAATTCATTTCCACAAACCCTTACTTTCGCTTCGAACACAATGTTGTCTACAACTGTCAAAAGAAATTGCTAGAGATGCACAACTTCACTAATAAATATTGTATTTATATATAATCAACTAGTTTCAAAACAGAAATTGTCACCTTCGTCTAATTTAGATGAATAGGTCCAATAATTTCTTAGTGGGGTATATACAGGGTGTCCGGAGATAAAACCGACAAAACTCATGGGGTTATAGGGACTGTCAATATGATTGCAAAATGCCATAAACGAATGTCCAAAACGGCTTCGTTACTGAGATACAGAGTGATTTGTGGATTTTGACAAAAAATTCAATCCGCCATATAAAATACAGGGATTAGCCGATTGGATTTGAATTTGGTACACGAAATACACTGAGAAGCATCAACAAGTAGCCCTTTGATCGAAACCAATATCAGGGTCGGAATAATATTTTTCCCCTATGTTGAGTTATTGTTAGGATAACTCACCCTGTATCATAATAACCAAAAATTTCAATTCAGATTCGCAATTTACGGTAAAAATTGTATAGGAATTTGTTGAAATATCTCCTGGCACCATCTTAGTTATTCCGTAATTAATTATCATTTTGATTTTTTTCATTGAAAAATCAATCATTGTCGGATAAAGTACGTATATTTACGAAACCATGACATGAATGTCGTTATTTTCTTCGATCAGTTCATGAATCGGAGTAAAATGAAATATTCTCATAACCCGAAAAAACTGAAGAATAAATTCGTATCAGGACTGGACTGAGTGTTTTGTTTGGTAATGTTATAGCTGACCTAGTACAGTAGTACATCAATAGTTATCAATAATCTGATCGTAGATTCGGAATCTGAAAAAATCGTATAAGAACCTGTTAAAGAAGGATAACAGTGAAGTTGTCGTAAATTATATTCGCTCACTAATGAATTTGAATTTATGAGAATACTACACAACGAACAATAACTGTTTGTAATGAACATAACAAAAGCAACGAATTCGTGAAAAACTCTCACTAACCAGTATTACAAACATTTTCGAAGTGGAGCCCTCCAAAATCAATACATTTTTGAGAGCGTGCTATTAGATGATTCACTGACTTGCGAATTATTTGAGGGTAATTGTCCATAAGAAATTTCTTCATTATGAACTTCTTACTTTTAATGACCTCATAAAAAATAATCTAGCTGAGTTAGATCAGGGGATAGCGGTGGCCAATTTACTGAACCTCCACGGCCAATCCATCTATTGGGGTAATTGGCATCGATATGGTTTCTAACTGGAACTGAAAAGTGAGGTCTAGCACCATCATGCTGAAACCATATACCTGAGGTATTTACACCTTGCAATAGATCCGGTCGAGTATTGACCAGGAAATTTAGGTAAACATCACCAGTTAAAGCCCAAACACAAATAGAATATCTGCGTATTCCTCATAAGTGAAATGAAACGGCATTATAAGTACACTCTCAGAACTATAGTTTGATCCAAAAAACACTGGAATAATGAATGAACACCAATAAAACAAACGCTGATGACAGCTGAACAATGGTTTTCCATAATGAAATTCTGAATTTGACACAAGCCTAGTATTCTTTATACACAAACATTATAAGGTACTGATACGGATTTATTATTTGAAAGTTCAATCCGATCACTTTTCAACAAGTTTTTAACTTTTCTCAGTGCATTTCGAATCTGCGATCAGATCATTGTTATACTAGATCATCTATTCTTACAGGAATATAATCATAGAAAACCGCATTCCAGTCCTGATACGAATTTATTTTTCAGTTTTTTCGGGTAATGAGAGTATATTATTTTACAACGATTTACGGACTGATTGAAGAAAATAACGATATTCATGTCATGGTTTCGTTAATATTTATTATATTACCAATTTTGATAGTACTTTATCCGACAATGATTGAATTTTGAAAAAATAAAATTAAAATAATAATTAATTACGGAATAACTAAGATAGTGCCAGGAGATTTCTCAACAAATTCCTATACAATTTTTACCGTAGATGTCGATTCTGAGTTGAAATTTTTTGTTATTATTATACAGGGTGAGTTATTGTCACAATAACTCAACATAGGGCAAACATATCATGCCGGTCCTGATATTGGTTTTGATCAAAGGGCTACTTGTTGATGCTTTTCAGTGTAATTCGTGAACCAAATTTGAATCTTATGGGTTAATCCCTGTATTTGATATGGCGGATTGAATTTTTTGTCAAAATCCACAAATCACTCTGTATGTCAATAACGAAGCGGTTTTGGACATTGGTTTATGGCATTTTGCAATCATATTGACAGTCCCTATAGCCCCACAAGTCTTGTCGGTTTTATCTCCGGACACCCTGTATACTACCTATCAATATACAGATGTAAGCAAAATTGCTATCATATAGGATTTTCAGTATAATAGAACGAGATGTTCTCGAACCAGTTGACTATAGCTCAAAATTTAATACACATACGCGATGGATAATCAACTAGGCATAGCAGGAATCAAACTCACTGCTCACTGCTCAGTGCTCGGTCAGTATGAAGAAGGTATGTGATGAGTTAGCATGTATCGTTGCCTGAATTGTTGATAGTTGAGATCATGACGTCGATACATTGCAAATACAAATACAAATAATAGCTATTTATATATCAAGGGAGCAAAGGTATCTATTTCCTACCGCGTATGAAGATTGATGCCCGACGCGTAGCGGAGGACATTAAACACACATGGGAGGACATGATTCTTTGTTCCCAAGATATATACATGATTTTATCCACGAATATGAAATCAATCAATCAATCAAAATATACTTTATTGTCGAAAGATAAATCTCATAGACAAAGCCTTTACATAAATACACATAATTAAAAAAAATAAAGAGTTATAAAAACGGTATAGTAACTCAACAGTTACATGTCACAATTAAAGTTCATACATATACTTATTTACTATAAATAACACACTGAAAATGGGACAAACATGTTTGAACATAAATATGTAAAATTGTAAATATGAAGTAAATAAATAAATAGATGAGAACTATTCCAATCTTTGTTAAGAAATTCTTGAACATTATAAAGTGCCTCCTCAAGAAAAACTTGCTTCACAGATTTTCTAAAATGATTTTGAGAGGAGATGTTCTTGAGACTGACCGGAAGATGGTTATACAATTTGGCAGCCAGGTAGACCACTGAATTTTTAATCAAGTTTGTTGATGGGATAGGCAGTCTCAAGTTGTTATTTTGGCGAGTGTGACTGACAACTATCTCATATGACGATTTATTTTTATGGACTAGACACACAGTTTCAAGGATAAATATTGATGCAAGAGTTAGAATTTTTTGCTCTTTAAATAGAGGTTAACACGAAGCCCTAGGTCCAGATTTACATAAGTATCGTACTGCTCGCTTTTGGAGAATGAAAATTGTATCAAAGTTATGTTGGCTGCAGTTGCCCCAGAAAGGTATTCCATATCTAATGGACTCAATTAAATCATGATACACAATTTCCGTTGTAGCCTCACCCAATTCATTGGAGACAGTTCGTAAGGCATAACATCCCGAGGCCAATTTTTTACACAAAGAGTCAACATGATTCTGAAAGTTCAGGATATTATCTGTCTATTCGGTCGGTCTCATGCCATAGGATGGTAGTATCATCAGAAAAAATAGTGAACTCACCATCAATTTCGAGATTCTCTGTCATTGAAATAAAGTAGAAACAGGATTGGTCCGAGTACAGAGCCCTGGGGTACACCATATTTAACAAAACCTGTTTCTGAGATAGTGTCAGCTCTAACAAACTGGGTTCGGTCACTTAAATATGACTTTATCCAACTCAGGCTTGCGCAACAGTATTTCATGATTCACGCAATCGAAAGCTTTCGACAAATCACAAAATATTGCCGCGCAAACCTCTTTCGAAATTGTTATTTGTTTCATAGTAGTGATGGAGACACTGATTAGGTACTTAGGGAGCACATATCTCTACCAAGAAAGAAAGCTGAAGCCTATTCAATTTACCTCCCGCAGGAGATGATATATATGTTTTCGTCCCGTGGGATAAATTGACAAGAATGACAGGTTTGTATCCTAAGAAGAGGGAGCAAACACTTACTTTCGATGCAGTGAGTAGATTGAAAGTTTTGTATGCTTATTTTCTGAGATATAAGCCGGAGAAGCTCGTAAAAACGTCTTATCGGGGAAGGAATAACAAAGAAAAAAACAGTTTTTTTAGTATATATGGGACAAAGTGAGCTAGAAAATGTTTTTATCGGAACTCATGAACGTATCAGTTATAATCACATTAGTTATTTTTGTATCTAGAGCGCGAAATGCTACTTTGGTGATCGAGAACTGATTTTTTTAACGAGGCGTAGCCGAGTTAAAAAAATAGTCGAGATGACCAAAGTATTTCGCGCTCGAGTTGCAAACAACATTTTTTCTACAAACGTCAAAAAATATAGTTCTAAAGTAAAAATATGCTTAGCTTGATATGAAAAAGGGTGTTGAACTGGCTTAGAAGGCCTCCCCTATCCTCCCTAGGTGGGCACGATGTTCCACGAACATAATAGAAATTTCCTTTCGTACGCTCCAAGAGATAAAACGAAGTTATTGTTGAACATTCAGAAATAAATGATATATTTGATGTTTTCTCGATTAAGGAACATTTAGATGAAATATAAATATCTCATATATTTTCCATAACAATGCGCGAAGTAGGTACTTCGCGCATTGTTTTGTGCAAGGAATCATGGTAACGTAGGAAACTGAAAAAAAGTGTCCCTTCGCAATTTGTTATCAATGCGCGAACCTTGTCATTTTTTGACGTTTGTAGAAAAAAATTATAGTAAAACTGTGTGTATACGAGGCACGGTCAAAAATACTGTCTGTAGGTTAATCGAGGAGGTGGTACATTCATTTTACTTGGTTCTTTGGGATTTTCTCTCCTCGTTTCTATAAAATAAAAGTATTCGTATTATTTCAATATATTTGTAGAGGGACAAAATGTCACTGCGTTTAACAAATTTTTCTATCAGGGAGTCTAAAAGAAAAATCCAGTAGCTTGTCAGTGACAATTTGTTTGAAAAAATTTTTGAAGGAAAGAAATATAGATATATTGAAAAAATATCGAATTTGTACTTATCTTTGGACGTTTCGGGACCGATTCTGCTCCCGTTCTCAACATGTAAATGCAAATTATTTTTCTTTGAAATTTTTGCTGCGTATAGTTTGACACTTTTCAATGTCATACTGATGTTGGCATATGAATGAGTGATTTTAGTCTACAAATGAGTTACAGGATGTTTTCATTAATTGATCTTGAATCTACCATTTTCATGTTCAGTTTTCAGTAGTGAATACCATGTTCTATCAATATCAACTGAACAGGAAGCAATGCTATTGTCTCCGTTTAGAAGAATGCAAGCGGATTCCTTTATTTTTCTTTTTTGTTTGTTATCTTCCTTTCCTATGATTTTGATATTATTCCACTGTGCCATATGTTGTCCATCTTCAGTGAGGATATGTTCAGTTAGCTTCGATTTATCGATATGTCTTTTCTTGATATTGTACTTGTGTTCTTTTGTCCTTACTGAGAGAGGTCTCTTCGTTTCACCTGTATAATACTTTCCACAAACACAAGGTATACTATAAATACAATTTTTTGATGATTGTTCTTCATTTTTTGGCTTTGTTTGAGTTAGAATGGATCTCATTGTATTTTCAGTTTTGAACACAGTTTTCACTTGGAACTTATCACCAACACGTTTTATTTTTTCAGATATGCCGGGAATGTACGGTATTATATTCGTCGTTATTGATGGTTGTTTTTGTTGTGGTGTATTTTGTTTGTTTTCAATTTGGTGAATCGTTCTATCAATGAAGTTCCTTGGATATGAGTTGAGTTGAAGAACATCTCTGATGTGGTGGATTTCGTTATTGAAAATTTGTTGGTTAGATGATATTGATTTGGCTCGATCATGAAGTGATCTGATTATTCCTTTTTTGATAGCTTTCTGATGATTTGATTGAAAATTGAGGTATCTGTTAGTATGAGTCTTCTTACGATATACACTTGTTGAGAAAACATTGTTTGATTTTTTGATAAGAACATCTAAAAATGGTAACTGATTGTCAGATTCAATTTCCAAAGTGAACTTTATAGTAGGTTCTGCATTGTTTACATGATCTAGAAAATTATCTAGTTCTATAAGGGTATGTGGCCAAATTATGAAGATGTCATCTACGTATCTCCACCACGTTTTTGGTTGTTTTTCGTAATTTTTAATAACGTTTTCTTCGAAATTCTCCATAAATATATTGCTCAAAATTGGAGATAGTGTTGAGCCCATAGCCATGCCAAAACTCTGTTGATAAAACTCATCATCCAATTGAAAATATGTAGTTTTTAGGCATAATTCCAAAAATTCCAAAATTCCTTCGATACTCAGATTGGTTCTCTCAGTAAAAGTTTCATCATCTTCTAATTTATGTTTCACTATTTGTAAAGTTTTATCTATAGGAACATTTGTGAATAAACTCACTACATCAAAACTAACAAGAGTGTCATTTATATCCAATGTGATATCGTTCAATTTTTCTAAGAAATTAGGAGTATTTCTAATGAAACTCTCACTCTTACCTGATATAGGATTGATAATATTCAAAAGTAAAATAAAAATCACGGTCAAAAATTTCATTTTTTGAAAAAAAAAATTCTAGCACTGTTCCAAAATCAACAAGTAATATTTTGGTGAGACATTAGTTATTGTCTATACGGTTCCTGGACTGGGATGCCCTTCTCCTTCTTCCTTCTGGAAAATCTGGCACAGGAATGTGAGTTCAGGTTAACAATGACTGATATACATGGTAGCGGTAAGAGAAATGGAGAAATAAAAAGATATTTTTGAATCAAATGTTCTGGTGATAGATGAGGTCCTACTTCAAACCTACTTGAGCAACTTCAAGATTATTTTTGAAACACAACACAAATATTCAAAATATGGTTCCATTTGATCGAGTTAGGTATGTATAGAACTACTTGGCACCTTGCCAACGTATGATTATTGTTAAAATATTGTTCAAAACTCACAATGTTACTATATCACCAGATGTATATTCGGTGCCAGTCTCCTTTGTTACACATGTCCCAGTCTGGAAGAATACAGGAAGTTTTCTGAATATTGCCTTGTAATCATTCGCGGAACATGCATCTGGGATACAAATTGATAATTTGTAAGGATCCTAAAAAATACGATAATTTCATCAGATACAGAGGTGGGGTCTCCTTTATTTTTATTCCTAGCTGAAGAATGTATATATAAGAACTTTATTCAGTATACAAACGTATAAAAAATGGTAATAGAATAACAAAGAATAGGGTTGAACAAAGTAGTAATCGATAAGTGATCATTCACTTGTTTCGATATTAACAAACAAACAAGTATATATATATATAAAATAATATCAGATAAAATAAGACTAGGATCTAAGGTAACACATTAAAAATAAAATGGTAAAAGGTTATGTAATAAGGTAGATAATTAAAAAAAGTTTAGAGTAAAAAGTTACGATTGCGAGTAGATTGGTGTATTTGTGAGTACATATACATATACACATACATATACACCCACACACACATATACACATATACATGAGTGCACATATATGTCACATCACATAAAATTAGAATAGGATCTCTGGTAACACATTGAAATGGAATAAATTTATGAAATAAGATGGAAAATTGAATTTTTCAATTACATGTGGGAATAGGTGTACGGTGAGATGAGAATAACAAAATATCATGGATAATAACCCAAGGTATATATATATACACACAAATACATGCATATATACACATGTACACACATATATGGAATCTAGCACGGAAAATATTAGAACTTAGGCTAACCAACAAATATGGAGGTCATTGAATGAATTTTATAACAGTAAAATGTTAATGTGGTGTAGGTATGGATCTATTTTATTTTGCTACTATGATTTCATTTCTATAAGATCGGATATTATTTTTCTATCGCTTTCCAGAATATATTTTTTTAGTTCTCTTTTAAATTTGAACTTGCTTTTTTCACTTTTGATTCTATCAGGAACACTATTATGTATTTTTTTTGTAATATATGCATATTATTATGATCTTTGGGATAACGACTTTTTTACTTGTGGTAGTGTTGATAAGTTTTTTTTGCGTGTGTTATAATCATGTGTGGGTCGTTCAACAACTCCGGTTGAGTGCAGTTTCACATTCACACAATAATAAAATAGTTGCCTCATATCCATGACTTCGCATTGTTTATATAACAAGTTGGAGGAATATCTTGTGTTTTCCTTCATGATTAATTTGAGGAACCTTTTTTGTAGCACTTCGAGTGGGTTTATGTGTGTCCGAAGGGCACTGCCCCACAATAGAATTCCATATCGAAGATGACTTTCCACTAATGTATTATATAATATTTTCATTGACTTTAATGGCAGAAAATTATTGAGGAATTTGAATTTATATAAAATTGTCCGAAGTTTTTTTGTGATGTAGTTAATATGTATGTCCCACTTCATATATGAGTCTAGATAAACTCCAAGATATTTTATATTTTTTACGGCATTAATTTGAAAAGTGCCTCCCTGGACTTTCATGTCGAGTTGTTGAAACGGGGGATTTCCCGCTTTGTTGCAACTAAAGGGTAGAAAGTTGGTTTTCTCTAAGTTGATCGTTAATAGTTTGCTGTCGAACCAGTTTTTTAGAATCTTGAAATCATTTTCAACCTTATGTTTCAACTCAAGCCATGTTTCCGCTTCGTAGAAAATGGCGGTGTCATCAGCATACCCTGAAGCGGTTCCTTGGGAATCGAGGGAAAATAATTCATTGACATACAAATTGAATAAAAGAGGGCCTAATACAGTTCCCTGAGGTACGCCATATTCTATTCCTCTCAGATCACTCATTGTGTCAGACACTTTTACCTCTTGGCTCCTGTTTTGTAGATAATTTGTGAGCAGATTTGCACATTTGCCTCTCAGACCTACTCGCTCTAAGGTTTCAATAAGTAGTCGGTGGCTGACAGTATCAAAAGCCTTCGAAAGGTCAATGAATACACATAGACATGGACGTCCTTTTTCCAGTGATGTGTGAATTTTTTCAGATAGTGCAAGAACAGCATCTTCTGTTGACGTTTTTTCCTTGAAGCCATATTGGTTGCTGGAAATAATTCCATATTTTGTTATGAATGATGTCAATCTGTTTTTCAAGAACCTTTCGAAGATCTTCGACATATGAGTGATGAGAGAAATTGGTCTGTAGTTGGTTACCACTGTTTTGTCCCCCCTCTTAAAAATTGGTATGACAATTGAATGTTTGAATATATCAGGCCAGATTTCTGAGTCTATACATTTATTCAATAAGTGTTGAAGAGGAAGAAGTATGTATTCGGAGACAGCTTTGATAGTTTCAGCTTTTATGTTGTCTTTTCCAACAGTTTTTCCATCCTTCAGGCCCATTATTATATTCAGCAGTTCATTCGTCTCAATTGGAGTTAGAATCATTGAGTTCAGAGGAATGTTTCCAGATACTCTTTGGTTTGGATCTCTCACAATTTTTTCTGCCAGTGTTTTTCCCATTTCAACAAATCTGAGGTTGAATTCATCCGCGATGTCTTTGCTTCTATGAAGAATATCTCCATTTTGGTTACGGACTGCCGAGATTACATTTTTGTTGGGTTTTGTATTACTCAATTCTCTCACTTTTTCCCATAGAAATTTTGTATCATTGAGATTTTTTTCTATTTGTTTTTTATAGTAATCACACCTCACTTTTTTTATCAGATTAGTAAGTTTATTTTTGTAAATTTTATACTGGTTTATCAATAAATCGTTATTTGGGTCTTTTTTGAGATTCTTGAACATATCATTTTTTTTGTTAATCGAAGTTAATAATGCATTTGTTAGCCAAGGAGCGAGTTTTGAATGTTTCCTCAGTTGTTTTTTTCTTTCAGTGCATTCACTTATTTTTGACGATAGTATTGCAATGAATTCGTTCATCGCGGGGTTCGGATCTGGATTTGCGTACACGGTTTCCCAGTTTACCAGTTGAAGTTTTTGTTCCAATTTTTGATAGTTCAAGTATTCTGTGTGACTGCGTTTCGTGTGTTTCACCTCGGTTGTATCATTTGTTATGATTTGTAATACTGTTGTTTTGTGATCGGTTATATTACTTTCAATAATTAATGGAATGGTCATGTCCGATATGTACGATTTGGATTTAAGAAAGATGTGATCGAGGCAACTTTTTATTCTCGTGGGTTCGTTAATAGTTGAGATATAACCATGTTCGTAAAGTGTATTCAGGTATTCTGTACTATGTTCGTCTCGCTCTAGTATGTCTATGTTGATGTCTCCTATGACGACTCATAAGTCATCAGATTTGTTTTGCTGATTATCTAAATAATTTTGAAGTTTTTTGTTGAATTCTGAGATATTAGATGCCGGTGATCGGTAAATAGCACTTAAGACGAATTTTTTATTGTGGAATTTGATAACTGCTTTCAAAATGTTCAGTTTGTCTAGTTCTACTATTTCAAATTCAAAATCGTATTCCTCCTTTATATACATCACTATTCCATCGTTTTGATTGAAACTACCCTGATTGTATATGGTTTTGTATCCGGGAATACCATATATATTGTGATCTAATAACCTCCAGGTTTCAGTCAAAACTATACAATCGAAACTCGTGTTAATATTGGATAAGAGTATTTTGAATTCATCGATATTTTTATTAATGCTTCGAATGTTATTGTGAATGATTTTGAAGTTTTCGTGACAATTGTTAACTTCCAGAATTTCCTTGCATTCCTTTCCATTATCGACTGTGAAAGTTTTGATCGAATCCGTTTGGAAGTCTAATATATAGGGATCCATAATTTGAGATGAAAATTGAAGTGAAGGCAGTTATGTAAAAGTTATATATAAATTATGCGTATAGAACAACTAACAATAAAAATTTTCATAAAGGTATTCACTTGTTTGAGCGAGTTTTCACTCTGTCTTTCAATGAAAGGGCACTAATGGTATTCTTCGTAGTTTTGTTATTCATTGAAGGCTTGGATATATTGGCTCTTTCTGATAGTTTCGGGGTTTCTGGTTCACAGTTTGGATTTTTGTTTATTTCTATAGGTGAGTCACTATAGAAAACATCAATGTCAGTTGTCTCCGAATTTTTGGAACTCACGTTTGGTGTCGGGGGAGCACTATTCGGTTTTTGTTGCGAGATTTCTTCTTTTCTTTCCAGTTCTTCCAAGGTATAGGCTATATCGTTGATGAAGATTCTGTTTCCTTTAATGTAGCACTTGTTAGTAGGGTTTTGTCTCTCTCTTCGTAAACACTCTCTCAAAGCCCTACTTTCTTGTCTTTGTGCGAATGTTAAATCATTGGCTATAGCTATGTTTTTTCCTTTTAGTTTGTAACACGACTGGAGAACTTGTTTTTTTGTGAAGAACGAAACAAATTCCACTTTTATTGGACTATTTTCCAATTTGCCAAGCTTATAAGTATCGCTTATATCTGAGGGACTGATTTTAATATTTAGAAGATTTTTAATTTGTTCGCAGATATACGATGGGTTGATGTCTGCCTCTAGTTCTTTCAGTCCGAATATAATTATGTTTTTCTTGTTGTAGTCCCTACTGATTTTTTCAACGGTATTCTTCAAATATTGGTTTTCGTCTTCTAATTCTTTGATTCTATTTTTCAGTTCTTCAACTCTCAGAGTAATCCGAGCTTCAGTAGCTTCAATTACATTTTTTATTTCATTTCGGTTTTTGATTATTTCTTCTAATAGAACTTTAATTGTTATTTCCTTTTGAGTTTCGGTCATCGTTTTGGTAGACTCACGCGGTATATGGTCTCCTTTATTTCACACTCTCACCAGATAAGTTTTTATGCCAAACGTCAGGTCTTTGTTTACGTTTCAATAGATGTTGATTATTGACTATAGATTTTTCTGTATTAGATTTCCAGGAAATGATTATACAGTGTGTTCGAGGTTTGTTACCTTATGTAAAATGTATCTCCTTATTAATTTTCCAACACTTACTTCACTTCACTTTACTCGATATGCGATAATGGTTCAAGAATCTTCCGGAGATCATTACGAAATCCATGCGGTTCTAGTATCGCTGGAGTTGTTTGTATACGATTTTCAGTCTACTGTTGACGATTATTCCAAAACTGTGGCTTTTGCCATTTTATTTTGAGATTTATTGAAAATAATTCAACATAATGCTCATTATATCTCCAAATTCTATATTATCAGTCTTTCCCCAGTAGCACAGAATATCGGCTGCAAATCGGCTCTGCATTGGCCCAATATTTGAATATCGTAAATCGGTCGGATGATATTGTAACGATATTGAATAGATGAGCTGGACGGATCAATATAAATACAATGTTGATAGGCTTACATTTTTCAGGATCTTGAGAATCCTACATTGTATCGATATTCATAATGACATATGTGATGAAATCTATATTCCACCTATATCCTGATGATTTATGTCTCGGTATTGATAAATCTTCATGATAGATATATTGATTGCCTGATATCAGTTCATATTACAACTGGATATGTAACCTATATCGATAGAATGTATCTTGGAGGATATTGCAATAAAACATCAGGTTCAATATCGTCACGTGGACTCCTTGATTTCATATATGTATTCCATATCGAATACAAAACCGCTATTCAATGATGACATCCCAATATTCCACCAATATTGTTTGTGTGGATATTGGTGAATTATATGTATACAATAAAGAGTTGTATTCTTATGACACCATCATCTGTTTGATAATGAAGCAATATTGGAAAATGGAGATGACCTCGATATTGCAAAGAATCATCACGTTGGATATCGTGAGGTCGATCAATTTATTCCATATATGTGTACCATATCACAAACTCTATATGGATTCAATGATCAAATCCCAATATCCCAGCGATATTGTTCTAGTGGATTTCATCAGGATGAGGTTGCAGCAATATTGAGAAATGCAGATGATTTAGATATTGCGAAATATCATTATGTTCAATATTGTGAAACCGACTTCCTGATTCCATATATTTGTACCATAACCAGATCCCAATATTTATTCGATGCTGTGATCACAATGTGCCAGCAATAATATCATCCATGAATAGGAATGAAGATAATTCGATATTGGAAATAACTATTAGGATCAATATCGTGAGGTTTACTTTTTGTTTCCATTCATGTTAACCATATCAAAATCCAAGGTCAATTCAATGATAAAATCTCAATATAAGAGCAATATTACCTATGCATATTTCAGTAAACTTTATGTATACAATATTGTGTTGTAATCTCTTGCAACTATCATCAAGATGATGAAAGAGCAATATTGTTAAATGAATATGATCATCATATTGCAAATAATCATTGTGTTCAATATTGTGAATCCAACTTCCTGATTCTATATATTTGTACCATAATCAGATCCCAATACTATTTCGATGTTGTCATCACAATGTGCAAGCAATATTATCCATCTTGAGTTCAGTCAGTTATATTGATATAATATTGAGGCGTAATCTCTAGATACTATCAACATGATGATAATGGACTCAAAATGAAATGAAAATTTTCATTTCATTTTGAGTTTTTTCGAAATAATCCAGCCAACGTGCCGATCAATACCCCTCCAAATTGTTTTTATTTCGAGTTTTATCGGAAATAATCCATCCAAGTACCAAGTTCATCATGACTTTGTTGAATTGTTGATGTTTTTTCCATTTTCTTTCCACCAGATGGATCTAACTCAAGTCATCGCATTAGCATTAGCCTGTCTGAATAGCATCAAAATAAACAAGCTATCACAGAGTTCTGACTGGTGGTCTGAATACCACAGTGCGTATAAATGCTGCCTCATAATGCAAAGGTCCCCGGTTCAATTCCCCAGCGGCAACAGCTCTTTTTCAAATTAATTCATGATGCTGACGTGACGTGGCATGAACAATTCGAACAATTTGAATTCCACGCTGATCTTTGATTAGTTTAGTGGGCGTGGCCTCCAACCAAATACTGGTCTCTGATTGGCTTGAGCCAGAATGAACATAGCCCCTCTACGTCGAAGTCCGCCGGTCGAGTTAAGACGGCCGGTCAAGTTCAAAGTCGGCCGATCAAGTTCAAAGTTGGCCTGACAAGTTCAAAGTCGGGCAACCGGGTTGCTAATAGTTCATAGAGAAATTATTAGTCGTAGGTATTCCGATGAGTTAAAATAGTGAAGAATCTAGAGAAAGTAGATAGAAAGACAATTCTTTTTTTATCTTGCCTTCCTTGTAATGATATATATGTATATTCACCAAAAAGAGTTGTCTTTAGAATAAGATTCTTACGTCGCTTGTTGCATTAGTAAAATCTGGTATAATCAGACCGCTAAGACAGTATTTTCCCAAAATTCTGCCTCCTTCGAAGTTATGATCAATGGCCATACATTGATCGAAGTTGCCCCAGTCCAGTCTAGTAGATACTGCAAGTCCAGGGTATGGAAATTTGGAGCTAGCATCAAATACTGAAAAAAATACATTCTCCGTCATCATCATCATTCATCACAATTTA
The DNA here is from genome assembly GCA_918026855.4 of Phaedon cochleariae. Classification (NCBI taxonomy): domain Eukaryota; kingdom Metazoa; phylum Arthropoda; class Insecta; order Coleoptera; family Chrysomelidae; genus Phaedon; species Phaedon cochleariae. The sequence continues at coordinate 53,755,662 of OU896709.1, read as the reverse complement.
TAACAATAATCAATAAACTGATATTGATATAAACCAATAGGATCTCGAATTTCAATTAAAAAATTTCTATGCAGGATCCTTTCATCACAATAATTGACAAATAGTTATTTAACCAACTAGTGTATTAATGAGGGCGATTAATGATCGACATATTTTAACGTGCGAGCGAAGCGAGCACGTTAATGTTCGAGATCATTTTTCGCCTTTCAATATACGAGTTGGTTACAAAATTTTTCCGTCGACTATATTTCTCATTTCTCCTGTATTGAAGAAAACTTGGTTCGCGAATTCATCATTCATCCGGAAACTACTAAGAATCACCCAGTAGCCGTGTTACTGACATAAGTGACATTTGACATTTGTCGAAATGTGTTAAAAAACGGTAACGGAAAATTTCGATGAAATCCATATTTTCGATTCAAATGCATATTTTGTAAATTATAGAATGAACAATTAATGCACACGGTGTATGTTTGGTTGCCTATAAAACAATCGTGCATTAATAGACAAATTGATCACTAATAGATGTCATCAATGAACGGATTCATAAACATTAAACTTCGACGGAAAAATTATATTAAAAAATGTCTATCTAACTTTTTGTTGTTGAAATGTTTCAATTCATTGGCTGATTGATTAGGAAAGCAGAAGTGTTGATCAGGGAACTAACTAACTTGAGAACGATATCTGAAATTCAATTGATGCTTTCTGAAACAGAACTGAAAAAGGTGTAGTCAGAGAAAATATTTATTTATTTATTTATTTATTCTACAGAAACAAACAGGCAATATGAGAGGCAACTAGAATTAAATTATAAATATGGCAATAATAATAATACTCACAACAACAATAATACCAATAATAATATAATGACAATGAATACCTAACTGAAAAAGAGGAAATTCACACCAGACATCATGAATTCTCACCAAGCATTTATAACATTCTTCGAATTGGCTTTGAATTTAGGAATTGAAGTATCAAAAACACCACGTTATGGTTGCCGAATATATATTATATAATCTGCATAATCTATTGACTGGGGTATCGTATTTATTTATGTAGAAAGATATTTTTGTCGTGGTCGAACTCCTGGTGGCGGTACGTGAAGGGAAATTTCACTAATTAGGAACATACCTACCTACTATCTACCTGTCCATTCAATAATTTAGCAAGTAAGAGGGGCGTTCGTAAGAATTCCTGAGTTGATTAAAAACAGTGCTTGAAGTGCTTCACAATGAATTTCGTCAGGAGATTTTTGACTATTGACTATTAACTCACCCAGTAATTTTGAAAACTGTTCGTGACATTTTCGATTTGGATACATCGTTTCATTATTCAAATAGTCTAATAATAATTCAACCAACTTTGTTTCGTTTATCGTTTTCGAGTTTCCAATACGTCTATCTACGACACCCTGTATCTCGAAAACTAAGGTCTAAAACATACAAGTTCAATATGAAATTTTAATTGAATTTTTCCGTTGGAAATCTGCAACACCGTATATATTACAACAATGAAATACGGAAATATATGTTGTTTCTTTTTGTTGTTCTGTATTTCGAACATTATGAGATAGAAATATATGCTGATTATTTCATGCGGCACAGAATTTCCAAATGCGTAGGTACTTACAATTCATTAATACAGTTTCATTTTTACAACTTTCCTTCAACTGTACAGCACATAATTTTGAAACATTCGTTTTCAATTCGCATATTGTCTCCATCAATTCAGTCCCGAATTGAAAACTTTTTTCACTTTTCACTTGGATGCACAAATATACTACTAAAACAAAGAATATGCCCCTAATTTTTTCCATTTTGTCATTTGCTCTGGACCATTGGAACTATTTTAAAATACAATCATAATATTTTAGTCTGATTCGTCAAGTAATCTGAAGTACTCGATGCGATAAGGGGTACTACCTAATTTGCTTATAATACAGATTTGGAAAAAAATGATGCCTTAGATTTAGAAAGATAATTCGAAAATAATAGGAATACACACCTGCAATGAGGACAGCAGAATTCGTTTGATTTGTTTGAAATGAATTCTAATAAAAATGATATTTGTTTTTTTTATAATAGCAGTTTCCGGAAGGAGAATAACACCTATGATACTTATAGTTATTTAATTGTCAAGGGAGTAAAGTAGTCTTTTATGACCTGCAGCGTAAACTAATGGACCGATAAATGAATTATATAAAGAATTATCATCAGTAAAAAACCTTCCTATCTCCATAAAAGAATTGTTTTCCATACGCGTACGTTCACCATGTGAATATTAGGTTTAGAGAAACACTGTCTTCTCCCCCTTTCAAAACAAAACTTTTTCGAAGATGCTTCATCTACCAGATATGCCATATTTACAATAATATTCCACATCAATTAAAATCAGCAGTGGTTCATAAATATAAAACGAATATAATTTCACACCTGTTTAATTCAAATCAATAACACAATCAGACTTCCTATTATGTTCCCATTTATTTATCATTTATTATTATGTTATCATTCATAAGATACTATTTTTTCTTTTTTATCCCTTGGTTGCTCCTACATGTTGAATTGTAGAGGTATTTGAGGGATAAGTGGACGGAGTCATCCAGGAACTGAATTGAACTTCGCGTTTGCTTCTGAAAATTATTATCTACCCATAGTTTTTATATTATTTGCTATTCAGAAGTAATAAAGACGTTTATAATTATTATTATTATTATTATTCGAACGCCATTACACGGTGGAGGCCACGCTGAGGAAAATTGCTATAAAATAGGTCGTAGGTAAATCCATATAGTTGAAAATCGAATTATACCTCAGCAGGAAACCCTAACAGCATAGGAGAAAAGTTCGGAGACAAGCGAGTTATCACCTGTGATTATAAGTCGACTTTGCTCTGATTACAACTCACTTGAGATTATTAGCGCTTGCCATCCAGTCTATCTATACAGTGTGTCCCGCTCATCATGAATACACTCTAATATCTCAGTTATTGATGATGCGATTTTCTCAAAATTTTGGTGGTGATTGAATGTTAGCAAAACGAAGGAATCAGCATTTCCAAAAATCCCTTAATCCTTATTCTCAAAAGAGCTGATTTTAACATATACATATTTTTATATATTAATTCTTTATTTAGTCAATTTGGCTAATTTACATTTTCAAGTCATTGCAATGATTACAATTTAATCAATACATATATGCTTAGGCTACTATAAAATGAGTTTGAAAAATGAGCAATTAAATACAACATATTATTACATTCTCACATATTATAGGCATTCATACCATATATTGTCAACAACAACAAAATGAATCATGATAAAATATTCATATACTATATACAGCATATATAAACATAGAAGACTCACACTTTACACTTATTCGCACTCAAACACACACTATAGGTACTATACGCACCCTTTCACATTTATAATAAATATTTGATGAATATACAGCTATATAAGTGAAAATTAAAACTGGCCATGCAGACAAAATGAGGAAGTGGTTACTAGGAGTTTTATTGATTGAGGAAATAAACTGAAGGAGAATACCCATTCTCAACTTCAGAATATTTTGTTTTCAATTTCCTATCGTGTGTGTTCAATAGGTATATTTCAATGTTCGTCGTGGCATATAGCCAGAGTACTCTTCAAAGTTAGTCCAAGCTCTCGCAAATCTTTATTTTCATCTTCAGGGAGACTGTAAAGATATTATTCATGAATATCGTGCTTATGAGATTATCAAAAGATGATTGTTACTTACATCTTTTTTGTATATGCAACTGTATGCGATGGATCACAAATTAACTATCGGGTTTGACTACCACTGCCAAACACATCCATTCAGAAATCAGAAACAGTAACTCCTAGCAAACAATTTCAGTCGTTATTACGTCGGCCCAAAACCTGTTTGCCAGAAGTTGCCGACGCGGCAAAAGAGAGGCAAACGACGTCGGTCAGACGTCAATAGGTCACTCTGGCCGACGGCCGAACCGATGTCTGTATACCGTCAAAAAGAAATGACCGGTCGCCACGTTCGAACCTGCGACATTTGGAGTACATCTTACCAATTGAGCCATTTTCGATTCTTCTTAGATATTGACTGCGGATGACTTTTGAGTACTAGCAATGAATACTTATAATAATCATATAACAGAGGACAGAAATTTCTAATTCTCCGATAAAGTAGACGAGTTTCTGTGACTCACCTGAGTTTGTTTTGAATTCCCTAGGTTTATTTACCGATCATCGAGCAAATATCGGATGCCTATACGTATACAATTAACGGAATGTTGAAGAACGAAAAATAATGTGATAGGTCAACATTCAACAATTTGGTATACCTAATTTACCTACAATCGATGTTAGAAAACTAATATCAAAAGTTTACAGAAAAAATATTTCATTATTTACAATCGCATCATATATTATGTACCAACTAAGTGTTTCCCAGGGATCAATGAAGTCCCGCCAGCAACCCGTTTACAAAAAATCCTCTCTAGGGACCACTCAAACGGAATTGGTCTGCTCCGAAATTCGGACGGTACCTACACGCAAAATTCGGAGGAAAGCTTGAGACTGCTAATTAACACTCACTTCCCAGAAAGCATCAGTGACGACAACCTGCAAGTAGGCTATCCGGATGTGAGGGACGCACATCGTCCCTCCAACCGCGAAAAAAGTCTATCAGGTAAAATCTTCACAAAAAACAAAATTCGGTGGGCTATCAGCTCATTTAAGCCCTACAAATCTCCAGGTGGTGACGGCATTATACCGGCTGCCCTACAACAGGGAATCGAGGAGATACTACTACTTCTTGCGCCACATTCCGCAAACATGGAGAGAGGTTGATGTGGTTTTTATTCCAAAGGTGGGTAAACGTCCCAGTGACCAGCCCAAATCCTATAGACCTATCAGCCTCACTTCGTTTCTCCAGAAAACTATGGAGAAACTACTTGATCAACACATCAGAAGCAAAATTCTGTCGAATAGTCCGCTTCACAAAAATCAATTTGCCTATCAATCAGGCAAATCTACAGAGACCGCCTTACATAGTCTGATGGGAAAGATTGAAAAGGCACAGGTAGATAAATAAATTGCTCTGTGTGCCTTCATCGACATAGAAGGAACGTTCGATAACACTTCCTATGAATCGATAGAGCGAGCCACAACCATCAAGGGGCACGAGGCCCCAACAACAGGCTGGATACAATCCACATGCTCAGGAGTAGAAGAATGAAAGCTACACTGGGAAGCAGCTCGGTAACTGCACAGGCCACTAGAGGTTGCCCCCAAGGAGGGGTACTGTCTCCTCTTTTATGGTCCATAGTTGTCGATAACCTACTCAACAAACTAAGCACCTAATGCAGGCTGCACTCAACTTGCTGAAAGACTGGTGCTTTCAGGAGGGCTTGAATGTCAACCCAAGCAAAACGGTAATCATTCCATTTACCAAAAGAAGGAAGATCAAGTTAAAGGAACCCATTATGGATGGGACGCCTATCAATTTCTCCGAAGAGGTCAAATATCTAGGAGTAATCCTAGACAAGAAACTCACGTGGAACCAACACTTGACCAAAATCGTCAATAGGGCAATTTCAGCTCTCTGGATATGCCGAAAGATGTTTGGCCAAACGTGGGGTCCAGAACCTAATATGATCTACTGGTCTTATCTCACGGTGGTCAGACCCATGGTCACATACGCTTCTCTAGTGTGATGGACCAAAAGTAAGGAAAAAAACAGCACAACTTGAGCTGCAAAAAATCCAGAGACTCGCGTGTCTTGGGATCACAGGGGCTATGCGTACGTGCCCTACTGCAGCAATGGAAGCTATGCTTGACCTACTACCCTTGCATATTTTTATCAAGAGCATTGCAGCTCTCAGTGCATACAGACTTAACTCCACTGAATTGGCCAGACCAGGTGATGTCACTGGTCACATGGTCATTCTACAAGAAGTACAAATGGAATCTGCAACCAAACCATCGGACATAATGCCAGCCAGGCTCAGTTTCGATCATACCTTTGAAGTGGTTATAAAAAGCCGCCCTAGGTACGGTTCCGCTGAGCCTCAGCTGGACAGAGGTTCCTTTGTTTGATACACCGATGGTTCGAAAATGGAAGAAGGGGTAGGCGCGGGTGTATATGGACCCGGATGTAGGCTATTTGAAGCCTTAGGTCACTCCCCCACTATCTTCCAAGCTGAAATACATGCCATCAACCTTTGCGCCCAAAGGCGCCTGAGCAAAAGGTCTGAGGGGTGCCAACATATATATGCTCAGACAGCCAAGCCGCACTAAAAGCCCAAAAATCATTCGTTTTCACATGGGTTCCAGGGCATGAAGGAATCAAAGGAAATGAGGCAGCTGATCGCCTAGCAAAAAAATGTGCAGCATCTGCACTTTTTGGTCCTGAGCCTTTTTGTGGGATAAGCAAATGTCACCTAAAGGGAGAACTCGGGGAATGGGAAGAAATTGAAAAGTCCTCCTACTGGAGAGCAACTCCAGGTCAACGACAAGCGAAAACGTTCATCAACCATTCGCAGAACCGAGCCAAAGAGCTACTCAGCCTCAGCAAACCAGAGCTAAAGCTTATCACAGGCTTTCTCACAGGACACGGCCCTCTGAGGTACCACCTCAAAAATATGGGTCTGGCGGAGACTGACACTTGCCGCTTTTGTAACAATGCGACTGAAACCGCGGAACACATACTTTGCTCATGTGAAGTATTAGTCCGCCAAAGGCTGAACCACCTAGAACAGGTCTATCTCACCCCTGCTGAGGTGGAAAATTCAACCGTCAGAAAAATTGTAGGCTTCATCAGAAGTCTAGGGTTAGAGGACCAAAACTAGATAAGGGTAATCACAATAGATCTTCTAGGTCGTAGTGATCGAGAGGTCTCCCAGCCTATACGACCCATCTACAATCTACAATCTACAATCTACAATCTACAATCTACAATCTACAATCTACAATCTACAATCTACAATCTACAATCTACAAGTGTTTCCCAATATTTCGTTTTGAATTTTTTCATCATAAAGTATAGATATCTTTTCATCGAAATTACATAGGAGAGGGCTGATGTGTAGGTAATATCATATGATGAAGTCTGGTAAAGCGCGGATGCCTTTTATTGGCCCGGTGCCGGCTGGATTATATAGTTGAATGATTTCAATATACCATACAAAGGGAAATGGCATCACGATTTGATACTACTGGTCTAGTGCTGGCTGAATTATGGATTTTTTATTTTTTTTTTATCGCTTGGAGCGCACGAGAGGAAATCCCTATAATGTTCAAAGAACATCGCGCGTTCCTAGGGAGGATAGGAACAGGAGGTAGGTATTGGATTTTTTTTGAACTTCTAGAGTTTATATGTTGTTGGGAATACTTCCTCAGGCAATGAATTCCAGAGCCTAGCCGTTCTATGGATGAAGGAGTTTTGATAAAGTGTTGTTCGACATCTCTCGAGGTTGACAACGAAAGGATGTGCTGACTAGGCTTGTCTAGTTCGTCTGACTGGTATTGCTAGTGAAGGGATGATAGCAGAGATTTCCGAAAAACATTTCCCGTGGAAGTATCGATAGAGAAGTGAAAGGTCGCCGACCTTTCTACGGTGTTCCAATGATGTCAAAGAGTGAGTGAGTGTGGCGTCACCCACCAGGCGAATGGCTCTTCTCTGGATGGAATCTAAGAGCATTAGCATATGTTTTGATGCTGAACCCCATATGTGGGAACAGTATTCTAGAACAGGCCGTATCTGCGCTTTGTAGATCATGAGAAGCTGTTGAGGTATAAAGTAGCTTTTCGCACGGAACAAGAATCCGAGTTTTTGTGAAGCAGCTTTTGCGATGGATCTGACATGATTATCCCATGAAAGCGTGTTGCTGATGCATACCGAGCATAGATATGGTGCGCTTGGTGGGGATGGTGGTGCCTGACATTACAATATCGGGTATACTGAGTTCCGCCTTTCTAGAGAAAATACAGGCTTGAGTTTTGGTGGCATTGAATTCAACTAGGTTGTCGGTTCCCCAGGCTGTGGTTTCAGCAAGGTCTCCATTGACAGCATTGACCTGCCTGCGCCGTGAGTTCTTAGTTTCCTAGGATGAAATGGGAATTCTGGAAGATAACGCAGTATGGAGGGTACTATCATCTGCAAAGCTGTGGATGGGGCAAGTTGTTACTCCCAACAGATCATTGATATAAAGAAGGAATAATGTTGCCAAATTGGTGCCAAAATTGATCCTTGTGGAACGCCGGAATTGATGCCAATGGTATCAGACGATACACCGTCCACCACCACGTGAAGCGATCTGCCTGAAAGAAAACTCGATAAGAGATGGTATAGCTGACGTAGTAAGCCGTATGATGGTATAGTTTGTGGAGGATTCCTTCGTGCCAAACACGGTCGAATGCTTTCGATATGTTCAACGCGACAGCTAGAGATTCCCCGTGTTTTTCTAATGAAGCTTGCCATAAATGGGTGACTTAGGCAAGTAGATCTCCAGTAGATCTTCGGTGGAGTAAGCCGTATTGTATATCATTGATGATTCCTGAGCTCTCCAGATATTTGATTATCTCAATATTGATGGCTTTCTCCATCACTTTGGAGATTACTGATAACAGGGCAATGGGCCTGTAGTTGTTGGGCAGGTTCATGTTCCCTTTTTTTGGGGATTGGTTGGACTCTAGCTGCCTTTACGAGACGGTAAACAACTTGCAGGGAATCGGTGTTAATTCTGGTGCACATTTTTTGAGGATAATGGGTGGAATTCCATCAGGACCGTTAGCCTTATTCGTTTTGAGACCAAGCAAAATTTGTCTGATAGTGCGTTGACGGAAGACGATTTCGGGCATTCGACTCTCACGGATGGAATGTATGGCGGCACTTTTCCTTGGGAATCTGGAATAAACCAATTACAATATATACCATACAATGGACCGACATTCGCCTGTTGCCGCTCAGCCGTTGCCAGCGCACTGCCGACTGATCATGCATTGGTCCAGAAGGCGGCCAGAGATTCGATGTTTGCTGGGTAGGTATTTCGCAAACTCGAAATATGATGGTAGCATTAGTTGGCGATTAGGTGATGTTGTTGAGCTCACGCTCCTCTCGCGCCCTCTGAGCTATGTCATGGACTCTCGTCTCGTTTTCAGTCGTCTCCAAAATCCATGGCGAATGATTGAAAGAGACATAAATACTTTGGAATCTTGGTGTGCTCAAAACTATATAAGCTTGAATGACAAAAAAAATTAGTTATTTTAATTTCAGTAACTTCAAACTATATAACTGATATAACGAGAAACAATTCAATTATTGAAGAAGTTGAGTGTATTAAATATATGGGCTTAATAATTATAGATAACAATTTGAATTTCAAGGAACACCTTTCCAGTGTTATCAATAAACTTACAATGTTTAGTCGATGCTTCAAATTCGTCTCAGAACTACTCAATAATAGAATACAGAAACAACTATACTACTCTTTCATTTATATATTCTCATATGTCATATCTCTTAAGTGAGTGGGGAAATGCTTTATTAAACGCCAGTGTCAGAAAATTTCTGCAGATAGCACAGAATAAGGCAATAAAAGTATTTTATGCAGTAGCGGGCCGTAAAGTGCACTTTACCACCCGGTTTTGCGGGCGTTAAGTTGCACTTTACCGCCCGCTGTTCTCAGTTTTATTATATCCACATATCAATTCATAAAGAGCCTGTGATCATTTTCCTAGAATATATATCCAGTGGTATATCATAAACTTCTTGTTTATTTCATTCCTTAGTCTCGCTGTTATTATTATCTCTAAATTTTTACTTTCCAATCAAAGAATGACAATTCAGCTTGTTTATTGGATGTGTTGCTATAGACAACAACCATCGGCTTGCTTGACAACGTCAAAATTAGGAAGGTATATACTTGGTATGCATATTGTGAAATTCTGAATGATGAATTTGTTCTAGAGATCAAATAGTTTCACTATCACGATAATTGTAATATTCTTACGATAATTGTTATATGTATAAATATAAATCATCCAGGAACATTACGTTTCTCTTCATTACTGAATTTATACGTAAGAAATCAAATTCGGGGGAATATAAGTTTATCGAAATCTATGGTCATTACTTTTGAGTCAGAAAATAAACCACTAGTGCATAAAATGTTGTATGTATCACGTGCGTGAAATGCGTTTATGGCCTTCAGCGTGTAATTCACACAAACAAATATAGGGTCGTGCAGAATTCAGAATCTTATTGATCACCCCGTATATGTCCCAATTAAATATCAGTAGATAGTTAATCAGAAGTTGAGATAGGGACATGTAAGCCGTTTTGACCAATAATGCATAGTTTCGACAAAAAAAAGTCCTAAAGTTGAAAAATTACGATTTTTCACACCCTATATCTCTGTAATCATTGCCGCTAGACCCCAAGTGTGATACATCGATGAAATCAGCTCTTCAGAGAGAATCTGAAAATGCAATAAAATACAGGATGTTCTATTTTAAATAACAAAGTTGTTGCTACTTTTCGATAGAAGCGGCAACGCTGCAGAGCTGAACATATTTTAGATCGATAGACCAAGAGCAACTACGTGAGTAACCAAAATTTCAGAATGATCCTATGCCCCGTTCTCCATAAACGTCTAACGTATCATCGACCGTGAGTTACCCTGTATAGCAATACAAATATACATTATTCATAAATGATACATATCAAATACACTCACATTATTTTGGGATCTTTCATCCACCTTGTTTTAGATTGCAATATTCCTATATCAGAGATAATTATAATATTACCTCTTGTGATTGAACTCACCGTCGTTCCTAAATGATTATACCTATACCTCCAATTCAAAGCTGCTATAATATGTGCTGACTGACTGACTGACTGACTGACATATGGCCACAGGAGAGAGCTATATGGCCATGTACATCTCAACATGGCGTCTGGCGTGTGCGTTCGTTTTGCGCATGGCTGCGTCACACTCACAGGTCACAAAGATATCTCATGAGGATATCAATGTGAATTATTTAGTCAACGTCGAAGAGATGTAGTTTGAAGAAGTCGCTGCCACATCACATAGTTTCCTCTAGTTGCGATGTCACCTTGCGACGTTGATATCGAATCTACGTCGATAAGATGTGTTAACGAGGTATTGCATTTATGCAAGGTTGTTACATCACACAGATGTTGATGTCACACGATGGTTGGCTGGGTATGTACTGCGATAAGGATAGCGCCGCTGAAAAGACGAATGAATGGACAGGAAACCCGAGGGACACCAATCAGTCACAACAATAATGCATAACCAATATTAGATATCATCAGAGAGGTCAGGGGTGTATTATTATCACACCATATATATGAATATGTTCAAGATAGCTTTTATACGTTTTATTGCGATGTCATCTCGCATGACACGCGTATGCAGTTTTATCGCAAGAAGACATCGCTTTTCCATAACAAATAACATATCGCAATTACATTGCAGAATATTTTTCGCTGTTACATATCGCATATAGAACATATCGCCGCGACGTCGCATAGATAAAACTTGAGTGGGGCAATATAACATCCCTCTGACATCGCAGGGACTTCTATGCGACATAGAATGCGATATCGCAGGTCACAATTGCTACATCGCTGCGATATCTCTGTGATGTTACTGGTAGGTATATTTCCAAGAACTATATAATGTTTGAAAATTAATAAGCTCTCATCTCTGTGGGCAATTTATTCTATGCGAAGCATGGTAATAAACGTTATACGACACAAAAACAATATTTATGTGAGCAAAACTCATATATCAGAATATGGACACAAACCTGAGAAATCGAAAACTTTGATACCTCAGCGGATGGAACAGTTTTCATCGTCTATATATATATATACATTCTTGTTTTCACAAAAGTTATTAAGCAAGCCATTTTAATATGGACTAGATTATAGGAACATCTACAACCAATATCATGCACTTATAACGTGTCTATATAATGTATTATGTTCTCAATTTCCTATTTCCTTCGAATTATTTTGTAGGTCAGTTGGTAGGTTAATCTAAATGTCGGAATTATGGGATCTTGCCGAAGAGTAGAATTATGAGTTCGTAGGAAAAGTATAGTATGTAGCGCGTTTATAAACTCTTCTAGACACTTGTTCATTAAACGCTCTGCTCTGCTGCGCTCGCGCTTGAAATGCTCGTTACTGAAAGGAAGTTCATAACACTTGTTACATATAATATACAGGCTGATCCACGGTGAATGGCCTATTAGAAGTATCTGGAGAACGAGAAGACAAAACATTCTGAAAATTGGGATGCTTTGATAATTGAACATTCTCTATCCGACTAAAATATTTTCATCGATACAGTGTTGCCACTTCTATCAGAAACAACTAGCAACTTCGTTATTTTAAATTGAGCACCCTGTATTTTATTGAATTTTTAGATTCTCATTGAAAAGCTAATTTCATCAATGTATCGCACTTTGGGTCTAGCAGGAATTATTACAGAGATATAGGGTGTTCAAAATCGAGATTTTTCAATTTCAGGATTTTTTTGTGTCGAAACTATTCATTATTGATCAAAACGGCTTACATGTCCCTATCTCAACTTTCGATTCACTATCTACTGACATTTAATTGGAACAGATACAGGGTGATTAGAATTCCGAATCTTGAAGCACCCTCTTTATTTTTTCCAATCAAATTCCAGTAGATAGTCAATCAAAAGTTAAGATAGGGACATGTATGCCGTTTTGATCTATAATGACACAAAAAAATCTTAAAATTGAAAAAATCTCGATTTTGAACACCCTATATATCTCTGTAATCATTCCTGCTAGACCCCAAGTGTGATGCATTGATGAAATAAGCTCTTTAGAAAGAATCTACAAATGCAATAAAATACAGGGTGTTCCATTTGAAATAACAAAGTTGCTAGTTATTTCTGATAGAAGTGGCAACACTGTGTCGATGAAAATATTTTAGATGAGTAGAGAATGTTCAATTATCGAAGAACCGCAATTTTCAGAATGTTCTGTCTTTTCGTTCTCCAGATACTTCTAATAGGCCATCCACCGTGGATCACCCTGTATATACTTACTATTACTATTACTACTACTACTACTACTTGTGTAACATCTGTCTAGGTGTAACCATCGGAGCAATAAAGAAATGGTAATAGATGTTACCCAGAATCACCCTATCACTGAAATGACACGTTTCCCGCTGCGGAGTGACGTCATGTTACGTGCCTGCAATGTATAATGTATAAGTTACAGCAGGCACATGAACGTCAAAACGTGTCTCAAGTCTCAAGTCGCAAGTGGTTGCAGTGAATAAAAAAGGAAGAAGAAGTCAATAATTTTTAACATAACCTAACATTTTTATCTGTCATTCATCATTCTCATTATTCATTATTTTGTCATTATTCATTATCATTATATCATTTTCGTTTTTGCGCAGTGTATGAGTGGTTGTGCCGTCCAGCAGGATGTAGTTTTAGTGAAAATTAAGTATTTTAGTGTAATTTTAGCAACCTTCTCTATGTGATAAATTCGTGCTTGTTCTTCAGATTTTAGCACTCTTCAAAATATATGTCCCTCTTTTTATCTCTAGAACGGTCATTAAAAAATTGTGGATTGTTTTTTTGAACCTGAGATTCTTGAGAAAATACGGTTCTAGAGGGAATGATTAATAAATGGTAGTAATTAAGCTTTTATGGGAAGGCCAACAGACATAGAATATTAGTAAGTAAAGGTTTCACTATGATAAATTCTTCTATGAGTGAAATCCCATGAAAATGGCAGAAGTTGTGAAATGTATTGTTTTAAATTTGTTTTGCCAGTGTTTCTATTTGTTTTCAAGAATCATCATTTTTCAGTAAAAAATTACAAGTAGGTACTGATTGGTTCTTTTTTCAGGGATATAATAGAATAAATAGATATTAAATATGGAACAAGAAGAAAATTCTGAAGTGAATATAGATTCAGGAGAAATAAGTGAACCCAACAGAACATCAGTGACTAGGCCAAGTGCAGGATCAGATGGAGATTATGATGATCAACTTGGGGTTCCTGAATCTATCACAGTTGTAGATATGGGAACTGGACCAGTTGCAATTGAATTTTCTGATGAGGACCCTGAAAGTAAGTGTTATAATTATTGCATTTCCTTCAACAAAACTTGATCAGTTTCAGCAATAACCCGAGATAACCTTGATGAAAATAGATTATAATATCATTTTATTTCAATCCTGGGAATGGGATGCAATGGAAAATAAATGTTACAGCTGTTATCTTCAATTATTTACTTGTATCAATTCAACTTTTGTTTCAGTTGAACACATTGGTGGATTGCCTTTCAACTCAATTCATAACTATAAAAAATTCAAATCCTTCAACAGAGATGTCTTCATACCAGGTGTTGATATCACAGCTGCTATCATAGATTATGAGAGAAATGTGACTTCTCACATGCTCAATCCTAATCTGTAAGTATTGTATTTCAAATAATCTGATATGAAAATCACAGGTATGCACCTCATTTTTATCTACAAAATATTGGTGCCTTTGATTTTTTACTGGCAATATATAAGTATCCTTACTTCTCAGTATCTTCATTTATCACCATAACTCTTTTTGATTTCTGGGAAAGGTACATACCACGATGTACATACTATTCACTAACATCTTTTTTGTGTTTAATATTTTGACATATATCTCAATCTGAGAAATTATAATAAATTATATATTATTATCATTCATTAGGAAACATCTAATCACATCTTGATAGTGGATGTTCTAATACTCACAATATTGCACAATATGCATGATTAAATTATTTGATTAGAATCAACTCTGATCTTACTAGCAAGTGAGAACCACATGGAATTTGAAAATGTCCTTGATTATGGAATTTCTGCTATGTGAACAATTCATCAATATTCAGTTTGTGGTATCATCAGGCTGAGATCAGAAAGTTCTGCTCTGTTTACTGATATGATATGTTATGTAAAGACAATATCATTATATTCCTAAATGACCAAAATAGATAAAATGAATATCTGTTATGTGCCACAGAATACCCAATTACCCACTGTGTGGTGAGCCCTTCACCTTCCACTAATCTGGTATTGTCTCCTGTAAAATTTTGTTCAAAGCACAAAGAAGTTTCATAATCAATGATGATATATGTACAAATCAAGAAAAATAAAATGGGTTGCACTGTTCAGTCATAAATTCACTTTATAACAAAACAATTCTTGTTATGTACATGTGATGGATACACAAGGTCTATTAACTTCTATAAGATTGCCTCATATTTTTTCTGGAATTACATCACTGTGTCCCCAGTGGTCTTTTGTCAAGCGGCAAAATGAAAATGGTGGAGGTGATAAACAAAACAAAACATGCAGCAAGTACAAAAGACTATGAAAACAGAAATCTAGAAAGATATGTTCAGATCCCCTATTGTACAGACCACACATTACAAAAACTCAGTCAAATTCTTATTGCAATATCACTCCATCAGGACTGATTTCTGTTGGCATTCAAGGATATGGAGGTTGAGCTACTGATGAAGCAATTTTTAATAAAGAAAATTTTATTGGGAAGTCTGAACCAAGTGATGGAATCCTGGTGGGTAAGGGCATGCTGACTGACAAGGGATGTGAAGCGAGTTTCTTGAAATTGATAAGGCCATTTTTTCTTAGAAAGAAGAAACAATTAACTGAAGAGGATTTCCTACTGGATATTGTTTTCCCAAAACATGCAGCAAGTACAAAAGACTGAAAACAGAAATCTAGAGATATGTTATGTTCCTCAGTGCTCCTGTTGTATAGATACATTACAAAAACTGAGTCAAATTCTTATTACAATATCACTCCATCAGGACTGATTACTGTGGATATGGAGGTTGAGCTACTGATAATGAATTTTTCAATGAAAAAAATTGTATTGGGAAGTCTGAACCTAATGATGATAAGGCCATCATTTCTGAGAACGAAGAAACAATTAACTAAAGAGGATTTCCTACTGGATAAATTGAATGAGTCAACGAACTCAATGGTTTTATTTCAGTATCAAATTGGAAAATATTATTGTTTGAAAATGAAATAATAAGAAAATAAATCAATAAAGAAGTCATTATCACAATTCATTCCATTTTATTAATGCAATAAAAGTGCAACATAATGGAAATATGTTCAAGATATCTTCCTTGTAAGAGTAATACGAAATGTTTCATAAAATTGACTGAAATGTCGATGTAAGTTTTGGAGAAAGAAGAATTATACAAGAAAACTAGTTTCTTTCAAGTTCATTAGGGACATTTTAGGGCCATTATTTCCAACTGAATTTATCCATAATAAGTGTGTCTCTCTTCCAACTTCACATTTTTTATACCATCTCCTATCAAAAAATGGCATTGTTCCACAAAATGTTCTGAACAATTTTCTTTACATGAAAATAATTCAAGCTGAATGTTATACACATTATTCAACAAACCTCTATGTAAGGAACTCAGTAAGGACACTATTTCAATTATTTCCATGGTCATCCTTGCTGAAAAATAATTGCATATGGGGAAAATCCTAACCTAAATATAGGGACACAAATTTGTTTGCATGATCTGAAATCCAACATTATTCTCAAAGAACATTTCAAAAGAGCTTTGGATTCATATTCGATTCCATGCTGAACAAATTCATTTGTAAAATCCTTTGGAAAAAAGAAGTTGATTGCCTTTTTCCCAAGAGTCCTTGGTACATGTAGAAATGAAGTGGTATAGCCTAAAATAATTCAAAATTAATGTAAGTATACAGTTTTCATGATGGTATGTTGAACTTTAATAAACTCACCAGTGATCCTGGGTACCATTCAATAGTTTTTTACATTGAGTTCATTGGCTCCCAAACAAAAAACTAAAAAGACTGATATACCTGTAAAATGAACTTGAATTATATAAAAGGAGAATATTTTCCCATTGATTCTCATCCTTATTATTTGGCCCTGCATGTAGGTAGGTACTGTTCATTTCATATGTGTTAGGGGGTCACTTTCCTTCTTTTAATACGTGGATGGCAGAACTCTTGAAATGTCTTTGCTGTATAGTAGATCAATGACTGATCAACTCCCTTTTTTTTCTTTTCACCACTTCTGTGTGTGTTATATATACAGCTTCACATATTCCAAGTCTTCATTCCTGAAATTTCATTTATTTTTTACCTGTATGTGATAGATCAAAAGTGCAGCTTCCTACCTGTCAATATAAATCCAAAGTGTCTACAAAACTGTGACATGCCTGCTTCAAAGGAACATTCACATTTCCACAGCTCATCATTTTCCTTTGGAATTATTTGAATCTCATGTGGATGCGGCCTTAGAGCAGAAGATTGTAAACACAGGCTTTTTATAACATTTGTTTGTTCTTTATCCACTTTTGACTCCACACATAATATATTATGATGTGACCAGCCTTGAATAATACACCATATTATTATACAGCCTAGCTGAAAATCCATCAAATCGCAGTTTTCAATATTTTTGAGAGTTGCATAAAATCAAAATGTATGTTGATTTTCAGAAGTCCCTACAAACAATGCAAAGCAATTATTTTCCATAACTGATATCTGCTATGTGATGCCAGTTTTATTACACAGCCACAAAAAATCAGACTGTCTGCCGTATTTGAATTATGAAACGAAATGTTGTTGCAAGCTGGTGAAAATAAATCGCTAAAAATCGAAATTTCGATGGAAATACGTTGAAAATAAAATAAACTCTAAATTTATCGTTTTACAAATTAAAATGTTATCAGTGCGCTGGATTCTTATTTCAACCAGCTTTCCGATGGGGGGCCATCGCCCTAGCCTCTCAGGAAGGAGGTTTTTCTTTTGATTTTTATATTCCTCCACCAATGCGCAAACTTTAAATATCACTGATATCGACTGATCAACTCCCTCACCCTCTTGGGTATCCTCCGCCAGATCACCTATATCAAGGGCTAAGCCTCTGCGACGAACACTTCTCATATACGCTCACATTCCTTGGCCAACACCAGCCACCTCTGTCTTGTGCGGAGGACTCTTTGTAGCACTGTACATCTCAAATCATGTAATTTGACTGTAAATAATGTGTTGTATTGTAAACAAATCGAAACTTCAGTACTAGCCGTTCGATATCTGAAGTTTAGCAGTGTCGAGCGCGGTTAGTACTTGGATGGGTGACCAGTTGAGCAAACGCCGCGTAAGCCCGTACATCTGTAGCGGAATCGCATATCATAGCTACAGCTACCATATCAATGAGCACAAGATATGGTACGGAAGGGACGTGAAGCCGGCTGGCCCGAGGCCATGAATGTTGACCTACCTCTGGTTGGAATACCAGAGGATTCGGGAAAAGGACCCCGCACTTTTAGTACGTAAAATGGTTCTCGGTGAAATTTTCTGAATTTTCAGTATGTTCTAGAATTCGATGAACTGATTGAACCTGCCGAATCGTAAAGTTCTTTGATGAACAGATTCTGAGATACAGGGCGTTGAAGTTACAAATCGGTATTTTTCATTTAATTATTTTCTCGAAATTCAAAAATGCCAAGTACAATTTTTTTCGCTCATATCATCAACGAACCTCCATATTACTCAACATAATTCAGATGGTTCACATAATGTAATTGTTTACAGAGTGAAACATATAAACATTTCAGTGATGTCTGAAAATTCGATGTAATAATGAAGTATCGAAAAAATATTTTAGGCATGCAATATACTATTCTCATTCCATCATGAATCACAATTCATACATTTCATACAGGGTGATTTGAAAAATTGGTGACACCCAAGACCGATTTATTCATACACATCCTGTATATTCGAGTGAATTGTTAACCTCCCAAGATAGCTGATACCGTATGAACATGATTTCGTTGAGATATATAGGGTGATCATGAAGATTTTCGATGATGAAAAAGACAAGAAATCGTGTTTTTTGAAATCACCCTGTTATTCATGATTAACTCGGTGAAATTCCCTAATTATTTTTTAATATATTCATCATTCTCTCCTCAAAGCTGTCTTGAAAATTCAGTTTCCTATCATGACGGGTGTCATAGTTATTAATTCAGGAACTTACCATTAGCATGAAGAGTTGAAGAGACCTGTTCACTTACATTCGCATAGTGGCCGATATTTTTCACAAATAGTGAAACGTGAGAATGTGGAGACGAAAATAAGTTTAGTATTCATATACAGGATGAACATTAGAAATTCAATAACAATAGCAGATATATGAATTTGATAATATTAATATAATGTACAGATAGTTAGGCGAATTTCGTTCGAAAATCTTCATGATCTTCATCATATATCTCAACGAAATCATGTTCATACGGAATCAGCTATCTTGGGAGGTTAACAATTCACTCGAATATACAGGATGTGTATGAATAAATCGGTCTTAGGTGTCACCAATTTTTCTAATCACCCTGTATGAAATGTATGAATTGTGATTCATGATGGAATGAGAATAGTATATTGCATGCCTAAATTATTTTTTCGATATTTCATTATTACATCGAATTTTCAGACATCACTGAAATGTTTATATGTTTCACTCTGTAAACAATTACATTATCTGAACCATCTGAATTATGTTGAGTAATATGGAGGTTCGTTGATGATATGAGCGAAAAAAATTGTACTTGGCATCTTTGATTTTCGAGAAAATAATTAAATGAAAAATACCGATTTGTAACTTCAACGCCCTGTATCTCAGAATCTGTTCATCAAAGAACTTTACGATTCGGCAGGTTCAATCAATTCATCGAATTATTCAACATCCTGAAAATTCAGAAAATTTCACCAAGAACCATTTTACGTACTAAAAGTGCGGGGTCCTTTCCGGTTGGGGGTGCTCACCGGCGTCGGCGATTAGCCTCAGTAGCAGAAAAAAGGCCGACGTTGAATAAATAAATGAAGAAGAAGAATTTCCAATGAGGGGTCACAAACTATAAGATTGGATTTGAAAAAAACATATTGGGGCTAATTTCAGATACCCCTGAAGGTCTATATGCTTCATATGGCTTGCAAAATTTATGATGAATACATTGAAACGTTGAGGTATCTTGGGAGTTTTTATAAATTTCATTCATATCCCTGCTACCTAATTTATTCCAGTTGAAGTCTGTATACCTTGCATCATGGAATTATAGTTTCTCTGTCTATAGAACGACAAAGGTTCAGAATTCTTTTCTAAAGGAAGTATTCTCAAGAACTTATAATCTCCAAAAGTTGAAAAAATATATACTACCTACCTCCTCTCCCTATCCTCCCTGGATACGTACGATGTTCTCCGAACATTATAGGAATTCCCTCTTGTGCGCTCCGAGACATAAAAAAAACATCACCTTGATTGTCTCATATAACCATTGAATGATTGATTTTTAGTATTCAAGACATTCTTGGCATCTTCACTCTAAAAACTAATGCACTTTCTGTTATTTTTAGGTATACAATATCTTTAGTCCATGGGAGTTTTTCTTGGCAAATCAAGAAAAGGTATAAACAAATTCAGTCCTTGCACCAGCAACTAGTAATATTTAGAGCAGGCCTAAATATTCCATTTCCAACCAAAACACACCGAAATAAAAGAAAACGTATGAAGGAAAGTGGGAAAGTATCATCTAAAGGAAAGAGGAAGAGTGCTTTGCCTAGGTCAGTGAAAAGAAATCAAACATTCCACTAACACTAACAAAATGAATTCCAAATCAACTGTCCAAAAGTGGAAATTTTGGGCGGGTTTGGGAAAACTGGAACTAACTGCTTATTATAATGGATAATTACTACTACTTACTAACAAACTAACCTTAGGTAGGGAAATATCTTGGAAATTATTATTTTACTTATCTTCACATTCTCAAAGAATGTGACCAATCACAAATCAAAGACAACTTGTATTATCGCGAAAACACTAGCTGTCTTTCAATAATTCGGAACCATGGATAGAGAAGAAAATTCTGTCAGTTTGACATAAAATAATTATAACCATAGTTGTCAGAATGGATTGCTTTGGTTGTACAGGGTGCCCCTAAAAGGTCTTTACAGAAACTTACCACATAATCCTCAGAATAAAACAATTCCATATAAGCAAAATTACCTCAGTACAAAGTTGCTTTGATTGGGCGCTGGACGGCTATGAAGTTATTATTTTTAAATAGGTTCTGCTCCATAACTTTGAAACAGCTCATGATAGATTCCACTCAAATTTGGAACATTGGCATAACTTTATTGTAGGAGTGGGTGATAATTTTTGTCGGTTACTCGACGGAAAAGATACATATATAATGAAGATGATGGAAAGCCCTGATTTCGAGTGACAATGGAAAATGAAAAAACTCCACCGCCCTGTGTGAGAGTCGAACTCACAACCTCTGGGTTACATGCCCAACGCTTTGCCAATGAGGAAGTTTCCTATTTTGAGGTTTCTATCTAACTGTGAAGTTTGTAAAACATTAATATATACGTATTTTTTCTTTTTTTCGTAAGATGAAATTTCACTTCAGAAAAAAATTAATAAAAGAGGAACTTGGCTCCTCCACCATTCCTATGACGTATTTTCTGAAAATCCACATTCACACAGAGTTAAAATACGATCACCTGTGTCAGTTCGACGTTGCCGACATTATCATTATGTCTAGATTTTCGGAAATTGTTCTTTGAATGCATAATAACTATATCATAACAGCAATGGGATGTAATAGGTTCTTCAATCCTGCTTTGTCAAGTATTATGAATAATTCCCATAAATCTCTCATTGGCTGAATGAAGTTGATTTCTAATAAAGATAAATTGAGATATTTTGCGAAAGTATCTATAATTTTTCACTATCGTTATATTACAATATGTTATTCATAACTTGTCAGTCATTTTTTTGCTAATGAATTCGTTCCTTAATAAAACGGATCTATTTTCTAGGATTGTTGCAGATTATATCTTGCAACAGCGCATAATGGGTGCCGGCTTCATTCTGTTCTGACCGATGGCAGTAAATTAGGAAGGATAGTATCATTGAATGTAGCCGATAGTGATTCATTGATTCAATGACATTTCCATTTAGGATTGAGCTCTATTCGAGATATTTCAATGCATAAATAACAAAACCATATCTTGTCAGAATGAAGCCAAGTTATATGTATGTTTTTGTTTAGCAATTTTACTTCTTCTTCTATTTTTTCATTCGTTTTTTATTCGATACCTATTCGCTAGCTATATTCTTCACCATCAGCTATTTTCAGACTAGATTCAGAATGTACGTCACAGTTTGCCGCCCCGAAAATTAGAAATTGCTTTAATTTGAAAATGAAAACGACTTGGACTTTATCGTTCGCCATTTCGTACAGGGTATCCCAATTTGGGCACTTTTGCGGGGTATCTCCCTTATCAGTAAAGATAGAGCATTGCGGTTTTCGCGACAGTGTGCTACTTTTTTATGAAATTAATAATGGCGCAAGCAGAATTGTGATAGCTCTTCCGGTTGTCGAGATACAGGGTGGAATTGAAAAATATCACTTTTCAGGCACCCTCCGTGTCTCAGTTATCTTTGAACTTATCGAAGAAGTTAAAACTTGTTTTTATAGAGTTTTTCTCGTAGAATCCAGTGGCGTAGTTATTTTTTTGCTAGCACCTTTTGTTTTTTAGTTATGGAGCAAACATATGTTTTTTTAAATGGAACACCCTGTATATTATTTCATATATACATTGAGCATGAAGTGGGCTTTCCAAAAATATATAATTGTATACAATTATTTTCCATTTAAAAAAACATATGTTTGCTCCATAACTAAAAAACAAAAGGTGCTAGCAGAAAAATAACTACGCCACTGGATTCTACGAGAAAAACTCTATAAAAACAAGTTTTAACTTCTTCGATAAGTTCAAAGATAACTGAGACACGGGGGGTGATATTTTTCAATTCCACCCTGTATCTAGACAACCGGAAGAGCTATCACAATTCTGCTTGCGCCATTATTAATTTCATAAAAAAGTAGCACACTGTCGCGAAAACCGCAATGCTCTATCTTTACTGATAAGGGAGATACCCCGCAAAAGTGCCCAAATTGGGATACCCTGTACAGCGTGGACATAAAACTGGAGAGTTCCGAACTTATTTTATGAAAATTCATCCGAAGGAAACTTCCCCATTGAGCCAACGGGTCGTCCGTCGATCAATCGGCAGGGAGGTCGAGTTCTCATCACACACCAAGCGGCAGAATCCTTCCAATTCCCGAAGTCACTCGGAATCATGCACTATACGAAGCATCGCTGGCAGGATGGTACTACACAGTCTCCATATTTCCCCGTTCGTCCTCTGGCATTGTCTTTCCTTGTATACGGAAATGTCCGCCAGCAATCTATACATAGGAGTGGGTGATAATTTTTGTTGGTTACTCGACCGGAAAGATACATAATATATGTATCTTGTATTGTATTCCGGGACTGAATTAAGTCTGCTCTTTTGAAGATGGAGGATCGTCGTGGTCGTCCTCATCCTTGGAGATCAAAATATAGTGACGTTATGGCAAGTCTTGCTAGAGCACAGAGTGCACAAAGCTAAGCACTTAAACCCAGGTCTGTGCTTAGACTCAAATGAGAGGGATGTTTGGAACTGGTTCCCATAATGTTGTTATTGGAATTTAACCAATAATTCCGTTTTCCGTTGCCAGAAAATGGCATCCGCTGAATTCGTGAAGGAAGAGTTGAAATCCGGAGTGCTATTCCATTCCTCCTTGACTGAGAGAAGTGGTGAAAAACTGAGTGCAACTCCCCAGCTAGCTTTCACACATCAATTTCACGTCATATACGCCTCCCCAATTACGTCGAGATGACCAGATTATCAACGTGAAAGAGACGTAAATGTGACGTCAATATGTCACAGCGAAACAACGTCGTTTAGCGACGTCGTAACAACGTCATTTAGCGACTTGGTCTACACGTTACCAAGTAGGTCCAGGTTTGACATCACCAAGGAACTGTGAAACTGTAAATCACTTTCTCTTAATCCCAATTCTTGATGGTTGACAAAACAGTTCAAATAACCTAGTTACAATAGTTGGAATATTCAATTTGTTTACATAATTATACATAGGTATTCTTAATCTGAATAGAACAAACATGAAATCCACCATATTTCAAGTTTCAAAGGAATCTCAACCTAATAACCTCAAATTATTCTTGTACCTACGATTTAAGGTATTTAAGATTGCCGTCTTAAAAAACGACCTCACTAGGTACACCAAATAACTTCCAAGTTTCAATTGGAGATACCCCTTCCTTAATTGACCTGTTGAAAAAGTCTTGCTGTTTGGAAGGCGGTCACCACACTTCAGTCTCATGAGGTGTCAGCCAGTCCTTCTGAACGAGTGCAATCCCTCCCCCGTCATTTTCTCGGAATTATATTCCCACAAACATTTCGACTGCTTGGATTGAAAAAGTAACCAGCAAACTGCAATATATTATATATTCGACTGAACATCACTTTTCCATAGTGTCCTTGTTTGACCCAAAATCACAACACTAGATGAACTTGACTACGCATGCGCATGATCACGACACACTGTGCTACGACGATGTCCGATAGGGGTAGCGGTGGCATAATGCGAAACGAAGACACTCGAAGCCACGGAGCACGGATTGACCAATCATAAGCATCCTTATGTCTTGACGTGGCGCACTAGCATGAAACATAAAGCACCTCGCATAACCGTATGCATATAATAAATTCTTGAATCTTTCCTATCTGTTTCCAAGATATCCCTATCAGGGTGTTTTTTATAAATATTTATTCTACATATTTTACCACTAAGTTTTATCCATTTAGTGTATAGCAATATTGATAATGGTAGGTATCTACATATATTTATTTGCGTGAATCCTTTACTAAGGTGGGTACCTATTTCATTCTGATAAGTGGTAAATCATGAGTCATGGATGGGTAGTTTTCAATTTATGAGCAACAACACAGTGTGCTTTATGATGCTTTCATAGGTGGACGTAGGAAAATATAATATACACTCTGGGAGTAAAGAGTATTACAGAGTATTATTGCTATGGGATCTTATATCCTTGGGCTGAAACTGAGATATAATCTTGGTTCCTGGGTAATAAGGATAATCTTCACTACATTGGTGTATAAATATCTATTCCTTTCTCATTTTTGGCCAGTTTCTTGGGTATATGGTTCTTTTTGTTCATTGTTGTTGTATTTAAGAAATGATATCGACGTCTCGGCTGAAGGCTTCCAGCTTTCTTCGGAACAATTTTTTTGTTTGTGTTACGCCTACAACATTTCTTGAATACAACAGCATTTCTATTCCTGTATATTGATATACCCAAGAAACTAACCAGAAACAAAAAAGAATAGGGTTCGAGAAACTTCAAAAAATGAAATAGGTTACTGTTTCTCATTTTTTCTGGAATGAATTAAGCTCGGAATAAAGTAATCTCCATGACTCTATCTCTTTTTTCTTGAATCATTTCATTCTTGCTGCGTATCTCATATTTAGATGAATAATGATTGAATTATTGAAGATCAATATCAAAGAAATCAAAGTTGATATTTATCCTGAATAAACAGGAAGACCCTCTATATCGAAAAAAAATATCATCATTGTCAACCAACTGATGGATGGACTTGGACAGCTTGAGATATCAATAAGAGCAAAATAGTTAGGGACAGATTCATTTCAAGAGGCGCATCTTGTATAGTATGATATTCCTGAAGGTTTCTTCATTATTGTTTCATGACACTTCTCATTCTTATTTTTTAGGTTTCCGAAGAAGCCTGAAATATTGGTTTCATATGACAAGATAGGATTCAGAATGAAGCAGATTGAAAGTTATCTGAATAATCTGCTATCTATATCAGTATATCGAAATAATCCGGCCACGGTAAGTTGATAACAACATCTCATCAGCATTATGGAAATGTAACAGTCCAAAACTAAGATTTTCAATGATATTATGTTCAATCACAATATTGATAATCCACATTCATATTGATTGATGTGAAAGATACTCCCAAAATATGGGGATTTTTTTTAATAACCATACCTCCAAAAATGCACTCTTGCTTATACAGGGCGAAAAGAGTATTATTATTGCATACCTGGTGTAATACAAAAGTGATCATTCTCAAATTCGGCAAACTTTCTTATATCCGCGTCGAAAATACACTAACCGCCTGATAGTCCATCCACTCAAAATGCTGATGAAAATTGCTCATCACTAATAATTTTTTTATCACACTATTATACCGATTTCCACTAGACAGAAAACATGCACTCAGTGTATATCCATCCATTCTTGAATAATCACACATGATAAATGAAGACGCTAATGCGACGAGTGGAAAACGGTATAAGTAAATTCATAAGGAATCTAACATAAGTTTCAAATTTCAAGATCAGCTTAGCATATTGTCGTTCTACAATCATTGGGTTGGCCCCTTACAAGCAACCCTCAGAAGTCTATGAAATAGGAGTTTTCAACATTCCTTATTTATAATGTAATGAAAAAGGAATTATAATGACTGTTGCATGAATCGGCCTTCAGAGTATAATATAGAGCAGCAATTTGTATCATGACGTTTTTTGACATAAGTCACGAGTCATTCTCGAACGCAAAGGGTTAAACGATTGCATACGGAGGTGTTCGTATGTCAGGACGCTTTCGAGTCTGCTATTGCAGAGGCGTGCAGTACTGAAATAATTGCATTTCCACTCCATTATTAATACATCACGCCACTGCTTCACTACATCTGACCTTGAGTTGATTTGATTCATTTCATGTTATATTTTTTCAGATAGAATTTTTAGAAGTTTCCCATTTATCGTTCATTGCAGAACTGGGATTGAAAGGAAAAGAAGGTCTGGTCAAAAAGAAGACCGGAAGCATTCATCCTGGTCAGTCAGGTTGTAATTTTTTTGGTCTATGTCACAGTATTTGTTGTATGAGGTGTGTAACTAAATTGTAGTTCAATTCTAATGAAATACCCCTCTTTTGCTTTTTGATTCAAGGAAGAAGGTTGCTTGGTGACTAGTCTGGATTTATTCACACATCTTCTGCTCTGCTCGGTTTCTGCATGAACTGGGAATTTATTTTATGTCTTTATGTTGTAAATGTCGTGTGCTTGTCATAATTGGAATTGGAGGTTGATTAACTGTTACTGCATGTAATCAGGACATTTCATTCCATTCTTGATTTTTCTATTGATCTAGGATCTTGTTGCATTTCGAACTCTCAACTTATTATAGAGTTTTTATATACAAAAAACATTGAAACAAAAGTGTTGAATGTTTTAAGGAACTCCAATTAACACTATCGGAAGGGTTAGGGAACATCATAAGCCAAGAGTCATACTTTTCTTGAATATCAAGAATCATAATTCATTATCAAAATGTTGTAAAAATAGAGATACCTATTGAGACAAGTTTAAAGTTTGTGCTTTTTCGATGCACTGATTTAATGATTGTCATTTGTCATCACTTGATTCCACTACCCAGTACCTGCATTAATGTTACAATGTTGTCAATACAATATTTACAAGGCTGAAACGACTAACATTTTCTAGGTTCTCTTCAATGAATTTCAATTGGATACTATTTTCAATTTTGAGGATTTTAGGATTGTATTGAGTGTCAACGTTTATATGAACAACAATAGAATATCGTTGAGAATTTGATTTTTATACGTTTTTACACATGAGAACCGGTGATAAAGGTGAATGTGGTCTAGTAGGCCTTTGTTTGTAAAAAATAGGACGCCGCTTAGCTCCAGAATACATCTTTCCTTCCTCTACATTTCAAAAATTCATGGAAATCGCTTCATAAATAAAAAATGTATGAGGGTGGCCCGCTTTCAAATGAGTCACTCTGTATATACCGAATTGAGGTTATCTTTTGTCAGATTTTGAAAAATATAGAGTTTTTGGTATGGATCTAAAGATGAGTTCCCAATGCAGAGTTTTTACTTTACGCTTCGCGCGTCAAGCAACCTGATTGGTGACGCTGCATTTGAAAAATATTTGACGCGATGAAGTTGAAATATTTCAACTTTTTGGCGTTGCTGCTTTGTGTTGTGTGAAGGTTATGTTTCAGTAACCTTATTATTAAAGCATTATGAATTTTTTCAACACATCAAGATTTTTCATGAATATATAGAAATTTTGAATTCAACTTCATTTAACCCTCATTTCTGTGAGTAATCTCATGGTTGGTAAACGATTGCAGTATCACTGAAGTAGGTACCTACCTAATTATCTTATTTTCACTGTGCTGTTTTCGTTTTTTGATGAATTACGTATCTAATGCAGTTCTGAGCTCTGTATATCTTGGAAGCATTATACTATATTTTCAATATTCTCAGATATTCTCATGATTTTTCAAAGCAAACTTCAACCAAGTCAACAATGATGAATAATTTCATTGGGAACTGAAGAAAATGATGAAAAACAGTGCAGCAATTCTGATTCACGCGTCACCAATCAGAATGCGTGACGTGTGACGCGAAAAGCAAGAAAGCTGCATTGGGAACTCACCTTAAGGCAGGTGTTAAACGGCTGACGACAATGCTGCGATTGCTGGCGTTTTACAGCTGCCTTAGAATCCATATCTTTCGGAATCTGACAAAGATAACATCTGTAAAAACTTCACGAACGATGAGATTTCCACAAAATTCTCAGTCACACGACATGTTTCGCTAACACACATCAGTAGCTTCATCGGGTGAAATACTGGTACAATGAAATAAACCAACCTTGGCTTGCCTAAACTTATATATATCCTACTTTTCCAACCTGAAGGATTAGAATTATCTGTGGAAAGGTCCGATAAATCTTAATTTTCGGAAAATAGGCACAATATCTACATTAAAATACATATTATTACCTACTAAGAAAACAAATTCAACATTAGTGAACTATTGAGGTTTAGAATTTAGTGTTATTCCTTTATTTTCTACATGTAGAATTTCGAAAATGTCATCAAAATTATGGTTCTCTCCTAATATACCGGGTGTCCCAGTATACCTGTTCCAATACAATAGATTATTTCAGCCATTTCGAAATATAAAAATTTGAAAATTACATGATCTACTACAATTCTAATAATTTGAAATTATTATTGAAGTCAAAATCAAGATTACAAAAATATCGTAGCCTACTGCAATTCCTTCAAATTGAAATTTCAATTGTCGTTTTCTCTATCAAATCAAATTTAAAATACGAAGTGTGATACATCGTTGGAACGGTAATTTCGAGTAGGAATCAAATATTGCAAAAAATATACAGGGTGCTATTTGAAATGAAAAAGTTACAGTCACTTCCGGTCTCCTCAGTTGGAGCTTCCTTGTACCAATTAGAGATCATGAAATTTTCGAATTATTATTTTTCGAAATGGCTGAGATAATTCATTGGAACAGGTATACTGAGACACCCGGTAGGGTCGGTGTATGCTGAATTTGTTGAATTTTTTTTAAAAGATGTTCATGAATGCGCTGATGAAACGTACGACCTGTCTGACCGATATATACCTTTGGGCAAGATCCACAGTTGAGTTTGTATACCGCTGATTTTTCGTGTAATTGGTCTGAATGCTACTTTTAAGTCTTGTTTATGTGAACATGAAGCTAATTTTTCAGTTGGTGATCCGAAATAGGTTGAAGTTCTATAATTTCGATTATTATTTTTGATGGTGGGATAAACTTCTTGAATAGCTTTATTATGGAGTTTTTCAGAAAGAATACTGTCTATCAAATTAACATTGTATCCGTTGTTGATTGCAATTTGTTTTATGATATTGAGTTCTTTATTGAAATTTACTTCTTAGTAGGTAATAATATGTATTTGCCTTTGCCATCAACCCTTTCAAGTTAATCCGTTACACCGTATTTCAATGTAGATATTGATAATGTGCCCATTTTCCGAAAATGAAGGTTTATCCAACCTTTTCACAGGTAATTCTAATCCTTCAGATTGGGAAAGTAGGATAAGTTTAGGCAAGCCAAGGTGAGTTCATTTCATTGTACCAGTATTTCACCTGACGAAGCTACTGTGTTAGCGAAACATATTGTGTGACTAAGAATTTTGTGAAAATCGCATCGTTTGTGAAGTTGCTATGGATTTCCATAAAGTAACGGCCGAGTCGTCAATTAAAAAAAAAGATGACATCAATAAAGCATATATATTTGATATCAGAAGAAAGAGCTCTACCGATTAGGAAAATAAAAAACAGGGTGTTCCATTTAAAAAATACCCGTTTATGTAAAAATTTCAGGTTTACTATGCTTCTTTGCATTTTCTACTACCTACTAGAATCTAAATGCCAATTTGAACATTGAAAGACCAATATTTTTTTTTGCAATTGCATTACCTCGTTGGTCCCAGCACTGGGACCAAACGCCCCATAAGTCGAAACTTGTGCGGGGTTAGATAAGCAGACAAACACAAACATCCATGGCCTAACTAGGATTCGAACCTATGTCTCGGTGAGAGTCCCCATACGAACTCAGCGCCTTCACGCTCTCGACCACCGAGCCGAGATAGCTAGGTAGATAGCGAGGGGTCAACCACTATGTCCAATATGTATACACTTGGTGTCCAATCCCGATGTAATCTGTTCATTCCGAGGTTCAATCTTTGCCCAATATTCCTATTCTGGCAATGCAAATGTCCAATCACCTATTTATTATATTCAATAATATCCGATAATATCGGTACAATCCTACGTCCAATCTGTCCAATCCGTGTACGTCTTTGGAAGAGTGGATAACCCCTCGGTAGATAGCTGGTGATGACATATACAGTGTCTTTCAAATGTCTGGGAACGGTGTTATATTTCAGAAACGACTCGAAAAAAAAAAGGGGGCGCTGAATTGATTGCAATAAAATAAATAGCGAATTCCATTAGAAAAAACGAGTTACCCTCAATATCTGGAGAAACGTTGATTTGGCAACATTACGAATATCACCATTGGATTGGGCATCATCAAAAACCATCCTCTATAAAATTTCATGAATTTTCTCCCAGCTGTTTCTGAAATATGAGACCGTTCCCGGACTTTTCAAAAGCACTGTATATGTTATCACATTCCAATTGATTCAAACAAATAGGACAACAATTATTTTAGGGCTTAGGTTGTATATTATGGTCTTCCAGGAGACCTTTAGATAATCTAGATAACTATAGGAAAGTATCAATCCTTATCTTACTTCATAATATCTGAAAGAATTTTTGACGAAAACCGAAGAAATACTTGGTATCAGGTATCAACATCTTGTCTGAAAGTCCTTATGGGTCCCAGAGATCTAGTTATTCTGGGTCTGCTGCTGTTGACCTAATAACAGAAATATGCAGGGTTTCGCAGAATAACCTTCGTATAGGAGGTAATTCTGCAGGTAATAATAAGAAACTAGAAGTTCTTATGAACATGTGTGCGAAAATTCTGTAGTACTCTGAAGGTGAGTCCCTATATAAATGCGGTTGCCCCAATTATCTTTAGCAACATTATCACCATTGATCCCAGAATCATGACTCAGTTACTTCCGATAGCTATTTAGCTCAATTTGAAGATTCTTCAACTAAGGAATAGCCAAAATGCACAAAGTGGAATGAAATGTTAAATAATTACAAACCTCAAAGTCATTTCCACAAAAAAAAACAACTAATTTCCTGACTAAAGCAACGCAGAACATTGAATCAATCCTTCCGAAACTATGCATCGATTCGTATAAACGAATAGATTTCGGCAGGATGTAATTCAACGTTCTGCGAGGCATTAGCCAGGAAAGAAGCAGATTTTCTTCCGCCATCCACCATTGTTGTTGATTTTATGAACATTTGTGGAAATGACTTTTGAGTTTTGTATTTATTTGAAGATCCTAACATGAAAATTTGAATTTCAATCAGTGGTTTCAGGCATAAAGAAACACCTGGTTCATTGATTAAGCTCAAAGCCATTATTCCTTTCAGGAGTCAACAAATATGTGCCGACATTATATGCAGTCGTTATGTGAATCGTTGGTTTTTCATCAAAGACACCTTCTTCGGTTATGTGAATCCCGATACTGGTCGTGTGAATTGTGTCGTCTTGTTCGATCAAGGACTCGAAGTTGCAGGTGGTTCATATTCAATCGGGTTGCAAAATGGCTTTCAAATACAGACTCTCAGTAGACAAATCACGTTTAAATGTTGGACGAAGAGAAAAGCGAAAGAGTGGACGGAAAAATTGAAAGAGGTGGCAGCTACCACTGGTGAGTGTCAATCAAAAAGGTATCTTCATTTCAATATGTCTATACTAATTATCACATAAATGCTTGAAAATGATCATAAATAATACTGTGCCCGTCTCAAGTCCGTTCCCCCCGTTTTCCCCCCTACTAATTTTTGAACCACCTGTTATATCGCAATGAAATTTTGAAAGCTCAAGTAGAAGATAATTACCTACTTTTTTTATCAAAAAACGACAGCTCAAAGGTTCAAAATTGCGGCTGAGCGCCTTCTTGATTAATTTTTTTCAAATGGAACACTCCGCATGTTATTCTATTTTCGAAATCCCCTCATAACTCTCAACAGTTTTTCGGAATATTAACGTTGGATATTTTGGCCATTTCAATCACAACAATAACTCGAATTTTGTCCTCAATCAAGTTTGGATTGGAAAAAACCACAGAACAGCATTAAAGTTTTTGTAAGTGTGTATTAGACAAAACTTTGGAGAATTACGAATTACCAGGAGATTTCAAAAATACGGCATGTTCCATTGGAAAAATATATTCAAGGTGGCTCTCAGCCGCCATTTCAAAACTTCTAGCCGTCGATTTTTCATAAAAAAAGTAGGTTCTCATCTCCTATTTGAGCTTTCCAAATTCCGTTGCGATATACCAGGTGGTTCAAAAATTAGTAGGGGGAACCGACTCTAGACCGGCACTGTATAATATATGCTGGAACATTAGTCTGTTTTCTCAACCGACCTAACTTACTATCTAGACCGCATCTGCCATAAGATGAAAGCTCATCCATTCACAAGATCGAACTGGGGATAATAAGGTATGCAAATTTCTTCATCAATCATCTGGTATTTAACTAAGTCTAAGCCACTCTGTAGATGATCACTTCGACCAATCAAATTCGCGCTTTCAATTTATATGTTTTTTTGTTAGTGTCCTTTAGAGTTCCTCAATGTTCTTGACACTGCTGTTTTGACGTTTTTTGTATAGGTATTAGAGTACGGCCATTAAAAACGATTTAGAAGTAAATATGTTTTCTCAGAGAAGGACAAGAATAATATGTTTTTCGCTTAGATAATCGCTTCTCGCATCTTCCTTTCTCTACATGTTCAGGGAAGAGTACATCCATATATCTTTTTTGGTAGTTAGTTGGTGAGAGGTATAATATTGTCTGTTCATTGACCCAAGATTTGTAAGTGGCGCTACTCTATAGGATACTGTCAATAGCTCTTTTGTTTCCTCGTCAGTGACACTGTTTCAGGTTGAAATTGTCTTCTATTTTTTTCCAACAGTTCTCAGCCAGTCAACCATAGATATTGATGAAAGACAATTATAGGTAGGTAACTGACAACTGTGACGTTGACTTCCTTTTTTGAATTATCTTTCTCCGAATCCTTTTTAATTGCAATTTTCATCAATTATTTCTCCCAGAGTTTCTTGTTCTCTATTAATCAGTTGGGACTTATTTCTCGTTGTTTGTAGTCGTAAGTAAGTACTTCTAAGTAAGTACATTGATTTGTTCATTTTCTTTAGCTGTTGTACTGCTACCTAGTAAATAGCTTCTAGTATTTATTATTCAGTTTGCTCATTTCAAATAATTTTTCTATCTGAAGATTCTTTTATCTTATAGTAATTTCACTGTCTGATTTTGAGAGTTTGTGGGTTTGATTCTGCTGTGTATAATGTCGTGCATGAACTGTCGTCGTGTTCCATTTCGCACTCCGAGAG
Source organism: Phaedon cochleariae (assembly GCA_918026855.4). NCBI lineage: Eukaryota > Metazoa > Arthropoda > Insecta > Coleoptera > Chrysomelidae > Phaedon > Phaedon cochleariae. The sequence goes on along the minus strand of OU896709.1, from coordinate 53,721,638 downwards.
GTGATGTGATAATATAGGTATTATCTACATACTCCTTCCCCAATTGATGTAAATTTGAGGCAACGATAGGTTCAGGCAATATGCAATGCAAAATTGAATCGATCTGATCAAAGTCCCTATCTAAAATCAGGTGCACTAAAGACATCCGTTGATATTACTTGTTAACCATAATAAGTATCTAAAGAAAAATATGAAGAATGTCTTAGAGAAACGTTACTTCATAAATCAGTTTATTTTATAGTGAATTTGTTTTAGCTAGAGAATTTGTCCAACTGAACAAAAATCATTCATTCGCACCAGTTAGACTGAATGTGGCAGCTTCTTGGTTTGTGGATGCAGCTTCCTATATGTCTGCGGTCGCTGATGCCATCGAAAATGCGAAAGAAGAAGTGTTTATAACCGACTGGTGGTTAAGTCCCGAAATATATTTGAAAAGGCCGGCTATAGTTGGGGATCATTGGCAGCTGAAAAAATTATTAGAAAGGAAGGCGGTGAGACATTATTGTAATAACAAACCATTTTATTAGCAACTAATATGAATACGAAAATGTGATTGGATTGGTTAAGCCCATTTAAATAAAAGGAAACCATCGGCTTACATTAAATCAGAATGTCACAGCTTCATTCATGTCTAAAGTTGCATAGTGAGAAGAGAAGACCAGTTGATCACCAGTTGTTAGAATATATCTGCATACTTTATTAGGTGTCTTGATGAATACGTCTTGTATTCTCTCTTTCAATTGTTCTCTTATGCAAAAATATTTCTAGATTGTTTAATGTGTGTCTCATAAAATACAACTGCATAATATTTTTTCACAGAACAGGTGATGAAGGTATTTGTCAATTATTCACACAAAGAGATTTAGTGATAAGGGAACATAGTGAACAATGTATTTGCTGGATTCATTCTGTTATTTCGGTGAGCCTTCTATGAATCAGATATCTCTGTCTAATCTGAATATCACCAATTCCAATGAAATCAGTATTTAAGAATGCAAAAATACCCTGAATAATCACAATTACATAAGAAAATGAAAAAAGTAAGGTTAAATGTTGTTCAAAAGTATGGGGGCAGCGTGGGCGAAGTTGTATCAAAAGTCCCGGGGTCTCGATCCATTACCTACTATTCGGCGTATGTTGCATGTTTTGTTTCAACTCTTGGCGCGCACGAAAGGAAATTCCTCTGATGTCTGAAGTACCTAGGAGGATAGAGAAAGGAAGTAGGTGTTTGTTTGTTTTTTGAACTTTTGGAGGTTATGAGTTCTTGGGAATACTTCCATTGGCAAAAAGTTCTAAAGTTTTGCCGTTCTATAAGCGAACGAGTTTTGGTAAAGATTTGTTCACACAACAGATTTCAAGTGTTACAATGAAAGCATGTGCTGCCTGGGCTTGTCGAATTTGTCTGACTGGTATTGCTGGTGATGTAATGTTACAGAGATTTCTGAGGAACATTTCCCGTGGAAGTATCTATAGAAAAGTGAAAGGTCGCCGACTTTTCTAATGTAGTCAAACGATTAGTGGGTGTGGCAATATTCACCAGGCAGATATGGCTCTTCTCTGGATGGAATCTAAGAGCATCAGCTTATGTTTTGGTGCTGTATTCTAAAACTGTCCGTATCTGTGCTTTGTAGATCATGAGAAACTGTTGAGGTGTAAAGTAGATTTTTGCATGGAATAAAAAACCGAATTTTTGTGAAGCAGCTATCGCGATGGAGCGGATATGATTTTCCCATGAAAGAGAATTGCTGATGGAAATACTGAGCATAGATATAATGGTCTTGGTCGGAATGGTGGTACGAGACATTGTTATATCAAGCATACTTAGTTCTGCCTTTCTAGAGAAAATACAGGCTTGAATTTTGGTGGCGTTGAATTCAGCTAGGTTGTTTGCTCCCCAGGCTGTACTTGAAAAAAGTTTGGACGGACTGAATTGCCGAACATGTAGGGTGGATACGATGCGCAGTGGACCTCTATATTGTTGCAAACAATGTTTGAATAAAAATTATCATTTGTTAATGTTCGGCATTTTGTTAATTCAACGAATTATTCACAAAAACTCAAGATAATATAATCGCCGCACATTGTGCTTGGAGCAGAGACCAATCACCCTTGCGTACTTTTGTCTTAAGGGTGAAGAGTATGCGTGTATCATTCATTAATGTTTGGCATTGATTTTATATTTATTTTGAATAAAATGGAAGTATAACAAAAATACTAATGCTGAATAACCTAAGTGGAGTTTGGCCTTCGTGGTCCTGAAATCCAATTTTCGTTGATAATATTATTTGTTACCATTATGTAAATAACAAAAAAAATCTATTCGTCGTCATAACACATTTTCAAAACAACGTAATGAACGACGAACGGATTATTTGTTCTCCATTTACATGGAACGGGTTCAATAATTTCATTTGATTTTTTTTTCAATTACAGTAACTTGCGACATACTCCGAACAGTAAGCAATTCGAGTATTCGAGACCCCGGTTTTTTAATATAACTTTACCCACGCGGTCTCCATATTTTGGCACCGATTTTTTATCGGCGAGCTCATATCCGTGTAGTGGGGGTTCTTATACTGCTGAGTGTGAACAAATAAGACAAAAAACAAACTCTCAATCGACACCTTATCGAACGTCATAAAATGTTTGTCAAAAATGCCTACAGTGGAAATGAAATAGCATTTTGCCAATCATAGTATCATATGATCTGATACATCCTCTGTTTCCCGGAAGATTATCTGGCATCTATTGAACTATTTCGATGCAGTTTCAAATGTTCATCGTCTTAGTTTAAGTAAACATTGATCTCAATCTGTTTCTATTATTTTTAAAAACATTGTCCCAATTTTTTCCTGAAAGGACAATAAGGAACCAAAAAGTTATAACAAAATCAGAGGTAGAAATTAATTCGAACTGTACCTAAGATATTCAAAGTACCCACAAGTATACGTACTGAAAAAATTCCCTTATTCTTGAATCTCAATTCACACTGGGGTTTAAATTTCACTATACAAAATATTTTCACCTGTGAAAAATCTGTGTATATGTCAATATCAGTCAAATCGTCCTACTTCACCCCGTTTGACGGTACTATTTTTGCTCCTTAGAAAAGCGGAGTCAAAATCTATATCCTGCTATACAAGGAAGTAGAAATGGCTCTCTGCCTCAACAGTTACTACAGCAAACAGAAGTTGGTCGAGGGTCTTAGTCTAAATAAACCTTACTCTCAGTCGTATCTGTTGAGCTATGTGGTAGAAACTATAATTCCAGTGGGAATAGCAAGGAAATCTACTTCATGAGAAAATACAAATCTGATTGACAATATGTTTTTTATTGTTGACAGACAACTGAACTATTATAAATAGAATGAATGGCACACTAGATATGATATGATTTATTGCAGCATAAAAGGTTGTACATAAGTAAAATGCATAACACTTATCAGCCTAGTCAAGATACAATTATACAGGGTATGTCACGACGAGCTTACACTATCTCTATATCGAGAATCAGTCGGGAGAAACACATGAAAATATGCATGCTTATATTTTACAATACGTTCTCTTCATTTAAATTAATTTCAGCAATGCAGTGTTGCCGCTTCTATTAAAAAGTAGTAGCAACTTTGTTATTTCAAGTAGACTATCCTTCCATTTTTGAATTCTCCCTGAAGAGCTGATTTCAACGATATATCACACTTAGGGTCTATCGGAAATGATTACAGAGATATAGGGTGTTCATAATCGAGATTTTCCAACTTTAGGATTTGTTTGTGTCGAAACTAATCATTATTGGTCGAAACGGCTCACATGTCCCTTTCTCAACTTTTGATATACTATTTACTCATATTTAATCGGAACAGATACAGGGTGATCAGAGTTCTGAATCTCAAACCACCCTGTATCTGTTCCGATTAAATATGAATAAATAGTGAATCAGAAGTTGAGATAGGGACATGTGAGCCGTTTCGACCAATAATGAATCGTTTCGACACAAAAAAATCCTTGAGTTGAAAAATCTCGATTTGAGGGTGTTCCATTTGAAATATCAATGTTGCTACTACTTTCTAGTAGAAGCGGCAACACTGCATTGTCGAAGGTATTTTAAATGAAAAGAGCGTAAGAGATATAAGCATGCACATTTTCATGGATTTCTCGCGATTGACTCTCGATATAAAGATAGTGTAAGCTCGTCGTGACATACCCTGTATAGTAGTTGTAAAATCTAACATAATGATAACAAATAATCAATATGAATACATTCACAAACTGATTAAAATATAAGTTAAAATCATTTCAAAGTAATCATTATAAATACGTTCACAACAAAATTAAAAAAAATTAAATAATAAGTAAAACAATTTCAAGACTTAAGAAAATACTCTATGGAATAGAATCAATTTTCAAGTAGTAAACTTTTAAGTATAGTCTCAAATGATATGTTACAGTTTGCATAATTTTTGTATATAAGTTTAAACTTATTATATATTTTGATTCCTATGTAATTAGGTGATGATGATGAATATCACATTTTGATCTTGTATTATGCGAGTGTATTTCTCATTCTTCTCAAACTTATGCTCATTGTGCAAAAAATGTACGTATTATTGAATTTCATATTAGTTCCGTTCCCGTTAGGTTTTCTGATCATCCCATATATTGATAAATATTTTCACCTGCGAAATTTATAAATAACAGTCAAATCGTCCTAATTCTCCCCGTTTGACGGTACTATTTTTGCTCCTTAGAAAAGCGGAGTCAAAATCTATATCCTGCTCTACAAGGAAGTAGAAATGGCTCTCGGCCTCAACAGTTACTACAGCAAACAGAAGCTGATCGAGGCGTCTAGCAATATCCAGGTAATGAGGCATCCGGACCACGCGAAGGCGGGCGTCCTTCTCTGGGCGCACCACGAGAAGATGGTGGTCGTGGATCAGACTTACGCTTTCGTCGGTGGAATCGATTTGTGTTACGGTCGATGGGACGATGATAAACACAGGTTGGTCACAGAAAAATGTTCTAAACGCGGCTTAAATGATTTACTTCAGTTTTTTTGAGCCAGAGGGATAACCAATTATAGGCCTGTCACAATTCTTCCGGTTCCCTCAAAAGTATTTGAAAAAGTGATTCATAATAGGCTCTATAGACATGTACAGCACCTTATTGCACCAGAGCAACATGGGTTTGTTAAGCAAAAATCAACTGTCACTAATTTGATGGTCTTTAGTCAAGATGTAGCATCTGCTATCGACCAGTGCAAGCAGGTGGATGTCATCTATACAGACTTAGCTAAGGCTTTCGTCAAAGTCAGCCACAAAGCATTACTCAATAAACTGAAGAAGTTCTCAATCAATGAAAATTTGATATGATTGTTGGAATCATATCTTTATAACAGAACTCAATTTGTACAATTCAATAAACATCGATCGGATAACTTTATTGCATCAGGAGTACCCCAGGGATCTATTTTAGGTCCATTACTTTTCATCCTTTTCGTGAATGACGTTGGAGATTTTATAAAAACATCTAAGTTCTTATTATATGCTGATGATTTGAAGCTATATAAAATAATCAATGACGAAAATGACAAAATTTCACTACAACAAGACTCATCTCGTTCTGCAAGTCAAATGATCTTCTTCTGAATGAAAATAAATGCAAAACTCCATCATTTACTCGTAAAACTAATCCCATTGATACAGAGTACTGGGTGAATAAAACTAGACTAGAAAAGGTACAAGATTTCAGAGATCTGGGGGTAGTTTTCGAAAAAAAAATCATTTTCACCTCCCATATCAAGAATATTGTGAACTACAGTTACAGAAGCTTAAGTTTTGTGCTTAGAAATTCATATCAGTTCAACTGGAAAACCGGAATATTTCTATACAATGCTTTTGTACGACCCAAACTAGAATATGCCTCAGTTATATGGAATCCCAACACCAGTGTATACTCTGAAATGATAGAAAAAGTACAAAGGAAATTTCTGAGAAACCTTTACTACAGGAAACATAAAGAATCTGCTTTTATGATCTCATAAAGAAATCAACTCATGGAATTTGAGCAAAGAACACTAGAGTCCCGAAGAGATATCAATGATGTGCTGTTTGTTTCAGACATATGCAGTAATAAACTGAATGTACCTGATCTACTTAGTCAAATAAACATTCATGTACCTGAGGTAAAACTACGGAGAAGAAAAAATATTATTTTCTACATTGATGTTAAATCTTGCTCACCTTTTGGAAGATGTCAAAGAGCTGTAAATGAATATAACTGTGATATAGATATTTTTACATTTAGTAGTAGCGAAATAAAAGGCTGTTCTCCACCTCTTTAATATCCTCAAAATTCTTAGTTATAGGCTATATATGTTCAATATTTTTGAAAAAGTTTAGTCATGAACGTCTTGATTTTTTTATCTCAACTCAACTGTTTTCCCAAAACTTGAGTGTACTGTAATCTTTCTGTGTAGTGTATTTCTCTTCTTTTTTTTTGTGAGTAGTGTATTTTACTGTAGGATAGGAACCGAGATAGGAACTGTCTGTCTGTAATTTGGCCATGGCCTGTTGATTTGGCAGTATATATAAAGTGATATATATATTTCGTATATAATACAACAAGTGGCGGCGCCAGTGGTGGGCGCGGTTGGGCGAGCGCCCAACCCAAATTGTTCCCGCCCATCCTGCTAAACTAAACATTTGAGCAAAAAATAGATATAGAGAAAAGTAGTTTTTTTAGATTGCTTTCAATATTATATCTAACTAACCGTTCCAATGGTTAATGGATCAATCAACGTGTTTCCGGAATCACGAATAACAATGAACGTCCAAGAAATGCACGCCTCTGAGACCGACGCGGCCTCTGTGGGGAATCCCCTATCTCAGCTTGCTCGAATTACTACCAAAATCAATAACAGTTATGAAATGAATCATAATGTTAAAATAAGGACTTTATCAGATCTTGCAGTACTTCTGCAGGAATTCAATTTAGAATTTCATGAAATGAAAAAATTGTGTAACATTGCCATAACCGTACCCCCTTCAAGCGCCAGTTGTGAGAGGTCGTTTAGTGGCTTAAAAAGAATAGAAAACTATTTAAGGACTACAATGTTACAAGAGAGACTCACAGATTTAGGAATATTGTACGTTGAAAAAAGTATTGTAAAAGCAATGGACTTAGATATAGTTGTAGATAATTTCGCAATTAAATATAATAATAGAAGAATAGCGCTTTCCTAACCTACCTAAACGTTAGACTGTGTCTGTTATAGGTTATAGTTATATAATCATGCGTTTCCGTGTAATATAAATTTTGAAATAATCTCAGATTTTTTCTCGTCTTCCAACCGTACTAGTTTGTGTTTCACATTTATTCACAAATTCGCAAAACATCTATAATTAGTTGTACATTATACAATTTATATCTTTCATCTGAAACATTACCTAGATACCTAAAACATATTTTTGCTGCCAACAATTCAAATTTTTCTGCCGGATGTCGCCCAACTGGAAAGAACAAGCTGGCGCCGCCACTGAGGGTATTAATGATCATACAAATCCCTTCGATCTTGAGAAACCAATTATGTTTCTTGGCGAGCACACAAGCGCGAGTGTGGTTGCCTTAAAGCAACATAATGTGTTCCGAAAATGAGTAGGGATATTCGAAAATCATCAATAAAACGAGTTGTATTTGCTTAAATCATTTCACTCATTATTTCATGAATAAAAAAATGATTTCATGTCATATTTTCATTTGCTGTCGGTGCGTCGTGCAACTACGATACATCGAGATAGCAACTAAATTGTTTTAAAAATCGTTCTAAAATTATTCTATCCGTCATTCGGTTGCCCCCTTATGAGCAACCCTCAGAAGTCTTCGAGAGTTTTGTGCGAGCAAGGAATGATTGGGGCCTTACCTTTTAACGTGTGATCCCAAACACTTTCTTGGGCCATCAGAAAAATTTCTGCAGTCCCCGGGGATCGAACTCACGACCGGCAAGCGAATGCGGATTAGAATATTGACGCTCTGTCCGCACGGCTACCTGGCCCCTGGCACTAGACAGAACGCACCAAAAATTGTCACGCCTAACGTCTGAGATGTTTATAATAAATATGGTGATTGCACTGATGCGCTTTTGTTTTGCCCACACAAGACGACAATAAACAGTTGAAAATCGCAATATAAGGTTCTTTTTACGTCTTATTCTTATAGATGTCGCTGTTCGAATTCTGTTTGAAATAAAAATTATAGCTCAATTGAACCCTATGCTGGAACAACGTTGTAACCGCCAATATCGATAAAAATGGTATTTCCATGGAACAAGAACAAGACTGTATGCGACGTATACAATCCGCTGTCATGATAGTGGGGATTTTTATGGTGATTTCTGGTGTCATTTCGGTTAGTCAAAGTTGGAGAGTTTATGGAACAACGTTGTATGTGCTATCACGGCTTCTAGTTTCCTGCGTTCTTTCTTTGTTTACATGTGTTTGGTCTGTAGTTTATCGTCGTTATAAGCAGGAATGGACGTTTCTTTGAAAGACTCAGTTATGACACAACTAAATAATAATAAAAATGCTTTGCCTTTTTTCACTTGTGCTTTATTTTTGATCTTGAAACAACGTTGTAGCCGCCCTAGTTCCCTGGAATAACGTTGTAACCGACGTGGATATATAACGTTGTTTGGTTGAAAAAAGAAAAATATGCTCGTAAATCATAATTCTGCATGTGGTCAAGTCTATTTTGCGTATCATGCAGTCAAGTTCTTCCTTGCTAGTCATATCAGGCAAATATTTACTTCATTTGATGGAACAATCGAACATATATAGTTTTTTTCGATTTCCCAAAAAAAACATTTTTGGCGTTTACAACGTTGTTCCAGCATAGGGTTCAATTATCAAAACGTCATTACACACTACCGAAAATGGACGTACTTACACCATTTCTGTATCTTTTTTATCGTGATTGTTGTTGTTTGGTCTGATTGCCATTAAAATATGACGATGTCAGCGCCTCTTACGGATATTCAATGAACAAGAACCAAGTTTTAGCAGTTTTTGACCAATGTAACCATGGCAACCAGCCCTGAGTAACAATACCATCTTCTTCCAAACATCTCAGTCTCGTCAGAGGCCGGACAGTTTCTGTACTCTTACTTCCGCATGGCTCGCTCGCAATATTTGATGTGTCCTGCTTCTAGGCGTTAATGTCAAGTTTTAACTGGATAGAGGTCAAGTTGAGGTTAGCGAGGATTGCCATCTCAGCGGTTTCGACATTTCAACCTGATTTGCGACGGATTCTAGCGTTTTCAACATAGTCATAGCGGTTTATGTGGAGATATTTTGATCATATGAATTGGTGACGACGGATATGAATAATTCACTTACATTTGAGATAAAGAGATGAGCAGAGAAGAAAATGACAGGCGACAGGGTTAGTTTTCATCATTCGCGCCACTTTTCATTGATATTTTGTATATTCAATATGGTTCAAAAACTTGTAATGCTTGTGAATATTTCATTTTGCTTAAATAAGTATTGAAACTCATAGGAATCAATGTGACTTATAGCAATAAAGTCGCAGATCTGTATGATGTTGAACTAGAAATATGAGTTGATACATAGTTATGGTTTGACAGGTTTATCAATGTCTGAGTAGATCAAATACAAAACTCAAATACGATCGAGAAATTTTATGTTGTGATTTACCAATGTAACTACCTAATAGTACCGAATGAAATTGTATAGGAAAATTTACTTATAGGTATTCATTTTGTGTATTTTTGTTTCATTCTGAACAGACTGAATAAATGAATATGTCTACGATTTTTCATCTGATGTTATAAACTAACTGAAAATGAGGAAATATGATCAATAATATCGCTAAATCATGAACAAGAGTCGCTTCATTTAAAAAAATTTCGTTGGCGACTTCTAGCGGTTTTTTTCCTAACTTTTTGCGACATTTCACGTTCCGCAGCTGGCAACACTGGTCAGCAATGGCACTCGAGTCGGACCCGAGAGGTTAGGATGATGTTGATATAACAAATGGTTCTTTAAAATGTGATCATAAAAAGTTTGTCTAAAATTCTTATTATATGCGAATTAAAATTCAGTGCCTATGACGATTTTGTCTGAAGTTTAGTGTTGAGTGCTATTTATCCCTGAATATGAAAATATTATGACGTCCATGTCCACAGTTTGCGTCATGTAAGTAATTTTGATTAATATTTTGATCAAAGTACCAATGAAGAAGGGAAATACAAAATCGAAAACACAGCATATTTAGGTATCTAGCAGCCAATCTACAACCGAAAACAAAAACGACACTGATATTTCAACCAATCAAAAACGTGTATTCTGAAATGCGTGAAATAATCATTTAAATGGCAAATGACAATAGTCATTGTACTATCAGATACGGAAATGAAATTGATGACATACAAAGTACCTCAATGATTTATCGAACACAGTAAAACAAGAGCAATTTTGTCTTATAGCTGTAGAGAAAATTATGATTGACACACATCTGGTTATATCTTGGAACACACAATACATCATGAGGAATAAGGACGGAATTTTTATTTCATATTCTTATTCCTTCAACCTTTCAACCAATCCGAACAGTGTATACTCTCAATTATCTCAACTCAATATAACACTTTATATGAGCAGTAACCAAACACTATTCATGATGATAATGATTTTTCTCTTCATAAATAGGCTGGAAAATACTATAAAAAAAACACAAAATATCTAAATTGACATGATATCAAACGTCATTTGCACGCTGTTTATTGGTTAATATTCAACTCTATTCCTGCTTCATCCAATCATAATTTAATTCAATCTGCCTTGAAAAATAATAATATCTATATTATATATTCCTTATAACCTGTTCTCTATTTTCTATTTCTTATTTATTTGCATTGTGTAACGACCTTTATCGATATCATTGAAGATATTCCTCAATCAGTGTTGTGTTATAAATATCTACATGACCAACACATTATTCACTTCATTACCAAATAGTTTTATTAGCAATTTTATGAGAACAAATTACATTCTACATAAAGATTCCACTTATTTTGACCTCGAAATGAACATTGCATCACCAGTTATGTAATACTTATTTTAGTTTCATGGATAAAAGGCTATGTATTTACCTTCGCAATATCATAATGTAGTTCTGAATGCGAACGCATGCGCATCACAAAATCATCTTGCTAGATGAAAAGGCCTATAAAGTTTCAGATATCTGTATAAAAACGTACACTTCTCTTTCTAGATTAACTGACCTTGGTAGCATCACTCCCATGAAAAATACAGCCAATATGAAGCGAAAAACATCCAGTTCTCCTATGGGCGAGGCAATCTACCCCATTCCCATCCCCTACTGCAAACTAACACCGATTCCCGAAATCAAAGATTCTCAGCAACCCCATGAGAATGGGAATACTCGCCTTTTGCCCCAACTGGAGCCAGGTGACAACCTTCTCATGCCTCGCAAACGTTCTGCAAAGGTGAAGATAAACACTCCTGAAATCGATCGAAAGCATCATATTCTTGAGGCTATCAAAGACAAGGGCAAGGAGTTGATACATTTAGTGTATAACCCGCATGAGGATGATGAAGATGATTCGCCGGTACCTGAAACTTCGAATGCCAAGGTGAGTGAAGTACAGTGAAATCTATAAAAAACTAATTTTCAAAACTAGTATGTCCTAGTCACGAATTGAGTGTATAATGAGATGGGCAATGTTTGACCTCTCTTTTCATTGGTCTAGACGCCAGGTGAATTTACACCAACGATATCATTTTCATATGAACAATAGTTAGTTTACCGATTGTAATGGGTTGTCAATTGTCTGTCTATGAGCTGTCTGAAATGAAATCAAAAGTTGACAATATTGACTATAACTGTTTTATATGAATGGGGTTCAACTATTAAATGTTGTGCAGTTGCAATAATCGTAAGAGAAGAATTCGGTTTTCATTTACTTCCATTGTCTGATGTTAACAAGCCACAAACACCGAGGTACTATAACCTCAATTCCAATCTATATTAGTATTGTGTAATTCACTGAAAAACTGATGATTTCGTTGATTTTATATTCAGCAAAATGAATTGTCGATGTCAGGTACACAGATATGTAACTAGTTAATTATTAAAATCCGCAATAATTCTCGATTAATTGTATTTGGTGGGTTTACTAGTGTAAAGCGGGCTCTGCTATCCATGCCATCTACTGTATCCTTATCAGGAATATACTATAGGTGATAATTTCAACTGACTACTGATCATTGCATTTGAAAACATCAAAATTATTATATAAGAGCAAATTACAAGGAAGATAGTCATGAAATACAATTATTTGTGTTGTTCAATAAAATGAAACTGAAACAAACGCACATGATGATACTGACTGAAGTCAACTTTTTTACATTCTGAACTCCTGAATTCAGAATTTGGAAAAATACACAGTGTCCCATTCGAAAGTAAAAACCTGAAAGCAAAGCAGGAAGTGGCCCAATGAACTCCGCAATCTGCGTCAAAATTCGTCTTACGTTTTCATGGCTCCAGTTAACGTCCAGTTGCTCTTACCAAAGGCCGGGATTGGCGCAGTGGAAGAGCGTCCGTCTCACGACTGCAAGGGCGTGAATTCGATTCCCAGCACGAGCAAGGAACTTCCTTCAATATTTTATTCAGGAATTGAATATTGTAAAGTTTCGGAACATCGGCTGGGGATAGTCCTGCACGATTCGCTGTTGCGTTCCAATTAACAGTGCTGCTCCTAAAGTGGCGCATGGAGTTAGTTACAAAGCCTACACAGAACACGCAGAAAGAGATGCTGATGTGGTTGTGAGCATCAGAGAAGAAGTAGGACGGTGTATGTGGGTGGGTGTGGAAAACTACCAGCTGAGCGTAAGAGCGGGCCAATGCTGCTTAGTGAACCTCGGTCTCTAACGGGGGTTAACGAGAAATAAGTAGCAGGCCAGCCACTGCAACATATGGCAGTGAGTACATTACTTGCCTACAAAACACAGCCGAAAAACTCCGAGAGCTGATGGGCGGTGCCTGGAAAGGATGTTAGCCAGCTCTCTTAAGCGAACCACATCACTCATTAAAAACACCTTGGGGCTTGCAAAAAAGTCCCATCACGGACTAGTTGCTGACGTGCAAACGTCCCACACCAGTACCAGTACCAGTGCTCCTACCTACAGTGGGTTCATGAGGTAACTGTAAACAGCTACTGTGCTATAGAATATGTATTGTTTTTGAGAATTTTGTGAAAATGTTATCGTTTGTGAAGTATTTACATTCACTAAGTTAAAACTATTTTACTACTAACCAAACCGATTATGAAACTTGTTTTAATTTTTTTTAAAGATGCTCACATAGCGAAACGCATTTCGTGTTGATTAAAAATTTGTTTGGCTAGTGGTAAAACAATCTAGTGTAGTACTAGTTCAGTCAATTAACGGGTTGTAGAGATGACATGAAAGAGGACAGTTTTTTCGAGACTAGGGATATGTTTGGAGTAAATAGGACGTGAAAATTCCAAAAGTCCCCGAACTTACAAGGTGAGCCAAGTGTAGGGGGCGACGTAGAATGGTGCCTTTTTTGATTTCTTGTTCATATCACAAGAACCGTACGTCACAGAAAAAAATCAATCCATTCAAAATTATAGCTATAGCCTATCTTTCATTGTGTTCGAAATATTCGCAATTTTGAAAATTGCTTCTTTTAGCTAGTGTATTTTGACAGCTCAGTCTTCATTTTTTCACGTAGAAATTGAAAAGGATTCAATGACCTTATAAATGTTATGTCATTAGGAGGAGAGATAGGTTGAAAATCACTTAGGATTCGAAATGAGCACGTCCAATTCATTAACTATTCATATTGTTCCTGAAAAATGTTCAGTTCTGAAAAATGTATTCTACATTCTCGATAACTATGAAAGATAGGAAAAAAAACTTACTGATTTAATTCTGTAGACAATTTTATCATGTATATTACCACAAGTGATACTATTTTGCCGGAAATATCCAGCGATTGTTACAACAGCTTGTTGCCTAATAATTTCGCGAATGACATTGTTTATCAAAACTTTCGAGCCGTAGGTCATGAGCGAAATTGAAGTAAAAATAGTATCACGAGTTGCATTCGTATGAATATTCCATGATTGAGACAATAAACGAGCGCCTCGCGAGAGTTGCGCACCCTGCATCCATCATTCTGGCTTTTAACAGGATTGACGTTTCAAATGTCAAAAATTTTATCGCTGGAAAACTAGGTTGGTTGGTCACGTGTGGTACAATGTCATGAGCAAAATTGAAGCAGTAAGTATCCCAATCGATGGATGATTGAGACAACAAACGAGCAGCTCGCGAGAGTTGCGCATACTGTATCCATCATTCTGGCTTTCAATATAATCGACGTTATGAACGTCAAATATGGTATTGCTGAAAAACTAGGTAGGTTGGTCAGGTGTGGGTCAATTCGGCTTCTGTATGGGTTGCGTGCAAGAACTGTAAGATGACCGACCCTGGAGGTGAAAAATTGAAACACAACCTCACTTCTCTTATTTGTTTACAAATGATTGAAATAGTTTTTCTCAATTATTTTGGCATAGGAATCGTATTTTTCGGCTATTCATTAATTCGTACATGCCATCACATCGTGCTGTTGTACAATGCCTAAAAAATGCATCGAGAGACGAAGGAATCCGGTTAGTGCATTATGACAGGGATGATTCAAAAGTAAGTACCTACTATGGTCACTCACATACAGTTTGTATTTTGAAATTTGGTAATTTCTCTGATTTTTCATAGAAATTCCTTCTGCAATAGGAGGTAATAGAAATACTCGTGAAATTTCTAAAAAATCAAACGGGATGACTGGGAGTGTTGCAGACATTTTCAATCTATTAGCAGTATTAGCTTCTATTGCAGAAGTGGCAGAAGGAATTTCAATGAGAAATCACGAAATTTCATAATGAAATCTATATGAAATTATTATTCACCTGAAAAACCATATTCCTTCGTCTCTCGCTGCATTTTTTGTGCAACAGCACAATGAGAAGGCATGCTTGAATTGATGAATAGCGCAAAAACACGCTTGCCAAAATATTGTGAATAACAATTTCAATCCTGGTATTCATCTGTAAAAAGTAAAAAAATGTGAGGTTGTGTTTCAATATTTTACCTCCAGGGTCGGTCATCGTGCATGCGACCTATTGGTAGAGTAAGTCCGATTAAATTTAGTAAACAAAAAAATATCGCTGTGATGCAGAAGAAAACAAGAGTAGAATATCAACTATAATTTGGAATGGATTGACTTTTTTGCTGTGGCCGACCTTTCGTGAGATATGAACGATAAATCATAGAAAGGGACCTTCTCCGTCGCTCCTGCACTTGGCTGACCTTGTAAGTTCGGGGTAGTCTAAAAAAACTGCCCTCTTCCATGTCCTCTACACCTCATTGGGCGTGCATTGACTGAAGTATACTGCCAATTTCAATTTTACAAAACCGACTCGGTGTGTAGAACAGATATTTGTCAAATATGTATTAATGTACAACTTCAATCACAGATGTTGTTCCAATATAATCATTAATTATTGCTTTCCGAATACGGGGAAAGTTCCCTAGTTGCTTTATTCTACCTTTAGTGTCAACAGCGTACATACTAATATTTCCGTCATATTGGTAATCGATCTGTATAATGAAACATCAGCGTTTATGCACATCAAAGGAGATTCATTCATTAATGTAAACGTGACTGCATCACTTATTTTCGATACTTCGTAGTTGAATAGCTGCGAATTACCAATAAATATTTCAAGATACATTTGCTATTATTAGTATTTGCAATGTTTGATAAGAAATGTGCGGTTATAATCTTTCTTTCGAAAATGTCCACTTTACGGAGCAGCGTACAAGTAAATAGACAAAAGGTTGTAGAGAATTTTATCAGCTTTCATTTCTACGACGAACCGTATCTGACCTATAATCTAAAAGCCCAAAAGCTGAACTTTCTTACTGCCCCCCCCCCCCCCGAGGGGTGGATCACTTGAGGAAAATTTGTACACGTATTTAAAATACTCTCGATTTAGGAGTATTTATCGTATTTAAATCTATTTAAGATAGTATTTAGTGTTTATGTAAATATTATTGTATTTAAGATATTTAAAGGTAATTAACAGTATTTAAATATATTTAAGCCTATTTGAAAGTATTTGACCGTATTTAAAATTATTTGAGCGTATTTAAATGTATTTATTGAAAAAATGTTGTGTCAGTATACCAAATAAATTGTATTACCTTGGTGGACTCTTCATCAACGTCGAGACAAAACCGCTGAAGCTACGATTGTGAAAATTGGAAATAGGTTATCTTTTGTTATATAGGCAAATTTCCACTATGAAGGGGTAAAATGGGTTTTTTTTAGTTAAAATATTTTGAAATATTTTTTATGAAAATAAATACACACCGAACTTAAAAATTCACCCTTGAAAGTAGTCTAAAAACATAAAATGGATGTTTGAAGTTTGTATGGTTAAAAATTAGGTAGATGCACTCATTACATTCGCACGAGTATTCGTCGCAAATATAATTCGACGGATTCGAGCGTTCTTTCCAAAATTGGTAGGGTGTTCCATTTGGAAAAACTATCGTGGACGTCATGTTTCAAACGTGGATCACCCTGTATATTTATGTCTTCCTTATAAATGTAGCAAATTGAAGTTGAAACTCTCACGAGATTTCTCAGAAATGTTTAGTTTCGAGAATAGTTTGACTAAAATTGAATGTATCCTTTCACTTTACAAGATGACTTAATTTAACGGAGACCCGATATGTGTGATATATTTTTCGAATTCACCTTTTCATTGAGATTCTAAAAATTTTATATTTGGAAAATTTGTCATTACTCAAACGTGGATCACCCTGTAAATTTAATTTTGATGTGCAAATGTGGCTAATTGATTGTCTCAGGAGATTCCTCGGAAATGGATAGTTTGAAAGCACTGTACAAATGATCACAAACGGGAAGATCAGATAATATCTTTATGACGGACATGGTATGCTATGATATAGGAATATAAATTGAATATTGACTTACTTGAATTATGAACAAAACCACTCAAAACAAGTGACAGTAATAACACAAGAAATTTTCGTCCTGCAATAGAAGTCAGTAACGGTCAGTAACATGTAAAATCTTGTTTAAATATTTCACACCTGATTTCGCAGATTATACTGTAACGCGCATGCTTCATAACTATTTAAAACTATCTAAATATATTTAAATCTATCTTATTGTATTTAATTGTATCTGGGGTATTTAAGACTATCTGAATATATTTAAATCTATCTAATTGTATTTAATTATATTTCAGTGTATATAAGGTAATTAAAAATATTTAAATATATCTTGAATGTATTTAATGTATTTAAAGGGTATTTATAAATACTTTCTACAAAAATGTACACGTATTTGGAGGAATTTAAATATATTTAATTATATCTAGGGGTATCTAAAACTATCTAAATATTTTTAAATCTATCTTATTGTATTTAATTATATTTAAGTGTATCTAATGTAATTAAAAATATTTAAATGTATCTTGAATGTATTTAAGGTATTTAAAGGGTATTTATAAATACTTTTTACAAAAATGTACACGTATTTATGGAAGTGATCCACCCCTCGCCCCCCCCCTTCTTCAGGCTCACCGTCAAGAAGTCAGGACTTTTAGTATGGTCACTCTCTGAACACCTTGAATGAATTTCCAAAGAAATTGCTTAGGCCCCTGCTCACGCATTCTACACCCACTTTTGGGTCATTCATTGATTGGACTTGTCATTATTTCATCAGGATGCACAAACACCAGAGGAGTTACTCGATAGTCTCGATGGTTCTGCTAAGTTCTGGGTGGGAAAAGATTATGCTAATTTTATCGTGAAAGACTTCATAAACTTGGATTCTCCTTTCGATGATTTTATTGATAGAGCGACTACTCCAAGAATGCCTTGGCATGACATCGGGATGTGTGTAATGGGTAAGAAATATATGTGAATACCGATGCCAGATATAACACCAAAAGAGGGTGATTTAGGTTTTGAAGTACAAACTGAAATGGGTGATAGATCTCATCATTTCGATCAAAAAAGTGTGTATAAATATGTGTCCAATCTTGATAAATGTTTGGGGATACTGTTCAAAAAACCATTTTTATTAAAATATCTGCATTATATAAAAAGACATTGAAAGTACTGTATCGTTTACCATATGATACACCAACAAATCAATTATATAAAATAACTGAATCATTCTCATTAGAAGAAATGTTCAAAATTGAAAGACTGAAAATTACATACAATATCATAAATGAAAGATTGAAATCTAATTTTATTTTAACACGAAACAATGAAATTCATGATTACCAAACTAGACAACATGGTTTATTTCATCTTGATATGGCTAATTCTTCTATAGGCCAAAAAAGATTCACCCACGCTGCTCTCTTGGAATATAACAAATTACCAGATAATATAAAAAATTGCAGAAATACAATAAAATTCAAATACCAACTTGAAAAATTTATTATTTCTGAACGAAATAGATGATTTTTTTTCCTCAACTTTTGATTCAAATTGATTTTTGCTCACCAATATGAAATGATTTGTCAAAATTTAATACTTAATGTTTTCAAATATTATATTTATTAGTTTATCATAATTGTATAGTTTTAGGTATTATTGTTAGTTATACTTCCTTATACCAGAACTTGATTCTGACTGGAAGTAACATTTTCAATAAATAAATAAATAATTATTTGTTTCTATTAATTGAAATATCGCACACACTTCTGAAGATATCAATTTGAATTTTGGTATTGTCAATACTTCCTAGGAGATCGACGTTTTTGATGGTAGAGGCTTCTTTATTCCCCCCAAACTTTTTCGTATTACGCCTCTGAGATCTTCCAGTCACCAAATAGGGTGGACCGTTCAAATTAAAAATTTCATTCATCTGCATTTAAATTTTTTTCGAGAAATGTACCGTTTTCGAGATAAATAAGCATATCTGTGCAATTTTATGTTAATTTTGCCAATAAAATGTACCAAATTCCAATCTGAATCAGTAGCGGGGATGAAGAGGGTCAGAAGGTCAGGTTGCTTTTAACCGACCAATGAAACGACGACGCGGAAAATTCGTGTTAAGCCACTGGTTAAGTCCCATCCAGTTGTATCCATATACTATTCACAGTTCTGAACAAACGTAACTCCTAAGCAACTAATATGATGTTGGTATCGGAGTTCCGATTGTGTCGAATTTTTTATTTATTGCTTGATTGTAATTTGTTAACTTGTGAATGTGCTTTTTCAGGTTTACAGTAAATTTTTGCTCATTGCTTATACTTTTAATTGAATTTGGAAGAGAAATTTGACATTTTGAAGGTGCAGATTATTTCTGTTCCTAATGTTGTATTCATGAATGTCATTATAGTACGTAATTGTCATGTTTGTGTTCATATTGTGGCGAAGAATTCTATGTACAAATTCACACTGTTCTAATTTGAATAAAACATCAAGTTTTTTATTTGTGTTATTTGGTATAACTTTGTATTTGTCCGATTCTGTAAGGAGAATAAGCTCTTAACCGATCTATTTTGGAATATTTGGCACCTAATTAATTGAGTTGGATTGGTTGTGCCCCAAGTTACTATTAAGTATCTGAAAATGGAGAGAAAAAGAGAATTATAGATCATCCTCTTGACAGTCAATATCATTTGAAAAAATTAAGAAATAAAATAGCATTCAACTGGTTGGAAAGAATCTTCTTGAGGAATGTTCTTAGAATTTAAGAGAAAATAGATCAAATTAAAATGTTTCAGAACGGATATGCTAATTTATCTCGAAAACGGTTCGTTTCTCGGAAAAAATTGAATAGCAAAAAATGCATTTGAATTGAACGATTCACCCTATTTGATAATTGGAAAATATCAGAGGCGTACTACGAAAAAGTTTGGGGGGATAAGGAATGCCTATACCTCCAAGAACGTATCACCCTGTGAATTTGAAAAATCCCTAAAATGCTTGGAATGATGAATTCCTAGAAAGCATTAACCACAGCAAATTTCATATTGATATCTTCCAAAGTGAGCGAGATATGTTAATTAATAGAAAAAAAAAAGAAACTTTGGCCCCCTGTAGATCCGCTACTGATCGAGATCGGATTCATGTTACTATAAACTTTTTGAATTGAATTGATGAGATATATCACTTATTTCAGTTTGTACCTCAAAACCTGAATGGCCCTGTAGAGAAATTAATTGATATCCAAGATTTTGTGATTTCTCCGCATTCTTCAGGATATTGTCCTTAATGTCGTATTATATGGACAGTGTCCTGGAAGATGCTGAAGAATCAAATACTCTTTCAATTATTATTTA
Organism: Phaedon cochleariae; assembly: GCA_918026855.4. Classification (NCBI taxonomy): domain Eukaryota; kingdom Metazoa; phylum Arthropoda; class Insecta; order Coleoptera; family Chrysomelidae; genus Phaedon; species Phaedon cochleariae. The sequence continues at coordinate 53,701,178 of OU896709.1, read as the reverse complement.
TTTGCACGTTTGCTGAAGATGTTGCAGTTTTGTCATGGGATTTTAAGAGTTGCACAAAATTTGGTTATAGTTCTCAAATTTTCACCTTATAATAAAAGATAAATTCGTAATGATTTTGTATATTCCTTGAATACCTTTTTGTTTCCTAATTCTTATTTTAGGTGATGGAGCTAGAGATGTTTCAAGACATTTTATACAGAGGTGGAACGCTACAAAACTAGAAAAAGCAAGAAATAATGATTCATTTTCTTATTTAATGCCCAAGAGTTATATTAGACATGATACTCATCCTGCAAGTTTTACTCATGGAACTCATAAAGTGACATGTCAGGTATGTATTAAGTTTCGAAATTTTGCTAATGTAGAGTGCCTAGAAGATCTGATGTTCAATGTATTTTGAAAAGTGAGGACACACTTGTCACCTGTCACCAATCTCCTAAAACTGTTATCATTTTTCAGCTAAATTGTATATTCACACTCCAATGAAGATAATGTTCAAATACTTCAACAAGGAGAAATATTTACCTAATGCATAATACTTAATATCTTTTGTCGGTTATCTTATTGGTATCTCTGGAGTCCCAACTATTCCTTTGGTAATTTCCAATCATATTAAAAATATACAAATACTATTATGTACGTTTCTCGAGAAAAGGTGATTGGTTCTTGTGAGATACAATCAATAGCAAGTATTATTTCGTGCAAATACATCAAATAAAATTTTAATAATCCCTATCTGTCAGTTACGCACGATGTTCTTTGAACATTATTGGAATTTCCTTTCGTGTGCTCCAAGCGATAAAAAAAGGTTAGGTTTACGTAAAAAATGATCCGTTCAATGGAAAGGTACAGAAAATGATTTGTTCAACTCTATAAAAAGCTTCAAACATCAGATCCTCTAGGTACTCTAGTTCAGTTCCATGTAGAGTTCCTTAATGTACTTGACACTGCTGTTTTGACGTTTTTTGTTTACTAGAGTACGGATACTCGAAAGTGATAGTGATAGTGAGACATAACCAAAAACTATTTTTAAATAAATCATATGTTTTGTCAGACAAGGACAAGAATATGATTTCCGCTTAGATAAAGGCTTCTCTCATCTTCCTTCCTCTACATGTTCAGGAAAGAGTACATCCATATATCTTTCTTTATACAGTTGTGTGCATAAGCAAGCCTCACAGCAGCTATTGTGTGTCAGGCTTGTCAATCTTGATTAATCTTCTTATCGACATTGTCGCGTAAATGTGTACGTGTACTACTTTTTAATGAAATCTGGAACATCATAGGCAGGTTTACACCATACAAATCTTTCACGACTTATTTATGCATACAACTTGCATCCATATATCTTTCTTTGTATTTCATATTTGCATTGGTATTGGTATTGGTATTAGGTACTATTACTATGAAATTATAATGAACTGAGAAGAGAGTGTAGCACAAAAGTCCAGAATGGGGTTAAAATTGATAAATTACAACCAATAGAACATACTTTTATTTCAGATAGAACATTTTTGCTTACACAAGAGTGTTAGGGAATAAGTATAGTTGTCTAATATGAAGGAAATAGTATGATGGATTTTCTATACTTCAATTGAGATGAATGATAAGATTTTCCAAGACATACGGAATAGTAAACCGTAAAATATGGCTAAACACTGTACAGCCTTCATTGTTGGTTCGAATCTGGCCAATAATTCAATAGCAATATATGGTGCACGGATCGAGTGTTCTTGTCCTGTCAGCATACTTTGGCACCGCAGAATTTTTTCAAAATCCATTATAAGCTTTAGAGGTCCCGCACATCTCAACTACGCATAATTTCAGACTTGGTATTTCAAGTTTGAAGAAGTGATATCCAAATTATTCAATTTGACCAACTTTCTGATTTTATGTCATGTACGTTCGTGTACTGCCAGTTCCCACTTTTTCCATCAAATTATTTGTGGTTATGTCTGACTGTCAGTGCTTGCCATAGTGTCCGTAATCTCAATTCGCGATAGAAAATAACACGTCGCTCCACCTGACGGCTACATTTGAACACTTCAGAGGGGTTTGTTCTGATGGATGTGACCAATAAGCACAAACAAATGTCAACCAATGAAAACATACCGCTTTGACAGCTTTCAAATTGTCGTTTCGCATGAAGAACCTAGTAAATAGACAGATGACCTCCTATCCATTCGTCCGTGTGTACTGCATGTTGACTGATCCATATGTCAGCTTGTGTAAATCAATATGTCATCTGAAATGCTCTGATTTTGATTCTTATTTTGTCAGGAATTTAAACATTCTCCTATGAAAGTGTGTGCTGGAAGTGAAAAGTATAATACATTTATAAAGCACGGTGCTAAAGACTGTTCCCTCATTTCTTGCATATTTCCCTTAGGAACTAATACAGCTCTGTTTAGAGGAATGTCTTATGTACCTTGGTATAAAATTACTATTTCAGTATTGAATAAGTACATCAATGTTTAACACCGAATATCAGAAATAAAAGGAACTGATGGTATTTCCTGTTTCGAATTTTGAAAAAACATTGATGATGGCTAAAACTAGGTCGACACACATTCAAACTACCTTTCATCATACATTCTTGAATTCAGAATAAAAAAGATCATGGAATCTGTGAACACAACATAATCAGAACAGTATTTGAAAGAAAAGTAGATGGTTCTACGAACACGAAACGTCGCGTTGAGAAATCAATATCACCACGTTAAATCTATGCTATGGAAAAGTATCTTCAGTTTTGTATCTCCAATAATAACGTAGAAAAAAAAGATTTTACAAAGATTCACTCTTTTCGATATAACTTGAAAACTGAACAATTTTGAAAATTTTCGAAAGCCGTTAGTATAAACCTCAGAATGCGCAACTTTTCTCTCATTTAACCGAATTCGTATCTCCCGTTTCCGAGGTCCCCATGCTGTGCAACCTTATCTTGGTCACACACTGTATACTCGCCTTGTAGGTTTTTCATGTATAACGATAATGTTTCAACGTTAAGCTTCAGGGGTGCGTTTTACTTGAGGGTTCACAACGAATATAATTAGTAGTAAGACTATAGTACTTCAAAATATTCGGGTTATACATCGATAACTTGTTGCATAAATTCAAAGAGTGCCAGTTTGACAGTTGAAATAATCCGACCGCGAAGCCACATTGTTAATCAATTGATTAATCCTGTTCGTATCACGAGTATAACTCTGATATTCAAAGAAAATCACAACAGGACACAATATAGTTGCCATGATCCTATCATTCTATTGTTCAATTTGTTGTGTGTCAACCAGGGAATCAGGCGCCGTATTAGGTTTGTCTTGACAGGGTGTCTGGAAAGGTCATGTCGTAAATGATAGAGATCATACACTGAGCCAAAATATTGCTGGTACTTCATATAGAAAAATATCTACCGTAGTATGCGCAGAACCGGTCTAGTACGGTGCTGATGAAAACTAGAATACTAGAAAAGGTGAATCTATTCTAAGTTGTATTACCTGATACAGAATAATGGAACAAAAATTGAGATTTTTTACTAGTGAGTTTCTTTAAGGTCCTTCGAAGCGTGAGTTGTTGGTCTTGTGGATTTTTCGAGTCGGACACGGTTGAACAAAGTATTCACGAGGCATACATTGACGCAATAACGAAAGCTCAGCATTATATCTACATAGAGAATCAGTTTTTCATAACTCTATCCTATAATAATCCGAACACCAGGAATCAAATCGGAGAATCCTTATACAAGAGGATATTACGAGCATACAAGTGAGTAGAAGGACATTTATCATTAGATTTTTTTCATTCAACTTTTGACTTCCCTACATAAGAATAATAAGTGATACTTCATCGGAACACTAATGTTGAAAGTGTTCCACGTGAATCCTTCAAGAATTATTTTTCACACTAGTGAAATAAAGTTACATTTTTCTATTTTGCATCTTCTATTGCGATACTCAACTTCTATTTTCCCAAGGTTGGTAACATCATACCTGCGAGCAAAGGTCGAACATGGTATGTTCTGTATCAGAAATAAAAATTATTCATACCATTATTACATTACAATAATTGAGGTTCTGGAATGGCCACAAGAATATATGTCCATATTATCAAACAAATGAGCTGGCAGATTGATATGAAAAAGACAAGAACAGGAACAAGAATAAAAATGAAGAGTTATGCCAAAATGTATGAAAATTAGATTCAAAATTGCAGAGTGATACATGGCAAAAAAGTGCAAGACCTATAAATCTGGTCGTTGATAATGGAAATGTTGAACAAAAGGAAACTGTCACATTTTTAGGTGTCTCCATGGATGAATGTTTGGATATTTTAATGCTCGAATCTTGTCTAAAAATTATCTTCTCTTACATTTCTATGAAGAAATATACGTTTCTCATTGAATAAACAACTTTTGAACTTCTATTTTGCTTGTTTGTGGGGGTAATTCAGTAGTAATGATCGACGTGTTGGTAGCACAAAAGACAATATTACGATGTATGTTCAATATGCCCAGGAGAACTTCTTGTAGACCGATTTTTAAGGAATGCAAAATTCAAACTATCACTGGTATTCATATATTTGAAATGTGTATGTTTGTTTTTAGGAATGAGGAAAAGTTCAATTTAAATTGTGACCTTCATAATTATCATACTAGACAGAAAAATAATTATTATGTACCTTTTGCAAAACTGAAAATCAGAGAGAATGCACCAAATTTTTTAGCACTAAAGCTTTTCAACAAACTACCCAATAATTTAAAGACTATCGTGAAGATTAACTGTTTCAAAAGCCAACTCAATGAATTCTTGACATCATCATGTTAATACTTTCTTAAAGATTATTTAACTTAAGGATGCAACTTGATGATGCTTCAGAAGTGTTTCTTTCACTATGTGACTGGTTTGTGAATGAAAGGTTGATTTTGAATAAAGAGAAAACAAACTGTGTACTATTCAAAACAGGTCGTTCCAGTATGATTACTCCAGAGACTGTCAACTTAAATAATCAAGATATTACTACAACTAGCTACACCAAGTTTTTAGGCATTACTTTAGATGAGTCTCTGTCATGGAAAGGGCATGTAGGCATACTAAATAAAAAGTTGAATTCTGTCTGTTACACCCTGAGGGTGATGAAACAATATTTAGATCAAAAAGTTCTGAAAATAATATATTTCTCTAATTTTGAGGCATTTTATCGCTATGGAGTAATTTTTTATGGAGGATCTAAAGAAATTGATATAATTTTTGCAACTCAAAAAAGAGCGATGAGGACAATATTGAACTTAGGTTTTAGAGAGTCATGTAGGGGAAAATTCAAGCAAAATCAGATATTAACAGTAACAGCAGTATATATTCAAGAATGCCTATTATTCAAATTTAAAAATGAGGAATATTTCAACACAAATCAATCAATTCATGAATATAATACTAGATCTTTGGATTACATTTATCCCATACATCGACTTTCTCTGACTGAAAAAGGAGCTCATTATAGCTGTATTAAGTTATATAATAAACTACCTACTAATATAAAATCAATTACAGGTTTGAATTGTTTTAAAAAGGTTATTCACAAACTTTTATTGAACCTTGAACCTTATGAGGTGAAAGAATACATGGATGCTATACTATAGACATATAGACAAAGATTGTACCTACCTGTCACCTATACTGTATAATTTACTGTTTCGACGACTTTCGCTTTGAGTATTGCTACTGTAATGTCATTTACTGTACCTACTTCTTTGTCGAAATAAAAGTTATTATTATTATTATTATTATTATTATTATTATTATTATTATTATTATTATTAATATTTCACTGTTTTGTTCTCTTAACTATTCCTACACGGTTTTTGTAACTATCAAAAGGAAAATAGAGTTTATCATTATTATTATTACAGTCTGTAATTTTTATGACTTGATAAATAATGAATCATTGATTGTTGTCCTGAAAATATAATAATAGCTTTCATATAATTCAGCTATCACATTGAACATTTATGAGTGAATTTGCTGGTGATCAGTACTTTGTATGGTATGCTCAATTCATTATATTCAAAGGTTTGGTATATTTTGAGGTTTCCACATTCTGTAGAATTAAAATCATTCACAGCCTTTGAAACAATTGCTCAGTTCACGAGTTGTGCAACTTGAGTCTTCCATGAACATTTTTGACATTGAAAATCCAAAATTCCAATCTGCCAATAATTTTGAGTTGGAGAATCACTGTTCCCTTTTGATATTTCAATAATTGGGTATGTGTACAATTGCATGTTATGTAGAGCATCAATCAAATTCACTTTGAATTTACTGGTTTGATTGAATGTTTTATGAATGTTACCAACCACTTCAAATGTTTTATACATTTTTATGTTGTGTCAATTTTTGGATTGAAGATAGTAAAAATGAATAAGTTGATGCAAAATAAAAAATAATTCCTCTAGACATGAAACGTTTAAACCTAGAAATTATGTTTTTGCTTTCATTTGCATCCCATTGAAGTAGTTAAAATAAAGGACTTCGATGACGAGATGTTTCATGATTTATAGTGATCAAATGATTGTTTCAGGGCTAAAGAAGTATTCCGTGTATTTGTAATAATGCCTCTCCTGCCTGCATTCGAAGGAGAAGTAGGAGCAGCTTCAGGAACATCACTTCACGCAATAACTCATTGGAACTATGCTTCAATATCTCAGTAAGATTTTGATATTTATCTGATTATCTGTGACATCAATTCCATTCCTAATACATTTCCCTCTAGTCATTTGGTACAAATAATCTGAATGAGAATATTAATATTTTGGAGATTCAGATTAATTGTGTATGCTGAGCTTCAAGAAATTGAATTGTAGCCTTTTATGCTCAATCAAACGGTTCTGAAGGTGATGTGATGTTTGTTACATATACTGGGTGTTTCATGAGAAGACTCACATAGCCAAATGGTTTTAGAAGGAGAAATCAATACGAGTTGATGTATATACAGGGTGATTCACATAAGAACCGACATAGAGCAGGGGCATGTAGGGGGTCCCAAAATATGGCAATTTAACGCAACTTACCTCTATACCAAGTTGCTTCCCTAAGGAGTCATAGGCTTTGAAAGTGAAGTTATAAATTTTGAAAAAAATCAATATCTCCGTTATTCTCGGATTTAAAGCAACCAAATTTGGTACAGTTTGTGGATGTATTTAGGGCGTTACTTGACAGTAACTAGAGCTTAATTGAAATTTGGTAAAGGGAGTATACCGGATGGCGCACCATTAATATTCAACAGAATTTTGTTAACCCTTGATGGATTTCAAGAATCTTTGCTTTGTTGTGTGGGAAATTCAATTCTTAAACTTTCCTTACTCTAGTAATTTTTTGAAACACCTCATCATTTTCATCTCGAATAACTGAAAACGCGCGCTCTTGGTGTGTTATTATTATTATTGGTATTTAAAATCATCGAAAATTCAGAAGTTGGCTATAAAAATAAACGAACAACAAGAAAGTAGGTCATTAATTGTGATCAGTAAAAATTGGCTGGCAAATTATTATTCAGATACGTAACAAAATACGTAAAGTAAGTACAGATACAGAAATGTGAAAAACTGGGATTAACAACTAACTAAAATAAACACAAAAAACTTGAAAAACAACCAGAATAAACAATTGTTCATCGATAAATTACTTAATTGAACAACTTACTTGCTTCATTGTCAAGTTTGACGTTTATTTTCATAGCCAACTTTTGAATTTTCGATAATTTTAAATAACACACCTAGAGCACGCGTTTTCAGTTATTCGAGTTTTTGATGGAAATGATGAGGTTTTTCAAGAAATTACTGGACTAAGGAAAGTTTTAGAATTGAATTGCCCACATAACAAAGCAAAGATTTTTGAAATCCATCAAGGGTTAACAAAATTCTGTTGAATATTAATGGTGCGCCATCCGGTATACTCCCTTTACAAATTTCAATTAAGCTCTAGTAACTGTCAAGTAACGCCCTGAATACGACCACAAACTGAACCAAATTTGGTTGCTTTAAGTTCAAGAATAACGGAGATATTGATTTTTTTCAAAATTTATAACTTCACTTTCAAAGCATATAACTCCTTAGGGAAGCAACTTGGTATAGGGGTAAGTTGCGTTAAATTGCCATATTTTGGGACCCCCTACATGCCCCTGCTCTATGTCGGTTCTTATGTGAATCACCCTGTATATGAAAACAATTTTTGACCCTCCATAACGAGAAGATACACGGTATTATGTGAAATTGCTATATAACTTTGATGGCCGATATTACAGAAATGATCCATCGTGCTGAAAATATTCAAGATAACATATCGTAAAAATAAATATCCAGGTCCGGACTTGGAAAAATTTCATGTTTCATTGTTATGTCAAAAAAGTTCACTTTGTGACCACTTTTCTCGAAAAATCCCATCATATTCCGAAAGATCAGACAAAATGCTATAAGAACTGCTCTTCAATTTACACGGCACACTTTGACCGGTTCAATAAAAAAATATGGAACAAAATTGTTCCAATGAATTTTAAATTTCGACCTGGCTGATAACTGTCAACTTTCAACCGGTATCATGTGAATTGATTTTTTCTACCTTTTTGTTGAATATTAATTGACAGAAAGATAGACGAGAAGAAAAAACACAATTTTTTTATCGAAATTCCAGATAGATATTCTTATTCCTGACTTTGTTTTATGGGTGTCGCTTGAAGTAATGATAAGATATCTAGTAGGCCCTGTTTTTCATTTGTGTTACGAGACGTGACGTTTGTTGATAATCCGAACTGATAGGTAGGTATTACTAGGCTAGTACTAGGTAGGAACCAACTGATGATATTACAACATGAGGATTCATGTGCCGATATTATGGTGATTCATGAACTTAGCTCCATTTTTTGTTATTGGTACACTTCTGCAAGTGGTATAAGGATGCATTTGCTATTTATTCGAAGTTCCTAATGTTCATCCTCGTGAAGGTTTTACTGCAACGTTTTCTTGGGTCTGGAAATAGTCTATGGTATTAAACATAGCATAGCATTTGGATTCTCGTCTTGTTCAGCATTTGGAATATGAAGTGGCACCTAGGTGCAAGAATATTTCGATTACCAGTGTTTAGCTATCAACAAAAGCCACGTTACATAAAATAAAAATAGGGCCTACTTTATAACAAATTTATAAAATAGAGTGACGAGTTATCATATCTATCTAGAAGTTCGGTCAAAAACTAACATGTCAAATCATAAAAAAAATCAGAACTACTCTCTTCTGTCAATCTCTATCCAATAAAAATGTACAAAAAAAATCAATTTACACAAATCCAGTTAAAAGTTGAGAGTTATCAGCCAGGTCGAAATTGAAAATTCATTAGAACGTTTTTGTTCCATATTTTTTCATTGAATTGGTCAAAGTGTGCCGTGCAAATTGAAGAACAGTTTCTATAAAATATTGTCTGATCTTTCTGAATCTGATGAAAGTTTTCGAGAAAAGTGATCACAAAGTGAATTTTCACGATGTAACAATGAAACATGAAATTTTCCCAAGTCCGGACCTGGATATATTTTTTTTCATAATATGTTATCTTTAATAATTTCAGTAGAGATACGTCGCTGCCAAATTTCAGCAGATTACGATGAATCATTTCTGTAATATCGGCCATCAAAGTTATATAGCAATTTTTCTTTTTTTTTTATCGGTTTGTGTTATTATTCTCATTTTATTTATATTAGGGTCGCTTACAACATATTACGATATATAAGGGTTCTAATAGCTTTATCCACTCGTCGCACTAGCTCGAACTTTTTCGGCACCGAGTGCGTTTTGCGTGGTCCACTGAGAATTTCAAGAAATAACTTTTCTCGAGAAATGATTTTCAGAACTGTGCTTGTACGACGGTGCGATACACATAACCTCAAATATTCGAGTCACGAAGTGGGAAACTGTTTGGAATTTGAATAATTATGAATGTCTCATTGGAGTTTATTACTATTGTTACAATAATTTTCGAAATCATGATGAAGAAATGATGATTGAGATACAGAAGTACTTCGTTATGAAAAGGCGTTTACAGAAGATTCAAAATCAACTAAAAGTTAAAGAAAGCTATTCAGATGTGCAGGTATTGAACATATTTGATTGTTGATTCAGTAATGATGAAAAATACTAACTTCGTAAACGAGACTTCAATGCTACATCACTATCGTCAAATGATTCAATTGAACATCATTGACAATGAACATTGACTGTTTCTGGCTGGTTTCTGGCATTGTTCATAGGGAAACCACAATAAGAGGTAGATGAATCTATTTCATGTGGACCAACGGAACCAAATGTACTTTCAATAATTCGACTTTTTGATTGACAAAACATTTATTATGAAATTTCTGATGACAAGATGGTCGCACCAACTCTCTATTTCTATTCCACTGCTCTGTGCTGGAACCGGACTTTATGGAAGAATCGAGCCAGTGCCACTTGAACTTGCTCTGTGCTAGTGCGCTCTGTATATCGGCGAGTGGAAAACGCTATAAATCATCTTATCAATAAGGGAATTACATTGTTATAGTATGTTCAATTAATACCAGATGAACAATTGCAATCAATCAGTAGCCATGAGATTTGTTAAATTGTCACTAGAATCACAATGGTGGTTGGTTGAATTTCTAACGCACTGTTTTCTAATCGTCATCAAAATCACGTTCATCACGTGTATTATTTTCAGGTTAACTATGTGTGAAAACCCACAGAAAAATCAGAACTATTGGGGGTGAGGGGCGTGAAACAGTGATGTGTTCCTAACATTCATGTAATCGTTATTTTTTTTCTTTTTCCATATTATTATTGCCTCAAAAACGAGAATTTATCTCAAAGCTCATCAGCATAAGCCATGAAGCTGGAACTACACTGTTTAATCTCCAGAAACTGAAACTCCAAAATACTTCTGATTTACTTCCTTTTGATATAGGTATTCAGTATAAGTTGATCTGAACCTTTCAGGGGCAAAGATGCACTTCTGATTAGACTGAAAGAAGCTGGTATAGAAGATCCCTCAGAATACATCACCTTTTATGGCTTGAGGACCCATTCGAAATTGAATCAGGAACCTATCACTGAACTGATTTATGTTCATTCTAAACTGATGATTGTTGATGACAAATTGGTGATTTGTGGATCTGCGAATATCAATGATAGATCTATGATTGGAAAGAGGGACTCTGAAGTTGCAGTGCTGATAGAGGTGAATATTATTAGTCTTTGTTCACTATTAACCTAAAAAAGATAACAATATTGACATACAGATTGTTCATCCAATCTTTACATATAGGAGTATTGAGAGAGGATGGCATTTGGCAACATGGTAGTCACAGAGAGCAGCGCTCACCGTTAGACAGTTGGGCGCATAATAAATACAGGGTGTTATTTAATGTTATTTAAGTGTGTGGATGAACTACAAGGGGCGATTATTCGGGTGATTCTAAGAAGAAAAGTTCATATGAACACCTGACCTTCGTTTTCATGATACAAGTTGTTTAAGTTGGAACTGTTGGAAGTATTGATTGTTGTTTTTCATGATTTCCCTGTATAAGCTCTCATGATGGCAAAATTTAGTCTGGTTTATGACTGAGAAACTCTCAGAATTTCAGACATTGATGTTATTGGCTAATCCCAATGGAAGGGTCTTTTGAGGGCACCAGCTATGCTGATGATACCAATTTACTAACTTCAAGTTCAAACTACCCAGAACTCTGCGAAAATTCTAAAAGTCTCATTATGAGAGCTAATGAGTGGTTCTCAAAAAATAATCTCTTACTTAACAAAGAAAAAACTCATGTTATACTTTTCCGGACCTCACAGCAAAGAATTACAACTCCAACTAGTATAAGACTTCTTGAAACTAACATCAATATAGAAAGTAGCACACAATTCTTGGGTGTTTTTATAAATGAAAACTTAAAGTGGGATACACACATCAACTATCTTGGAGCAAAACTAAACCAAATAGCATACAGCATTCGTATACTTTGTAAATACCTGAATGAGAAGTCCCTAAAAATTATCTATCATGCGAACTTTGAATCCACTGCAAAATTTGGCATAATATTTTGGGGATCGAGCAGTCAAACTAAGGAAATATTCCAGATCCAGAAGAGGGTTATAAGATCATTATACAATATGAAATATGTTGAAACGTGCAGAGGTACCTTCAGATCAAATAAAATAATGACCATATTTGCTCTTTATATTTATGAATGTGTCATACATCTGTATAAAAATAAAATGAATTTCACACTAATTTATTTATTTTCTATGTTTTGTGACACTGTTTAATTCTTTGTCATATGTTTTATATAAAATGTAAACCTTTTTTTGAAATAAAGTATATCAATAATTAATAATAATAATAATACATTAAAATTTGGAATCAAATCAATTTTCCATTATTTTCTCAGAAACTAAGTGATATACATAAATTTTATAAATTTAGAGGAAAAGAAATATGTATTTTCAATTGTTTAATCTGATAAAAATATCGAGTTTGGAAAAACTATGACGTAGGTATGACCTACTGCGACGCCACTGGAATTATTTCGAATCTGATTACACCAAAAGGAGCTTCTTGATACTGTTGATAAAATCAAAAAGTTCAATTCAAATTGGAAAACAGAATTTCGAGTAATTAATAAAAAATAGTAGATTGTTTTATAGGATCGAAAGTGAAACTTTGTTTGACAAGCGAATTTTGCATTTTCGCGGCGGATCGTCTAGCGGAGCCGAGCGAAAGCAAAATAAGCGATTAAACTCACTGTATTATGTACTAACTATTGATTGCATTCATATAAATCAATAATTCTCTCTTGAAAGATTCATAACTATGAACGTGTGAAGAAGTCCATACTGCTCAAAGTGGAGTGACAGTGTTTGGAGGAAGATTTTGAGATTTACTCTTTCCTCATTCATAACTATGTTTACATTGGTAGAGCATTATTCGAATACATTTGGATAATGGGTCATATCAGAGCCACATAAGTTTTTATTTGTGTTTAGATATATTTGATTGTTTGCCTTGGTATCGTTATTGTGGACTTGGTTTACAAAATTCATTGGTGTTTTACTATTTTGCTGATTTTTTGAGACTTCAAATATATTGGAATTTGTTTTATTATCATAATCAAACAGGGCGTTTGCTACTACGTTTTCTTATGTTTCGACTTTTTCCATCATTGTATCACTATGCAGGGCTCTTATAATTGGAACAATTTTATTTGTCATGTGTTCTATGTGTGCTTGCCAGTTGAGTTTGTCAACAATTAGCTCTAGATACTTTCTATTCTCTACTTTCTTGACCATATCATCTCTAATTTCAATAATAAGCTCCTGACTTTCTTTGTTTTAATCCTTGAATAACATCGCTCAATAGTCGAATTCGGGCGTTGCCCGAAAAAAATACGCTAGTTTTAAGCAACAAACATTTTCTAACCCCGAAATTTCAATTATTGCATGCTGTTATTGATCATTACAAAACTAGTTTTGCGGGCCGGTCCAACCGACCAAATAATCCGAGCGAGATAATGCATGCTTTTGGGTGTATGATAAATTGACATTCATCATACAGGGCGTGGAAATGAATTCTGAATTGAGACTCTATCACGAATCTGCGATTAGAGGTCTATAAAAATCACAAGTTTCCATCGTTCAAGTTTGAACCCCCTGATTGGGTATGAAAGTGTTGAAAAGGAATATTCTCATAATTTATCTGAGAATATTCCTTTTCGAGATAATGCATGTTCTGTAATATGAGGAAGGAAAATATCACTTCTGCATAAGGAAGGAGGCTACTTTTTTCAAACAATCTAACCTAACTCGGCCTAGTACATTATACCAATTTGTTGTTGTTGCTGTTGTTGTGCCAAATCAAAGTCCTAGGACCACTATTTATTCATTACACATCCGAAATCCCAAAAAAGCAAAATTCAATGCTCACTATCACATATTTGCAAATGATACCATCCTAGTATATAAGGATCTATCTTGGCAGAATTAGAAAACTAAGTAAATTGTTATCTCATATTCTGGCTCCTGGCTAATAAGTTGCAAATAAATGTGAAAAAAACAGTGTACATATATGTTGTTCAAACATAAAAATAAGGAATGTCATGACCGAGACATCGAAATAGGAGATCAGGCATTAGACAAAAATGATTGGAGAATCGGCCAGTGAATTGAATCAAATCAAAAAGTTTGCAGTATTGATTTTGGTCTAGGACAGCATGGACGGTTGAAAAATCTTCAATATAAATGTGAAGGGTCCACCAAATTATTTCCCTGGACAACAAAATCTGAAATCTCGAGATTCACATCAGCTAGGTTTACATAATACTGTTATTTCATATTTTATTCTCTCTTTATGATTATCTCGTTTTCAGACAATCGAATTGCAAAGTACAAAATGAAAATTGAATGTATAACTAATGATATTCAATCACATATTTCCGAATCAGGTGTGGATGGTTCCAAGAATTTGAATTTAGTGAAGGTAGATCGAACAACCTCTATATAAAATCGTCATTTCAAGTAGCCCTTAGAACGAAACCAATTTCAGCACCGTAATATTATTTTTTCGCTATGTTGATTTGTTGTTAGGATAACTCACATTGTATAATAATTATCAAGAATCTGAGCTCATATTCTAAATCTATGAGAAAAACTATAAGAACTTGTTGAGGAAGTTTCTGACACTATTTCAGTTATTCCATAAGAATTGTTCTTGTAAATACAGTGTGTCCCACTTACCATGCTCACCATGGGTATCTTTTTAACGGTGAGAGAGCCATCTTGGAGCAGCCATTTTTTTTTAATTTCAACAAAATTCCATAATGTATTGTCACCGAAATTATGAACACCTGCCAAATTAAAGTTAATCGGAGTTATGGAATTTTGTTGAAATTAAAAAAAATGGCTGCTCCAAGATGGCCGACAAGATTTGGTCCGATTCCATACAAAATTGGTAAGTGGGGGTTTTTGAGGTCGGAGATCATGATTTTCTTGTTGAAATTTGAAAATTCAAGATGGCGGCTTCCAAATAATTTTTTGTTTTTGTATAAATGACGATAACTCCGTTGTTATCAACACAAAACTATTACTGCAACATATCATCTGAAAGAGGAAAAAAGTTATTTGTAACTAAGTCATAGTGAGATATGACCTAAATTTGAAAAACTAAAGTTGGTGCTGATATCTCAAATTCTAGAAGAGTTGGTATAAATTTTATATTTTTTTCAAAATCACTTTGAAAAACTGCCATGAGAATATGGAATTCCTATTTGAATATTCTCATTAATAAAGAAGTTACGGAGGAGACATGAAAATGATCAAAATCTGTTTTTTGCGTATAAAACAAAAACGAATAGATTTTATCAAAATATTTTTTCACCTTATAGTTGGCCTTGACAAACTCCACATTTGGTGTCATTTAACTGACCTCGTATCTCTCACCGTTAAAAAGATACCCATGGTGAGCATGGTAAGTGGGACACACTGTATAACTGACCTCTAGTATATAACAATTATCATTCATCATTTTATCGTAGATTCGGAATCAACAAAAAACAAAAAAGTATTGTTTGTTGTGTTGTATTTACATAAATTAAAATTGATTAGTAAGCAAATATAATTCAAGAAAAATTTAGTCCAGTCCGTTTTGCACCAAAATCCCATACGATTTTTTCAGTTGATTCCGAATATACGATCAGATTATTGTTAATTGTTATACTAGGTCCGTTATAGTTACAAGAACATGGCCAGGCAAACCACATTTATTGCATGCGTTTTGACACGAAAGGCCTAGTCATAGGTTAAACAAGCAGCTTAACGATTTCATGTCACTCGAAATGCAATTACGTCCTTGGTTCAATAATCAGATATTATTATAAACATACTATATCCCATTATAAATTATTTAAAAACCTAGAATATCAAAATCAATAGATTCCGGGGAAATCTTAATATTGGCTGCCTTCCGTTAATTTTTAGGTTGTTATATAATGCTTATGTAATATTGTTCAGAGGAACAACATTGATATAGTATTTTCACTTATTCAATAACAAATGCCATGTTAGTGTCTTCTTCTTCCTCCTTGGGATAATAAATCATTGATTACTTCTTCGATTCCAAACTGATACTTCCGATGAAACTATAGTTTATTTGTCTTCAAGGATGAATCTTTCGATGATGGAGTGATGAACAACAAGGCTTTTCCTTGCGGGAAATTCGCCGGAAGCCTCCGGAAGTACCTTTTCAGAGAACATCTCGGTATCCTCGACAACGACACGGATGTCTTCGACATGGACATAACGGATCCAGTGGCAAATCATTTTTACAAGGACGTCTGGTACAAAACTGCCTCTCTGAACACCGAATTCTACGAGAAGGTTTTCCATTGCTTGCCGACGGATAGCGTTAGGAGTTTTTCTGATTTGAAGAAGATCCACGAAGAGAAGCCACTGTGGGTGGATGAGATCTCGAGGGCTGAGAAAATGTTGGAGAGTATACAGGTGAGCTAAAGACCATTTTTGTCGACCTTATTACCACCAAATGTTGAAGAAAGTTCCAATACCTACCTCCGCTCCCTGTCCTCCCTAAGTACGCACGATGTTCTTCGAACAATATAGAAACTTTCTTTCGTGCATTCCAAGAGATAAAAAAATTGAATTGGTTGTTGATGACACCTGTTAGAGATTGATTTGTCTATTAATGCATAAGTGTAGTATAAGCAACCAAACATACACCGCTTCCATTCTTGGCATTATTACTTACGGAATCTGCATTCAAAACAAAATTATGGATTTCATCGAAGATTTTACGTAAGTAACCCACAACACCTTTAATTTTTCTGGTATGTATCCTCTTGATTTAACTTTCAGAAAGTTCATCAGTTGGGCTAAATGCTAATATATTACTGTTTTCTTTAAAAATCAATGTTGATTTCAGCTGTGATTATTTGGTCCATAGAGTATTTGCACAAGATTTTTCAGACTGGAATAATGTAAAATAAATAAAAAATACTTATATTTTTCATGTGATGAACTTACCAGTTTCTGTAAGTATGCCGTTAAGTCAGTTTAATTTACGGTAATCACTCTGTTTTCATCTTTCCATTTCAAAAAATGGGCATACTCCTTCTGTAAGTATTTTTTTTTCCACAAGCAGTAAATTTCCTAACGCTTTTTCAGCTTTGAGAGTCACATTCTGTGAGGTGTCTATAATTATTATGAGCACAACCGTTTTTAGTTTCCTCCACTAACAATTCTTACAAAACTGCAGCGTCGTTTCATTGAATGAGGTGGTGCGACGGTGCCACTATATTTTCCTTGTCGTCAGATATGTCAGAATTGCTTTGTCAATCATAAAGTCAAATTATTGATGACAGATTGATTGTACATTTGATTTCGCTGGTCCACATAAGATGGATTCATCCACCTTTCGTCGTGGTTTACTGAATCAGCAATTAAATGTTCTAATATCTGCACATCTGAATAGCTTTCAATAACTTTAAGGTGATTTTGAATTTTCGGTGAATGATATTTTCGTAACAAAGTACTTCTGTATCTTCTTCTGTATCTCAAAAATATTCGAGATTATACTATCTGAACTTATATACAATCATGTCAGCTCTTCTCTGTCTATCTTTCAGCATGGATTTGTCAAAGCTAGAAACACTGCATCTAACCTCTGTATTTTTTCACAATTCGTTTCTGATACCCTTGACCAGAGGAACCAGGTGGATGTAATCTTTATTGACTTCAGTAAAGCTTTTGATCGCGTGTCTCACCCTCAACTACTGAAGAATTTGTCAAGCTTTGGTATATCTACTAATATTCAGTTGCTGCTCAATTCATACCTGACAGAACGGAAACTCTTTGTCGAGTGTGATGGAATAAAATCTTCCTGCTTTACAGCCTCATCCGGTGTTCCTCAGGGATCAAATCTTGGTCCCTTATTATTCCTGATATTTATTAATGATATCACTGATCATATTCATTCTAACAAGCTATTATTTGCTGACGATATGAAGATTTATAGAGAAATAAAGGATGAATCAGATTACATTGTTCTGCAAGAAGATTTGAATTCTCTGAGTAACTGGTGCATTCAAAATAAACTCCACTTGAATATAAAAAAATGTAAAGTTATGACTTTCACTCGTAAACTTATCCCACTCACATTTAATTATGAACTTGATGGTAACACTCTTATGCATATCACTGAATCGAAGGACTTAAATGATGAAAATTTAGGTTTTCTCATACGCAACTGTAGAGATTTCAAGTCGTTCGATTCTTTGAAGAGCATCTACTTATCTATGGTCAAAAGCAAACTTGAGTACTGCAGTGTTGTTTGGAATCCTTCCCATTCCAAATACATTATGGCTATTGAGAACGTTCAGAAGAAATTCTTGAAATTTGCTTATTATAAAAAACATGGTATTTATTCCGTTAGAGGCTATAATTATGACCTCTTGCTACAGGAGTTTAATCTGATATCACTAAGAAAGTATCGCGAAATGAGAGACATGTGCTTTATTTATAAAATAATACACAACCAAATAGATTGTTCAACTTTATTGTCACAAATGATGTTCAATGTACCTCGTTTCTCATCTCGCTCATGTAACACATTTTACTTTCCCGTACCTAACACTGTGCATAACTTCCACTCACCTTTATCAACAATGTCTAGGAGCGTTAACAACACACCCAATGTAGATATTTTCTTTTTGTCATTTGCACAATTCAAACGTGATATTCTCAGCACACTTCCTAATTGATAATTATACATTATGCTCTCATTCACTTAATATTGATTATGCTTAGTAAAGGACTACTCTTATCACCTATTATTAATTTTGTACACCTATTAATGGGCTCTTGGGCCTGTTGGATGTATTTTTTTGAAATAAATAAATCTCAAACATCATCACGGAAATTATCGCAATGAACTTCAATGAGACTTTCATAATCATTCAGATTCCTTTATTTTTCCACTCGATTATTTGGACCACGCAAAAAGAGCTCAGTGCCGAAACAGTTTGAGATAGTGAGACGAGTTTCAGTAAAAATTATAAATCTTTCAAGTGTTTATTTATATCCATATTATCAATTTGTTTCATATTTGGCGGGTCCGAACTACCCCCTTCAATTTTCATGTACTGATTTCAATGGTGAACTTCATAAAATTCTTTCAAATAAATGAAATAAACTTGAACCAACAATTTCGAAGTTTGGCATGAATGAGAAGAAGACCTAATCTACACACAGTAATTAGCAAATCGATATATTATAGGAAAGAAAATTGAAGATATATTTTTGTATTCTAGGGTCATCTTGTTCTCTTCCCTCTCAACTTTTTGTGTAATGAAGAGCTTACTCCTGCTGCAGCTTCGGTCCATGGTATGATGCCTACTTCATTGTGGACATGAAATAACAGTTTGTTTAATAACCATTTTCTAACCTCTTTTTAACTTTTCAAGATATATAAATTTACTTATACAACTATAGTTAAAAATTATAAAAACACAATTTTAATCTAAACAGAAGCTTTAACCGTTGTTAGTTCCGTAAAGATGGGTCACGAACGATGGTACCTTAGACCTTTACCGAGAAGGGGACATAGGATCATTGTGAAAATTTTGTTACTCAAGTAGTGCTCTTGGATTATCGATCTAAAATATTTTCAGCAATGCAGTGTTGCCGTTTATTCCAGAAAGTAGTAGCAACTTTGATATTTCAAATAGAAATCCTGTAAAATAATAATAATTATAATAATGATCGCCTTTATTTGTCCTCACAAAGAAAAAATATATACACAGAGGGCAAATAGGCGGAAATCTAGTCATGACCAGACGAATTTAGGCAATACCTACTCAACTTTACCCCAAACTGAATAAGCATATTCTATTCAAAAGGTGAAATTTCATAACTAAATATAATCATTAGCTGAACAATAATAACTTATCAACTCTATAATTACACGAGTAGCAATACCAGTCAGACGAATTCGACAAGCGCAGTCAGCACATCATTTCGTTGTCAACCTCGAAATATGTCAAACAGCACTATATCAAAACTCGTTTCTCCATAGAACGGCTAAGCTCTGGAATGCATTGCCTGAGGAAGTATTTCCAAGAACACATAATCGCCAAAAGTTCAAAAGAATTCTAACATCTACCTCCTCTCCCTATCCTTCCTAGGTACGCACGATGTTCTTCGAACATTATAGGGATTCCCTTTCGTGCGCACCAACCGATAAAAAAATACAAAAACTATATCCACAAATTTAATATGTTATTAGAAACCTAATCATATTTTCTATTCCATTGCATTTTTATGTTTTCCCCGAAACTATTCATTATTGGTCAAAACGGCGCACATGTCTCTGTCTTAACTTTTGATTTACTATCTATCGACAATTTATTGGATAATAATACAAAGTGGTTCGAGATTCAAAATTCTGATCACCCTGTATATGTTCCAATTAAATGTCAGAAGATAGTGAATCAAAAGTTAAGATAGGGAAATCAGAGCCGTTTTGACCGATAGTGAATAGTTTCGACACAAAAAGATCATAAAGCTGAAAAATCTTGATGCACCCTATATATCTGTAATCATTCCCGCTTGGTCCCAATTGTGATGCATTGATGAAATCAGCTCTTCAGGGAGCTACTACTTTCTGATATACAAGGCAACGTTGCATTACAGACAATATTTTAGATCGATAGATCAAGAGCATCTACTTGAGTAATCAAATTTTCAGAATGATCCTATGTCCCGTTCTTCGTGAACTAAGATACCATCGGCCGTGACTCATCATGTATTTGCAAGTTATCAAAGCAGAACAGATATTATTTTAATACTGGACACTAAGTCCAATAAGAAAGAAAACTAGAACAATGGCAGAGATGTCTGATATTGCTCCCGCACTAGTTGGAGGTCGCCTGTCTTCTATATGACAAGTAAAGCATGGAAACTTATTTCAATTAAAAGTGAGGTTATGATTTTGTGTTCATTCCAGACGTTCTCGAGGTACACAAGGGCGCCATACAGTGCTTTTGAAAAGTAATGAATAAATTCACTTTTGGCCAAACTATCCATTTCTGAGGGATCACCTCATACTCGACATTTTTGTCAAATATAACATCCCATATAGTAAGGATAGTATTCAGTTTTCGTAGTCTCCATAAACTCAAAAATATATCACACATAGAGTTTCTATACAGTGCGTTCGTTATGCTCAATGCTCTGGCAAAGTAGTGGATAAATGTGTATAACATTAAAACAAAAGACACGTTTTCATATTCAAGCCATGACAACCCCATTTTACGAGAGCACTGAATTCAACGGACACATGTATACAAACCCTAAAGTATGTATGATATATTTTTGAAATCAGCTTTTCATTTAGATTCCATAAAAGTCATGATGTATGACTATATAGGATGTTCCATTCGAGAAAATGGTCGCTAACCTCATAACTGAAACATGGATCACCCTATAAATTAAATTTTCCGTTATGAATGTGACAAATTAAGATTGAAAATCGACCTGTTTCAGAGGGTTCCTCAGAAATGGTCAGTTTGGCTATACATTGATTCACTCAGTACTTTTAGAAAGCACCGAGACATCTTTGGTTAATAACAAATGTTAATGAAGTTTCAGCAAACTTCTCTACTTCGAGTATGTAAACAAAAATTGGCAGCTTACATGACCAACCTCAACAGTGACATGTTTCAAACTTTCCTAGCCATTGATATTTGCCCTTTTTTAAATACAGAAGTAAGTTTTCTCAAGTTTCTTTTCAGTATTAAATGTCAATCGTTTCACAAGAATCACAAATTGAAGAAAAAAATCATAAAATAAAAATATAGTTTGATTGGGAAAGCCCTTTCGAATTGATATTAATTTCAATTACTGCCTATTTCATCACTTGGGCCTGGTTTCATCAATAGCTTTAATGTGTGAACAATGTATAAACTCTAAAGATTTCTGCAGAGAATTGCATGGCAAAGTCAAATGGAGACTCCAATTATAATCTATAACTGTCAATGATATAATTGTTGATTCCAAGAGTTTGTATAGTGGAGTGAATGAGTGTGTCAACATTGACATTTTGGCGAGACGTGTGTCTTAATATCAGATAGATCAGGGTACATTTGAAAATATTGTTGCAAATATGCAACAAAATGCGAGTATATTGATCTTTATTATATGTATGTAAGAACAAAAACTTGTTTTTTCGTCAATGATAAAAGAGATAATGAGCTGATAAGACTTCCTGAAAATCTCGGAGGCTGTGAAGGTGATATTAAAATAATAGAAGAATAGGATTTTGATGGAAATAAGAATATATTGAAGAGTTAGCTAGTCTTCATCAGCATTATCGTTATTATTTCATCAATAGCATCATCAGCATGTTATTGAAATATGGAAGACACTTGATGGAAGTTTTTCTCCTGGCATTATGAATTTATTATAACTGTATTATTATTTTGGTGAAATTCAAATAATTGTCTATTTTCATTTCAAAATTTGGTGCTGGTATTTCTTCAGGAAATAGTTGAATGAGTTGAATTTTTCAGCATTCAACTGTTTCCAAGACAGCAATTATGTGTAACGATTTTTTCAGTAGCTTCGTCACAAGCATGATGTTGCATATATGCAACCATCAAATAACTTTCCAGTAGAAAATACTAATGTAATGAAATTTTTTTCTCTATTTCGTTGTGTGAAACTGGGCCTTAGTTTCATTGAAAGTATATAATTTTGATCTCCATTCAGTATTGATGTGTATTATTCTATTCTGTACTTACTGTCTTCTTAATAGTTCATATATTATGTATTTTGAATACCAACATTTGTAGCGTGTTTGCAAGTTTGGCGACAGTTAGAATCTAGCAACAAACAGTAATCCAAATGAAACATGATATTCTTTCTTCAAACGTCAAATTTAGTGAACATAATGTATCATATTATGTAATGATTATTATTGGATGAGATGGTTGTTATATAGACAACCATACCTCTTCCATTTCCATCAGTTCTCTGTGCCTGGAATATAAATTTGCCAAACATTGTTTGGTTTTTAATTCTCATCTGCACGAGTAGCTGACATGATGGCAACCTATCCTATCATGACGGGTTTTGCCTTCTGGGATGCTTTTGAATCAAAAGAAAAACAATTATAGTAATTTATACAGGGTGGCGACTTCAACTGGAAACTAAAATTCGATCAGTACGCTGGATTCCTTTTTCCACCAGCTTTCCAAAGAGAGGTTACAAGCCACAACGTTGTATTTGTAAAAACATTAAGGTTTGTCTCAGCTTCCCCTAGATGGAAATATTCTCCATGTTGCTTGTAAAATGTAGGTAAATAAATTTATTAGTTGTACTATGCATTCCAGTTAAAGTCTCCACCCTGTTTACCACGAGATTATATTCCAAGGCTTCAATGGCTTCATATTCTATAATATCTCAGAAGGATTCAGTAGGAAGACATCAGTTGAAATTAATGAATTATATGAAATGATTTGACTGTTATATGATCTATATGTCAGCGTCAATCAGTGTAATCCGCCATTGCCTGAAATTCTAGTTATTTCACGTATTGCCGACAAACAGCGTAACTCTACATTTGGTACACCATTCGCCTGATAGTTTCAGGTTTCAGGCATTCCCTATAATGACCAATTTTTAATAAAGTCTCTTTTTTATGCTCATGCAGAAAGGATATTTTCCATAGACGTAAATATTTTTCATCCGCAACCCCCAAACAGAGTAACGGCTGAAAACGGAATATTATAAGATCAAAGGATCTTACCTTATGTGAAGTTCGATCTTAATTATATGAAACGCCTTGCCCGAGATGATTCGACTGTGTAGTTTCCCACTTCCTGCCAAATGTTCCACAATATTTAAAGCTTTCATTCACTCTGCTCTCCCCACTAACCCACCATGTTTTTTTTATCGCTTGGAGCGCACGAAAGGGAATCCCTATAATGTTCAAAGAACATCGTGCGTTCCTAGGGAGGATAGGGACAGGAGGTAGGTATTGGAATTTTTCTTGAACTTTTGGAGATTATAATATGTTGTTGGGAATACTTCTACAGGCAATGAATTCCAGCGACTAACCTCATCATTTTTAAAGCTATATCATTGCAACTGGAAATGATTATGCGTGGGTTTTAGTGTGTGTATAATCCCTGAACCAAAAATTTGTGGATCGTTGGTCACTCCCTTCCAGTTTTGAAGAAACTCGCACAACCTACCAGCTTTTGAAGTAACCTCTTCATTCATCGCCTCCTTTTGGTCTCCTGGTCCTTCTTCTGGCGATGATTCGGGGGTCGTATTTGTTGTAGTTGGTGTTGGGACGAGAAAACGTATTGACCTCCGCTCTGGTGTCCTTTCTTCCTGAGCGGAACCTTGGAGTTTAACTTCCTATGCACAACCTTTGAAGATCTTCTAGCCTGAGTATTAGGCTTCAGCTCATTTCCAGATTTTTCTATCGTCCTTGCAGCCTTAACTCGCTCCCCTAGATTTTCACCAAACAGAAAATCGTCAATATTCGCATTAACCATAATGTCTAATAATGTGCGATTTTATACTAAATATACTGTACGCTACCACAAACCACGCCCACCGTAATATCTCATCTTCGAAGTACTTAGGCAAAACTCAGAGACTATTCGTCCTTAACGAACTAACCTATCCCTGATTGCAATATTTTTGAGGAAGGAAAACCAGAATATAGTGTAGAAACATTGATTAATAATATATTTCAAAAGTTAAGTTCTTCAACAAAATTGAATAAAATGAGACTGTTTATCCTAAACGCACTAACCTATTTGACTTCAAATATTTTCTGAAAAAGGAGAACCAGAATGAAGTAAAAAAACATTGGTGAAAAAAAAAGTTGCAAAAAAAAGTTCAAATTCACAGCGATTCGAACCATGGACCTTCAGACTGAAAGTCGACAGCGCTAACCAGTAGACCATTTGGGTATATGAATTTACTGCGTACAAGAGATTCACAACGAGAGAGCTTCAGTCGAATTCGTGTCAAAATCATAAAAAGTGTATTCTTGCGTTGGAGCACAGTATATTTAGTGCGATGTGCTGACTCCGAGTATATCGGTAATGTTTGGAGATATGACGTATTATGGTGGGCGTGGTTTGTGCTAGCGTGCAGTATATTTAGTAAAATCGCTGCGAGGTCCGGGTTGAGGGCCACACCAACAATGGTTTTACGTGTTTCTGACTCTCTGAAATATTAATCAGCAAGGATTCGGGCAGCATCCCCCAAGGTCTCTATGAATACCAAGTCACCTCTTCCCTCTCCTCCTTCTACTTCATTCAGCAGCAAAGTCAGTGCTCTACCTAGGGCACAAATACCTGCTCCAAGCTGCTTTCGTCTCAGCTCCATTCTAGCATCCTTCTCGATGGTGTTTTTTTTCAATGCCTGGATATTTTTCTAGTAATTGCTTTTGAGAAGTTTAGTCACTAACAGCTCTGTACAGCGCTTCCTAAGGAGCTGTCAAATCCTCATGGATTATAATTTCAGAATTTCCTGGATTAGGACCAACCATTCCTATTGCTTTCAAAACTTCTTCATTTAATGAAGAAACATCCAGAAACTCAATCTTGAGCGGATTCTCATCATGTACACCTGAAGTGGATCCTTCGGGTTGCAATCTCAAAAACAGAAGAATAAGAAAAATCTTTTAAAGGCTTGCTAATAACTATGAAGCCGCATGGTTCCAAATCAAACAAGAGAGAAGACGGATCCTTCATTTCGCATTTGAGGCTGTGCAACACCGTGGTGACGTGAGGCATCAAAAAAGGCGCCAATTGGGATATTTCACCAATAATGCAGTCAAAAACTTCTTGCGTGTATACCATACACAAGGTATCTTCATTATCTGACCTTAGACAATGGATTTCAGCATTTTGTGACAACAAACATCGGAATGTTATAAAGGTGTCTCATAGCAGTGCACTGCCAGCGAAGCGAAGGTACCAACCATTCTCGCCGTCTAACAAATCCACTATCTATCACGGCGACGGATCAACTCTTTCAACTTTTCTACCTCTCTTCTTAGGCCGGTAACTTCGTCGGAACTGGAACTTGATGAAGACGAATACGATCGCTTAGGTTTAATCTTATTTCTAGTTGTTTTACCTCTTGTTTTGTCCACTCTAATAATCACGTGTTTACTACTCAGCACAAAACGGAAGAATGAGGTTAGTCGCTGGAGGTGTAGCTAGACACATAGTGGAATTATAATGTGGTATGCCATGACGCATCTTTGTATACGTCACTGCAAATAAATCAATTGCTCGCAGTCTGAGCTCGCAGCTATCAATTCGCCCGAGTCGCCGTTATCATTTTGGTGCGAGTAGAGACTCGCAATGACGTGGTGCGTAGGAAACACGAATTCAAGATACGTGAGTAGCACACCATATTATATTTCCACCATGGCTAGACACGGTGGGTTAGTAGGAGAGAGCAGGGTAAATGAGAGCTTTAAATATTGTGGTACATTTGCCAAGAAGTGGGGAAACTACACAGATGAATCATCGAGGACAAGGCGTGAATATAATTTCGACGTCTGACTATCGTAAATTGGGCTTTACAGGGAATGCCTGAAAATATTAGGCCAACGATGTGAAATCACTACAGGCATTCTAGGGAATTACTCACATTACTAAATGAGGCCGACATATATACTAAACGAAATATAGACTCACGTCAGTTGTTACAGCAAACACGATGT
This sequence comes from Phaedon cochleariae, assembly GCA_918026855.4. NCBI lineage: Eukaryota > Metazoa > Arthropoda > Insecta > Coleoptera > Chrysomelidae > Phaedon > Phaedon cochleariae. The sequence continues at coordinate 53,674,341 of OU896709.1, read as the reverse complement.
CTGTTCGTTTAGAAGGCGGAGTAATGGAATGTGCCTCAATATTTTGTGAATTATACCTGTAAATTTTTTCTGGCCGGAATCGATTTTGCCGCTTTGCCAGCCCATAAAAGTGAAAGGAAATTATTGGCACTTCGAATTACCATGAACGTAAGGAAGATAACAGCTTAGGGTCAACCCTATTTGTGAAGATAATGTCTTTTTCATTGACTTGTGACGCGTAACACATGTTAGTGCGCTTTCCGACCTAGGCATATGCGTGTACTGAACAAGATGGACACGTTTTCATCATATTTCAAGTTGTCTCTGATGTGTGTCTTGGGGCTTGTATTAATAGTATTTGATACTTTCATTCATCATTCAAAATTACCACAAATAATTCTTCGCCATTTAGAAATAATGACCTCCCGAAAGCGCTAGCACTGGATGTTGTGATATACCAATAAGCACCATTAGTGTCTTATTTATCAACAACAATAATAGAAATATATTTGAATAATGTACATACATAGCTCTGAGAAGAAAACGAACAGCGACAGTAAACTAGTTACTAGTTTGGGCTAGTACTTACTTCAAAATAATGAAATAACAATTTTCACTGATATATACAAACCCATTTAGAGAATATGTTTTCCGCTCTTTCTTGCAGCATTCATACTGCGTGAATACTTTCAGTGCTAAACAATAATTTCCTTATCGTCAGTGAGAAAACTTTCGCGATATCGTTTCAAAATGCGGTATTCGATTTTTCTCAATATCCCCTACATCCATTAAGTGATGTGATGTTAATTAGGATTCTGATGAAAAGCGGCAGAAACCTATCTTCGAAAAGAAGACACTTGAATTTAGAAGAAGAAAGAATGCACGTGTCGACGAAAACCATTTGTATCAAATTCATCAAGCTTGATTTCCCTCCTTTTAGGATGCTTTTTCGGGGCAGCCAACATTCTTGTTTATTTCCTTTCAATATTTCCTATACCGCTGTTTTACTCACGTCTGTCATATTGGAACATATTTTTGGAAGGATACGTGGATCGAAGAACTGATGTGTTAACCAACTGAATACTTTATTGAAACATGGAATTAATCTGACGAATACAATTCTCAATTATGTCACACTTGACAATAAAGTATTCAGTTGGTTAACACATCAGTTCTTCGATCCACGTATCCTTCCAAAAGGTTATAGGCCCAGGGCTATCGTACGAAGACGTGAAGTTGTGAGGAAAACCAATTTTTGAGTTCTAAAATGAGTGGTCTAACAACCGTCAGAATTGAACCTTCGAGTAAGGAAAACTTCGACACATGGAAGTTACAAATGGAATGTCGAATCAAGTATTTACAAAGCGATAATGGTGGGGAATACTGCAGTACTGGATTTGAAAGATACTTGAAAGATAATGGCATCAAAAGAAGACTGACAGTACCCTATACACCCCAGCAAAACGGGATAGCTGAAAGGCGAAATCGGATTTATCTTGACATGACTCGATGTATGCTGATAGAATCTGGTTTACCAACCAAATTTTGGGCAGAAGCAGTCGCAACTTCTTGTTACATTAGGAATAGATGTCCATCAAGCAGTATAAATAAACAAATTCCATTCGTTTTATGGGGGAATGGGAAACCAAATGTTGAGAATTTTAAAACATTTGGAAGTAAAGGTTATATCTTGAATAAATCGCCGAAAAAGACTAAATTCGAACCACGATCGCAGTGGAAGCGTGCTGGGCCCATAACCTCTTGGAAGGATACGTGGATCGAAGAACTGATGTGTTAACCAACTGAATACTTTATTGTCAAGTGTGACATAATTGAGAATTGTATTCGTCAGATTAATTCCATGTTTCAATAAAGTATTCAGTTGGTTAACACATCAGTTCTTCGATCCACGTATCCTTCCAAAACATATTACCTACTGTTAACATTGTCCCCTGATTCCTCCAAGTGCGTTATCTTTTTGCCAACAGTACATTGAGGACGATTGCTTTTTTCATTAGCACCCAAGGCAGAACATTCCGGATTTTTACATCAATACAACCAGGAATAGCTTCAATATTGACAGCAATTCTATTCCAACGACACTTCGCATGCAACTGGAAATGATATTTGTAACATTCATCAGTTATTAACCATAAGAAAAGATAAGCTACACGCTGTTTCTGAAAGAGTGCTGACAAAACGAAAAATGGTTGTCTACTTCTTCGCTCTAAACGACAAACGGTTTCCGATTTCTGTTAGATCAAGCCAAAGCATTAATTAATGGTACGTCCATGGTTGGCACATTCCTATACTTCGCCTTCTAAACGAACAGCAATACCCAATTTTTCTCAATATTGGATTCATCCGTTTGTTTTGTATCCTTGCTGAATTAACAGCACCACTTTTTGATGTTTGAAGAAAACTAGTCATTTATATGTATAGTGCGTAGGATCGTTTTTTCTTACTAGTAAACAAAATTAACTCATTAACTCTATTGATACGGTAAATTTTCCGTTACCTAGGTAAAACCGCGAGTTATGTATTCATCAATAATTAACTACTATGATATGCATTTGCTAGTTGCTATACTTTCCAAACCGTCCTCCTCTAACGATAGATATTTGCCTTATGGCTTCCAAAAATATACGAGTCCAATATATGAAACTACATTTCATGTACAAAAATAGTTTAACCAAATGCCACAAGTATTATATCTTCATCAATTCCTTATTTCACCTTTTTATACTTCAGACATGCCAATATTAAATACTACCCAGGTAGAACATCATATTGGCTAGAACATGGTTTCATATTAGCCCAATATTCGAATATTGAATATGGAATTACTAGATTGCACCAATATCAAACCAATTTTTCATTTCAATATTCGATCATCAATCCATTGCCAATATTTTAATAACATTGAAATTTTGTGACCAGCCGATATCAATTTGTCAATATTTATTTGATATTGGAGGAATATTAACGATCACAATATGTCAATTTTCATGATGGGCTGATATTGCATTTCCAATATCAAATCGATCTTGGAAAAAAATATTGACTCAATATCCAATTTATGATGGTTAGTGAATATTGCATTTCATTGTCCAGCAATGTTGTAATAACATTGAAATTTTGTTTCCAGCCGATATTTATTTACCAATATCTATTCGATATTGGTGAAATATTGACGATCACAATGTCAATTTCCATGATTGGGCTAATATTGTATTTCCAATATTGAATCAATCATGGAAAAAAATATTGCATCAATATCAGATTTATGATGGTTGGTGAATATTGCTCTCCGTTGTCCAGCAATATTGCACTGATATTGGCGATTCAATATCATTTCGATATTCAGTAATCAATCCAGTGCCAATGTTGTAATAACATTGAAATTTTGTGACCAGCCGATATCAGTTTGCCAATATTTATTTGATATTGGCGAAATATTAACGAATACAATATGTCAATTTTCATGATGGGCTGATATTGTATTCCCAATATCGAATCAATCTTGGAAAACATATTGTATCAATATTTTGTATTTTTATTCAGCCAATATTAGTTCATCAATATGCGACCCATTTCAGATAGATATAACTAATAAAATATGCCAGAACCAATATTGCACTGAAATTGGATTTCTAATATCGAATCGATATTCGTGATATTTCTCTTAGTATTTGAGCTACGTTATAACAGCTGGCGCCACTAGCACGCCTCCAACAAACGACTGCTGAGAGACATCAAATACCGCATTCCTTCAACTTGCAAACTAAGTATTCTGGGATACAGGAAACGAAAATGGATTTGATATTGTACAAATATCGCAATTTTTTAATGAGGCTAATATGGCTTCGAATTTTGATTTCGAGTTTTGTTGAAAAACGAAATTCAATATTGGTTGAATATTATAATTCAACATGAAGATAATATTGCAAAATAATCACATCCTCATTTTAGCCAATATAGTAGGGCAATATTAATTCAATATCGATTTCACATATGAAAATTATAAGAAACCAGTTTTCTATAAGTTGGCATCATATATTTGTCCAATCTTGTATACGAATATTAACTCGATATTGGATAGAGCATATCGAAACAAGATTGAAATTCAACATAGCACCAAGATTCCAGAATGTTCACATTGATTTATTGACCCAATAATTAAAATTAATATTTTCCCAACATTCACCATTTATTGACTCAATATTGAACCAATATTAGTGTTCTACCTGCGACCACGGAATCAGGTTCACCCATACCAAATATGTTGTCATAAAAATGAATAAAGATATACTTATTTTTCGTTTGTCCAGACACATTTGACACTTCTATAGCATTCGAGAGAATTTAAAACCGCTGAAAATTTTGTATTCTATAAGAAAAAAAGAAACGAAGGACAAATGTATGAGTGTTGTGTAACTTCTTGGTCACTTAGTGTGCCAATATCAATTTTGTATTTTCTTCTTCTTGGAACACTGTATTTTGATCATTATGAAAGGAAGAACAGTGCAATGAAAACATATTCTGTTACTTCATGATAAATCTATATTAAATAGTCGAATTTTATATGTATTGATTACCAAATCAAATTTGGTACTTGTGCTTATTCAACTTTTCAGCAAATAATTTCTCATTGTGCCTTGAAATGATCCGAAAATTGAAAAAATGTGCCTTCTGTGCCTACAGGGTGGACCAATAGTTTGACATAGTGAGATAGCAGTTCTGCTATTAGAAATAAAAAAAATAAGTTTTTACTGAGTCGTTGGGCCAAGAGTTATATATTTCAATAGTATATTGTTCAATGAGCACGGAATAATAGTGATTTCGACAGAGCTGTCATTGCTTGAAATTTGACGATCCATAAGTGATCAGATTTTTTTGAAATAATACACAGTGATATCAGATACGGAAATGAAATTGATGACATACAAAGTACCTCATTGATGTATCGAACATAGTAAAACAAAAGCAATTGTGTGTTCTAGCCGTAGAAAAAATAATTTCCCATCGTAAAGTTTTCTCAAAAAATGTGACATCAAACTCATGTGTTTTTTAATGGAAAACCCTATATATTCCAACATATATGGATCCTCATCAAATAATTATCACTTCCGCTTTTTGTTTTTGAAAATCCGACGTGGCGTTGCCAACTTATTACCGTTTTTCTGGAAATGCATGCATCTTTGAAGAAACGTTTACTACACACAATTTCAAGAATTTATTCAACCATTCGTGTCTTTCAAAAGTCAACACTTTTTTTTTCTTTCCACAATGTATACAGAATAACACTTCAACTTTATGGAATACAAAATGGTCGAAACTAAATTTATTATACCCTGTATCATTTTACACTATCCGATAGATATTTGCGACTGACATTGGTTTGTATAACTCAACATTATAGTTTATCTGTATATTGAATAACACGTGATATCTGATCGTCTGATACCTACTAGCAAAATCATACACTCATGTGAGCAAATCGATTTTCCGAATTTGAAACATTCATTGAACATAGCAAAGAATATACAGGGGGGTAAATTGGTTCCGGGTCAACCGGTATATCTAGCGGTAATGGTGAAATGATACAGGGTGTGCCATTTGAAAAAAAAATGACTTTGCGAGCATTTTAAATTCGATAAACTTGAAGTGTTATTCTGGCCATCCTGTACACTTTGTGGAAAGGATGAGAGTTTCATATAATAGAACACGGTTTTGACTATTGATCAAAACTAATGTTTGGATGAATTCTTGAAATTGTAGGTAGGTAGTGGACTTTTCCTCAAACATGCCTGCATTTACGGAAAAACGGTTATAACAACGCAGCGTCGGATTTTCGAAAACAAGAAAACTGGAGTGAGCATCATTTGACGAGAATCCATATACAGTATGTGCGATTTCAACTCGCATCACCGTCCAATTTGAAACCCGTCGACGGATTTTCAAAAACAAAAACGTCATAATATAGTACTCAACGAGCTCTATATGAATATGTGAAACAAATCTGAAATATTCAGATTTTACAAGGCCTACTTTTGATTGTTGAAGGGGTCAAAATTTCAAAAAAGACTAATAGACAATACAATGACTAGCCTTTTTGATTCAGGTGTGGATTAAATACCCCCATACTAAATGTTAACGCAAAATCTCATATAGGGTGTTAGTTATTCAATGGCAAATTTCGACATTTTTGATTTTTCGATTCACCCTGTATCAAAATCTAAGGAGTTGATAGAACTGGTGAACTAGTCATTCAATGAAGGAATACATCGAATACTTTGATACGAAGTTCGATCGTCGTTACTTCTACAGGAAAATCTCTCTAGGTCAACCAAAAATTAATGAAACCTAAGTTGAAGTTCACCATTTTGAAAACTCAAGTAAACCGTTTTTCACACAATTCACCACACAGTTATAAGTTTGAGAATTGTCTCGATTGATGAAGCTTTCGAATATGACACAAATAGAATGATAGCCAAAAACTCTGTAAAGACTGCAAGGAGGTTTACTGATACTTAATGATGTAATATACCGATTTTTATGTATAGAGAATATTCTCTCGAATTATTAACCATTATTTATATTTCCTGGGAAAAAATTTGAACTTAATGAAAAATATCTCAATTTCAATTTCTTTCATTTTTGAATGACCTAGAGAGATCTTCCTGTAGAAGTTAAAACAATGAAACTTCGTATCCAAGTATTCGATGTGTCCTCCAGTGAATGATTACTTCAATGAATATATCAACTCCTATATTTTGATACCAGGTGAATGGAAAAATCTAAAATATCAAAATTTGCCAAGGAATAACTAACACCCTATATGGGATTTTGCGTTCAAATTTCGTATGGGGATATTTCAGCTGTGTCTGAATCGAATAGGCTAGTCAAAGTTTCGAAAAAAATGGCCTAACAGTTGTGTTTCATTTAAATAAATCATAAGTTTGATGTGCCACATTTTTTGAGACACACTGTATAATGAAAAATAATTTTAAAATATGCATCACTTGCAACTACAACTCCTGTAAGTAAATGTTTCTTCCATCTCTAATAGCATACCTGCTATCTTTCTAGTCACACTATAAGTCTACTCTGTATATAGCTTGGTTGGCTATTAAATATTGAACTGATATTTTTATACCGCTTGTACATTTCTTGTGTGTTGAAAGTAATATCGTGAAATGGTTGGATTCTTTGTTCAGGTTGTTTTTTCAATTCCTGAAGGCTGGTGTGTGTTTTTTTAGTGTAGTATTACTGTTTTTGTTTTGTGTAACTAAATCGATGATGAACTGACTTCTTCTTCCATTTTTTGTTTTCATTCAATTCACAATAATGATTTTTGGAAGTTGAATAATGTTTATTACTCTTTACTCCATGTTGGGACCATTTGAATAATTTTCGGTCAGGTATATGAATTGCCCAAAAAGTCGTAAGTATTTCAGTATTAAGTAGTTTGCATTTTGTCATCTCTTGAGCGAATGAAGTTAACAAACAAAATGTTGAATTATTCTTAATGTTTGTACTGTGAAGTTTAACAACTAAGTAACATATTTCAAAAATATAGTTTGTTTATCTGAGGTTCATTCCGATTCACCCCACGAATATATGATTCACCTCATTTCACGATACTTTCTCAATGTTGTATTTACCAAATATATTTATCTGTTTCAAAAGTTTTCATAATTTCACCCTACTGCGAAAATTATAACCGAAGTTTTCTTGAACAAAAAAGATGACTCATCTTATGTCATTTAGTATTCTGGAGCTCATGTTCGATATAAAGGGCGTTAAAAATGAAAAACTTCATATGGAGCTACCGCCATTCCCACCAAGTCCAATATTTATATCTATTTAATACTGTCTGTAGGTTTATCGAGGAGGTGGTACATTCATTATTCAAAATTTTTTGGGATTTTCTCTCCTCGTTTCCATACAATAAAAATATGAATATTATTTCATATACGTGTAGTAAGGACAAATCAGATGATTTGCCCCAAAATGTCACTGCGTTTAAAGAATTTTCCTATCAGAGAGCCTAAGAGGAAAACTCACTAGCTTGTCAGTGGCAATTTGTATTGAAAAAAGTTTGGAGAAGAGAAATAAAGGTATATAGAAAAAATGTCAAATTTTCACTTATCTTTGGACGATAGTGATGAGTGAAAATTTGATGATTTTTTTATATACCTTTATTTCTCTTCTCCAAACTTTTTTCAATACAAATTGTCACTGACAAGCTATTGAATTTTTCTTTTAGGCTCTCTGATAGGAAAATTCTTCAAACGCAGTGACATATTGGGGCAAATCATCTGATTTGTCCTTACTACACGTATATTGAAATAATATTCATATTTTTATTTTATAGAAACGAGGAGAGAAAATCCCAAAAAGTTTGGAATATTGAATATTTATATCTATGCTCGATATTTTATCATATATAATACCACAAGTGATAATATTTTGCCGGAAATATTCGGTGATTGTTACGACAGCTTGTTGCCTAGTAATTTCGTGAATGACATTGTTATCAAAACTACGAGCCGTAGGCGAGTAGTTTTGGATCAATGTCATGAGCGAAATTAGAGCAGCAAGCTGGAGTATGTCAATCGACGAATATTTCCAGGAAAAATAGTATCACGAGTTGTATTTGTATGAATATTTCATGATTGAATGAGACAATATATATATAAAATAGGAAACAAAATTTAAGTATATTCCAACTCGAACTGCGAAGAAGAACATAATGATAGTAATGAAATACAGAATTTACTTTTTTAGAAATTAACTACCTACTTATAGTTATTCACAAAGTGGAATGTACAATTTTGATAAACAGTATTTTTTTTATTATCTTGGAGATGGTTGCTCTCAAAACAGTGTATACAATTACTATCCAATTCAAACAAAATAAATTGAATTCATGTGACATGGAATAATTGAAAAAAATATATCGTCGCCGAGGGCTCGAACCATCGACCTTCGTATCCCCGCGCAACAACCCTAACCCATGACCCTAACAGTTGCGCTACATCAGCTAGTAATATATCAGTCAGTCACAATAACTTTAGTAATTGAAAAAGATTACTTCAAAAAGGAATTTGAATTCTATTATTGTTGTGTCAGACCGTCAACAAATATACAAACTTTTTAAATAACTCATGAAACGTCCAGCCAGAATGAAATTGTCTCGCCTTTCGTACAAAATATCTCACTAACGCGAATTATAAGTAAATAAAATAAAGTAGGAACTTAGGTTATTGTCTCAAATTTGAATCCAAAGCAATCATGACCATCAGACACGATGTCAAAATTTTATCACTGATAAACGAGGTTAGTTGGTCACGTGTGGGTCAATTCGGCTTCTGTATTGGTAGAGCAAGTCCGATAAAATTTAATAAACAAAAAATATCGCTAGAATACAGAAGAAATCATGAAAATGGTCGATTCTGATTGGTTCTCGAGATCAAGAGTGGAATAGTCAACAATAAAAACACAAGAGCTTTTATATTATCGGATAAATTTCTCTTGGTTACGAAAAACATTTGCCGATGAGTAATTTCACAAGAAAAACTGACATGAAATAATTGGGAGACCGTAGGTCGAGCAATTTTGTCTAATATCAGTTCTTCGAGGGAAATAACTGATGGAAAATGTTTTAGTTAGTAAGGAAATTTATCCAATTGAAAAAAAATTTCGAGTGTTTTTGACAAGATAAATCAACGACAATATACAAATAAACAACAATAATGATTACCTTTACCTCAAAGGGCACCGTGGCTGAGTTTGTTTATGCCCTGAAATTCGCTAGATAGCCGTTCACGATGCGAAGGTACTGTCGGTTCGAATCGTGCCATCGCCTGAGCATTTTTCTTCAAAATGTGTGATTCATGGTTGTAATCCTGGCAGCACCTCGATGCCTTAGAAGTGGTTCGGATTCCACTATAAGCTATAGGTCCCGCTCTTCCTAACCCCGCACAAGTTTCGACTTTTTGGGGAGTTGGTTCCCAACTTTAAAGTAGCTATATCAAAAAAAAATGATTCCGTGTAACTGGTAATTGATTTCCACATATTCTTGGGACGAAATTTTCCTAAAACGGTTCATCTTGCTCATTTACGCGTGAACCATACCCATATCAATCTTTGATACGACAGAAATTGGAGTGACATCAGGTGCAAATAGCTACTAGATCAAAGGAGCAGGCGGCAGTTTATCAGCGATAAAAAAGGTGCATCCTTTTTTATCGATGTCAAAATGACTCACGTCGTCGTCAAATAGCGTTTTCCGTGTAGTTGATTTATCAATTATCAGCAATACTCTTTCGTCGTTAACCTTCAAAAATGTCAAACAACACTACCTAAACTCATTCGTCTATAGAACGGCGAAGCTCTGGAATTCTTTGCCAATGGAAGTATTCCTAAGAACTTATAACCTTCAAAAGTTGAAAAAAAAACAACATCTACCTCCTCTCCTCCCTAGGTACGCGCTATGTTCCACGAATATTATAGGAATTTCCTTTCGTGCGCTCCAAGCGATTGAAAAAAAAAAGGATCCATCAAGGCTGCTTCACAAAAACTCGGATTTTGTTCCCTGCGAAAGGCTTCTCTATACCTCAACACCTTATCATGATACTTACAAAGCATAGATACGACCTCAATATTTTGGTGTTAGCGAATGACTGAGCTCGTCATAATTGTTCCAACAAAAATGTTGAGTGGATGGCAGCCAATAAATAGATTCGTCATTAACTGCATTGATATTTAGTCAAGTATGCAATCTAGACTGATCTGTGTTAGTGAAAAATGTCATTACTTCGAAGTCAACCCAAACTACACAGAAATTGACGCACCACCAAAAAGTATAGCCAAAAGGAACATTTTTCGTCAAAACTACTTGTCCGATTTGAACGATGTTTGTTTCGAATGACAGGTTATTCCTTTTGAACTATGTCGTGTAACTGCAAACTATAGAGTGTGGTGTAACAGTTACGTTAACATTATCAAAATGAAAGTACAATTTAGCATCACCTTCCTTCAAGATTCCTCTTTTTGGATTCACTCCATTATCTTTCTTATTTCTCCAAAAACGAAAATTTATAGCATGACATGTTTTTATTCTGAATCAATTCGCATTATAAGCACGAAAGTAGCAGGCTTTGGTCTGGGAAGGCATTGCTTTGACTGATCGCATGTGATCATAACTGGAAGCCTCACTGCTGAATGGTACATATCGTTGATTTTAAAACCACATATAGTGTAAGGATTTTTGTTGATGCAAGATAATGTCAGGCCTCACGTCGCCCGAGTTGTGAGAAATAAAGGAAGTATGTATCGCTACCAGCATGGCCAGCTCGGAGCCCGGATTTGAGTTCCATTGAGAATCTGGGACATTTTTGGGACAAGATAACAAGAGGAACATAACTTGAATACTTGAGAAAAGGCACGGTAGAGACTGATGATTGAAATTTGCGAAGACTTGGAGCAACATGACATTAGGTCTCTCATTTTGGGTATAGGCCTTCTTTGCCAAAAAGTTTTTCGTACCTGTGGCGAAAAATACTCGCTACTTACCCTTTTGTTCATCATGTTACGCTATAAAATAGTCCCAGTTAACACATACCTATTGATCCCAGCAGGATCCCAGAGATATTAGGCGATAGGGCGTCACATGTGACTTGAAATGGGAGACCAACATCAGGAATGAAAATGACTGCTATTCCGGACCCTTTGGTCATTTTATGATTCCCGTTATGATGCCAAATGAAACTCACAGTACGAATTAAGCGACTCCTCATTCAACATCAAAATTGATTTATTCCGTTTATTGTTACATGAATAGACAAGAATGTGAGGTTCAAGTGAGTCTCTTGGTTTAGAGAGCCACACAAATTCACCTACATTTTAAGTCTCAAATCCAATAAAATGTGACGAATTTTGCGGAGAGTCCCCCGATGATACCAATGACATTTTCTTGTAATTCGCATTGTTACATGAATGTGACATCCCAGGGATGTTTGTGTTTACTGGGAGTGTTCCTCGAGTAATATAGCGAGGCTAAAGTGTGATCTCAATTCTAACTCGATAGTTTATAACATGGACGTAACTATTACACTCTGCAGTAAATTACAAATTCCATGAAAAAAACACGCTGCAATTGCTACACCCGGTATGTATAAAAAAGGTTTTTGTGCGAATACAGTTTGCACACCAATGTTCAGAAAGAAATAACCTGTCATTCGAAACAAAAAACCTCCAAATCAGACCAGTAGTTATGCCGAGAATGTTACCTAATTAAACTTTTGGCTACTTTTTGGAGGTGCGTCAATTTCTTGGAGAAGTGTAGTTCACTTTCACAAGCCGTTTTTTCTTTAGAGCTCCTTACATTTTGAAAATAATAATTGAAATTGCAAAGATGATCTTGACGACATACACCGTAGCCAATCCAATGCAACTGTGTGTTTAGAGCGCGTCTCACATTTAACCACGAACCCCCTCTATATCTCAGCTATTAGTTATGCGGTTCTCATCAAATTTGGACTAGTATAAATGGATTAAACCATTGAAATGATCAGTTCTTAGAAACGAACATCATTTTGGACAGTACCGTGCGCTTTTATTGGAAATAAAAAGGGGTGAGTATTTCATGAAATCAGATAAGGATTTTTTTGCAGGAAAACTAACTCCGCATTATTGCTCCCCATGCTTCTGAATTTGCAAAAAAAACACCCCATTCAAAATTGCCAGGATCGGTTTCATTTTTTCATTCAATGCCACGAAAAAATAATTCATCCTAATTGCATATTCTGGAACGTTTGATAGCTCCTAGATATACATTTCTCGACTTTTGTCGATCTCCATTTCCGAGTAAATGATTATTTACCTTTGCAAAAATTCAGTTTAGATGTGAGGCTAGGTAATACTTCTGAGCAGGGTTGCTTCCTTATGTACTCAAATTTAAATAAATTCTAGAAATAGCTTCTGAAAGGTTTACAGCAACCTATAATTCACAATAAGATATCCTTTATAAGTGAATTCCATTAGCAACTACTGTTGGGAGTGTTTCTGCTCTCAATATGTTCCCTTCTCAGCTGTACCTATGAAATTTCATGATTGAAGTCACATGATATGCAATATCAGCGACTATATTATTCAGGTGAATAAACAATTTGAGCGGCTATTCTTTTCGCCAGGCATAAGAGTGCTATGGTTGTAAAACTTTGACATACCTATCAGTCAGTCAAGAATTGAAATGTCTCGTTTTCGGTCAACTTCCACTACGGAAATCCGTAATTATTTTATGAGAGGAAAGAGTCTGTCTGGAACAATTCATGGTTTTTTGCCAGCAGAAAAGCTATGAATTCTGTGCGACTACCCCAAAACTCTCGTGATCGCACAAATCCTGAAAGATTGGGTGAGGAGAACGGTGAGGAATATTAGGAGTAGGTACACAGTTGGAATTGATATGGAAAACTGTACATCAAATATTGTTCATGAAATAATCTTCCTGAATATCACTCGACCAAGACAAATCGAGACTATTATTTTCTTTAATCCATCTGGAGTAATTTGTATTTTGAGACAATTCAATTCGACCATATGAACATTAATAATCATAGAATAACTCCCTCTCGAGCTTCATCCAATTGTCAAAATACATGGTACCTACTCTCGATAGAACTATGAAGAAAATAATTCGGCTATTTGTCATGGTCTGCGATATTACCTGCGATTATAAACTCAGTGGAAAAACACTCCACAAGTGCCTGTCAATGAAATTCGCTATAATTCTAGGTGACAATAATTCCAGATTTCAACTTGATATGTTACCTGTGAGATAACTCATCTTACTATCTCTGCAAAAAAAATTGATAGTCAATTCAATGTACACTGAAACCATAGTTCCGTGGTGATTTATCTCTATTTCCTTGCGCCTGCCACTTCCCACTTCCGTGTTTCCGAGTTCCGTTCGCTAGACGCCTATTGCAGGAAATGAACATGTTGTCAATCTGGCAACGCTGCGCAGGAATGGGCATTGAACGGCGAATGCCGAATGCATTGCTCAGACGAGTGACGTCGCATTGCACACCGGCGCACACCCCCTCGAACCCCTTGTCGAGCAGGCGCACTAGCGCTTATGAGTTCCTAACGCGAAGCGCGCCAGTGTTGCCAATCATTCTATACTGTAACCAGAAATGCTATCAATAATAATAGGTGATGATACGGGTAATGCGGATCCCTAGTATATCCTCTTGTATATTCTCGACATTGGCATTTGGTTATTGGTATGAGATCAGAATTAGACACGAATGGTTCATTGTTGAATCAGGATATTAATGAGTGGCACTTTAATCGACAAGCGATTGCAAAATATGCGGGTCAAACAAATGAGTCACTTACCACGAATCAAATGTTTTATATTTCCTGCGATCACTCTCAGGAATAAAAAATTAAATTGAAATGGACTAGAAAGTACAGGCGCAAATCTGTGATTCGAGTCTTCAAGAATAAGGAATGATTGTCGTTCCGTGACACATTGGTATGCAACCAACAATACCAGTCAGACCAACTCGACAAGCCCAGTCAGCACCATAGTAGATAACAGAAGATGAACTAGAATTCAGTAATCTTTGGTTAGCACCAAGGACTATCTTTCGTTGTCAACCTTGAAATATGTCTGACAACACTTTTCCAAAATTCCTTTGTTTGAACTCAATCTTAAAATATGTCTAACAACATAATTTTTCAAAATTTGTTTGTCAGAACGGCAAAGCTTTGGAATGCTCTGCCAATGGAAAGTATTCCTAAGAACTTATAATCTCCTCTCCCTGTCTTCCCAAAGCACGCACGATGTTCTTCGAACATTATAGGGATTCCCTTTCGCCAAACAAAAAAATAACCATATTTCACTTGGAAAGGGTCAGGCATTTTGTGCTATTTGTTGGCAGCAGTTACTGTAAAATCGAGTGTTATATGTCAAATGCATTGTCTTTTGTCAATGTAATTTATAATCAATTTGACAAAGGGGAGGGTCCAAAAGAAGTTGTTCTCGCTCTTATTTTCAATCATTAACACTACAACAGTTTCCATTTCGAGAGCTGCGCAGTTTTCATGCACATTTGACACTGAATGTCTAACCGTTGAAAATATGGTCAATATACATTCGCCGTAGAGTGGAGAGATGAAGATAACTGTCACGTTGTCAAACCCAAACTGAGATTTACTGAGAAAGGAGTTACAGGAAACTTATGACAAATATCCAATTGTTTTGTTTTTTTCTGTGACGCGGAAAAAAGTTCGAATTTTCATCTCTGTCGACAGGTTATAAAATGACACTTTTATGTAATAAAATTCTTTTTTCCACGGGAAAAAAGTGAGTACCTTTTTCCCGGATATATATCACACATATGTACACTGTCGATGGCTTTTATTGTGCTATAGTTTCGAAATATATATAAGCCAATAACACCGTCTCCGAGAGAGAACTGCAGTCCTTTTTTCTTCCATTTGACTTCGCGATCACGTAAATTACTAAACAACAATTAGATTCGCATTTATTGAAATCAAATCACACAATAAGACTGACAGATATTTGATTACTTCAAAAGAATGATAAAGATGTCATTCCTGTTAAGCACCTCAAATTTCACGTCGATAATTTTCTGATTTAAATATATTGTAATATCTTCTCAATATTGGCTCGTCCTTCTTCCTGTCACAGAAAAAAATAGTGTATTATACACGGGAAAAATATTAGATTTTAGCTCACAACCTGGAAATAAAATCTACAACTTTTTTTCCTTGAATGATAAATAATTAATATTCTGTGCCACCGATATCCACTGACTGAGACAGGTAGTGTATTGATTCCGGAAAGGACAAAATTGATTAGGAATCGGAAATTCGAAACAAATGCGATTATCCATAACAATACATCAGCATATTCAATTTGAACGAATTCTGAGGATTGATCCAAATAAAGGTCAATTCTTTTCTTATTACTATCACACGATTGTGCTCCTGGCCTACTATAATTACCTATCGAAATTAATTTTTCGCAAAAACTATGAGCATAAAATCGATAGTTATGTCAAAAATGATGTTGTTCTCAGTAAATTATAAGTTGAACAGTCTAAATTCTGTATTCCATATTTATACCCCTTCAAATTATTTCATTGGTGTACTATTTGAATAGTGTATAATTATTAACAGTCCTGCGCATGTGGATAGCGATGATATTTCGGATGAAATCAATTTTGATATGTTGTTTTATTCGTCTCAAAAAACTACTTAGCTCTGTTTTCATCAACTTCTTACTGAGGTAAGTTTACGCAAATGAGGGCTAGCATTATGAGTCTCACCAGGTAGCGCCTTACTAAAGCTTGAAACAGCATGATGTTAGTATGCCTATGTGAACAAATACAAAATAGTTGTGTATCGGCCGTGTGTCGTTTTGATTCCAAGGAAAGAACAAATAGTAGGAGATCCGGCTGCAGATTCCTACCGTCATCTGATAATGAAATGATATGTCCCAAAAGAAAGTCAGAAACATTGTAGTTCATCGAACGGCACCTGTGCCAATTACTATCCTGAGCAAGATGATGAAAAAATTGCACTTTCATGTTAGAAAATTTGCTCTTTCATGTGCGGAAATTTGCAGCCGATTTCGCGATTTGATTACGAGATAAGAATTATATGCCAACCGATACCAATTGAATGGTAAATCTCAAAAACCCCTCCGTCTGAGCCAAATCCATGGCACTGCGATTTTTTTGTTCTTATTATTCCGGACATGCTTCCGTCATGTGATAACGAGTTGAAACAAAAAGCAAATGAAAGGGAACATTATTGCTTTTGCGAATATCCAAACGTGCCACGATTCAAACTGATCTAAGTTAGTGGCAGAGCGTCAATATTTCCGTGAATATTTCGCCCTCGTCGAAAGATAATATCCGATGGACCATTGTGAATCTCATGTGGTGCTCACACTACAAGTATTCTAATCCATATGTTGAGTTCTACACTGGTCCATCGAATATTATCTTCAGAGGAAGGCGAAATATTGACGCTCAGTTAACTGCCGCCGGCCGTTAAAAAAAATCAACGACGGAGGCTGTTAATCACAATAACTCAAATTATTACTCATGTTGTTTAGGTTAAGCTTTGGCACAATTGGGTTTTGATTTCTAATGTGTTCCAGCATTTCTGGATATTAGCCTAGCAACATGTGCATTTTTTTATTAATTGCGAAAACTTGACCTTGGAGATCAGTTTTGCTACAATAGGATATACGAGTGGTAAATTATTATTCCGTGATTTCCTTGCGAGTTATACACAATACTTTCTCTATACGGCTGTTACAGATGACATAATTATAACAGCGACATTTTTGATTACTTAACCCTTTCGAGGCGAGTTTTTGTTTCAAGGGTTATCGGTTAGAAAGTCATTGGTTTAAAGTCAGGGGCGATCAAATAAAACCTTCACATCGAAATTTCAATTACCTACTTCTATATTATTATAAGTGGTGGGGGAGGGGGGTGGTTTATATATGAACCGCCAGTTTTCGAGGGTCTTTGAGGCTACATATTTTATGAACGAATTTTTTGCAGATGTCGGCTCCCATAAACCTAATTGATTTATTGAACACAGTAAAACAAGAGCAATTTTGTGTAATAGTCGTAGACAATAAGTATATATAAAGTATAAAGTTTGCACTGTTTGTAGCATGAGCTGTCGTAGGCGAAGGCTGCAAATCATACGATTGGAAAATTAGCATGCCGTGCGAGTTAAACACTCCACTTTTCCTATGACTGTATCAGTAAACAGCGAAAATTCTGATTCTTCAGCTTGTAGAGATAAGTAGGTATCTGATTTGCTTGAATTTTGACATCTCATGGGATATGAGATTTTGTGAAATAATAACAAAATGAAGTCATATATTGTGATATCAGATACGGAAATAAAATTGATGACATACAAAGTACCTCATTGATTTATCGAAAACAGTAAAACAAGAGCAATTTTGTATGGTAGCTGTAGAAAAATTGAAATTATTGATCTTCAATGACGATGGATAGCAGAACAAGTAATTTTAGACGATAGGTGGCAACACTGGACCGCGCTTTCCGACTCCTCCGAGTTTGAACTGAAGCGGCAAAGCGCGAGCGCGATTCTCGCGACAGGACAGGACGAGGATAGGACAGTGTGTGCTGTGAGTTGTGTTCCTTCTCAAAATGGCAGACGGGTTGTGCTCGGGTGAACCTTTTGCCGATGTTATGGAAAAAACTGCAGAGCATGACATTGACAATGCCTTAGTTTGTGAGAAAATTGACAGTGTGGATGGTGGAGCTTGTGAAAATGTGAAAAACTTCTACATGGCAAGTGAGAGTGCTAAGTTATTCGATAAGTTGTATGTTAAATCTGGACATGAGGGATTTCTATGTGAAGAAGACTGCAGGAAGAAGAGATGCGTCGACAGATATGACAGCTCGGAATCTTCAGATAGGTCAGTGAAACTCTGCGGTTCCCACTTATAATGTTTATTTATGTCGTTCCATTCACTCATTCGCAATTTGGGTGTTTTGTAACAACTACTCGGTCATTACCATGGCCTTTACCTTCACGGAATAGCGTGAATCGAAATTGAGAGTACAGTCTTATTTTGTTGATCCCACTACGGCGATTACATTATACAATACACAGTAAACAGCATAGTGGTAAACAGTTTATTCTTCGAGTCAATGACATTTGTGTTTATTTATTATGCATTTATTCATTTTCCGTTCCATGAGCACTATGAGCAGGAGTAGGTGAGTACTAACATTTCCATCGGCATCTCTAGAGTCTCCTCTGTGTTAAGTAAGGTAAGTTATGTACCTACCTATATATAAATTTATAAATTAAATGGAAAAAAATATAGGTTTTTCTCAAGGGTATTCACTATACCTACCTAGCAGTAGGCAGGCTTTTGTGTTGATGGATTAGTGGATTATTGCTAACATGTGAGTAACGTGATTGTATTGTACCTATACCTATATAATTATATCTCCTAATGCTGATATAACGTCACAGATTACACCCAAGAGAAGGAGGTAAGTTGCATTCGAGGCTGCATCTATATTGTCTCGATGATAATGATCTATGACTATCTTGTAGGAATGTGACCCGAATGTCTTTCTCATTTGGTCTTTTTATGAAGCACAGAAACCACCCTAGGAACCATCTATGCTTTTTCTTGGTCTCTCGGCTACCATAATGAGAAAAACAATAAAACCTTGCTAAATACCTCGTCCAGCCCATTACATTCTTATCGGTTGCAAGATTGGTTATTTACTCCCAACTAGCGGATGTAGGTGTTGACGGATGAAAAAAACCTCCTTCACCTACCTTGATGTCATTTTATATTTATTATTCTAATATCATTATTCCTATAGGTAGCTAATCGAGTAGTAAGTACATGGAACACATGAAACTCAGTTATAGGTGTCCATCTTGATCGCATTCAGTAGTTTCATTTCGGACTCGACTATTGATAGGTAACAACTATTAAGTATTCATTTACTGAGAGTGATAATGTTGGTTTATAAAATGGAAACCAGACTGAAACAAGAACATAACTACAAAAACTTGATTCTGCAATTCTTTTGTATAACAAAAGATAAAAACCGAGAAAAAACAAAGGAACAGGACAGACCACAGAAGAAATTCACTCGGAAATACCTATCAAGACCTCTCGTAAACAGTTTATCCACGAAATTACATGGGATTTAAAGATTTACCTCGAGATTCCCGAATTCATTCAAGTAAAGCAAAGATACCCTACCTAACATCATCTAAGTACTCACCAAAGAAGGGGGGGTATTACCCCAGAACCTCGCCCAGAACTTTCTAGTTGAACATCCGGAACATGAAGGGATTGAAAGAAATAATTGGGAGAACTTTCCAGTTGAATAACCGGAACATGAAGTGATTGAAAGAAATAATTGGGAGAAGAACTTTCCACTTGAATAACCAGAACATGGAGGGATTGAGAGAAATAATTGGGAGAAATTCGAAGGATTAAACTCGGAGCTGAATCCCATCAAGTATGTGTAATTATTGGCACACAACTGGGAGAAATAACTGAAGTGAGGTAAATTCCGAACGCTAATTACTGTCTGGTTTACATTCTGGGTAACATTAGGAAATTACGAGAGAAATTACTCTGGTATAAAGTGAAAAAAACTGGAATTAGAGGAATTAGATGACACTGGTCAAGACGTAATAGGGAAATCAACAGAAATCCCCGGAAATTGAAGAAGTTAGCCATCGAGTTAACCTATAAATGAAAAAGTACTTGTATGAGGAATTGTAATTGAGAAGAATTCCCTCGAGAATTTCAGAAAAGTGGGAATAAAGGGAGTTATAAAGAGTTTGTTAACAACCAGGGCTACCTTGGAGCATCTTGGAGGAATCAAGAAATCTCGCAAGAAATACTCATGCGCGCATAACGGGAAATGAAATATTTAGAATAAGAGGAATCGAAACGAATTGAAAATCATTGGGCCTCTCATTAAATTGATTCTGAGAGTAATTGAAATGTCAAATTAATTTGAAGAATTATGAGAAGGAAAATAGTCTCTAACACTGAGACTTACACTGATTACTAACGGATGGGGCGAAAGATGATGAAATAGGGCGAATATAACGGCAATTGAAGGAATTGAGACGAAAGCAAGGAGGAAAGTCGAGAGGGAAGTAATGAAAGGAAACTTGCTAGGAAGTAACAGAGAGATAAAGGAAATTAACTCGGAAATTACTTGGAAAATTACTGAAAAAATGGCCGTTTACTCATAAGGACATGACGGGATATATAATAATACATAATAAGGGGTTAAAGGGATAAATAACGATATATATGAATGTGAATAGGAGAAGATGGGAGGAATTGAATGGGAATTATGGTTGGGGAATGAACGAAGGTGAAAAGAAGCATGGAGGTTATCCCGAGGAGTATCCAAGGAATACACGCTCACTTATTCACGAGGAGTGAATCGCGAAAGAAATTATAGGGAATTCCTGGAAATTCCAGTTGTTAGTAGACCACAATAATTATACCATTATACCGCACTTCACCCAAGGAATTGAAAGGAATTCCAAAGAAAACTAAGAAATTCCAGTTGTTTGTAGACCAGATTTACCAGTATTTCACCGCGGTTTACCCTCGGGTTTACCGCTCGGTTTACCCCTCGCTTATTAGTGAAAGAACAATGTTACCTCCAATGATACTTTATCATAGTATTCGATAATATTCGAAATCGAGTTCAAAATTCATTGTGGGCAGAATTCCTCTTTCACATCAACTTTGAATCATGAGAAAATATGCATTTTTAACAAAGTTATTCAATAAATACACGGGCTGTGCTCTCCGGCATACAACACAGAACCTCATTATTCGAGGTGCGCTTCGTGCCGTTTTTCTCGAAACCGGGCAAATTTTCGAGAAAAATGATAAGGACCATTTTTGTAGAAAATTAACTGAACTCTAACTGCCATATTTTAGGAGATATTGGCTGAAAACCTATTTTTCTGGTCTTTTGGGTCCATTTTCTCCGCCATCGCCCGCGTTTTCCAGTCAAACTTTGTCTCATGTTCAATGGGGTACCAAAAGCTACTTCCAACCGGAAGATGAAAATAGTGCGTAATTAATGCGAGGGGTAATCCACTCTCTGAAAAACGTACACGGATTGGACAGATTGGACGTAGGATTGGACCCATATTATCGGATATTATCGATTATTAAAAATAAGAGATTGGACATTTACATTGCGAGAATAGGAATATTGGGCTAAGAATGGACCTTGGATTGGACCGATTTCATCGGGATTGGACACCAAGTGTACACATATTGGACATAGTGGTCGACCCCTCGAATTAATGTTAACTTTTTCCCTTTATTTATTGGACTACCCATATTGATTCGAGTATTGACTGTAGTTAGCCTATAGGTAATACTTATTTTGTGAAAAAGTATACCTAATTATATATTTCCAGCGATTTCGAGGTATATTAAAATAGGCCCATTTATGGAATTATCTTTAAGTCGAAAAAATAGGTCTAAAGTGGGTGAGAACTGTTGGTCACTCACAATAATTCTCATTATACCTTGGTTGGTACATACATCATACATACATAGGTCCGACCTCGGGTCCGACAAACGAAGCCATAAAAGTCGGATTCGGTCAGATACCTCTTTACGTATATATGCACACATGCATATTGACAGAAGAAGAAGCCAGAATTCTGCGAAAACAAAAGTGAGACGAGTTTTTTCGACGGTTTCGAACTAACAATGCATTCGAAGTTCCGGTGAATAGTCCAGTATTTGAAATGCGATGGCCGAGAATATTTATTTGACAGCCATTGCCATTGGCTGATATCGTTAATTCGCCTAATTTATTGTCGAATTTCTTTTGATTGTAGGGTTGCGATTAAGGACCAAAATTGTAGAGGGAAGCCCTTTTTTATATAGGTAAGAAGGTACACACCTGGTGATTTCTTCATAAATCTCACGCCTCTGTCAGCCGAGCTGTCAGCAGTACGTTTTATCCTCGGTTTTATCTGCTTTCCTCGTGGTTTCCCTTTTCCTATACTTCCGATGTGAAAATTGAAAATTTCATCGTGTCTGACTGTGAGTGTGTCGAAAAATGTTCTTCACAATTTCGAACACTTCATTCCAGTTGACCGGTAGACTTTTTTCCAGACGTTCTTTCACCGTGATGCTATAACCGGTCCAAACTTATTTGACCAGTTAATTGGTTGTTTTTGTTTGCTTATTTGGACATACCAACGAAGCATACAGATCTCGATACAGATATACCTTCGTAATTTTGTAATTGATAATACCGATGCCATAATCGTCGATGGACAAAAAATATTTTGAAAGTCAGTGGGAGAGTACGTAAACATGCTGGCGATTACTGTTTTTGGTGTTTTATATTTTTTTTCAACGGCCTGAGAAAGTATTCTCGCAAACTTTTTAGCACTGTGGAGTGAAAAGTATAGATTTTGTGCACTAGTGCCATAATGTGAATATTGACCAACGTTCGTGTCCTACTTTTATGATATAATAATAATAATAATAATAATAATAATAATAATAATAATAATAATCGTCTTTTATTTGTACCACAGAAAAAGATACAAATGAGGCGAATTTTAGCACAATGCTAATCTTACACTTAACCTCTAAAATTGAATACAAATAAATTTAAACTTACAATATTATTGTAAAATACTATAGGTGCCTATTTATAACCATTATGATGTATCACCTTGTTGTTGGGAAAAATCTAGGAAAAATTGAAATAATGTGTTACCTACCAGTGTGCCAGATTGAAACATGCTAGAGTTAATAAGTCAGGAGTTTGAAGAACAATATTCATTGTTATTAGAAATAATTACCAAGGTAATTGTGTTAGTCGAATTTTGAAATCATATTGATCGTCGAGACAGTTCATCAATATATTATCTGATTCTCGTGATGTGGGATGTGGAATGAAGCGACATCATTAAAAACTGTTATTAAAAGTATCATGAAACATCAGGTATTCAACGTACTTGACAAAGTATCAACATGCATGAATTCGTACTACACTATTCATATATGACTCGCTCACAAACTCACTCACTTCTCTGGAACACCGTAGAAAAGTTGGCGATCTGGCTTTATTTTATAGATATTTTCATGGACGATGCTCTTCTGAAATATCAACAATTGTTCCTTCCTTGGCAGTCCCCGCGAGATTAACCCATCGAGTTGAGGCTTCGCACCCCTTCGTGGTCACTTTGGAGACCTGCAGAACATCTATTTCCAAAGACTCGTTAATCCAACGAACAGCGAGGCTCTGGAACACATTGCCAAGGGAGGTGTTCCCCATGGCATATAACCTTCAGAAATTCAAGAAGAACATCAAATCCTACCTTATTTCTCTTGGTTCTCACGATGTTCTCTGAACATTACAGGATATCCCTTTTCGTGAGAACCAGAATATATATAATATATATGAAAAATTAGTGGACCAAATCCGACACCAAATCCTATTTCAAGAGGTAGGTAATAGTATATTGTTTAACGAGCACGGAATGATAGTGATTTCCTACGAGAATGAAGTTGGCAGCATGAGCCATAGGCGAATGCTGCAATCATTCGAGTAGGAAATTAGCATTCCGTGCAAGTAATACACTATAATTTTTCTACGGCTATAATAGATAACAGCGGCATTTTCGATTTCTTCGTCTTGTAGCCATCTGATTTCCTGTCAAGTAATGCTCATCTGTTAGACAGAGCTGCCATTGATTGTAATTTGACATTCCATGGGCGATGAGTTTTTTTTTAATAATAACACAATGGAGTCATTGTGATATCAGATACGGACATAAAATTGATAAAGGACCTCATTGATGTATCGAACACAGTAAAACAAGAGCAATCTTGTCTTATAGCCGTAGAATAATAAGTTTCCTTCTCGGTTTCCGCAGTCAGTATCGAGGTCAGTATCCCGCTGTATCTTCACTATTCTAATCAATTCCAGCATTACCATCAACTTCACCACTTCACTTGTCATTGTATGGTTTTTTTCTCAGTAGCTTTAACTTTCACTTTCTTAGTTTTTGGAATTAGATAAATATACCGAGAATATGATGTCTGATTCGTTTGGTACTGCCTCGAGTAGTGTTCAAATTTTTCATAAAAACCTTAGATCTAAATGAACATGTGTATGTGTGTATTTAGATCCATGTAAAAACAGACTGACCTGACACAGACCGAACCTCCTATAGGGAACAGTACAAATCAGTTTTAGGGGGGTCTGCCGTCCTAGTAGAAACTATAAAAGAAATAAGCATCCAAAGCGTGATCTAAGGTTTCTATGGGCACTACGGAAATCTCAAGTATAGTGATATTACTCGCCAAAAATGACAGGAGCTGAAGTTTCATAAAAAAACACTAGTGAACTCGGTACCTAGTTAACATTCACCGACTATCTTTGAAGCAAAAATGGCACATGGAGGAACAGGTAGAATAGATGTAGGTATAGGACATTGAAGCCACAACCAACTACTTCCCACTCAAGGGGGCGGGTAGCCGCCTGGTAGAAGCGTTAGTATTCTAATCACGATGGCTTGCTGGTCGTGGGTTCAAATCCCCGACTGCAGATATGTTTCTGATGAAGATGTTTGGGATCACACGTTAAAAGGTAAGGCGCCCTTCATTCCTTGCTCGCACTAGTCTCTTGAAAACTTCTGATGAGGGTTGCTCGTTAGAGATCAACCGGGATAGAACCATTTTAGAATAATTTTTTTAGAATAATCAGGGTTCGTTGAGACCAGCGTTTCTATACTCGTTTCTATATATGCTTGAAAAAATAAACGAGCTCCTTGATCTTTATAAGAACGAAAAGAAGATGAGGTAATGAAGAGGGTAATCGGTCGGCGATGTGGTCTTGGGGGAGAGCTGGGAACTCTCCTGGAACGGAACTGCTTCAATCCCAAATATGTCATCACTATCATATATATAAGTGAGTATCATAGTTCACAGACCACCAGCCACAGAACAATCGGAATGACTGCTGGTGCAAGGTTACTGCAACGTGCAACCTCAGCGTACTTGTGTCAGTTGTTCCCTAGTTGTTTCACTAACTGAATGGTTTGAATATCGATTTTCGTATTCGTAAGATGTGAATCGCTCTGTACGCCGGAAATCTAATAAAAAAACCTAAACCCTTTGACGCCCTGCACGCGTCCACTACTAGCAATTTGCATATAAATCGAGTCGGCTCGCCATAGCCGGGAACATCTGAATAATAAGTCGAATCGCCCAGCCACCCTTATGGTACATTATAAGTGCGCGAACGCATCGTACGTACGTGTGTGTGTGTTGTGCACGGTGGATTGTCCGGGACAATAACAAATGAATCATCTCCCGATAAACGGATCAAGTAACACATGTCCCCTCGCCTCGCCTCTAGATAGGGGAAGCCTTTGCGCGTCTCTTTTGGTCTTGGCGGGGTTGAGCTGAAGTTTCATTAACACTGATTCGGCGCACTTCGAGGCGCAGTGTCTGCTGTCTGCTAGAAAGGGTGTCAGCAGCTCTCATATTATTTCTGATTTTTCTTCTTGAACTTGACTGCAGTCAAACAACCTTCGCATCATGCTTCTATCGATACCTCTTTTCCTTGAACATCCGATCCGACACCGATCTGAAGTTATCAGTGAGTACTCTACGAACTTCACAACACAATAATAATTATTATTATCTTTTGAACTCCAAACTTTCATCAGTAAGTATACTTTTTACGCCGGCGGAAGTAGAAGTTAGTTTCTCTGGTAACAAAAGAGTGGCAGAAGTTATTCCCTAGGGAGATAATGTGACATATTTTCTCCCTAGGAAGTTTATACCAACTTTACATTTTCCGCATAGCTCTGCGCTTTCTTTTCGGAACATCCTTCTTTGAAACGAGTATAAGCTGCATCATCTACAGAGGCTATATTCCGAATTCAACTGGTCAGTACTGTCAGTTGATCCACTGACTCTGCTGAAAATCTATGTTCCGAAATATAAAATCAAAAATTCACTACTGTAATTCGGGACACGTTTTCATGGTTTTCATCAGTAGTTGTTTCTCGTTTATCTGAACTAGATGTTTAGCCTCCTACTTGTTATAAATTTTGGAAATTTAATATTTAACATGGAAGAGAAATCGATTCTTGTATCCTCTATAGTTTCTACGATTGTTGACGATGGCGATTCAAGCTCGAATACTTGGACATTTTGTTGCCATAAATTTCTCATGATGCTCCAGATTGAGAATTGAGATTCATGAAAATCGCAATATGCCTTAATAATGATGAATTTTAGGAGACATTCCAGGTTTATTTAAGTTTATTTAGCCAATGCTGCTCCTTTCCTTACCTGCTCTACTACTTCATACTCCAGGTATTTTCTGATATTGAGAATCATTTCATTAACAACGGAAATGAATGTAACATTCCTTCCCCCTCTAAAATATGACAGTTCACTGAAGCCACACTACCTTTTGATACTCAGCAATTCCAGCAGAATGTTGAGTCGAAATATTTGGAATGAATGGTATGTCTGCTGACAAGCATCTGTCACTTTCAGTGAATTTTTTGATTTCGGAATGGAAAATCAGCAGATTCAGTACTGTCAGTTGAATTCGGAATATAGCCAGATTTCTAGATCTCACTGGTAGCAAATTAAGAATCACTGCAGAAGCAGAATCAATAGTTTCTTGGGGTTTTCCCTCGATTTCTTGTTCCATAACCGTTAACCATTTTCAAAGCTGTTTTCATAAATTTCAATTTGACATTTGCTGTCACCATGGTTATGATCGAAATGATTGGAAATCAACTCGAGAACATGGAAATAGTGTTTCTGATATGTCTCGATTTTTAAGTTGGCCAATGCTATTATGCCCTCTAGCGGCTGTCTGGGAAACTTGAAAATAATTTCCAGATATTTTTTTTTGCCACTTTTATCATAAATATTTTTTTCCGAAACCTGTGCGGCAAATAGTTTCCGAGATACAGCCGGCGTCCTTTCTTAGTGGTACACCTGGCACAACAGCACAATGTGATGGCATGCTTGAAAAAACTCGATTTGTATAATTGAGGGTGTACCTTATATTAATACATAGGATATGTTCCGAATTTAACTATCGGCAGTTTCCAGTAGCACTGCTGAAATTCTGATGTTTTGAAATAGTTCAGTATTTACAGTGAGATTACTTGTACTGAAATTCGAAACAAATTCTACATCAGTGAGTTGTCACTGTCAAGTAATTTACAATTAATTTCTTTATAATCATATTTGAACTAAAATGAATGAAAAATAAGAATATTGGTACGTGCATGGACCTGCAACTAATTATTTTAGAAGGGTTTCAATGATCGCAAATCGATGAGAAATCGAACAAATCAGACTCGAAATTCAATGAGCCGAACGAATATATGTCTTGACAGATTGCTGAGCCAAAAATAATCAGAATGGATCGAGGGGTAAATCTCCTTGGAAGTCTGGTGTACACTCCGTTGGAAGTCTTTGGAATTCTTTGGAAATCTTTGGTAGTCTTTGGAAGCCTTTGAAAGTCTTTGGAAGACTTTGAAAGTCTTTGGGAGTCTTTGGAAATCTTTGGGAGTCTTTGGAAATCTTTGGAAGTCTTAGGATGTCTTTGGAAGTCTTTGGGAGTATTTGCTCATTGGAAGTCTGGTGTACACATTTCTCCTGGAGATTTACCCCTCGGAATGGATAGTATGTCTGCTTCCAAGATTTGTCACATTCAGTGAAATTTTTGATTTCTGAACATATAATCAGATTTAGTACTGACAGTTGAATTCTGAACATAGCCATGAACATAGCCATCCATAGCCATAGTCTCCATAAGAAGCGATCTTCTCTGCTTCAAAATCTAGAATTGATAGACATTTTGTTTCGATATTTGATGATTTGTTCATTGATATTGATTAGATTAGATTTCAGAAACATAACTTTTAACTTTTTTCACACTTTCCTTGAGACAATGAAATATTTAGTCGAGGAAATAGTACCTATTTTTCCTTTTGATAAATTTCACACAGGCATCAGGCACACAAACTGCAGCACAAGTAAGTAAAGTAAGGGCTATTTTTCCACAGTTGTAGAAAGATATAATATGATATTGGAGGCCAAGCGATGGCTTCATAACGAAAGTGCGCTCAGTTGTTTACTATTTACCAAAATTTTACGTTTTGTTGTTTGGGAATAATGTTGTAGGTATAGTTTTTATGAATAACGTGAATAACGAAGTTCATTAACATCAGTTAGTATAGATGTACTTTGAACGAAACTTTCACAAGCAAATCACAAAGTAATTTCGCTATCAAACAACAAGCAGTTCTTCGAGAGTTCCAGAGGTTTTGTAATTATATCTAGGTTAATTGCAATTGTTACGTCGTCTAATGCAGTTCTCTTTCATTCCACTTTCGGTTCAGTTCAAGGTGCATTGCATTGCATTCTGCACTCCGCGCCGAATGCGGACTTGCGGACAAGAAAGAAATCGAAAGCAGCTGGTCGAACTTATTTCCAACGACTATTATTGTCCGATTGTCAGTGTGCCTATCGAAAAGCGGAGCGGACTTGCTTGAATGTCGTCATCGATCATTATGTTGATACCGATTTCTATTATTTATTCAACCGGTGTTAGTTCAAGACGTAGGTATATACAACAAACTTAGATGCCATTGAAGTAAGCGAGAATAAGATGATTTTACGACATATATTGAGATACATACCTATAATTCAAATGGATCGTTCCATATGAAAATAGTTGGATTAGATTAGATTTGGAATGGGGCCTTCGGGCTATCTGCCTCCACACTGTGACCTTTTCAGATCTATTGTGTCTGCCCTCAAAATCGATTAGAGTTCTTCGGCTAGCCCCGACTTCTCTATGAGACCCCATAGGCTAGCTTTCAGATCTCCTGTGTATCTCTGGGCTCCTGGTTTTTCCTCACCCAGCGTAAGGAACCTTAGTCTTGACAAGCCCTCACAGTGGCAAAGTATGTGTACTGCTGTTTCTTCCTCTTCTTGACAGAACCTGCACAGCAGTTCTTCAGTCAGACCTATCGTACTCATGTGTTTGTTGAGCCTACAATGCCCTGTGAGTAGTAGTGAGTGGCTTAGTAGATATTCTGTGAATGTTGGCGATGGTTTTTTAATAAACTCTTTTGCCTGTCTCATTCCTGGCGAGTTGATCCACCATTCTTGAGATTTGGTTTGCATCCATGATTTGATACTAGTCTTTTGTATAGCTTTCGCAATACCACAGGAGGGTTCTGGGCCATTAAGAGCTTTGTTTGCTCCTGCTCGGGCAAGTGAGTCTGCCTCTTCATTGCCCTCGTACCCTGTATGTGCTGGTACCTATGCTAGAGTCAATCTGTTCTGACTGCCCAGTGCATTTAGGGTTTCTAAGCAGTCCCATACTAGTTTTGAGTTAACTTGCATAGAGTTGACTGCTTTGATTGCCGCCTGGCTATCTGAATAGATTGCAATGGTTTTGCCTTTAAACTCTTGCCTTATCAATTCTTTCACGCAATGATGTATTGCAATAATTTCTGCCTGAAACACCGTCGCGTATTTGCCTATTTGAAAATAGTTATTTATCTACAACTATTGAGTCATTCATGGATTGCTAACTCGAACGAATAGATAGGTAATCGTTCTACTAAGGCACATCACAAAACTACTGTCTCAGAAATACATGCAAATTCAAAATACTCATCATTTATGATTCTCATAGTTTTAATCACCACTCTATGACAATGATAATTCACTGTTTTTCATTCGTAACATTGACTGCCATGGATATGTTCCGTTCAGTACTCGGTTCAGTACCAACAATTTTGACAGTGGTAATCTACTACGATTGTGGTTTATTTACGGAATGCCAGTCATTTGTCAAATTATATAGTTGAGATCATTTTTTGAACATTCATGCTCTGCCAGTATTTGATTTTCACTAATGGCACCCAAAGTCCCTAATTCTTGTGCACAGTAACCACAAGCAAAGGATGTATTGTCCTGTAATAGACAAATTGTCATCAAATTGAAAATGTATCGATTATTAATTAACCTCGGTAAACGAATCCATCGGAACTTGACGCAATAACTGAAATGGAAATATTGTTTTTTGTAGTAAATCGAAAAATCAAACCGTAAGCTAAAACACGTTAACGCCAAGTCAAACTTACGCTACTCACCAGAGAAAATCTTCGGTGGATCTGGTGACAGTGAATCTACCTCGGAATCTACCGATTTCTCAGCAACCGAGTTCCGTGAAAGACCTTTTTTTCAGGAACCAACCGAACATTTGATATTTACGGAACGGGAAACTACTAACTGAAATAACCAAGTTGATTTACGGAACATATCCCGCATATTATGAGTAACCATCAAATAGAACTTGACACTTGACAGTTGCAGATCGCTGAACGTAACAAATGAATTTAGACCAATCAGAACGATGAAGCTTCGTTGTTGATAGTAGCGGCTATCAATCATATTCTGCAATTATTATTAGTTTTGAAGTAACGAAATAGTTTATTTATTTATTTATTTGTTTTGATGTAGAAACTTATGTCACAGCATAAGGACTGTGCTTATGTTCTTATGAATAGTGTGCAGTAATATGGTTTATTTCACATACTGAAATAGGCGCGTATTCAAAAGTTTTCCCTAACTTCTCCAGTGACAAAACGGAATTAGTCATTTTTCTCAAAGGACCCCGCACTTTTAGTACGTAAAATGGTTCTCGGTGAAATTTTCTGAATTTTCAGTATGTTGTAGAATTCCATGAACTGATTGAACCTGCAGAATCGTAAAGTTCTTTGATGAACAGATTCTGAGATACAGGGCGTTGAAGTTACAAATCGGTATTTTTCATTTAATTATTTTCTCGAAATTCAAAGATGCCAAGTACAATTTTTTTTGCTCATATCATCAACGAACCTTAATATTACTCAACATAATTCAGATGGTTCAGATAATGTAATTGTTTACAGAGTGAAACATATAAACATTTCAGTGATGTCTGGAAATTCGATGTAATAATGAAATATCGAAAAAATAATTTAGGCATGCAATATACTATTCTCATTCCATCATGAATCACAATTCATACAATTCATACAGGGTGATTTGAAAAATTGGTGGCACCTAAGACCGATTTATTCATACACATCCTGTATATTCGAGTGAATTGTTAACCTCCCAAGATAGCTGATACCGTATGAACATGATTTCGTTGAGATATATAGGGTGATCATGAAGATTTTCGATGATGAAATTGACAAAAAATCGTGTTTTTTGAAATCACCCTGTTATTCATGATTAACTCGGTGAAATTCCCTAATTATTTTTCAATATATTCATCATTCGCTCCTCAACGCTGTCTTGAAAATTCAGTTTCCTGTCATAACGGGTGTCATAGTTATTAATTCAGGAACTTACCATTTGCATGAAGAGTTGAAGAGACTTGTTCACTTACATTCGCATAGTGACCGATATTTTTCACAAATAGTGAAACGTGAGAATGTGGAGACGAAAATAAGTTTAGTATTCATATAGAGGGTGAACATTAGAAATTCAATAACAATAGCAGATATATGAATTTAATAATATTAATATAATGTACAGATAGTTAGGCGAATTTTGTTGGTATACAAGCTCTGCCAAAATGAAAAACGAACAATACCTAGGAGATGGGAGAATGATTCGGTCTTTCACGCTTCCATTTCTAATAGGGAGAGTTGAATCCTGGAATCGACAGATTTTTTCACATTTGTTTTCCACTCAGAATCAGGCATTTCCATCATTTTCATATTTGCTTGCTATCAGTAATTATTATAATATCATTAGATTCATATTCACATCACATTCCAATGATATAATTCAATACGTATGATGGTGTAATATGAATAATCCTATTATACTGGATGTTTCCGAAATAGCAGCGATAAATATGAAAAGGTGTTGTATGGGATATAATGACAATAAAATACTGAACTTGTCACGCGGCTTCTGATTGATTTCAGATTGGGTGTTGTAACTTTCCTTTGTGGAATTTATTGTTCATCAATTTATGAAGACTTAAAGAAACTTGTTCATTTACATTCGTCAAGTGGCCGAGATTTTTCACAAATAGTGAAACGTGAGGATGTGGAGATCAACATAAATGATCTATGAAGGCCCATTTTGGCAGAGCTTGTATACCAACAAAATTCGCCTAACTATCTGTACATTATATCAATATTATCAAATTCATATATCTGCTATTGTTATTGAATTTTTAATGTTCACCCTGTATATGAATACTAAACTTATTTTCGTCTCCACATTCTCACGTTTTACTATTGAAAAATATCGGCCACTATGCGAATGTAAGTGAACAGGTCTCTTCAACTCTTCATGCAAATGGTAAGTTCCTGAATTAATAACTATGACACCCGTCATGATAAGAAACTGAATTTTCAAGACAGCGTTGAGGAGATAATGATGAATATATTAAAAAATAATTAGGGAATTTCACCGAGTTAATCATAAATAACAGGGTGATTTCAAAAAACACGATTTTTTGTCATTTTCATCATCGAAAATCTTCATGATCACCCTATATATCTCAACGAAATCATGTTCATACGGTATCAGCTATCTTGGGAGGTTAACAATTCACTCGAATATACAGGATGTGTATGAATAAATCGGTCTCAGGTGTCACCAATTTTTCAAATCACCCTGTATGAAATGTATGAATTGTGATTCATGATGGAATGAGAATAGTATATTGCATGCCTTAATTATTTTTTCGATAATTAATTATTACATCGAATTTTCAGACATCACTGAAATGTTTATATGTTTCACTCTGTAAACAATTACATTATCTGAACCATCTGAATTATGTTGAGTAATATGGAGGTTTGTTGATGATATGAGCGAAAAAAATTTTACTTGGAATCTGTGAATTTCGAGAAAATAATTAAATGAAAAATACCGATTTGTAACTTCAACACCCTGTATCTCAGAATCTGTTCATCAAAGAACTTTACGATTCTGCAGGTTCAATCAGTTCATGGAATTCTACAACATACTGAAAATTTAGAAAATTTCACCGAGAACCATTTTACGTACTAAAAGTGCGGGGTCCTTTGCGTTTTCAGAGAAGTATTCAATCTGTTCAAATGTGAAACTTGTTTTTTTTGCCTTTGGTAAATTCAAATTTCCAGGTAAATAAAACAAACTGAATTTGAACTCAACGATCAATTTGAAAGCATTTGATCTTGTACAACAAAAAAATTTCTCCTGCGGCGCTTTTTTGCTTTCTACCACTCCGGTGACACGAATTACCCCCTCCCCTTGAGACAAAGTTGTATATATACGCACCTGTGAAATGGCATATAATATACCTACCCGATACGCTCGCACGACTTTTTTGCAGTTGATCAAATTCAGATCCAACATTGTGTATTGTATTTCTGATAGTTATTTATATACCAAGGGCGTAAACTAGGCTTTTAGTTAACACGCCTATGTCCATAAAAGCAAGATACGCCCGAAATACATAAAACATTTTATGCATGACGGTATATTTAATTTTTCATTGTGAATACCTCTTCACCTCACCTCTCAAGAACGATAGAAATACATCATGGCTGCATTGAGGAAAAATCATTGATGGAATCGACGTTACCATGGAAACCAGTGGCGTAGATAGCCCTGGATTGGCCCTGTATCAAAATTTGTCTGTAGGGCCCTTCTAACCGATTGCGACGAAGCCCAAATGAAGGGTAAAGATTTAAAAATAAAAACGAAATACCTGCACTCAATAAAATGAATGTATATTGACTATGAGTAATCGCTTTCAATTAATGCACCAATGAAACAATTCGAATATGTACCCAGCGAGCACAAAAACATCTCAGAGATGTTGATTGAACGTGTTGTCGAGACATTGAACCTCCACTGCGATGTCCTGTTCACACATGAATAGAACTTCCATAGAACAGCCAATGTCCGCCGGCGGCGCTTACAAAGATATCCTTGGGATGTCACAAAAAAACATTCTCCCTGGTTGTTCGATAGACTTCTCATGGACACAACATAACCTTCCCAAAGCGTTTTGCGCACATTTAATCGCTGCCAATAAAGCATTCCTGGTATATTATAGAAAAAAGAAGAAAATTAAAAAAGAGCTTTTCTCGCTGGGGAATCGAACCAACTATCTTGTGATTGAATTTCTACAATCTTTACACCTTGTCCACTGCGCTATAGGAACCTTATTGATGAATGATATGAATAGAAATATGTCAACATGCACTTCATAATTATAGTAGGATAATAATTAGCATTTAGACTAGGGAAACATTATAAGTCCTGATACAAATATTGATCTGTATATTCTCAGAATATTCTGATATCATGTCAAATCCAATATTCATGGAATATTAGATTCTAGGAACATCCTATATCAGAATATTATAAATTAAGTACGAACGTTCTGAACGTTTGAAATATCATTCCGAATTATGGAATTAGAATGAATAATACACCTATATGTCGTTGCTTCTGTCCTGAGAATAATAGGTCGTTGGTATTATAATAATAATGGAATAAAAAATGCTGCAAACACGAATGCTAGCAAGAACAACAAAATCGGAAACATATCAGAATTCATAATATATAGTATTGTGACGAAAGCATGAGACGTTGTGGTTAGGCAAACAAAAAAATGGCACAGAAGAACAAAAAAATATTTCCAATATCCTTCAAAGACCTCCTCGGGAAGTGCATCTTACGTCCTAAAAAAACATTTTCATCCCAACATTTTCAAAACATCCTAAAACATCCCAGGGATGTTTGTGCTCGCTGGGTAGGTACTTTTCTCGCCTTTTTTGGCAAACTTATTTATTAAATCATCCATAACTGAAGGCACTTAGTTTTTCTGTAATTCAGACCAACACGTGAGTTTTTCCATCTGCCCAGTCCGAGATAGGTAGTTGTTTTAGACGCATACTTATAGCACCGAACCTAAACAGTTATGTTCGGTGGTTATAGTGACACCCTCACCATAATATATTGTGTCACAAGGGCAGAAAATGAGTGAGCTTTACTCGGAGCTACCAGCTTCGCTTGTGCAGCTTATAGCCGCGGGCTGCTATAGCGTTTCCTGCATGTGTGCATAATTATGTGTGACACAACTGTTATTCGCCTAACAAAAACACAAATACAACGGAACTTACAACAAAATCTTTAATTTCATAATTTTATTGTTCTGTTGGTTCCAAACTTTGATTCAATGAAAATTTATGTGAAACGACAAAATTCATATCACGTAAGAGCCAGTCGAAACTGTCTAGATAGTGAAAAAATGAAAAACTACAAAATCCTGTTGTTGAGTGTGACAGCACAAGGAAAGATATAACGGGTGACACAGAAAACATGTAATAGCCTGGAGTTATTTTATTTGAAGAGATGAAAATTTTAAATTCATAAGAGTTATATTATTCCGAGTATTATTCCCTTGAAGTCAACGACAATTTTCTTCAACCACCTGTTTGATCGGAAGAAGACCCAACTTTTTTTTCAAATGACATCCTGTATATTTCTGTAGCCTTTCTTATTCACCTCAAAATTCTCTATTCAACTATGTATCACAATCTGATAAGCGAAATAATACTGGAAATACACTAATGTAGACTTATGAACGAATGTATTATAGACAATTATTACAACAATTTCAGTTTCATGTATCCAAATGGATGATCATATCATGGCTATATGGCAAAAATGAAAGACAAATAGTTTCTTCACAAGTAGTCAACTGAAAAAAACTGATTTTCTATCTTTGGATTTATAAGCCTATCAAGCATCGAAATGTCATTGTATTCGGGCCACAGCCAACTTGTATTTCAATAAAATCAATGAACAAATTCCAAATTGTGATACATAGTTGATTAGAGAATTTTAAGGCGAATAAGATAGGCTACAGAAATTTA
This sequence comes from Phaedon cochleariae, assembly GCA_918026855.4. NCBI lineage: Eukaryota > Metazoa > Arthropoda > Insecta > Coleoptera > Chrysomelidae > Phaedon > Phaedon cochleariae. The sequence continues at coordinate 53,637,762 of OU896709.1, read as the reverse complement.
CAGGGTGCCATTTAAAAAAAAAGTTCTACTTCCAATCAAACAGGTGATTGAAGAAAATTGTCATTGGGTTCAAAGGAAATGCCATCATCGATAATATAACCCTTGTGAATGTCAAAATTGTTATCTCTCCAAATAAACAAACCCGGTATAAGTTCTGTTCGTTTGAGTTGCTGAACTTGGTAAAGTTAATTTTCTTCCCATAATTGTCTGTATTCATTACAAATGTAAAAAATTATGGTTAGCAGATGGAGCAAACAGGCCTAAGTACATTACATTCGATCACAATTTTTCGCAATTTGTAGTGATTCATTTTCACAATTATATGGTAGGCGAAAATTCATATGAACACAGATACCTACGGTGCTCTGTTTGACGAGACTGTCGGCTTTCTCGTTGCAATCAATTAGAGTAATAATTGCAATCTTTCAATTAATTTCAATAATTGGTTTTTCGCTGGTATGGTCTTCCAGCGCATTCGTAAAATTTTCGAATTTTTCTTACCTAGGTATAGATTTTGTTGTCGCCACTTTCATCGATTTGGCAACATGGTTCGCGTGGACCAACTCGCATTATGCGGTCAGTGCATCGGCGGAGTTGCATGAACCGAACTTGTTTGTGTGTTCGTTTTTCTATTCGTGAAACGAAACGTCCTCTCCGATGCGAGCTCACAGCTGTATCGGCCGCGAGAAAATTCATAGTCGGGGAACTGTGACCACATAGCTGTCCTCAGCGGAACTCAAACTCACCAAAAAGTGTTTGAGAAAACGAGTGGACCACTCCAAGGATGGAGGTTTCCTCTGAAGAAAAATGCGCTGAGGGACAGGGGTAATTCGTGACATAACCCCTTCGAACGTTTTCTGTTGGGTCTCTGGAAATCTTTGTATTGATTTAGATCCCAGCACTGACAACTACTATCTAGACCGCATATACGTCATATCCCAACATCACGGGTGAATGGGCCTCTCCAGAATCGTAAAATTTGACCCTTTTCGCTATAATGTTATGAAAGGAAGTTAAATATGTTATCCTGACCACATATTTATCGAAAAAATCGAACGAAAAATGAATTATTCAATATTGACAATGCAATTTCAATAGCTGTGAATTCAAACGCTATACTGAGCTATGACGTCAGTGTCTTGGTGTGCTGATGGCAGAGAATCACTCCGCTGTTGCCAGATCTCTATAAAATCCTTGAATTGATCCTATGTGCAAGATGGTGCAAGGAATGCATGATTCGAAATTACTATGCACTAGGTGATTAGTTGATTTTCGATTCACTGCTGATCGCACATTCAATCTACTCTGAACTCCAACTCATTAGTTTCAAAATTAGCTAGGATAAGTGATGCAGGCATCTAACTAGTAAGACGATTTTTATATACTTAGTGTGGTTCCAGTTATGTTGAAATTTCGACTAATTGTTATAATCAATAAATTGAACAGTATTATTATATCTCGAGCACTCATTTCCGGAAAATTTACTTACTGATATGGCAACTATGTCTAAAAGAGAAAGAGATGGATCAACTGGCGCTAACAATATTATTGACAAGGAGGCAGTTATTCTTTCATTCCACTTCGAGTATTTTGGCTTTTTCCTAGTTGAAAAAACGCTATGGTCGGGCAATCAGCCACTCTCTTTAGTCTCTTTCCTTTTGCCCTAGACGGCGTGGTGTCCATTTCGCACCAGATAGCGGTCATGAATGCCATCTGGGGACAGGATATTTTTCGCATTAAGTACCCGAAAAGGAACATTGGACGTGTTACTGGTAGAAAGGGAACTATATATACTACATTCCAAATAAGAAGATAGTAGGTGGCGCCGAGGGTGGCGCCTCCTCTGAAAGTATGTTCACCTTGAGAAAATGAATTTATATGACACCTAATCCAAAATGATGGTAAAATTCAAATGTGGGGAAAATAATCGGAATTTTATGATGTGGATATCTTCCCATAAAGAAAACTTCAACCCGAGCTTCAACCGTTACGCCACGTCGTAAATCATAATATTAGGCAAGTGTAATATTGCCTCTGATATTAACCAATGAAAGCGAAAGTCCCTATATAACTTCCAATGCTGTCTTCCTAGTTAAAATAGACTATAGGAGTTGGCGATTACAATTAACAATCAATGGATATTTCGAAAATTATCGATATTATCGATAAATCTATATTATCAATATTATCGATAAGTATCGATATATGGATAAATTTGCCCACCCATAATGAGAATCAATTCTCGAAATCGGCCTGTAGACTGTCAAGCGTTCCTGAACAATTTTGCTTGAATTCAGCATTTACGAAAGAAACACTTGCAAATGGATATTCGTCAATACAAATCGTTGCTTAGATTTCGGGAGGATGTGAAATAAGTTTTTTTTCTCGTTATCTACCATTTTCGTTCATCATATGAAAAATGGTGGGTATGACTTTGAATTTATCCTTCTTTGTTAATGATATTAATGCTATATCAGTGCTCTGTGGTGTACCCGTATTCTGTTCCTTACAAGATTCTACAACCAGACTGACGTCATACGCGAATTAGGACGATTTTTGGGACGCGACATACCATACATGGGTAGATAGATATTACTATCTATCTGTATGGGATTATAAGAAATGAATTGTAATAACCATGATGATCGTTTTGAAATCCCGGATATCCTACCTAGTACCAAAGACTACAGAAGATGATAAGACGAGTTACTCGTTTGTTCTTCGACATCTGAGAAGTCTAGCCGCTTGCTGGATACTGTCGTAAAGGGATTAGACGGTAAAAATTTAGACAATAAAAATGTACAAAAGTAGCGCTTGCGTAGAGAGTGTCAAAATGATTTCTGTATAAATGGCGTTCGTACCATCTTTCGCCAGTAATACCATGGTCTATAGAACAACAGATCGGCCTATGGGGTTCAAACCCACACTTTTTCTTTGTTTTTGTTTTTTGGAATTGATCAACTGAAAAAAATACCGTGGAGGCATTAATCGTCGAGGATGAGGTCGACAGTTAACCGCTCATTAAATGATGTTCTTCCAGATTGCGTGTTTAATGAAGTCACTATGACACCCAAATGTGTATCGAAACAGCTTCTATTAGGACACGCTTACTTTTTTCTTTCAAAGATGGTAATAGTAACGTCTATCTGTCAGACACAATAATTTTTCTATCATCTGAGAATGAACATTCAAATGTTTTTCATTGTTACTAACTACCTAATATTTGATGTTTTATTGATACAATTTTTTTGATAAAAGAGTAAAAGTTATTTATCGAGTTATTTATACACCAAGGTAGTGAAGGTATTACCCAGGGATCAAGATCATATCCCGAGGCTTCAGCCGAAGGGTATATATAAGGACTAATATTCTTTACTACGAAGGTGAATATTAAATTATTTTCTCTAGCAATATATTTCAATCATTATAGTTTTATGAAATTGGAATGTTTATACCTATGTCACTATGAAAGCACTTCTTTTCAGCTCTAATCAAAATCTAGTCACCTTGACAGCATATGACAAGTCCTTATTGATGAATACCTAGTAGATTCGAGTGCAATTCCTGTGAATATCGCATCAGAACAGTGAATTCGAGTTGATTATAACAGAGGTGACGAAAACTACTTTGGTAATATAAACATACTTCACGCCTTCAACATGAGTAAATAATGGTAGGTTCTATAGCTAGTGGTGGAAATAGTATATTATTCAACGAGCGCATAATGATGGCTATTACCCACGAAGATGAAAGTTGCAGTACGAGCCGAAGGCGAGTGCTGTAATCATCTGAGTGGGTAATAGTCATTATGCGCAAGTAGAATACTATACTTTATCTACAACTATTCAAATATCAAGCAACTCTCAGAGTTCAGAAATATTGCAAAATCATACTAAATCTGATTTGAAATACTTATTAATTCCATCGAAAATTTATTGACAAAAATTCCATTCAACGAACAGCTTATAACTTATTTCAATAATTTTGGTTGTGAAAATATGATGAACAATGTTGGATGTGAATTTTATCAACAGGAAAAAAGTCGTGCAATCACATATCAGTCAATCTTAGCAGGTATTATATGCCATTTCACTTTTCGGTTGTAAAATGAATCATACTATTGCAGATTATTCATTAACTTGCTTCCGCTGTAGCGTACTCCCCCACCGCGATGATCAATTGTAGCACCCTGTCTCTAGAAGCTAGTTATCAACAATTAAATTCCATGGTTCTGATTGGTCTGTACTAATCTATTCGAATAGCCTGTAGCCATCCTATAGTGTTAGTGTGAGCAAATCTGCAAGTGTCAAGTCGTGTCAAGTCCTATTTTATGGTTATGGTTACTCATGATGTTAGTCACTGTTGAAGATGGAAAACATTGAATTCTCATTTTTCCGTGTATTTGTAGAATTAATAAGGTGATTAAAACTATGAGAACCATGTAAGGTGAGTCTTTTGAATTTGCAAACTAGTAGAAAGAATACCTACCTAGTTGAATTTGACAAGACGATGGGATGTCAGATTATTACGCCACCCTACTGTCATATTACTCTTATTACTCGATTCATCACAATAATGTAGGTCATTAAATGTCGAAAATCGAGTAAGCAATGTATGAATGACTCCATAGTTGTAGATAAAATGGTATATTATATTACACACGTTTTATAAGACATACTGTCGCACTAGCAACGCGTGCGACAAAATAGTGTCAAATAAAATTTGTATAATGAGATACTATTTTTTCAGGATTGAACGTGTTCAAAACTCTCGTTCATAACGGTGCCAGGTATTATAAACTTTACCGCCTGATTTGAAATTGAAATGCGCCACTTAAGCGCCACTTTTGAGTGAAAGAAGAAAAAATTTTCGATCTAAATGAAAACCTAGTAGGCGACCTATAGCTCTTGCCTACTAACTACCTAACTAGGTTGTCATCCAGAACGACAATGGTTAAAGTATAGCCACATGTCAGTTTTTTTATCTGCATCGTGTCTCTACGGCAGTTCGGGTGCTAACCGATGCGGAGTTCGACTGAAGCGCCTCTTTTTGCGCCTGGCTCATTGAGTTGACACACCTAGCAACACAAAAAATCGTAACCGCCTGTCAGGGCGTTTGATATTGCCATCATATTGATCATTCCTAACGCTACCGTATAGTGATGATTCATGAACAAGCAAAAAACGCAATGTTGTGGCATACCGGCAAATGGATTACATCGAGTGAAAACTCTTTCAGAAATCAGTAATCTTTGCACCATAGAGTCAGTCGGCTGTGCACCTACCTATCTTCCAAAAAATATTCTTATCACACATTTCTTGTTTCCTGTCTTGAAATGTTTCCCGGACTGTTGCGGTATTAGACAAGGATGACGAGACGATTAGAGAAGGGCAGTCATGCGACACGGTTTTCCGTGAGGCTTCGGAACAGGTTGAGTGTTATCCGCTGGGTCTCTTTGTCTAGGCGTATACAGGGGCGTAGCAAAACATGGGACTAGGGTTCACGCAAATAACGATTCGATCAGCCTTCACATATTTGAGTCGATTTCTCTATTATAATAGAAGGTCTGTTCGTTTGTCATGCTCGCCCTGCTAAGAAGCAATGTGAGCAATATTTGATGTTTGTTTGTTCCAAGCAATTGATGAATTGAATGTTCGTTTGACTGGAACAAGATCACCTGAAGCAGGATTTATTTGATAATAATAATAATAATAATGCGGCTTTATTTATTCATTCATCAAAATGTCAACATGTACAAGTTGAGAAGGAGTGGCGATGTTCAGCGGAGCTGCTCTTCCACATAACCACTCCATTACAGCTAAACATTCAGCGAGTTATTAGAGGGTATACATGCTACATTGATAGTACAAATACAGGAATACAAAAATAATTAATCATCAATTTATGATAGAAAAGGTAACCATTCACATCATTCATATGGGAGAATCCATTAAAACAGACCCTACCTGCTCTCTGAAGCTAGCCAAACCTGCTGCAGCCTTAATATTCGCGGGCAATCTGTTATACAGCTTGGCTGCATTGTAGCTAAATGAACTTTCATAAAGTGCAGATCTGTGCCTGGGGACGGTGTACAGATCTTTCGATCGTGTCGGACAGGTATGAGTTTGACAACCTTTACTCAGCTTTTTCAAAAGATATAAGGGTGCATGATTTTCATTCAGCTTATAAATTAAACATGCCAAATGCAATTGGAAGCGATTTTCGAGAGTCAGCCATTTCGTCTCCTTGAAGGCAAGAGAGATATGGTCGAATTTTTGCAGGTTGAATGAAAATCTAACACAGCAGTTTTGTATTTTCTGGAAACTTTTTTTATCGCCGATTGACAGGGCCGGCCAAGAAATCATATCACAATAGGAAAAAATGCTCAGAATTAAGGTATCACATAATTTGAGTTTGACATCTTTACTCAATAAGTCTCTATGTATATATAGGGTCCGAAGATTACAGTAAGATTTCTGCAAAAGATTATTAACATGCTTCGGAAATCTCATGTCAAAATTCATATGCAGGCCGAGGTTTTTGCATGAGTCTACTGGATTGAGCGATTTACCATTGATACGTATATTGAGATTTGGATAGTCAATTACATTCTTGCGATTGTTTCCAAATACCACCATAATCGTTTTGGACTCGTTCAAAATTAATTCGTGTACGTCAAAAATGGCATTTAGGTCCGAAAATTTTCAGAAAGCAGAAAAATCAAATCAGATTGATCAAATTGCAACAGTAATGTATAAATATGGCAAAAAGAGTAGAATTGTTAACATTGCGGACCCAATAGACGCGAATTCGGACATTATCCTCGAATAATGCCAACGGTTTTATCATTTTAATCACTTTTCTCTCGAACAACATCAACGATCAAAACCTCCAATTAAAACCAAATCAACACAAATTTGGGAATTACTCAGATTAGGCTATGTTCAGAAATTATTTGTGCTACTTCTTTGAGTTGAGTTGAGCAAAAGATGAATGCTCCTACTGGACCATAATATTCAAATCAGTGACGTCAGATTACGTGATCTTCATGATTTTTTGACATTTTGAGCTTTTCAAACAAACTGGCATGTAGACTCTTTTCTTCGGCCAACATTAGAGAAAGACAGAGAGAAAATTGGCATCATCTGTTCTCTCTGAAATGCTTTGAGTTTGAATCTCATGTCATTTCACAAAATTGCTGAACCTACGGTCTCGCAATTTTTTCATGTCAGTTTTTCTCGTTAAATTACTGATCGGCAAATGTTTCTCTTTACCAAGAGAAATTTATCCGATAAAAAAAGCTCTTGTGTTTTTACTGTTGATGAAAAGTAGCCTATGTTCATCAGGCATAATGGTGAAATAATTTTCCAAATCGGTTCAGTAGTTTCGGAGCCTATTCAATATAAACAGACAAACAATAAAATCTCTCCTCTTTATATACAGGGTGTCCTTAAAAGGTCTTTACAAAAAGCTACCACATATTCTTCAGACCAAAACAATTCGATACAAGCAAACTTACCTCAGTAAAAAGTTGCTTAGTTTGGGCGCTAGACGGCTCTGAAGTTGAAATTTTCAAATCGATTTTGCTTCATAACTTTTGAACGGCTCATGAGATTTTTTTCAAATTTGGTACGTTGGCATAGACTCATCGGGCAATGAAACTCATATCATAATCATAATGAATATCATTCCATGGGCGTAGAACTTGATTTTTTCAGGAAATAAACATCTAAAACTTCTACGCCAATGAAAAAAAATCAGTTTCAGTATGACATCTAGATAGCCCAAATCATTCACTACAAAAAAGGTACTCTTGACAAAAGTCGATTCCTCTCATGGTTTCGACAAAATTTTAATTTTAGTGATTTAGAGCATAATTAATAATAAACGATTAACAGATATTTCATAAAAATTGTTCAAAATGTTCACCATTTTCACGTATACAAAGATTTATACGACGCAAAAAGTTGAAATGTACTCTTTGCATAACTTCTTCATCGCTTGTAAGATTATTCGTCGCCTGTTGGATACGTTGCCATAATTGTTCTACAGTATTCACAGGGGTCTTGTAAACCGTAGACTTGAGATAACCCCATACAAAATAATCCATCGGTGTTAAGTCTGGAGAACGTGGTGGCCAATTCACGGGTGCATCATTACCTCTACCTATCCATCTGTTTGGGTACTCTTGGTTTAAAAAATTCCTAACATCCACCGAAAAATGTGGTGGAGCTCCATCGTGCATAAACCACATATCTACCCGATGTTGGAGTGGTAAATCTTCCAACAAATTTGGCAACGTATTTCGTAGATGTTGTAAATACATGTCTCCTGTTAATCTTTGTGGAAGTATGACAGGACCAATTATAAAATTTCCTATTATTCCAGCCCAAACGTTGATTTTGAATTCGTGTTGAAAATGGTTTATTTTAATGGAATGAGGATTTTCAATTGCATAAACGTGTTCATTATGAAAATTAGTTATTCCTCTTCTCGTGAAACAGGCTTCATCAGTGAACAAAATATTCTTTCCACAGTTCAGATTCATTTCTCTTTGCAAATTAATGAACCTACAAAACATCAGACGACTTCGTGAATCATGGATCAATAAATCTTGAACTGGCGTCTTGTGGTATGGGTATAATAATTGTTCTCTTAGTACTTCATGAACGGCATTCCTAGAAACTTCTAGTTCATTACTTATCCGTCTAGTACTCAATTCTGGATTTTCTTCAATACGGTCTAAAATTTCTACTTCGACTTCGGGAATCCTTACATAACGCTGTCTTCCATAATCACCAGTTCTAGGAGCAAAATGACCGATCTCCCGAAGACGTCTCTCAACTGCAGCAAAGGTTGGGTGGCTTGGTACGCGACGATTTGGAAACCTTGCCGAATACACCCTCACACTCTCTCGACCATTTCCTTGACAATATCCGAATACCAATAACATATCGGTGTATTCTTCATTGGTGTATTGTACGGCCATGATAAATCAGAAAAGTCCGATATCAACAATCAACGTCAATAAAACTCGACAAATCAACACAGATGAAACTATGGAAACCAAGAATGTGAATATCACTGTTTTCGAGCAGATAATAATAGTCTTCAGAAAAAAAAACCAGTGCTACTTATTTTCAATAGAAATAACCTATGCAAAAAGTACATCTAAACTTTTTGCGTTGTATAAATCTTTGTATACGTGAAAATGGTGAACATTTTGAACAATTTTTATGAAATATCTGTTAATCGTTTTATTATTGATTATGCTCTTAATCACTGAAATTAAAATTTTGTCGAAACCATTCGACCATTTGTCAAGAGTACCTTTTTTGTAGTGAATGAGTTGAACAATCTAGATTTCATATTGAAACTAACTTTTTCCATTGGCGTAGGAGTTTTAGATGTTTATTTACTGAAAAAAGCAAGTTCTACGCCCATGGAATGATATTCATTATGATTAGGATTTCAAATTTTTGCGTCGTATAAATCTTTGTTCACGCGAAAATAGTGAACATTTTGGAAAACTTTCATGCAATATCTATCAATCGTTTTATTATTTAAATATGCTCTAAATCACTAAAATTAAAATTTTGTCGAAACCATGAGAGGAATCGACTTTTGTCAAGAGTACCTTTTTTGTAGTGAATGATTTGGGCTATCTAGATGTCATACTGAAACTGATTTTTTTTCATTGGCGTAGAAGTTTTAGATGTTTATTTCCTGAAAAAATCAAGTTCTACGCCCATGGAATGAGATTCATTATGATTATGATATGAGTTTCATTGCCCGATGAGTCTATGCCAACGTACCAAATTTGAAAAAAATCTCATGAGCCGTTCCAAAGTTATGAAGCAAAATCGATTTGAAAATTTCAACTTCAGAGCCGTCTAGCGCCCAAACTGAGCAACTTTTTACTGAGGTAAGTTTGCTTGTATCGAATTGTTTTGGTCTGAAGAATATGTGGTAGCTTTTTGTAAAGACCTTTTAAGGACACCCTGTATATATTAATATAGATCAATCAGGTTCCCTTAACATCGGGAATGAGATAAGTTTCCATTAGTTTCCAGAAAACTTCAGCATCTTGTATCTCGAAAAGGAAACACAAAAGTTCACACGAAGATTTTCATTCCATTTATAGGAGTTCTATCGACTTTTGAATTTGCCCGATTAAAATCTGAAACATCCAATATATTATATTTAGAATTAAAATTGTGTCCCGTGGGCCCGGTATATTTTACTTTAGGATTCCCTAATAGCAGGAAGGTGCGAGGAAAGGTGTCAGTGTTTGATAAATATACCCGAGAATAATATACCTAAATATTTCATATGAATTATGTTTACTCATTGATAAGATACTTCATTTCGATCTGTTTCAATCTATGATTCCCCTTATCTGTTTTGTTGGTTTTGCAGGTTGGATTGAGTGCGATTGGATCATTTTTCAACGAAATCAGTTGAATCTAAATAATATACGGGCGAATTAAATATTGGGATGATTCTTTTGCGTTCGTTAATTTGGTTGGTAGGTATAGCTGTCATATTTGACCCTGAGAATGCTCTGAATTTGCATTTTTTGGAGCCTTTTGAATTGCTGCTAACAAAAGTAGGCTATGGCTGATGTTCATTTTTTTCTTTTTCGATAATCGCGGTTAACCTAGAAGCCATAAAACTATAGAACCCCTTATTAATCAATTATCTCCACAACACTAAAATATCCTATACCTACCTAAAGCTATTCACCTGAAATGATCCCAGAATGATTCGAGTGCAGATTTATGTTGTCCTCTACAAAAGAAATAAATAATTTCGGATTGGTCTTGAAACCGAAAACCGCCGAAAACACAATAACTGTGAAATACAAAACAGTCCCGTGGAAACGTTTTTGTGACACTATGCGCATGCTTCTAATAGTTTCGGACTCTTTTTCTGTGAACGCGAAAAACCTACGAAAACCTGCCAGTCCTGAAGGAAACTGGTTATCAGAGGGCAGGAGGGGCAAATCATTGGAAAGTAACTTAGGCAGGAGGGCTTCTTGGTATATTCTGTCGTACGTTCAAGATATCTATAGACTCTATAGAGCAATAATTTTTATTGATAGCCCTAGATTCTTTATGTTTCATAAGGGTTGAATTCCAGAAAATTGAAAATAGTTATTTATGTATCAAGGACGAAACACTGTCTATTGTAGTCGAATCTACAAGTTGGTAGCCCAGGCCTTAGCAGAAGCTAGCAATCAGGCAAGACAATAGACAGTTTTCCGCCGAGGTGCATATTACATTTTTTCGTCGACCTCAAATAAGACTTATATTCACATCACGGTCCTATTCACACTTGAAATCTATCGGATTTCGTGAATAATTTATTTGACAACAGCAAATGACAGCTGTTGTCAACTCACTCTCCGCGCGGACCAGGGTTGCCAGTTCGATTTTGATTCCATCAGTAAATACCTTGTCAAAAATTCAGTAGATTTCAATAGATCTGTTTAAGATCTTTTATGCTATACGAATTCCAAAAAATGATAATAATGAACCCATAAAGTCACAACATTATATACTTTTAGCAGAGCTTTTAGTAAACCGAAAAGTAACCTATTTCCAACAAAATATAGAAACAAACAAAACAAACATTATCATACAAATAATCATATTCCTTGTATGTATGTATGTGTATGTATGTATCTGTGTGTGTGGGCGGTCCGGGACCTGACGCACTTAGGCCTCCCTTTTCGGGCCCATTGTGCACATTCCTGGGATCGCAAGTCAGCCATGGAGAAGGCCGATCTCGCGAGCAAAAGAGACCAACTTCCTAGGCCAAATCTTCTTAACATCCTCTGGGTCCAGGATACTGCTCCCAAAATGGATATCCCTTGCTGCCACTATTGCCGGGCATTCAGTGAGGATGTGAGTAGAAGTCTCTTCATCCTCTAGGCACCATCTGCATTCAGGATCCTCCACAATCCCGATCATGCTGAGATGTTTGTTCAGGTGGCAGTGCCCTGTCAGCAGGCCCACCACCAGTTTCAGCTCCTTCCTGTTCAAAGCCAAGAGGGCATTGGTCTGTCTTCGTGACGGGTTTCCTAAATGGAGTTTGGACTGCCTCATTCGAGGAGCCTTTCTCCAGCTGTCCTGAAACTTTTCCGTCAGGATTTCCTTCATCTTGAAGTTGCTCCAGGATCGAGTGACCCCTAAGATTGGCTCTGGGCCAATCACTGAACCCTTCGCCCCCTTTCTGGCCAGACCATCGGCCATTTCGTTATCTGGTACCCCTGAGTGTCCAGGGACCCACAAAAGACATACCTTGTTCGTTGCTGACAGCCTTTGTAGGCTATCTATGCACTCTGACACCAAGGCGGAGGTCACCCTATACGAGGTGAGCGCCTTGATCGCCGCCTGGCTGTCAGTGCATATAGTGATTTGCTGGCTGTGATAGCCCCTCTCGATATTCTCTCGAACACATGCAAGTATTGCAAATACTTCAGCCTGAAAAATCGTGGCATGTTTCCCAAGGGTATAGCAGTGATTTGCCCTTGGGGACTGCCCATAGACCCCAGCACCTGCGCATTCTTCCATCCTGGAGCCATCTGTATACCAGATGATGCCCTTGGTGGGTATCATGCAGTGCCCATTCTGTTCCCAGTCTATCCTAGTAGGAATCTTGGCTTGGGGCATTTTCCTGAATCGAATGATCGGAGTTATGCTGTCCCCTTTCATACTGAGTGAGGGGTAGTCGTCTGTAATTTGCTTCCAGAGGCGAGAATGTCCGTATGTTCCTTCGCTCCTCCACTGGTTACAGCTTTGTAAGCGAACGGCGGCCTTCATCGCCTCATGTTCTATATACAGGTTCAGAGGCGAAAATACTCACAAATATTACCAAATAAATAACTTACATAGGTATTTTTTTTATATAATTGTGGGGGCAACTGTTTCTAAATGGTATTGAATGGCCTCGTGAATAACACACATAGATAACATCATACAAGTTTTTGTTTAACTTCTTTTTTTTTCATAACTTTTAAAAAAGACATGAGGAGAAGTGCCTAAATCTTTCGGATTCTTTCTATTTACGCTTCCAAGGATGTTTTTCCTTCCTCTCGAGACCCCGATGGTCTCGTTAATAATTCGAAGTTTTTCTACGAGCGAATGCGCATGCGTCCATAATGTATCACGTGATTCTCTGTGACCAATTTGACAAAGAGGTTTGGTAATGGTTCGAAAACTTCAGGCTCTCGTGACATGAGGAGTTTTTCAAAATATAAATGTGAAAACCTTGAACCACCGCTTGTAGGTACCTGATGACTCGGAATAATACCTGACTCGTTGTACACATACCTATTCGTAATTAGTTTGCTTCGCCCGAAGAATACTGATTCCTTTTTTTCAAAGAAGCGCTAGAAATTCCTTTCACTTCTTTATTTATAAACGTTTTTTATCGTCGCTTTCAGCTTTATACAATGATTATTCACGATAATAGAACACGTAACAATGTCACGCTCAGCTTACTGTTTCGCAGTTCAACAAACTCGAAGAACTGCATTCTGTCTAACGAAAATCTTATTCATTTTGTTGTTTACGAAATCGGCAACGCCGCTATTATTCTTTTATTGGATTATACAGGGTATGTCTAAATAAGACCAAAAAAATTCATGGGGTGATTCCTCGTGATATTCTAGGAAATGAAGTTCATATAAACATGTGTCCGAACTTGTTTCGTTCTCGAGATACAGGGTATTAATATTTCCATGAAAAATCTTTTTTTTATTCATTTCTCAATTGTCTTTTCATCAATTTCATTGAAACGTTGTGGTTTATTCAATAGTAATATGGAGCTTCTTCTAGTGCAATTAGATTCGAAATAATATTTCCAGTGGCGTCACAGTGGGTAAATTTATCGATATTCAAGGTGAATGTCATTGTACACCACCGGTTTTTCTGAGTTTCATATTTTTATTAGATTAAACTATTGGAATAACCACTTTTTCAGCCTCTGTGTGATTTTTGTACCTAGCTTAGCTTTTTAGGAAACAATAAAAATTCTATTTGACTCACACTTTTAATGTAGGTGTTTTCAAGACTTCAATCGAGATTACTCTATAACCCCGATTAGAATCATTTTGAAATTTCGGGGATTTCTCAGTCTCCATCCATATTGAATTTTGAACCATGAAAGATTATACAAGGGGGTAGAAACAATCAATACCGAGATCAATACTTCCAACTTCAATATCCTGTATCTCAAAAACGGAGCAAGTTAGGACACATGTTTATATGAACTTCATTTGCTAGAATGTCACAAAAGGAATTTTTCCGGTGTTATTTAGATACACCTTGTATTGCAGGATGTCTCAGAATCAGTGTTGACAGCTTAGTGGATTTCACATCGATTTCACACTAGAACTGGGTGGTTTGAGCATTCGGTTTGTGACATCTAGTGGATGGTGTTTATTTTGGTGAATTTTTTCAAAATAATAGTGACATCTGGTGGCTGAGGACCTGCATCCGAAATTCCCTCGTTTTATAAAAATCGAATTTTAAGAATGCAAGGCTAGAGAAAAGTGTTTATACAAAAACGAGTTGTACCTAACTAAAATCAGTTTCTAACGGTTATGTCCACATCATTTTGGCTGTTCGATCTCAAATGTTGCTTTGTTATTTCTTGTTTTATACGTAACATTGACTCAAATATATTGATGTTATGAAGAGTTTTGTTTGTGTTGTTTTCTGTTAAAAAAAAAAGTGTTTTTCACCTGCCCTCGATTTTTTTATATATCGTTATGCCAAGATCCCTTTACCAGCTAGGTATAGGCTTCCATTAGTTAATGTTATCTAGTGATCTAAACTGGAGATTGAAACCACCAGAAAATAACTAGATATACACAAATATTCGCCAGTGGCGCATTATTTTTCAATTCCATCGGGTTCGGTGTTTTTTTGGTGTTTTTTAGGTGGCCATTTTGCAACTTGTGTAAATATGAGTTGGCAACACTGCTCAGAATATGATTGTGATCAGCACATGTCTTGTTTTCAAGAATTTTTTGTAAATCTTATCGTTTGTGAAGGTTTTTCAAATTGACTGTAATCAGGGCCGTGTCATACACGAGGGGCAAACAACTCTCATAAAAGTATACACCATATTTCTTTTCTTTCAACTCAAACGTCCTGAATTTAGAAAATGATCCGTCTTCCGACGAAATACGGTCTCCTGTTAATATTTTTTGTCAATGTTCTGCTACTCTAAAGTGGGTCACCCTGTAGAGAAGAGGTCCTCTCGGGTGTCCTACAAACAAAAATTTGATGTGTCCTGGCGGTTTTGTAAATTGATTTTGGGACTTTCCCAGGGTCTTTTCAAATGAGGATAGTATCTAAATAATACCACACGGTATAGCTGCTCAGCAATAAGAGCCCAAAAAGAGCCCTTATACCGCCCAACCTCGACATACTTTCTGAAGGTGTGTTGAAATAGAATTTGATTCGACTGTTGTGAGATGAAGCAGATTTTATACTCGCATTATGTGAAGTAATTCGAAACAAATAATTTCGATCCAGTTCAGAATTTGTTGGCCAGATGCCAACCTCACAGGATCTGCTTCATTGTGAACTGGTTCAGTTATTCGTATACATGGTGTTTCAGAAATTGGAAAAATAGAATTAAAGTGGAAGGTTTCGAATTTTGAAGTTTGCCTGGGATTATTTATTAGAAGTTTACGTAGTCGAACCAGAGCATCTGCTTTCGACGAAGTCAGAAGCACTGCACCAAAGTGGAAGCCTACTATTTTGAAATGTTTGATGACTTCAAATTCATTCATCGTTCTAGTACTCCAAACAATGGAATTCAATAATATAACTCATTGATTACCTGTTTTTTCAACAGAAAATGACAGGCATTGGTGTTGAAAATTCAATAATAAATGACATATACACGGTTGTTCAGAATATTCTCACTTTGTGACAAATGGGCGTGTACACCTTAGTAGAACTTTTAACTCAAACCATGTTTATAATGATCCTTTTATACAAAAATAATGATTGACGACATAATTCGATCGAAAAATTAACTGGAATGTTTTATTTTTGGACATGAATAATAGTACCTTCTGAAAACGGACCCTCTCATGACGTAGAAACCTCATCTCGCCATAGAAAATACCAAACGCCCGACGGAGACTGAGGCAACTGATATATTAATTCTTTCAACTGTGATCTCGCGCTAATTCACTCTGTCAGAAATCATGTATCATTCATCTCTGTCTGGAATAGTCTTGTTTCAGTATTAGGGTTTTGACGTCACATCATCGCCTCGTTTTCAGAGGTCCGAAAAATCGGGAATTTCAATAATTTTTTATAAAACGTAGGGAGTTCACAGCAAGAAACGGTTTGCGGTGGTGAGCTAGTTTGGGTGAGTTCTATCGAATTATGAAATAAAAATTTTTTGTGATATAAGCCCATTGCAGTATAGTCATATTATGATATAAAATCTATAAACTGATCGAAAAAATTCAAGGATGTTGTCTTTTTGCTATGAAGACATTTTTTTATGAAAATGTGATATAACTAATGATATCTATGATGTTTACGTTTTAAAATATCCTTAGCTTTCTTCAATCAGATTATTATAACAATATGTATATATATCGAAATGTTCTTATAAAAATCTACCAATATAAGTAGAACGCCTTATTCAATAGACAATGCATTACATGCTGTACTTCTCATCATATTTGAAGGCAGTTATTTTTGTAGTAAAACAACTGTTATCGTAATTATCAGAAATATTAGTTAAAATCGGTTAAAATAGTTAGGTATACATAAATTATCTTCAAGTCAATAAATATGTTGTTTGAATTAATTCACATTAATTGTGTTCACAAAAAAACATTGTGGACTTTCCACTCATGTAATATTTATTTTCTGAATTATCTCGATATACTTTTCTGATGGAATGCACATCATTCCAAAGCATTCGACCGTGTTTGGCACGAAGGACTCCTCCACAAACTACCATCATACGGCTTACCACCTCAGCTATGCCATCTCTTATCGAGTTTTCTTTCAGGCAGATCGCTTCACGTGGTGGTGGACGGTGTATCGTCTGATACTATTGGCATCAATTCCGGCGTTCCACAAGGATCAATTTTGGCACCAACATTATTCCTGCTTCATATCAATGATCTGTTTGGAGTAACAACTTGCCCCATCCACAGCTTTGCAGATGATAGTACCCTCCATACTGCGTTCTCTTCCAGAATTCCCATTTCTTCCCAGGAAACTAAGAACTCACGGCGCAGGCAGGTCAATGCTGTCAATGAAGATCTTGCTGAAATCACAGCCTGGGGAACGAACAACCTAGTTGAATTCAACGCCACCAAAACTCAAGCCTGCATTTTCTCTAGAAAGGCGGAACTCAGTATGCCCGATATTGTAATGTCTGGCTCCACCATCCCCACCAAGCCCACCATATCTATGCTCGGTATTACCATCAGCAACACTCTTTCATGGGATAATCATGTCAGATCCATCGCAAAAGCTGCTTCACAAAAACTCGGATTCTTGTTCCGTGCGAAAAGCTACTTTACACCTCAACAGCTTCTCATGATCTACAAAGCGCAGATACGGCCTGTTCTAGAATACTGTTCCCACATATGGGGTTCAGCACCAAAACATACGCTGATGCTCTTAGATTCCATCCAGAGAAGAGCCATTCGCCTGGTGGGTGACGCCACACTCACTCACTCTTTGACATCATTGGAACACCGTAGAAAGGTCGGCGACCTTTCACTTTTCTATCGATACTTCCACGGTAAATGTTCTTCGGAAATCTCTGCGATCATCCCTTCACTAGCAATACCAATCAGACGAACAAGTCAGCACATCCTTTCGTTGTCAACCTCGAAAGATGTCGAACAGCACTTTATCAAGACTCCTTCATCCATAGAACGGCTAGGCTCTGGAATTCATTGCCTGTGGAAGTATTCCCAACAACATATAATCTCCAAAAATTCAAAAAAAATTCCAATACCTACCTCCTGTCCCTATCCTCCCTAGGAACGCACGATGTTCTTTGAACATTATAGGGATTCCCTTTCGTGCGCTCCAATCGATAAAAAAAAAGAAAAAAAAAAGATTCAACAGTACAATCGTGGCTAACTACGACCGCTTCTTTATGAGCTAAAATTTCAAGAAGTATACCTGATGTTAGGTTTTACTTTACGAAAATTGAAATAATAATAGGTGTGTATACCAAATTTGGATTCATTATTTTGAAAACTGTAGAAAATCAGAAAATATATAAACCTATGAAACTTTAACCGAATATAATTATGTTCCCCACGCATATAATGTTTACATAATGAAAAAATACTGTTATATAAAATAAAACTTTCTTCTTGGAGTTGATATAATATGACATCATCAATGTATTTCCGTATATTTCTTTTATGTAAAAAACTCGAGGGAAACCTTACACACGATATTTTTTTCATGACAGTAACTACTGAAGATTCGAGTATTTGACAGAGATAGGAATTGAGTTCTCTTGATCAAAGATCTATTGTGAACACCTGTTATTTTAGCAAATTTTTTGCTCCCTGTATTTTTACAGAGAATTTCTGGAACTCGAGGCGTTCTGAACACTTCTTTCATATCAGGTGAAATAATCTCGAAAACCGGAAGAGGGTTATTTCTTCACATAAAATTTATATGTACGATAAAGCCTTCACGAAAACAACACGCCTTTGTATCTTTACATACGTAATAACATAAGACATGCAGACGTATATTTATAGTTAATAATAATTGATGCTTCGAAAACGTTTCGTGAAAACGTGCCGTATATACAATGAAAATACCTCGGAAAATACAGTTGGTAGTCGTAGTATTGACTGCACGGCAGTTGGCGTTTAAACTGCTATAATTTCACAATAATTATTTCATTTGTAGAAAAAATCGCATTGGAATTATTTGTGAATATAAAGAACATTTTCATAACACAGTTTCATTCATTGTCAAGTATTGATGTCTTACTTTCATCCACTTTCCGTTAATTGGATTAATTTTATTTGTTAACAAATATGTCGCCTTCAATATGGCTCTCTCAATTTTCCTGGGAATTCAAATCTGAGGGTGTCTGAGGATGAGAAGGAATGCGAATTTCTAATAAATATATTAGAAATAATGATAATTTCTGGCTGCGGAATGGCGCCAGTGCTTGAGGCTTGAATAAAAATGCGAGTAAAATTGGTTAATATGAACGTTCTTTGTATTCCGCACGATTCTCTGTTGCGTTCCATTTAGCAGTGCTGTTCCTAAGGTGGCGTATGAACTTAACAACAAAGCCTACACAAAAAACTCATGGGCTGAGAGACCTCGTATAAGGTCAATGGCCAGTTGGTATATATGTATATATAGATACCAACGAGGTACATTTTACTATACTACTACCGATAAATTCTCGCCTGTGGCCTTGTTGATTCGAAAACTTCATTCTCTTTCTTAACTTCTTCAAAAAGTGTTATTAATTATATTTTTTATTGCAGGTATGTACGATTATGACGATGGTGAATAGGAAGTTGTAGATCTCAAGGTAAGGTAGAGAGTAGATCCCCAAAGCTTCCAGGCCATTTACTCTACTCAAAAAAGGAAAACAAAATCTGATATGTTTGAGAAACTGTTTACAATTGCGAATTATACTCAAGCTGGAGTACAAGCATAATTGGAAGTTTAAACTTGTTATTTCAAAAAGCATTTCTACACAGCACTTTCAGTTGTAAGAAGCATAATATAAACAAAAGGCGTGACCTTGAAAGTTGATTATACTATGTTTGTTATTGTTATGATATGAATCGATGTATGCCATTGAAGGATTTATTGAAGATTTGGTGTTCATATTCTTGTTTTGAAAATGATTTTTGAGTATTATATTGGGGAACATTGAACGTTAGTGAGTTTGAGAGCGAACTTTCATTTTTCACAGGTCTGGTCTCGGGTCTGGTAGGTATAACAAATCCCGTGAGAAGTACTACCCAGTTCTTAAGTAATTTTTTTGCTCAAATCACGTTTTGACATTTCTGAATAAATACCTACCTCAAATTCTCAAGAACAAAGTTAGGATGAAGACTATACGATATCAATTATAGAAACTAATTTCCGCAGTAGTTTTCCTGGACTATAAAACGGCTTGATCGATAGATACGAATCATTTGTTCGTTGTTAGACATTGCTATTGCAAAATGCGCTTTTACCGCTCGACCTTCACCTATTCTGCAACTGCAGCGGATACTTTCTGTTGCATTGTTTCACAAGTTTCATTACTGTGTATTTTTGCCATTGCTACCATTGGTCCAGTGCTGCCAGATTTTATAGATTTTTCGACTCGAACACCTAGAAAAATTGGGATAAAGTTCACTTCATTGGTGCTATAGACATTTAAGAAAACATGAATTTTCCTTTCAAAACTAATTATTGTAGAAACAATCTTGTAGTGAACAACGACGATCATTATCTCATCCTAAGAGCAAGTGTCTCTCACCTTTCACTTTCATTCCACAAGAAAATCTCATACCACAAGAAAATCTCATACCGTCATAACTATTAATTATCTAAAAGACTCTGCGAGTTCATAAAAATTGTTTTTGGACGTGCTGCGTACACATTTTTTTTGGCAACCATATGTAGAATAACCTTAGATAGAATAACAATTAAATGAGACACATTTCCATATCATATTTCTTTTTGGAATACAATTTTTTCTTTATTTATTCTTATTATTTGTATCAAATACTGAGATTTGAACAGAATACCTATACCTACAAACTGTTACATTGGAAATTTCGTATTGTCATTCTCAAACTCGCTATCGCTGCTGATTCTCGATAGTAACTTATACCTGTTTGATCGAAAGTTGACCCAACTTTTTTTTCAAATGGCACCCTGTATATTTCTGTAGCCCCTATCTTATTCGCCTTGAAATTCGCTTTTCAAATATGTATCACAATTTGACATTCGTTCATCAATTGGCTGTCAAATTGCATTTTATTGAAATACATGAAGTAGGCTGTGGCCCGAATACAATGACAATTCGATGCTTGATAGGCTCAGAAATCCAAAGATCATTACTTAGACGATATTATCCTAAAATATTTCCATACCCTAATCGGTCCCAGAAGATTGCAATTCAATGAATAATTGTCAAACTAGACATTTTGTGTGAAACGCTTACTAAGCGAAAATAAACCAATGTAGACTTATGAACAGATGTATTAGGACGATCCATCAATTATTACAACAATTTCAGTTTTATGTATCCAAATGGATGATCATATTATGGCTACCTGGCAAAAATGAAAGACAAATAGTTTCTTCACAAGTAGCCAAATGAAAAAAACTGAGTTTCTATCTTATTTTCTCAATATCGTGTGTTATTTTCGGATGATTTTTTTAAACTCGATGAAATCATTGGCAATCTCCAGGGACCGATAAGGGTATGGACAATATTCTGATAATATCGTCCAAGTAATGATGTTTGGATTTCTGAGCCTATCGAGCATCGAATTGTCATTGTATTTGGGCCACAACCAACTTCATGTATTTCAATGAAATGCAATTTAACAGCAAAATAATGAACGAATATCAAATTGTGATACATGTTGAAAAGAGAATTTCAAGGCGAATAAGATAGGCTACAAAAATATATAGGCTGCTATATGAAAAAAAAAATCGGGTCTAGTTCCAATCAAACAGGTGGTTGAAGAAAATTGTCATTGGGTTCAAGGGAAGCGCCATCATCGATAATAAAACCCTTGTGAATTTCAAATTTTCTCTTCAAATAAAAAACTACAGGCTGTGTTACATGTCTCTTGTGTCACCCGGTATATACCCTACGTTAACTCATGGTTCTTTGTTTATTATATCATTGAATCCTCCATGATAATATGATGATTTTCAATGAAACTATCAATATGAACATTGTAACAAGGAATGTCTTTCTTCAACTGGAATGTTTGAATTCATTGTTGGATTGTATTAGTTATTGGCGTAATGTTATCGTTGCTCAATGATTCTTTCATGAAATGAAGTCATTTCATGGATACAATTCATTTTCATTTTGAGCTATACATGAACATTTTATATTCTCAATGGATATTCTCATTGGATGATGTGATTATGGTAACTGATTTTTGATGGTCACAGATATACTATGTCAATGAAAGTTATGATACCTTGATGACAAATAAAGTATTTATTTTCTTACATCGAAACCATGTATTAGTCATAGTTTTGATGGATATTGAGTTGATGTATGATGTTGATTGATATTATGAACAATTTTTTTTAGTGTACGCCTTGAATAGGAGTAAATATCTAATGGTAGGTTCTATAGCTAGTTGTGAAAAATAATCTCGTTCTTCTCGTGTCATTTAGCCTCTTTCTATACGATATCTTCTTCTCCGTCAATGTAAGAATTGGTAGTAAAGTTCCACAATGAGAGTAAAAAAGAACGCAAGGCTGCTCAAGTCTTTCCATAACTTGAGGTTCTTCAATTTCTCAAATATTCTACGTATTTTTTTCCGAATACTTTCGATCAAACAGGCCACTGCCTTTTAGGGCTATCAGTAAAGCTATTGTAAAGTTTCGAAGCATCGGCTGGGGATAGTCCTGCACGATTCGCTGCTGCGTTCCAATCAACATTGCTGCTTCTAAAGTGGCGCATGGAGTTAGTAACAAAGCCTACACAGAACACGCAGAAAGATAGGATGAAGTGGTTGTGAGCATCAGAGAAGAAGTAGGACGGTGTATATGTAGGTGGATGTGGAAAACTACCAGCTGAGCGTGAGAGCGGGCCAATGCTGCTTAGTGGACCTCGGTCTCTAACGAGAATAGCTAGGAGGCCTGCTACTGCAGCATATGGTAGTGAGTACATTACTACGCATTACTAGGCTACAAAACACAGCCGAAAAACTCTGAAAGAGAGCTGATGGGCGGTGCTTGAGAAGGATGTTAGCCAGCTCTCTTAAGCGAACTACATCACTTATTGAAAGCACCTTGGGGCTTGTAAAAAGGTCCCATTAGGGACTAGTTGCTGACGTGCAAACGTCTCCCACCAGTATCAGTAGTAGTAGTGCTAGTTGGGCTATCAGGCAAAATTTTGAGACTTTTGACTTTGGTTACGCCAACTGGTGAGATGGAAAATGTTAGCCATCATTTTATTCTCGTGCATCATTAGATAGATTGACTGTACATCTGTTGATCCGCTAGATATCGCGGATTCCATGACCAAACTGATACTATCATTAGATGACCTCATTCGAGTCAAACAATATACTTACCTTTTATAATTATACTATATTAGCCAAGGTGACTGAAAAATCTCAGGAAAAAACTTGTAATAATTACACGTTCTGCGTTTTGTGCAGTCATGAGTGTGTTGGCAAAGCGGATAAGTTGATTTGAATATTCGTTGATTGCATAGGATGTGGATGATGAGTAAAAAAATGAATATATTATGTGCAACTCGATGTGCAATCATTGCAGTTCTTGGAGCAGATGGATTTTTTCACAGAGATCAACCTACGCAGATGCATAAACCTATAAATACCGTCGTAATAATAACCGAGGTAATAACACTGCGGGAGTATAGATATTGGTGGATGCTATTCAAGTTCCTCATAAAAATGTTAGAAGAAGAAGGTGTATTGAAATATACAGTTCTCAACACACTAAATGGACCACTCATAATTTGACTCTATTTCGTAGACCTATATTTGTTGAAAAAATTGACCGATCTTCATGCGGTTTTCGATATCAGATGTGATGTTTCATCGGCCTCAAAGAGAGCTAGAACACTGTGGAAAAGTCCGCAGAACAAAACTTACACAGGGTGTAAAGTGGAACCATTATACTATGGTCTACATTTCCAATGCTGCCAGAACTCGAGAAATTTTTTTCTGATCAAAAGTCGTTTCCAAAACTTCCACAGATAAGTGAAATGTTATATTTTTCCATAGCACCTATATTTGACTATATCGATTGGAATTATCTATGAGGATTTCAATGGTGAAATTTTCAGCGCTGTGACATTTTTGGGCAAATCATTCTATTTGTCCTTAGTATAGGTAGATATAATATAAAATTTAAATACATAATACCGTAATATTTTCATTTATATTTATTTAAAAATCAGACCTGCTTTTGAATTTTTTAAAATATTGTTGAACCTGCTACTTGCACTACAGGGTTCATGATTATGCATGCATGGAATGTACATTAACATAGACGGCGGATGCAAGGCTATGATTTATGTTAATGTCAACATTCGCAATGGGCAACACAGGGCAACAGGATCGGAAACAGGAAACAGGTAAAAGTATCAACTCTAATTGAATCAGTAGTTAAGAGTAGTTAAGCCTCGAGTTGAGCTATGACAGTATACTAGACCAGAATATGCAAGTGGACTATTTTTTTTTCATTTCTAAAATGGAATCATCACTGAACTACCTTTCAATTCAAAATTATTTTAGATTTTTTCGGTCGATCTTAAGGTCTAGAAATCATCAATAATGCCACGGTAATTTTCACACGGCTAGAAATTTACCGCAAATAGCATCTGACGTCACCATTTCGTAAGTATAGGGGCAGACAATAGCACAGTTGCCATATATCGAAATACGATTGGATACTTTGGAAATAATATTTATTTAATAATCTATAAATTATCACTTGAGTATTGGTGATATTCTCAATTAACTATAAAAAATCCATTGTCTTGAAATCTTCCCTCTCATGTGTTGTGTTTTTTTTTCACTTATAAAGATTATTAATTATCTAAATTTGCACTTTTAGCAATTGATCTCACGTTATTCTCCCAAGAAAGGTTATTGCTGATAGTAATACCATAGATCTAATTGTAATACCAAGCATCGAAACGGATGTCTTCAAAGGTATTGTTACTCCTGACAAGTTTATGTTGGGCACAGTGAGATCGACTTTTCTAGAGAAAAGTCATGCTTGTGTTCTGTTTGCATTAAAACCTACCAAGTTATTGGATCCCCATTCGAGAATTGTTGCCAAGTCCATATTTATGTTGTCAACATTTCTTCCTCGTTCGTTTCTGATTTGCCTGGCTGGTATTGGAGCGCGAAGCTGTGTACTGGACGTGAAGTTGCTTCCAACAAATCGTTGATATGGAGTAGAAATAGTGTTGGTGCTAGAAAAGATCCTTGCGGAACACCAGCATTTATGATAAGAGAGTCAGATGAAACTCCGTCGACCACTACATGAAGAGACCTGTTTGAGAGAACTAGCTAGCAGAGAACATAGCTGGGGAGGCAAGCCATAAGATGGGAGCTTGACGAGGAGTCCGTGGTGCCAGACTCGATCGAATGCCTTGGAGATATCAAGTGCCACGGATAAGGTTTCACCATATTTTTCAATAGATTGCTGCCATATATTATATTATGTGAGACGTAAGCGAGTAGGTCACCAGTTGATCTCTGATGACGGAAGCCATATTGCCTATCGTTGATAATACCTGAATGTTCCAGGTATTCCATTAGCTCGATGTTGATATAGCTTTCTCCATGATCTTTGAAATAATAATAATAAAATTAAATGAAATTGTACAAGGTGTTTCCTTATATTTTGATCTGTACTTACATCTTCAACTATACGAGGTGGAAAAAACTCCAAAAGGGAAAATGGCACTCCTCGATCAAACAGATGCAAATCGCAAAATGAAAAAAAAAGAATCGAGATCAGTTTTTATTTTCAAATTAAACACCCTACCCTGTATATGTATTATGTTCAACTCTAATGAATGAAAGTTATTTTATAAGGAATCTCTTCCATTTTTGTTGATTATAGTTAATCGATGAAAAACATTAGTTTGGAATTTGAAAAAATATTTCATCTATTCAGGAGTTCACTTGAATCTTGTTTGATAATTTTTTCCGTTTAAAGTTCTGGGACACCCGGTACACACATGTGTAGAGAAACAGCTGACGGTGTGGTTTGTTACTTTCGAATTCTGCGGGGTAGGTATACATTAACCGACATGAAAAAAAGAAGAAGAAAAAAGTAATATGGCCGGCTGTTACGAACAGCTGTTCAACAGGTCTCAGACTCCGGGCTCGTGTCGATCTAAAAGGGCCGATTGCCATTTGACGTCCCGTTTCGAGTCTCTAATAATTCTCTTATTGATTCAACCAGCGGCGGATTCATGGGACTGTCGGAAACTAGTTGATGATATAGGTAATAAGAATCTCTAGTCGCAGAAAGTAAGTCTATAACAATTTTATATAGTTGCACATATCATATCATAATACATCATAATATTATTGTTGAAGAGGAATATTCTCAGATAAATTATGGACATGCAAAAATGGATATATATTTATATGAAGCAAATACATTGAGAATTCGCATTCTCTATGTGATGAGAATATCTTCTCTTTTTCTGTTTATTCAATAGAAAACAACTACTTTCCTGGCTATATGCCACGACGAACATTGAATTATATCTATTGAACACACACGATAAGAGTTTGAAAATAAAATATAAAAACTTCTGAAATTGAGAATTTGCATTCTCCTTCAGACAAAAATATGTATATGCACACATCATTCTGAATATTCAACAGAAAATAACTACTTTCCTGGCTATTTGCCACGTCGAACATTGAATTATATCTGATGTACATACATTCAAAAGGAGAACATGAAAAATAAAAAATAAAATCCTCCGAAATTGAGAATAGACATTCTTCTTCAAATCGGATGAATAATATGATGTATAATGATATAGAAATATAACTTACCAATATATTCAGCATTGAAATGAAAATTGGAATGTATAGGAGAAGTATACTGGCATAAACTCTGATCTTGATAGAGTCTCAATTCAGAATTTTTTTCCACGCCCTGCATGATGAATGTCAATTTATCATACACCCAAAATCATAATATTATTCTATTGGATTTGAGAGATGATGTCAATTCTCAATTTCAGAGGATTTTGATTTTTCATGCTCTCTTTTTGAATATTCAACAGATATAATTCAATGTTCGACGTGGCAAATAGCCAGGAAAGTAGTTGTCCTCTGTTGATTATTTCGAATTATATTATATGCATATCTTTATATGAAGGAGAATGCAAATTCTCTACTTCAGAAGATTTTGTTTTCAAATTCTTATCGTGTGTGTTCAATAGATGTAATTCAATATTCGTCGTGGCATATAGCCAGGAAAGTAGTTGTTTTCTGTTGAATAAACCGAGAAAGAATTAATGTTTTAATCACATGGAGAATACGAATTCTCAATGTATTTTTTTATATATATATCCATTTTTTGTGTTCATAAATATATCTGGGAATGTTCCTTTTCAAGAGATTGTAGAATTTTGAATATTTTGAATTGATTCGGCCTTTGCTTGATGGAAATCCATGGCAAATGTAAAAACTTCACAAAAGATAAGATTTCCACAAAATTCTCAAACACACGACATGTTTTGCTAACACAGTAGCTTCGTCAGGTGATATACTGGTACCTTGAACATGGAAATCTTATCGTTTGTGATGTTTTTACACGAGATTGTAGAGATTTTATTTTCATGTTTTCTATATAGAAATGACGTTATCTCATTCATACCTAATTATATCACGGTTCAGAGAACAATTTTGGGCGCACTTTCGGTTCAACAAATAAGATGATCAACATTTAGGAACCAGTTATGGATACTAAATGTTGATTCATCAAAATGATCTCCTTTATAGGATTAATGCATATACTTTTCAAACTATTCAAGTTCCTATTATTTCTTATACATGTTTGAAGAAGTATTGGATCATCTGAAGTGAGTAAATCGATTATACCTGAAAGGGGCAACATGTTCGTCAAATGTTTGAGCTAAGTAGTTATAGTTGTAGTATAGACTATTTGAAAGAATTATATTTTAGTTACTGAGGGCGGCCCTGTAAAAGGATAGCACGCGCTATCTGTTGGGCAGCCAAAAATGTTGTGCCAATGTTTGCTCAATATATTCCATAATGCAGTCATTACAATTCATTTGATGAATACCGCTTCCTAACAATTTCCAGATTTTTCAAAATGTTCACTTCTCGTTCTGTGAAATAAAAATATGAGTAGTAACTCAATATACCTATACGTGTAGTAAGAATAAATCGTATGATTTTGAAAATTTTTGAATTTGAAATCAGCTGATTTGTCCCCACTAAACGTGAATTGATGTAATCATCATAAGTATTTTTATTCTTTAGAACCGGAGGAAAGTTAAAAAAAAAATATGGAAAAATATTTTATTCATTTTAAAATCGAGTATTCAACGTATTATTGAGGTATTTTCGGTATATTCTTTTATTTAAACTAACTTGAAAACAATTTTGGATGTAAATGTCAATTATTGAAAATACAAGGATTCTTCTTTCAATAACTATAACCACAACTATCATGTTCTTCTACTACCTGTTTTACTTCAGACCATAAATACCTATAGTTAAGTGGATGATAATTATTTTGAGTTAAGTGATATCATATCATATTACATGTTCAACTTCATGTTGTTGACATTTTACTTTTCAACAGTAACTTTCAACTCCCCTGTTGAATACCACAAGCGTCAAACAAAATGGAAGAACATGTTTCTCCTACCCTCTCCTTTTCTGTTGATTTTCTTTGTCGATGAAATATTATAGTCGCTGAATCACCTAAAATTACCTACTTTTTGCATCTACTTGTTAGAAATAACCCATTTCCTTTTCGACACGTAATAGTCATATCTCATATCCGATATTACAGCGGCGTTTAGAATTTTGTTCTTCGTAAAACCGCGACTATACATGTATATATAATTTTGATTCACAAATCTCGGGTAAATTTTCAAATGAGATTGAATTACATTCTTGATTAATGATAATTCATTGTTTTAGCGCAATCATTGCGGTCATGAGTAAAAATGATGATTAATACTATGTATATTCGTATATAGTAAATTATGTTTTCATAATCAGTAAGGTAGTTTAGTTGTGTGAGGTGTTTTGTCAGGTGCGGAGTTCCGGTGTTTAGCAAAGTTTACTGAGTTTTATCACTATCACAATTATTGCAGTCATTTCCTTCGATCGTTATGTGCTCGGAATAATAGTTCAATTTCTACTCATTCTACTGCTACCGTAAGTTGTTAATACTGTTCCACCTCGTGTTCAACTGACAGTCTAAGTACACACTGAAAAATGATTAGTCCCTTTGATAGAGAATGCTTCAAATCAAGGATATGGCTTGCTTGTTGTTTTTTATCACAAAGGAAACATTTTTAATGATATCCAAAAGTTTCAATATAACATCAAGCCTCAATTCTGGCTGTCAATTCCTCTAAAGTATTAACCGGATTCTCATAGACTAGGTTTTTCATGTAACCCCATAAAAAGTAGTCAAGAGGTGTTAGTTCAGGTGACCGGGCAGGCCAGCTTACTGAACCACCTCTTCCAACCCACCGTCTTTTGAATGTTTTTATTCATGAATCGCCATTTTTCTCTAAAACTGTTCACTTCAGACCGTTGAAGCAAGGGGACCTTTTTTGTGTGAAAGATATTGGGTCTTCAGAATGTGTTTCGAAAATTACAATTTCCCCAGTGGCATGAAAGTTTGGGGTGTTAAACCCATACGAGGCGTTGAACTCTCCGCCACTGACATGTCCAAGGCAATTAATCAAGAGCTTTAGAAGTAGTCATTATCAATGATGAAGTGTGTATAAAGGCTCAGCTCCGTAGCTCAAACGGTTCCTAAGATAAGAGCAAAAAACTGTATTTTCTTATTTTTTTGACGCCCTGTATCTTGAAAACGGAAGCCCGGAGAAAAATTTCGTAGAGGAAAAAAAATCTCTTTTTTTATAAGGAATCTAGAGTTTCCCGTTGTGACACTTATTTGTTAACAACCTGTATATATTATATATATATATATATTTCTTTATTTATTTATTTATTCATTGTACGGGTAACCCCCATTATAATAAATACAAATCATGTATTAAATCTATGTAGTCACTAAAAGAGTTTAACTAATTAATAATTATAGTATACATTATAAATATGAAAATTGATGGAAAAATTTCTCCCTCAGTGGAAATTATATACCAAAATGTCCATATCTATTGATTATACAAAATGAAACTTATATTATGTGATAATGATGCTCATAATGTTCTCAATACATTATTTTTGAATGCAGTAAGAGTTATGCCTGTTATCTCTATATTTTTTTCATTCACCAATCTGAGTGTACGATCAATAGGAGAATGCATACCATAGTTAGAACGATGAAAGGAAATTCGAAACATATCAGAATTCCTGAGAATTCTACTAGGTACATGTAAAAATATCATTTCAAGGAGCTCAGGACAAATAACAAGGCCTCCAATCAACAAACATAAACATCAGGTCAGCAATTGTTCTTCTTTTATTCAAAGAGTTGAGGTTGAGAATGTTCATAATAGAGGTATAGTCATGGTTATCAATACGAATGTTCATTTTATATGCACAGAATCTCATGAATTTATGTTGAACTCTTTCTAATGTAGTGCAGTGATTCTCATAAAAGGGTGACCAAACTATTGACCCATACTCTAACCGAGATATTATTAATGCCATATATACAGTACGTATTGAACTCACTGACAATTGTTTGCAGTTACGCAAGAAAAATCCCAACAATTTTGATGTATTCACTGAAATATTGTTTATCTGATGGCATGTCCATAGATTAACGACTCCCCTAGATATACACCGTGAATGGGGATTTGGTCAACACTGAAATTAGTGAAACAGAACATACACAGATGTCTCCAGTATCCTTGGTGCGAATAATTCATCCGAGGTCCAGGCAGTCTGTGGTCTATTTATAGCGCCGTGCACCCTCGAAACCGGCTACGCGTGACAGCGTTGCCAGAATGTGGCATACACTCTTATTACCATTCTTGGATAAAAAATCAGATCAGAATAAAAATAATTATTCTGCATCTTCTCTATAAAAATGAATGTTTGTCTGTCTGTCTGTATGTCCTCGATAAAATCGTAAACTGCTCGACTGATTTGGATAATTTTTTTTTGTTTATTCCGTTATAGTTCAGGGATGATATAGGTAGAAAAAAAATTGAGAAAATCAAATATGGCAAAAATTGAAAAAATCAAATATGGCAGACGAGTTTTGTAATTATGGACCGATTTTATTCAAAATTGGTAGCTGGGGATTTTCGGGGTCGGAGATTATGATTCTTTCGTCAAAATTAGGAAAGTCAAAATGGCGGATTCAATATGGCGGACGAGTTTTGTGATTATTGACCGATTCTATTGAAAATTTGTATCTAGGGGTTTTTGGAGTCGGAGATTATGATTCCGTCGTTAAAATTAGGAAATTCAAAATGGCGGATCCCTTATGGCAGACGAGTTTTTTAATTATGAGTAGATTCAATTGAAAATTGGTATCTAGGGGTTTTCAGGGTCGGAGATTATGATTCTTTCGTCAAAATTAGGAAATTCAAGATGACGAATCCAATATGGCGGACGAGTTTTGTAATTATGGACCGATTCTATTCAAAATTGGTATCTGAGGGTTTTTGGGGTCGGAGATAATGATTTCGTCGTCAAAATAAGAAAATTCAAAATGGCGCATCCAATATGGCGGACGGGTTTTGTGATTATGTTCCCATGTTTGTCTATATGTCCGTTATATAATCGTTAACGGCACGACCGATTTCGATGATTTGATGACTCAAAATAAATTGAATATTTGTGCAATGTCTTTCCTTTAAATTTATTTTAGTTGATGGCGAACCAACGCGCCCAGTGTACAGCTAGTTATAATATATTTGTCTGATAACCATCATTATAATATTACCTATATCATGAATCTGTTATACAAAAACACTTTTTTGAAACTATTTTGAAAAATATAACGTTATCAACGTTTATTTACGCGTATAATTTGAATTAGGATTACCTCGGAATAATGACGGTCGAATCAGAAACAATTATTGTGGAAACGATAGAAAATCTACTGCCATCCAGTTCTAAGCATATCAAAAAAATTGTTATCGCAATAAAAAAGGATGCGCTTTTTTATCGGTATCAAAGTTTTTTTCACGACGACTCATTAGCGCTGCGGTTTGACACGCATCTTCTGACCCTCGCCGCATGATTTACGACCTTTTATAAAAAATAGGTACCGCTGTTTGCTGCCAATGGAAAAGAATTTATGATTTGTGCACAGTGGGAGTATTGCGATTTTGAAATATTTTCAACAATGACGCAGGGGCCGTATAATTTGCTGACCTATATTAGAATATGCTGACCGAGCATTTCTGATTCGATTTTTTTTTTCAAATTGCATATCTGAATAGAATATAGATATATAAATGCCACCAGTGAAATTATTATTATTCTCAATTTATTTTTTAATTTTTGATTATCGCTAGCTGGATTTTTCGATTTACTCTCAACGAGCCTTTTCATTTGATACTCATAGTGTAGAAGTATATTGAAAATAGCTATTCCGCCATCTTGGATGGTTCGCCATATTGAATTTAGAATAACGTCACATTCTTTCTCGAATTACTATCAACGAGCCCTTTTATTTGATACCCATTTTGTAGAAGTAGATTAAAAATGACCATTCCGCCATCTTGGATGGTCCGCCATATTCGATTTAGAATGACGTCACATCATTTTTCGAGTTACTCTCAACGAGCTTTTTCATTTGATACCCATATTGTGAAAGTATATCAAAAATAGCTATTCCGCCATCTTTGATGGTCCGCCATATTGGATTTAGAATAACGTCACATCATTTTGCGAACTACTCTCAACTAGCCCTTTTATTTGATACACATATTGTAGAAGTAGACTAAAAATGACCATTCCGCCATCTTGGATGGTTCGCCATACTCGATTTAGAATGACGTCACATTATTTTTCGAGTTACTCTCAACGAGCCTCTTCATTTGATACCCATATTGTGAAAGTATATCAAAAATAGCTGTTCCGCCATCTTGGATAGTCCGCCATATTGGATTTAGAATAACGTGACACAACTTATCGTGCATTGTAATCCAAACTGAACGTGCATACAAAATTTCAGCTCAATCGGTTGAAGATTTCTACTTCAAAATTGAGTTCAAAGATTCCACCCGAACATACATACATATACATCCATACAAACATACAATGCAAGTTAAATGAAAGCTTCTGAAATATTCAAGGACAGATAATAGAAAAATGGAATATATAGGTATTTTTGAAGAATGGCCTTTGATGATATAATTGTTCTCTCATAAGAATGATATATAAAATATATTTTTTCTACAAACGTCAAAAAATGACAAGGTTCGCGCATTGATAACAAATTGCGAAGTGACACTTTTTCCAGTTTCCTACGTTACCATGATACCTTGCACAAAACAATGCGCGAAGTAAAACAGTGCGCGAAGTACCTCCTTCGCGCATTGTTACGTAAAATATATGAGATATTTATATTTCAACCTCATAGTCCTCAATCGAGCAAACATCCACGAAATCATTTATTTCTGGATGTCCAACAATAACTTTGTTCTATCTCTTGAAACGCACGAAAGGAAATTCCTATTTGGTATGCTCGTGGAACATCGTGCGTAACTAGGGAAAGGGGAAGGCCTTTTAAGCCAGTTCAACACTATTTTTTATGTCAAGCTAAGCATATTTTTACATTAGAACTATATTTTTTGACGTTCGTAGAAAAAATGTTGTTTGCAACTCGAGCGCGAAATACTTTGGTCATCTCGACTATTTTTTTAACTCGGCTTCGCCTCTTTGAAAAAATCAGATCTCGATCACCAAAGTAGCATTTCGCGCTCTAGATACAAAAATAACTATTTTGTCTCACGACTGTTTTGTAAAGTGAAATAATCTATTGAATCTCGTTTCGTGAATACTATTTATCAAAAACTTTACTATTCATTACAAAGCTCTTCCGCCATATTGAATCCACTATCTCGAATTTTCTATAATTTTGTCCATTAATCTTTAACCTCGAAAACTCCCAGATACCAATTTTGAATAGAATCCGATCATAAATTACAAAACTCGTCCGCCATATTGGATCCACCATATAGAATTTTTGACGAAGGAATCATAATCTCCGACCATGTAAACCCCCAGATACCAATCTTGAATAGAATCTGATCATAATCACAGAACTCGTCATATTGGGTTCGCCATCTCGAATTTCCTAATTTTGAAGAATTTTTGAACTTATTATCCCATATTTCAGATGAATACAATAGAAAATCAAATATCATGAAAATTGTTCCAGCCGTTGTTGAATTAAAAATGGTGTAACTATCACGAATTTGGACTTCCTTGTATATAGACAGATCTAAACATTCTAAACAATCT
Organism: Phaedon cochleariae; assembly: GCA_918026855.4. Classification (NCBI taxonomy): domain Eukaryota; kingdom Metazoa; phylum Arthropoda; class Insecta; order Coleoptera; family Chrysomelidae; genus Phaedon; species Phaedon cochleariae. Next base: position 53,603,333 of record OU896709.1, on the reverse strand, counting down.
AAATTCATCGATTGTTTACCCTTAAAACAGTGCCCCATATCCAAATGCATCTTCAGCTTCTAAACTCTGGAGTTCTCGATCAATTGAATTTCCAAAATTTCTACTTTCTCACACTCATGTCCATTTATTTATTGTCAACTCACGTTCTTGAATTTTCCAGCTTCACATAGGTAGGCACAATAACACATCATGAGTAATCATAATTCGAGCACAATGGAAAACTAATAAAATAACATAATACCATAGATTCATAGATTAAAGATTGAAATCTCTTATACATACCAAGGAAGTCTTATACTGAAAATAATTGTGGTTGCAGTATCGTAGATTAATAATAATCTACATGTACCTACCAATATATTAGAAATCCAACAAAAACTAACATTTGACAACTCCGCTTCTATACGCTGAATGCCATGTTACAGAAATCTGTAAAAAATCGAATTTGCGACCACGCGCGGTAATTCGCAATAGCGGCGATAGATGGTAAAAATTCGGGGTCCCAACTAAATCCCAAACAAGCGTTACCGTCTGAATGCATGGGCGGTGTATATCTAGGGGAGTCGTTAATCTATGGCATGTCATAATGACAACGTTATGTCACTCAATTTTGATGACATAAGGAAGCTCATTATGGGACTAAGTACCATAATGAAATTCTACAAGGAAAACATGTAATGGTTTGATCAAAAAAGTTTATTCAAAATGCATAACTATGTACAAAACTATTTATTATAAATGGTAAAAGAACAATTACTACAATTTGTAATATTAATATAATGGCAAAGCACAGCTCACTCACCTACTAATATTTGAAACTACACAATACTTACTCCTTTAAAAATAGTTGTCATTGTGACATGTCGAAAATGCAGTTTTTAATTTTTCGAAAATGTATTGATATAAATGCCATCAGATAAAATTTTGTATGTATAATACGAATCATAAACAATCATTATGGTACACGCCGTGTTATCGGACTCGGCTACGCCTCGCCCGATAACATTCACGACTTATACCATAATGATCGTCTTTATGATCCTTATTACATAAATAACTATTATATGCTCTACAAATCGTAACTGTTCATCAAAAGTGACTCCCAGGTCTTTAACTGATTTAACATGTTAACTGGTTTCCATCAATAGAGTAAGTACAAAATTTTTTATTCAATTTGTAGAAGCTAATTGAGCAACATTTATTGATATTCATATGCAAGTTATTTTCATTGCACCACCTAGCCAAGTTGTCCAAATCATGAAACTAGTTTCTAGAAAGTACAGGGTGTTCATAAAGGTGATGGTAGTATATGTTATATCAGGCATCTTAGTTATATCGTTAAACTGCTTGTGTTGTGAAACCTGAAATACAATAGACGTTTTCTGAAATACAAGTGACGTTTTCTGAAATACAAGTGACTATACTGAAATACAAACGAGTATTCTGAAATATACAATGGACGCGTTCGGAAATACAAATAATTATTCTTAAATACATGGTTTCGAAAATTCTATTGACTATTCTGAAATATAATTGATAAGGTAGGTACAGGTGATAAAGCCTGTCGGCTTATAAGGCCTAAGCAATAAAAATGCGAGTTAAAATCATCCATATCGTTTGAGGTCACACTGGCAGGTTGCTAACATTTATAGATGGCGTCTCGAACTTTCCGCGATGTGTTAGTTCGCTCACTGCCACCAGAGCGGCGTCATTCATTGTGAGGAGTAATATTACACTTATATTCATATAATTTTGCGCTATGGTTTCCTATTATATAATGCTTCTGCTACCTCGATGTTCAACTAGTAATACATCATGGTCTGAATAATGATATTTTTGAGTGTTCTCTTCACATGTTGTTGACGGTTATCAAGGCCTACTAAATTTGACATGAGATGATCTGAATGCGGCAAGTTGTATCTCCTTGGGTATCACCATGAGTGCGTCGGATTATCACCGGATGATACAGATGATTCTATGGTCCTGATGGCTGCTATGCAAAGACATTTGTTGTTATTTTTTAGACCTGAGCATGATCAATGCATAATCTTCGATTATTATCGATCTCAATTAGCAAAAGTTAGGCGCCTATTTAGAATGTTTATGAATGTCAAAGTATCAGTACTTATTATCCTATACCATACCATCAGTTCGGCTACACACGATTCATCTAACCTACCATAGGTATGGTAGGTCGGTTAGATAAATCGTGTGTAACACACATAATATCAATAACCTCAAATTAGTTAAGCAAGTTAATAATATTAATAATAATATTAATTATAATATTAATAATAATGTTAGGAAATTATATACATATTATGAAAACTTAGATATACAGGGTGTCCCTAGACCAGTGGGACAGTTAAATATCTTCTGCACCAATAGGAATTTTCAAAATATTATAATTCCACATCATATCGCATCATGAGTGCTATCTTCAGGAATGACTAATATGACTATATTTTATACGAGGGGCGCAAGGAAGGCTCGCAAAATCAAACATCAATTTTTTCAAATGGAACACTCTGTATTTCATTGCATTTTCATATTCTCCTTGAAGAGCTGAATTCAACGACCTAGCACACTTGGGGTCTAGCGGGAATGATTTCCGAGATATAGGGTGTGGAAAATCGAGATTTTTCATTTTTGGGAATTTTTTGTGTCAAAACTATTCATTATTGGTCAAAACGGCTTACATGTCCATATCTCAACTTTTGATTTACTATTTACTCGTATTTAATTGAAACAAATACAGGGTGGTGTAGAATTCTCAGTTTCAGTCGGAGTACCACCCTGTATTTGTTTCAATTAAATACGAGTAAATAGTAAATCGAAAGTTAAGATATGGACATGTAAGCCGTTTTGACCAATAATGAATAGTTTTGACACAAAAAATTCTCAAAAATGAAAAATCTCGATTTTCCACACCCTATATCTCGGAAATCATTCCCGCTAGAGCCCAAGTGTGCTAGGTCGTTGAATTCAGCTCTTCAAGGAGATTATGAAAATGCATTAAACTACAGGGTGTTCCATTTGAAAAAATTGATGTTCGATTATGTGAGCCTTTCTTGTGCCCCTCGTAGAAAATATAGTCATTCCTGAAGTTAGCACTCATAATGCGATATGATGTGGAATTATAATATTTCGAAAATTCCTATTGGTTCAGGAGATATTCAACTGTCCTACTGGTCTAGCGACACCCTGTATTTAAAAATAGTAATAGATCAATGAGTAAGGATAATGGACCTATCCCATTCAGCCCTCTGTACAGTTTAGTGATATAAGACCAAACGGTTAACATGTGAACTCAACCATGACTAAAAATAACTTGGCGGTTATATGGATGTCTTTCACGTTTGGGTGGACATATACCTAGTATATAAGTAGCACACTAGGATAGAACATTAAGTTTTAATCATCTCCTGAAGATGCTAACATAGTTAGCGAAACACGTGTCGAGGTGTGAAAAATCGGTTTGGTTAGTGGTAAACCAATGTGTCTAATTTGTTTTGCACATCTATTCAAATAGTCTCCATTTATCCCTCTCTGTAGCTCTTACCGTTTCCGAGATCCCCAGTTCACTCACCCCGTATAACGTATACCTATAGTTAATAGCTCGATTAATAGTCCTCTAAGTTAGCCAATAAGCCGTAAATATAATCATTACTGCTGATTTTTCCACTGATAAAAAAATGTGAAAAGTGAGCTATTCACATTTTAGCATAAAATGTTATGAATGCTATACGTGCGGGCACGTTATAAAAAAGGAACAGGTGAACGCTTGTATTGAAAAAATTCAGTTTGTCAATTATTTATAGGCACTAATAGGTATTACGTGAAATTTAGTACCTATTAGTACCTAATCTTCATGTCGACTCCCATTATATTAAATTCGGCCTGTTAACCTGTTGAGTCCATATCGTATAATATATACCGGATGATAATGGAATAGGGCATAAAAGGGTGCGAAACTTATAGACAAATAAACAAGTGTTCATATTTTTGAGGCATTTTTTTTAATGAATAGACGAAAAGTGCAAATAGGCGATTTCCTTCGTGAATATCGAACAAATGGTATTTCCTGACAGATTTCTATAGATGATAATGAATAGTTTTTCCAATACTTACTTGCGAAATCACCATTATTCGAGGATTTCCTCAAGAGAAGTAACACTTTTCAAACCTTATGCAATATACACACATATAGATATACCGATGCGTATGCAACCAATGAAAAATGAAACATTCTTTTAACCAAATATACTAAACACCACGAAATGTAGGTATTATAGCTGAAAGCAAATTCTCAAGTCATGAAAAATGTTGGAATAATGTGATTATAGGATATTAATCCTAAAAATATCACAACACGGATCATGTATATGAGCTGTCAATGTCATTTGTAAATTATAGCAATTCAAATAACCATGACTTTCGGTATGGACACATTTTATTCACTAATCGCACCGATTTCAGCTATACGGCAACGGTATGATTTATATTTCAAAACATTTTAATAATTACTGTATTTTCAATATCTCTTTGCAATATTCATCACTATACTTACTAACTTCATGCAGCCTCGGGGGGCACAAACTGTCACTTAAATTCTAACTCGTTTTCTTTTATTTATTCACAATTTCATCTGGAATTTCAATATAGGGTTTATTTTCATTATCACAGTTATAGTAATCAGATGAACAATGCTGAATATACACGAACGGCATTGCACTCGGCATTGCACCTTCAATGGAAATGAAAATCCGAATTTATAATTCATAAGGAAGAATAAATCTCGAAATCATCTCCACGACATTTCTTTTTCTTCTTCTTCGAAGCACTGGTGGCGGGTGAACCCCCTGCACGTGGGCCTCCTTATTCGGGCCCATTGTGCGCCCACATGTTACGACATTCAGCTGGGTATGCCGACCCGACTGCCGACTGCCTTGGAGAAGTTCAGCAGCTTCCTCAGCTGAATCTCTTTTACGTCCTCTGTCCTCAAAATTATGTTGCCAAGGACAGCCCTCCTCTGATGCGTCAGTGCTGGACACTCAGTGAGAACATGTGATGACGTTTCGTCATCTTCCAGGCACCATCTGCACATTTAATGACATTTAATGGGTGAAAAAAAATATGTTTAAAAAAATGAGGGACATGTTTCGGGCTTATAATAAGCCCATCATCAGCCAAGGTTTATAACATCCTACAAAAGTCTAAACTTGTAACAGGAATATGGTAATAGTTGTTATTACTTACATGAGGATATTTATATTTTGAGAGGGGCTTTTGATGTAGTTAGATTCATATAATAGTAGGATTTGCAAGTACTATGTCATGCACAGATGAACGCACATTAATTCCATTTTTTTTCCAGATATCCTGACTAAACTCCCTTATATTTTGTTCAATGGGGGTTCATTCTAGGCAAAGTTTAAAAATCCACTTATAATTTGTTTCACTAAGCAGAAAAGCACAAGATCAAGGAATAGGTATAGACGTAAGTAGATAAGGAAACATTGAAATACTTTTTCTACAAAATATTCAAAGAAGATTTCAGTCAATCCTTTTCGACAGGATTGGGGGTGGCACAGCAATGCATACAAGGCGCTGATACCAAATTGAATAAATAATCGAAAATGAATACCCTCAAACAGCTTTGATAACATCCATTTTGAAGTGTTTTATTCATTACTGAAGTTTGAGAGGTAATAAGTTGATACCGGTTGAAACTGAACAACCCTGTATCAAGGTTTCAAAAATTAGAATCGTCCTGAATCTCTCACCGTCGACCGAAAAATTAATTCATGAGATTATTAAAGGCAAGCAAAAGTGACTCGACCTCTCTAACGTACGAGCCTATTAATAAATGCAAATAAATTTCACTTTTCGACTTCCATTGATTTTCTAAAAATAGCGCGTATGTTGTGCGACCTCCCACAATAACAACAACTAGAGCTGTTAATTTATGCAAAACACAAATCGTTCGACGATTTGCGGTCTCATTAGTCGATATGATATATAATATACGAACAGTTTATTTAGCAAACAATGAAAATATCAATAGGTACAGTTACACTGTACTTAATTATAGTATGAAATTAAAGAAATTGGAGAAATCGACATCTTATAGATTGGTACAAGGTAGGGTTTGAACTATAGGCAGACCCTATTAATATACGAACAGTTCATTTTGCAAGCAATGAAAATATTAATAGGTTCAGTTATTATACAGTACTTAATTACAGTGTAAAATTAAGGTGGATTCATGCAAGCAAAATTTAAAACTTAAATGAATTTTAAACTTAAACCAATAATATAAAACTATGAAATGTACCTAATGTAGGTGCTCATGCAAGAAACTAAAAAACTAAAATTAAAACTAAGAAAGATGGCCAACATTCAACTAAGAAATTAATTTCTTCCATAATTCACTACAACGCATGCGCCAAATAATAACTAGCCGCACCCATATATTTTTAATTTAAAATTCGTTTAAATCTTAAATTCATTATAATTTAGTTGATGTTGCATGAATCCACCTTTAGTTCTAATTTTGACTTATTTTGTGGAGAAATTTGCTGAAATTGAAATATAGCCAATCTATGTTGATAATGTTCGATTCTGGATTGAACTATCTTGATACATGATGAAAATAGAAAATAATCATTGAACATAACCAAAAATAGCTCGTCATTTGACAGTGACAGAGGGGTAGGGGAAGGTAGATGGTGTAGCACTGACCAAAAAGAACGCGTTCTTTCCTATTCTTCTTGCGCTGGAGTAGCTCCAGAGTTACCATTGATATTGGCTCGTAGGAAGCAAGAATTCAAACAACCCTAACTTTCGGTATGGACGCATTCTTAGACCAATCGGAACGAATCTATAGCTATCAAGTTTCTTGTTACCAAATAGGATAAACCGATATATTTTCGAATCTTCTACTAGATGAGATTCTATCGTAAATATATCTACTCAGGTCTCATATGGATACTCGTGATTCAGATTCAGATAATATATTGAAATTTATGATTGTTGGAAAAATGGTATGCAAAACTCATTGGAAACTACATCTCCTGTACTCGCAAAATTTTTGTACTTGGAGCTATGCGAGGTGGAATAAGGATATGCCATACTTTCCACTCTATATATAAATATGCAATTTCAAATCTATTTTTTGAAATCATTTTCCTACTATTGTCTTTGATATATGAATTTATTTTTAACAAATGTTTTATCATAACTCATTTGACATTAAGAAAACTTGAAGATACCTGCTTTATTGATTATTTGTCCACGACTGTTGATACTTCCTCAAGCAAAACGATAGCCATTTTTCACACTAGTGAATAATAGCGGTGAATAACCATAAATGACTGGTCTAAAGTTAAAAGACTAGGAACTCTAGTCCAGTGAATTATGGTTATTCACTGCTATTATTCACTGGTGTGAAAAATGACTACTGTTTTGCTTGTGGAAGTACATGTATATTATGAATATTTTATGCAAGAGTACTGGATAAAATAAGTTAATATCGTCTCAATTTCAATTAATTTCGAGAAATAAAAGACTTAGGGGGTTTTGATATTGAAATATGGATCAAAATACAACTTACAAGGTTTAAACTAAGACCTATTAAATGAAAAAATGTTCTATCATTCTACAGGGACATTTTGTATTTCTTAACAGCTTTATTCGAACGTAAAAGTATAATATTCTTTGTTCTAAACCCACAGAATCCCAGAAAATCTGACCAGATGAAACAATAATGTATATCGCAAGGATAAGAAACAAATGTAATCTTTGTTAATTTCAATGAAACACTATGAATATGCTCGAAAGACATTAATAATCCTTTTGTTCTCGATTTCTGCAATAGATTCTTGATAGTTGGTTCAGCCTTTTTCAAACGTTATTCTTAATTTCACCAAACCGTAATGAACACGAAAAATCGAATAAATCACTGAGCTGAGACACCGATATTGAAGTGCTTAGTTTATAGTGAGTATATAAACTCATTCTCCCCTTATTCGTCAAAGCGAAGTGGATACAAGGGGTGATGATCGAAATCTTAATAGTGATGAATTTGAACGATCATATCTGTCCTGAGCCATCATCCATTTCAAGTTCTTCTGTTTCCAACATGATAGGAATATCTCGAGGAAACGAAACTTTAATGAGATCTCGTGTCGAATCAGTATTAGTGCCATTAAATCAGACCTCCTGTTTTTAATATTCATGAGGCAGAAGTAATTTCACAATCCGCTGCAGTTTTATATCAGATAATTACTACCTGTGCAACAGAATGTTATAATGCGTTGACCTTCTTGCAGTTCTGGCATAATTTAGAATCTTTTTTCCATTTTAATTAGACAGGGTCCTCTTTATTTGCCTAATACATATCATATTGCGATCGAAGGATAAATCACCAGTTATCACCGATGTTCATCAAAGTGAATGGTATACAGATGGATATACAGGGTGCAAACATTTATTTTTAAACACTTACTTTAAGTACGATGGGCTCATACGTATTCGAATGATGTATTATCGTTTTTTTTTTAATTGTATTTACAAACACAATCTTGTTATACGACGCTATACATAGTGGCCTTGCCAAAAATGCTATCTCGGAAACTAAGCGAGATAGAGGTATAGTTACTTTGGAGAAAATGATCCCCATCGAATTTTGAGCAACTTTGGTTTTTGTGTGTGGTCTGTCTGTCTGTCTGTCTGTACTCTGTGTTAATCATAAATCGATATATCTCCGGAACCCTTTGACATATCGACTTGAAATTTTGCCATCTTATTGTACTCAAAACAATATTATGTCATTAGAATATGAAGGAAATCGGAAAACTCTAAGGTGGTTTTTCAGGGTTTTTTCGATTTTTCACCGGAAGTTCCTTGTAACCACTCTACAAATCGCAAAAGTGGTCCGATCGATTTCATTTTTTGTGAAAAAAAACCTCTATCAGGGAGAGACGAAGCCTATTGAAATTGAGCAGGGTCGGGAAATTCCAAGTGGGTTTTTCAAGGAGATTTTCCGAAAAACATGGTTCACTTTAAAACGACATATCTCCTGAAGCAATAGACTAAATCCAAATTTGAAAAATGCACCGTATGCCTCTTTGATGACGCAACAAATTATTATTCAACCATTTTTTCGTGCATCCATCGGAAAATGGAAAAACAAATGAAAATCAAAACATCAAAATTTGAAATCCTTTCAATTCAATATATATCGAAAACAAATGGAAAAATCGAAAATTATCAAAAGTGCAAAGTTATCCACTGGAACATTTCCTACAAATTATTTTCCATATTTTTTTCTGTAAACCCAATAGTACAGGAAATAAAGGGAAAAATATGAAAAAAAAAATTTTAACGACCCATAGGGTACTATGAAGATATATTGAAAAACAAAGATTATCGATAGATGAAGCTCATCGACTCCCACTGAACCATGAAATATTTTTTCATTCTGTTGATTGGAAGATGGAACAAAAGTGTTGAAAATTTTATTCTCAGATAATTCCAAATATCTCGAAAACAACTGGAAATATCTGGAAATGTCATGGAACCAAAATTATTCCTTTTGATATAATCTACAAAAAATCCGTATAACATTTTTCTCTGCATTCAATAGTTCGGGAGATACGATGAAAAAACTAAAAAATTCACAAGTTCCTAGATAATCACTTGCCAATAGAAAACAAATCAAAAAACAAAAGGAAGTAAAAAAAGCACACTCGACTGTCTTGATTTTTTTCCCATAAACTACGTACCCAGCTCATTCGACTGTCTTGATTTTTCGCCAATAAACTACGTACATAGCTCACTCGACTGTCTTGATTTCCCACAAAGAAGAAATATGTTGGCAGCATTGTTTCAACTTTCTTTTGTGTTTGTTTTTTTAGTCCCTATTGGCAGTCGAATGGGCTAGGTACGTAGTTTGTGTAGAAAAACCAAGACAGTCGAGTTGGCTAAGTACGTAGTTTGTGGGAAAAATCTCCAGTTCTCTGAACTTTCATAGCGTTGTATACACATCTTTGGTGCCCAATGATAGTTTCAATATAAAAATATGCTCATGATATGGTGCCATGGCCTCTACTTCCATCTTACATGAGCAATACTGCTATCTATACTAATCTGATACCTTTCAAAAACTACGTACCTCACCTGTTATACGACGCTATACCTATAGTGGACTATACTACGGCCTTGCCAAAAATGCTATCTCGGAAACTAAGCGAGATAGAGGTATAGTTACTTTGGAGAAAATGATCCCCATCGAATTTTGAGCAACTTTGGTTTTTGTGTGTGGTCTGTCTGTCTGTCTGTCTGTACTCTGTGTTAATCATAAATCGATATATCTCCGGAACCCTTTGACATATCGACTTGAAATTTTGCCATCTTATTGTACTCAAAACAATATTATGTCATCGAAATATAAAGGAAATCGGAAAACTCTAAGGCGGTTTTTCCGGATTTTTTCGATTTTTCACCGGAAGTTTCTTGTAACCACTCTACAAATCGCAAAAGTGGTCCGATCGATTTTATTTTTCGTGAAAAATAACTCTATCAGGAAGAGACGAAGCCTATTGAAATTGAGCAGGAACGGGAAATTCCAAGTGGGGTTTTCAAGGAGATTTTCCGAAAAACACGGTTCGCTTTAAAACAACATATCTCCTGAACCAATAGACTAAATCCAAATTTGAAAAATGCACCGTATACCTCTTTGATGACGCAACAAATTATCATTCGACCATTTCTTCGTGCATCCATCGGAAAATGGAAAAACAAATGAAAATCAAAACATCAAAATTTGAAATCCTTTCAATTCAATATATATCGAAAACAAATGGAAAAATCGAAATTTATCAGAAGTGCAAAGTTATCCACTGGAACATTCCCTACAAATTATTTTCCATGATTTTTTCTGTAAACCCAATAGTACAGGCAATAAAGTGAAAAATATGAAAAAACAATTTTAACGACCCATAGGGTACCATGAAGATATATTGAAAAACAAAAGATTATTGATAGATGAAGATCATCGACTTCCACTGAACCATGGAATATTTTTTCCAATTGTTGATTGGGAGATGGAACAAAAGTGTTGAAAATTTTATTCTCAGATGATTCCAAATATCTCGAAAACAACTGAAAATATGTGAAAATGTTATGGAACCAAAATTATTCCTTCCGATAGAATCTACAAAAAATCCTCATAACATTTTTCTCTGAATCCGATAGTTCGGGAGATACGATGAAGAAACTAAAAAAATTAAAAGTTCCTAGATAATCACTTGCCAATAAAAAACGAAACAAAAAACAAAAGAAAGTAAAAAAAGCACACTCGACTGTCTTGATTCCTTTCCCATTAACTACTTACCTAGCTCACTCGACTGTCTTTATTTTTCGCCAATAAACTAGGTACCTAGCTCACTCGACTGTTAATTTTTTGCCCATAAACTACGTACCTAGCTCACTCGACCGTCTTGATTTCCCACAAAGAAGAAATATGGCATTGTTTCAACTTTTTTTTGTTTTTGTTTTTTTATTCCCTATTGGCAGTCGAGTGGGCTAGGTACGTAGTTTGTGTGGAAAAACCAAGACAGTCGAGTGGGCTAAGTACGTTGTTTATGGGAAAAATCTCCAGTTCTCCGAACTTTCATAGCGTCGTATACACATCTTTGGTGCCCAATGATAGTTTCAATTCGAAAATATGCTCATGATATGGTGCCATGGCCTCTACTTCCATCTTACATGAGCAATGATAAAATATCATCTGCTTTTATAGCGTCGTATGAATTATCTGACCCCTAAACTAATCTAATACCTAATGAAAACTACATCTATACTAATCTGATACCTTTCAAAAACTACGTACCCCACTTGTTATACGACGCTATACATAGTGGAGTATACTACGGCCTTGCCAAAAATGCTATCTCGGAAACTAAGCGAGATAGAGGTATAGTTACTTTGGAGAAAATGATCCCCATCGAATTTTGAGCAACTTTGGTTTTTGTGTGTGGTCTGTCTGTCTGTCTGTCTGTACTCTGTGTTAATCATAAATCGATATATCTCCGGAACCCTTTGACATATCGACTTGAAATTTTGCCATCTTATTGTACTCAAAACAATATTATGTCATCAAAATATGAAGGAAATCGGAAAACTCTAAGGCGGTTTTTCCGGATTTTTTCGATTTTTCACCGGAAGTTTCTTGTAACCACTCTACAAATCGCAAAAGTGGTCCGATCGATTTCATTTTTCGTGAAAAAAACCTCAGGGAGAGACGAAGCCTATTGAACTTGAGCAGGGTCGGGAAATTCCAAGTGGGTTTTTCAAGGAGATTTTCCGAAACACACGGTTCGCTTTAAAACGACATATCTCCTGAACCAATAGACTAAATCCAAATTTGAAAAATGCACCGTATGCCTCTTTGATGACGCAACAAATCATTATTTCACCAGTTTTTCGTGCATCTATCGGAAAATGGAAAAACAAATGAAAATCAAAACATCAAAATTTGAAATCTTTTCAATTCAATATATATCAAAAACAAATTGAAAAATCGAAAATCATCACGTGTGCAAAGTTATCCACTGGGACATTTGCTACAAATTATTTTCCATAATTTTTTCTGTAAACCCAATAGTACAGGAAATAAAGTGAGAAATATGAAAAAAAAAAATTTAACGACCCATAGGGTACTATGAAGATATATTGAAAAACATAGATTATCGATAGATGAAGCTCATCGACTTCCACTGAACCATGAAATATTTTTTCATTTTGTTGATTGGAAGATGGAACAAAAGTGTTGAAAATGTTATTCTCAGATAATTCCAAATATCTCGAAAACAACTGAAAATATCTGAAAATGTTATGGAAACAAAATTATTCCTTCTGATAGAATCTACAAAAAATCCCGATAACATTTTTCTCTGAATTCAATAGTTCGAAAGATACGATGAAAAAACTAAAAATTTACAAGTTACTAGATAATCACTTGCCAATAGAAAACGAAACAAAAAACAAATAGAAAGTAAAAGAAGCACACTCGACTGTCTTGATTTTTTTTCCATAAACTACGTACCTAGCTCACTCTACTGTCTTTATTTTTGCCAATAAACTAGGTACGGGCTAAGTACGTAGTTTGTACGAAAAATCTCCAGTTCTCTGAACTTTCATAGCGTCGTATACACATCATTGGTGCCCAATGATAGTTTCAATATAAAAATATGCTCATGATATGGTGCCATGGCCTCAACTTCCATCTTACATGAGCAATGATAAAATATCATCTGCTTTTATAACGTCGTATAAATTATCTGACCTTGATACTAATCTGATACCTTTCAAAAACTACGTACCTCACTTGTTCACTATACGTGCGGTGTACGTGGTAAGGGTTCTTCCACAAATAGAAAATGTTGCAGAAAACATAATATTATCTATCCATCGTACTCTTGCATTTGTTTTGTTCTATAGAAAAATAAACTTTGAAGGACATGATCTTCCACATCATTTTGATGTGATTTGAAAATTAAAACTCTTCTATGAATACACGATGTGATCACAAATAAAACATATGCATTATGCATATACAGTGTGTCTCACTTTAAACGGCCCCCCTCTATAACTTAGTTATTAGCCATGCGATTTCAACCAAATTTGGTGTGGTATGAATAACCATCAATATAATCAGTTTTACAGAGACGCACATTATTTTGGACAGTGCCGTGCGTCTTTATTGAACTGAAAAGAGGTCGGTTTTTCATAAAATCATATTAGGCATTCTTTTACAGGAAATCTAACCTCATATTGCTGTTCCTCATGCTTTCGAACCCCTCATGTGCAAAAAATTACCTAATTCCGAATTAACAGGATTGGCTTGCTTTTTTCATTTTCAGTCTCGAATAAATAGTGACTTCGAATCAACTACGAATTTTGGAACGTTCAATGGCTCCGGTAGGTGGAAAATCATGATTTGGAAGAAAAAACGAGTTATACTTTTTTATGTTGAACTCACCGTTTCCGAGTAAATAATTATTACGTTCGCAAAAATGCTGTTTAGATGTGCCTGTTTTTCTGAAACCCTTCATAGGCGTCTCATGAAAATCCACATATTTATGTGCGATTGAAACCATGAAGTACAATATTATGAGGTCAGTTTTCCTGTGGGAAAATGCCTAATATGAATTAATAAAAAACTGACCCCTATTCATTTCAATAAAAATCGAGGGGTAAGTACATGGGGCAATCCGGTGTACAACTTAGGGGTATTGCGGGGCAATGCGAGGCAGTGTGGGGCATTGTGGGGTAATGCGAGGCATTGTCGGGCACTGCAGGGTATTGATGGGCATTGCAAGGTATTGTGAGGCATTGTTAGGCAATGCGGGGTATTGAAATAGCACTGAAAGGGCAATGTGGAGCAATGTTTGGGCCTAATTTGTTGCGCGCGCATCCGTTTCTGTTCAAGGTCACCATATTCAGTTCTATCGTTCAAAGTGCTGCCTCCGTAGTCCGTCTACATTCTGATTGCGCCATTCAAGCTTTTCGCATCACGTTATGCTGTCATCAACTCCAGCTATAGCTATAGCTTTGGATTGGATTGGAATAGGATTCAACCGACTATTCGAGTAAAAACTACGATATAGATGAGAATAGTCCATATGTGAAAGTCACTTTGGGAAATTATAATATGATTATAATAAAAAAATCAACAATATGCTGGCTTCTGAATGAGGGGTAGGGACGTATCAGTAACGATCGCATACAGCGTTTCAATTCTATATCCTAGATCTGTCCAAAAAAGAAAGTCAAAAATACCTGCTGACAATTCAAAAACTAAGAAAAAGATAACTGAATGTATCGGAGATTCTCCAGAAGAAGAAAATGAACCAGATATCGTTTTAGACGATTCCACAGATGTGGAGGCATTCTACTCTTTGGGAGAAGATCCAGAAGAGGATAGGATGATGAAGAAACTTGACGTTTTCGATCCCGAAATGGATGAATAGATAATTTCTATGCAGTGTGGTATTTGATAAAAACTGGTATCTGGGACTGGTAATGAAAAAGAACCAAGACAGATTCGGTATACCAAAAGAATGTATTTTTCACGGACCACTTGTACTTGGGAAAAATTCTCTGTTTCTCCTAAAAAGAGCGGATAAAGTGAACATTTCCAATCTTTATTTGGAGTCGGAAAAAAATGCATATCCAGTGTGATGTGCTTTAACAAAATATATATTCAGGTTCAAGCTGTTTTTGGTTCAAGAAAATCTCAACTTTGTTCTAGTTTCGAGAAAGAATTCAGAGAGTTTTTTTAATAAATATAAACTTAAAAAAATGTTTAATTTTAGTCGAGATTTTAGTACTGTTATCTAATATCTGGACTTATATGTATGCCCGGTGTTTCTGTTACCAAACTATGATCTCTGAATTAATGTGATACTGTCTAAAGAAGTACCTCTAGGAATAACTACTTAGTTATCTAGTATAGGAGAGACAAAATGTTCGTCTTAAGTCCTAAGTTGTTTTTGCGAAAAGGCGTGTGTTTCTATGTTTGTTTCATGTTTGACTGCTTGTTATGTGCAATTTCTTGATAAAATATGTATAATTATTCATTATTTCTCGTCCCATCAGATTATTGATTCACTAAGACATTAAAATGAATTTGAACTATGATGTAAAAGACTAGGTCAGTTTTTATATTTCAATATAGTCTGTCTCTCTTCAACACATGGAATGAAAAGAGATAGTTATATAGTGCACTAGGGGCATTGTTGGGCATTGGGGGGCATTGTTGGGCATTGTTGGGCATTGCGGGGGCAATGTTGGGCATTGGAGGGCAATGTTGGGCAATGCGGGGTATTGTTGACCGAAAAATGGGCATTGTAGGGTAATTTCGGTGAATTGAGGCATTCATTACCCCTTGGTGTACAAAAAATGGCTAAGTACTTACCCCTCGATAAAAATGCACGGCCCTGTCTAAAATGATGTTTGTCTTTGATGAACTGGTCATATCGATGATTATTCATACCGACACAAATTTGGTGAAGATCGCTCCTCTGATAACTGAAATATAGATAAAATAAATATTGGTCGAAACAACCAGCCATTTATTTAGTTGAAAATTTTACAATCCATACTACAACACCTGAAAATGTCAACAACGTTCAGGTTATGCATGAGTGTATCAATATTTTCAAATCGATTTCACTCGATAATGATACATCTGATCGATGCGGAACAAGAGCATATTTTTTTGTGTTACGGTATGGATTTTCATAATCCGAGATTGAATTGTCGAAAAATAAGCATACAAAAAAGTTCGAGCAATATTTAATGTAAACTACTCAACACTAATTTCGTCGCACACCAAAATGTCGCCCCTGTTATAATGTGAATAACTTTTTTCAGTTCACAACAATTTTAATTTGGTTCACACTGTTCGATAGCCCAGTCCTTCAGCTATAATCTCGTACTTCATTGAGACATAAGGGTATTCACATAAAATCTCTACATGGTGTTTTCCGACACTGTGCAAAATTTCGGAATATTCAAAAGGCTCTCAAATGGTGAAAACATTTTTTTCCTCAACTTCGACAACAGAGGCATGAAGATGATCTCATTACCTCGAGATATTTCGCGAATTAACTTCCTATCTCTCTTATTTACAGAGTGATCTCAAAAAATCTACTTTTTGGTTTTGCAGCCATAACTTTTTTTCACTTCAACCGATTCTGGAAATCTTAGGCTCATTTTGAAGATAAAACTTCAGATGAAGAGATCTGAATATCATAATTGACTCAAGATAGCTATCAAAGATCTAGAGTTTTCTTGAAAGTGACCCAAATCTGGAACGCCCTCCGAATCTCGGTTGGGAGGAGAATTGAATGAAAATCAACGTGTTCTCGGAAGAACAATTCATTCTGGATGCGTCCATATTTTCCCAATGAACTCAATACAACTGGAAGGGACCCACTGTGAACGACGAGTGAGGCAAAAATATTTTTCAGGCAACCCGCAGTGTTTACGGATACCTATCTCTCTCTATCTTGTGTTGGTTAATGGGAAGCGCTCGCATAATTTGAAATATTTTCTCGTTTTTTGCTTCTATTTAAAAGTAAACGTGATTAAATAAAAATATTCATTTAGGAAAAAGGATAATGTTGTAATCAATTATCATTAAAAAATTATTACTGATTTTTTTATTGACTTTGAAATGAAATTTCAATCTCACTCTCACAAGATCAGGAAGTCAAATGAATACAAAATTGAAATTATATATTTTTATTCAAATGTCACAATATATTGTACAGGGTGAGCGAAGCACAATGTCTCAGAACTATCAGAAGGAAAAGAAAAACGATAGGAAAAATTTGAAAAGAGGTTCTTGAATGGTATTGAGTGCATTTTGAGCATAATTTCCATAGGTTCCTATTCCTTCTTCCTACTTCTGTCATATTTGAAATTTTTAGGTCACTCCTTATTACGTTTTGTCTCAGTGTCTTCACTTTCCTCCTCAATACAATATATTTTATTGATAAACCTCGAAACTTGGGAGCTGGAAGTGGTAGGCAAGTCAAAGTCAATAAAATGGGAAACTTCTTCCTTTGGACCTATGAGCGTCCATAGATGCATCCTGAAAACAAATTACTAGCTAGTTTTTTTTTATTTTAATGAGGTGAAAACATACTTTTTTTTCATTATTAATCAACTATAGGTACCTATGAGTTTTCTTATTTTCCTGGGGGAATCAGCATTTTTTGGCAACAAATGCTGAGGAAATAAAAAATATACTGGGTACAGCATCTGCTTTCAAAAACCTAGCAGTACCTGGTATGCCTAAATAATCTGTTGGCATGAAATGCTCCCCACAAAGCTTGCTGCTTCTATTTGGAGTCCAATTCTCTCTACGAACTACCTTTATCCATAATTCGAGAATGTCTGGTCTTTTGAATGGAAAGCTGCAACAAATAATATTACTCAATATCAATATGGAAGTATTTAACTTTGACAAATAATATAGGTATAGTTTTTGAACATATTCTGAGACTGGGAACATTGTATACCTAACTGGATGATCATTTCAAGAACTATATTTTTCAAAAATCTGAGAACAATATTCAACTTACCCATGGAATGCCCATTCCCTTTTGTTTTGTTCGTTCTTGCATCCAAAGGCGACACAATAAATCACCATTGTTTATCAATATAATCACAAACCTTCTCAACAATCAGTTCAGTGTTCATCACAACAACAAATTCAGTCCTTTTGATACAACAAAACACGCCAAATGAATAGATATTTCACCTCGTATTTAGCATAAACGAAGACAATGAACTTATGTCTTCACTTTCTTGCCTGTGTAGATGAGAGAAAAAATTCCTAGCTACTTTAATTATTAGATAAAAGAAAATTTATACACCAATCCACCATTAAACAACACGAGTTGGAAGAGGACAGGTATCCGTAAATCATGCTATCTCTGTTGCAGCTGCCCCTGACACACTTTGTGCTATTCGAGAGAGCGGGCGTATCCCTTCCAGTTGTATTGAGTTCATTGTATTTTCCTCGCCCTCAGTAGTCAAGAATGTGCGTGAGAAAACACAATTGGAACATGTTCTTGCAGAAACATCAGACCATTTCTCCTCTGTAATGCATGGCCCGTAACCTACGTTACAAGAATCAGAGTAAGTGACTGACAAGTCAGGTTAGAGGTCGATTTCGAATCATAAACAGATTTCGATAGTTTCGATGCCGCATCTAACGCGAATGTGGGTGACAACTTTGTTCTCGTTGATGACAATGCGAGACCGCATAGGGTTGTTGGTACACCATTTATGATGAGCCTTAGCTAGTCGGGTTTGTCAGTCCATTGTGATTCTTGTAACGTTGGTTACGGGCCATGCATTACAGAGGAGAACGGTCTGATATTTTTGCAAGAACATGTTTCAATTGTGTTTTCTCACGAACAATTCTCGACTACTGAGAGCGAGGAAAATATGGACGCATCTAGAATGAATTGTTTTTCCGAGAACAAGTTGATTTTCATTCAATTCTCCTCCCAACCGAGATTCTGATGAGGGCGTTCCAGATTTGGGTCACTTTCAAGAAAACTCTAGATCTCTGATAGCCATCTTGAGTCAATTCTGATATTCAGATCTCTTCATCTGAAGTTTTATCTTCAAAATGAGCCTAAGATTTTTTAAATCGGTTGACGTGGAAAAAAGTTATGAGTGCAAAACCAAAAAGTTGATTTTTTGAGATCACTCTGTGAATAAGAGAGATAGGAAGTTGATTCGCGAAACATCTCGAGGTAATGAGATCATCTTCATGCCTCTGTTGTCGAAGTTGAGAAAAAAAATGTTTTCACCATTCGAGAAACTTTTGAATATTCCGAAATTTTGCACAGTGTCGGAAAACACCATGTAGAGATTTCATGTGAATACCTTTATGTTTCAATGAAGTACGAGATTATAGCTGAAGGACTGGACTATCGAACAGTGTGAACCAAATTCAAATTGTTCTAAACTGAAAAAAGTTATTCACATTATAACAGGGGCGACATTTTGGTGTGCGACGAAATTAGTGTTGAGTAGTTTAGTCCCACCCTGTATTATACACTCCTGAATGAAAATTTGAATTGATTTCATGTTCACCGCATTGGGCTTGATGAACAGTTTAGTTCTTGTAATCATTTCATCATTTCATCACGTGGCGTTTCGGATATATTTAAGAAATATCAACTTCAGGAGCCCCCTTTCAGGGGCCTTAGTTCGCTTAGGAGACATTTCTTGACTTATGTTCATTGGAACTTTTCTTACTATTTTTGGTCGTTGAAGCCGCTGGTGAAGTTTGGCAGGCTCATTTCGGAACACCCTGTATAGCATTTCAAGAGGGTGCCGACTCTTCTGTTAATTTTGTCGGACAAACGGTTCCATCAACTCTTATTTATACTAGAGAGAGGATCATCTTTGAATAAGTGAAAATTCAACAGTTCCATTACTCAACCCACTTATCCCACGTTAGGAAAACTATTAATACATCAACATAGAGATCAGTGGCGGCTCTTCAGAGGAGGCAACGGAGGCTGAGCCTCCTCATAGATTCTCCTTAAACTGATATTATCTATACTTTCTCATTGAAAGGACACCAAAATACATGGATTTCGATTTTATTTCCTGTCTTTAGGTAAATATTTTTAAATTTGCAACAGTTCTTGCCCATCACGCATCACACGTTGAAGTCTGCAAATCACGCGTAAAATATTCAACTTGGCAACATTTATAGGAGGCTGGACTCCTTCACATGGCGCACTCCTAGCGCGCAATGCAAATGCCCGAATACGCCCGAATAACACGTGTTTGTCGTGGTCGTGTCTCGTCGCAAATTGCGGACAATCGCGAGTGCATTGTTTATGTTTATGTTAGGTTAATGATTAGGAGCTCAATAAATTTCTGAAAAATGAGTGTTTTAAACGATTGCGATTTAGTGGAATACTTTTTGGTGAACACATTCAGTGCTTTGTCTTATGGAGATGAATTGATTGTGAAAAACAAACGTCCGACACCGGAATTAAAAAATCTGATTGTAGCAGGTAACAAATAAAATCGTTCGTTCAATTCTGATAATTATAAAAAATATATCTGGTTGACGGGATCTGAGGCAAGGAATAAGCTATTTTTTTCGTACTGCGTATTATTTTCATCATGTTGGGGGCGATTAGGATATAATGATTTGAAAAATTTGCCTCGCGGATTGGATAGACACTGCTAATCACAGGAACACATCTCTTCATTCTCTTCAAGTATTAAGTTCAGATTAACTGGTAAACAGAATGTCATTAAAGCTATTGATTTTGGTGAGTCGTAGAGAGTTGTTTTTCACAATAAATCTCATATCATTCAGCCTCCTCTGTCATGGAAGTCACGAGCCGCCACTGATTGAGATTAATATCACTATAAAATTGATGAAATGCTCTCTCTCTCTCCCACTGTCAAGGTTGATGATGAGCCAAATTGGACACTTTCAAGGGAAAGGCCCTATTTTCAAACTAGATAGACGGAAACTGATGTCGGTGCATGATGAGGGTCAAATTGTATGACAAATTCTAAAAACGATGTTTATCATCATGTCATAGTTATGAAGTGTTTTTGCTGGTTTTTGTAGATTCCTCATAAACAAAAAGTTGATGTTAATTCGTTTCCTGATCGAAAACAAAAGTAGATTGTTTTATTAGGATCACAAGTGACACTTTGTTCGACAAGCGAATTGTGCATTTGCGAGATGGAGCCTTTAGCGAATTAGCGAAGCCGAGCTAAAGCAAAATTTGCGAGTCAAACAAAGTCACTTATGATCCGAATGAAACATACTATTTTGTCTGCCACCGAAACAATTAACTCAAATAAATATGTGGAGTAACCATCAATGCCGTGCCATATTATGTATGCAATGCAACAAATCAAAATGAATGCAAAATCCGTGTGGTGAGAATATTCTACATGCATTAGCAGCAGGTTTATTCAATTTTCAAGGATGTTCGAATTGTAGTTTCAATATAAATACAACCACAGAGTGAGATATATTTGTGTATGAACCAGGGCAAATACAGCGCCAGTGCCTAGGTATAGGAACAAGACGTAGAAAATGTTAGGTTATATAGTGGGCATATCAACAATGATAATAGCGATTATTCATTCCTCTCCATACTGCACTGTGTTTGACTTGATAATCAAATAGAGGTAAACAATATCATTGATTGGGACAAAAAACTATTGCTTGCTGTGATTATTCAAAAACAAGTTATCCATCACGAGAATAACGTATGAAATACAGATCAAGCATGTATGTGAATCTTGAAGGCTTCCCTGATCAAAACGAAAATACCTAACTGAGATGTGTATAATTCCTATACTTAACCATTATAAGGTGTATTTATATCTCCTACATGGGTATGAAATGCCTAATCTGCCGAAATCGGAAACAAATCAGGTATGCGCCCCAACCCAAATAACCAACCGTAACAATGTTGTTTATTCCTGTTGACGTCTAGTACATGCTTTTTAGTTCCTAGGAGCTGAAGTTCAACTTTAGCTCATAGTAACTAAGAAGGATGTACTAGAGATTGAGAATGAACAACATCTTTACGGTTGGTTATTTGGGTTAGGACGCATACCTGATTTGTTTCCGATTTCGGCAGACTTGGCATTTCATACATATGCTGGAGATATAAATACACCTCATTATAGTAAAGTATTTTTGTTTTGATCAGAGAAGCCTTCAAGATTCACATACTTGCTTGATCTGTATTACATTCGTTGGTCTCGGGATGGATAACTTGTTTTTGAATAATCACGGCCAGTAATAGTTTTTTGTCTCACATAACGATATTTTTTATTTCAATTTCATTACCGAGCCAAACACAGTGGAGTATGGAGAGAAATAAATAATCGCTATTATTATTGTTGATATGCTCACTAACCTAACATTTTCCACGTCTCTTTCCTATACCTGGTATTTGCTATTATAGGACTGACACCTGGTCCATACACAAATGGGTCAATCTGTGGTTGTATTTATATTGAAACTACAATTCGAACATCTTTGAAAATTGAATAAACCTGATCTGGTTAATGCAGGTAGAATATTCTCACCACACGGATTATTTGATGCATTGTATACATATGGCGCGGCATTGGTGGTTACTTCATATATTTATTTTAGTTAAATACTGTCTGTAGGTTAATCGAGGAGGTGGTATATTCATTATTCCAAATTTTTTGGATTTTCTCTCCTCGTTTCTATAAAATAAAAATATGAATATTATTTCAATATACGTGTAGTAAGGACAAATCAGATGATTTGCCCCAAAATGTCTATGCGTTTAAAGAATTTTCCTATCAGAGAGCCTAAAAGAAAAATTCACTAGCTTGTCAGTGACAATTTGTATTGAAAAATTTTTGGAGAAGAGAAATAAAGGTATATAGAAAAAATATCAAATTTTCACTTATCTTCGTTTCGGGACCGATTCTGCTCCCGTTTTCAACATGAAGAGATTTTTTCAATTGCGAAGTCGTATAATATGTCTTGAAGCTTTTCAGTTTTCAATGACAATTGGTGACGTTGGCAATCAAAGGAGTTACAGGATGTTTTCATTAATTAATCCTGAATTTACCATTTTCATGTTCAGATTTTAGGCTCTCTGATAGGAAAATTCTTTAAACGCAGTGACATTTTGGGGCAAATCATCTGATTTGTCCTTACTACACGTATATTGACATAATATTCATATTTTTATTTTATAGAAACGAGGATAGAAAATCCCAAAAAATTTGGAATAATGAATTATTTTAGTTAGTTCTATCGGTTGTAGAAAAAATAGCATGTTTTATTCCGATCAGAAGTGACTTCGTTTGACTCGCAATGTTTGCTTTCGCTCCGCCTCGCAATTGCAAAATTCGCTTAACAAACACCTTGTCCCTTTTGATCCTAATTAAACAATCTACTATAACTAATCTACTTTAACGTCTCTATACAATGAAAATACGAATACTATTTCAATACTGCGTGTAGTTAGGACGAATCATCTGATTATGTGGCTAAGAATTGATTAACTTTCACTAATTTTCAAATTTAAATTCAACTTCCTTCAAAGAATTAATTTGAAATATTTTTCTCAATTTTCCCTGTGATCTTCTTCAATAGCTAAAAGCTGATTACTTACTTATACAGAGATCTATGCTCACAGGTACCCACTGATGATCACTGAAAGCGCTCTGCTTCTAGAAATTGAATTTAAATTTATTTTGCACGAAATACAACTTTTTCTACTTTTTTGGTATATCTACACGTGCACACAGCTAAGTAACCCTCACTTGATATAACAATGTCATGCCATTTGCAAATACTCTTCTATGGGAAAAGCATGTCCGAGCCATCACAAAACCTCGGATTTTCATTCTGTCCGAAAATCAACTCTACACCTCAATAGCTTCTAATGATCTATACTTTGCACAGATACGACCAGTTTCAGAATAGTGTTTCCACATATGGGGTTCAGCACCTAAATAGACTGATGCTCTCAGATTCCATCCAGAGAAGAGCCATCCGCCTGGTGGGTGATGCCACACTCACTAATACTTTGACTTCAATAGAACAATGTATAGAAAAGTCGGCGACCTTTCACTTTTCCATAGATACTTCAACGGAAAATGTTCCTCAGAAATATCTGCTATTTCCATCACTATATAGCAATGTAATTTTGAAATATGTTGAACATTTTACTAGAACTCGTTCGACTATATAGGACGGCAAAATTTTGGAATTCTTTGCCGAAGGAAGTGTTCCCGAAAACTTATAACCTCCAAATATTTAAGAAAAAAATCCAACACCTACCTCCTTTCCATATCCACCACCAAGAGATAAAAAAAAGTATATTTTAATTATCTGTTTACAACGTGTGAAAATTGTATGCTTTCATTAATTCATAAATGAATGTTATTTATTTAATTATATAGATATTCTGATACTATAAATTGACGTTCCATTCATTTCGAACGTTAATTAGTATAATTTCACCAGATTTTATCGCTCAATAGACAAATTAATGATCGCGCATAATATGATTCATATTTTTTTTGACAAAATAATGAATATATATAAGGTGTTATGGTGTTGGAATTGGAAATAAGGGTTTTCCTTCATTTTCTAGAGGACCGCTCGATGAAAATTCGAAATTTAGTAGCGGAAGTCAGCTGATGGCAATTCCAGGTGCGCCGTTTGTTGTTACCTTGAACAACCTATTTCGACAACGCACCAAGCTCTAGGATACAGGATTTAGGTACCTCTCTCAAATTAGACGTAACATTTAAGATCGAAGTGTACTGATATTGATTGTGTATTTTCTATTTCATCATTTATATGGTACTCATGTGAGTCAGAATAAGACCATAAAACATCTTTTTCAGAATCCTAGCATCATTCCAAAGAGCTTTTCAAAAATGTTACTATTTCTGTCAAATTTCGACGTATCAACAACCCTGATCAATGTATATTGAATTGACCTTTAATAATGACCCCTTTTAACCCGCTCAATTTGTCTATTAACGATCGATTGTGGTACATATAGGCAACCAAACATACACCGCCTAGTTTTACTGTCGGGATTATAACGGATTATAACGGATTATAACGGATTATACCCTATAGAATGCCAGGTTTACTTTTCTTCGTTATCCCATACTGTTATTTCGATGATGGTGTTCAAAATATTAGTGTAAATTCTCACTTGTAATACCACTAGTGGTCAAATTATTTCCGGAAATTTTTTCGAGCTCATGAATATTTCTTCGACTCGGAATAATTTTCAAAATATCCATGAGCTCGAAAAAATTCCCGGAAAGTAATTGGACCTCGTGTGGTATTCGGTAAGAAAATTTCACACCAGATTGTGTTTGGAAATTAAATAATTTCAGAATTCATTCGTTAATTTGATTTGCATACAAGTTCATGAATAAATTTATAGTTTGGGTCGCAGTTTCGGTACCAATAATAGATTCCTGATTTCTACCTAGTATATTTGCATGAAAATACTAGTTCAAAATGTAACATATTAGGTATATTCTTCCATTTTATATCAACTTCGGGATACTACAAGTGATAAGAAATTATAATTTTGTCAATTAATTTTTCATAGGTATGGGTACATACTAGTAGTAGTAAAGAGAAAGGGGAGGCGGTCCCCTAGCAAGTAGGCCCCAGTGAGCCTTTTTTGTCGACCTTATTCTCATTTTCGAACCTCCGTGGATTTCTGATGAAGGTCAGTATAACCGTCCACCTTAGTAATCTGATCTTCCTGTTGAAGCGTATATCGGTACCAGAGATTTCGAGTTTTAGCCTTCCATAACTCCTTACACTGGCCCAGGTATTGATATGACATTCTATATAATAGATGCAGTTAGGGCATCAATGGATTCTTAGCCAATCAATTGTTGATTTCTACCCAATTGAAGTGGCACAAAATCACTATTTTAGGACGTCAAAATATTATTTTCTACAAACGTCAAAAGATGACGAGGTTCGCGCATTGATAACGAATTGCGAAGTGACACTTTTTTTCAGTTTCCTTTTCCTACGTTACCATGATACCTTGCACAAAACAATGGGCGAAGTAAAACAGTGCGCGAAGTACCTACTTCGTGCATTGTTTTGTAAAATAGATGATATAGTCATATTTCAACTTTATGGTCCTCAATCGAGCAAACATCCACGATATCATTTATTTCTGAATGTTAAACAGATCTCGATCACCAAAGTAGCATTTCGCGCTCTTGATACAAAAATAACTATTCTGTCACTTGAATGTCATAAAAAAATTTCTGATATCATACGCTGGTGGGTACCCACGAAAAAAAAATTTCCACTGAAATACATTCTACATTGCTATAGTAGTTTGTCATAAAAACCCAATTTTACTGTTTAAAAATCACTGGTTTCGAATTTTCGCTTGTAATACAACAAGTGTATTGATGATTATCGAAACACACTCGCGCTATGCGCTCGTGTGGTTTCCAAGCAACACAATTTGTTTCGAAAAAGAGAAGGAATTTTCGATAATCATCAATTACACGTGTTGTATTTGTCAAGATTATTTCATGAATGAAAAATAAACCATTTTCACTACCTATTTATTGTTAATATTTATATTGAATGTACAGTTATTGCAACTATTTATTTTGACATAGTGACATTCATCATTACTGATACTGCAACCGTCGTGGATATATCCATATTATCTTCTTTTCTGAGGTTTGATATTATATCAGCATGATGTTCTTTGCTCAGTTGTAAATATGGTTTCAATGACATTGAACTACTGTGCCCAGTAACTTTTATTATCTGTTGTTCCCCAATTCCAGAACTTGCCAATTGACTCACAGCTGTAGATCTGTTTGAATGGTTTGATATATTTTCACGTTTTTTGTATCTAAACCGATCTTTTCAGCTGACAATTTGGTCCATTTACTTATTTCATTTATACCCATTGGCATATTTTTAAACCAAGGACTTTTATGATCTTTATTCCAATTACTATTAATTGTCAAAAATAGTCGATCAGTTTTAATGTTCTCTCCCCTTTTCGACATCAATTTCTTGAATAAACGAACTGGACAATTTTCTTGATTTTCTTTATTTGACACAAGCCATTTACTTTCTGCAATATTTTTTGATCCACCTTGTGCGGTTTTCGCGAATATAGGGTTATATTCCAGTCTTCCAGTTGGTGTTCCCTTGTTATTTATTTCTTCCTTGAAATAATGAATCAAACATCGGCATGCTTCACCGCCCCGCCAAGCTAATTCCACTGCTATAATATGATACAGTTTCCTTTATAATCCATTTGAAGTATTTTCATCCCAACTTTGGATAATTTGTGTCAATTCTTCCGATGTAAATGAAACACATGACTTTTTTCGTTTTTCCGGAATATTTTGTAGTTGTGTTCTTTTAGTATTTTTGGCATTTCTAACAACTTCAAATGTTATATCTTTGAATGGATCAAATTTTCGATTGTATTCATGATAGTATTTTTCTTGGAGTAATTTAGCTGTATTATTCCAAATAGTTTTCACTACCATGTCCTTATACTCACTGCCATCGGTTTTCCGCATATTAAATGCCCATTCTGTGAGAATATTGGCAAGTCTTTCATCAGAAGTATTTTCGTTTAGCTGATGATTTCGCTGTTCACAAAATTCTGTGAATTGTTTCCAAACATACTTTTTGGAACGCACGGTATTTTGAGGCGTTAAGTCTCTGACTTCATTTCTTATTTCTTCTACACTATATTTACCGAAACGATTTTCACTGTCCATTTTCAAGCTATACACACAGCCTTGACAATTGAGTTTCCCGGAATCGTGATCCCGCATTCACTCTTCCTCTTCACTCGCGATCGAAGGTACTAGGGATGTTATGCAACTAACAATACATTAAAGCGTTGAATGGATAAAGCAGCGTACAGTGAGAAGAGAGAGATGTAGAGATGTCACGTCAGTCGTGGTTGAAAAATTATTCCTATTTTAGGTTATATCATGCGAGTCATGCTCAATCAATAATTATTTGGAATTGTCTTATAATAATTGTGAGGACAATTCAAATTGTGATAGTGCCTATTGGGTTTTGAATAGAAGTGAAGTGTTTTTATTCCCTGAACACGAATATATTATGACAGCATTTATATCCTGCTGTCATGCTACAAAAACTCAAACAGTATCAGGTGCCGAAATACAAAATCGATAACATAGTGTTTTCGATTATCAATACAGCTGTTACAACCAATCAAAAGCGTGAATTTTCAGATGAATGAAATAATCACTATAATAATCAGGACCTCAGGGGACACCCAATTAGGATGTTAGTCGGTGTGAACTGGTGTTATTTTTTTTCACTGTGTAGGTGATTTTCATTCCTGGGTATAATTATAGGTGTGTTTTGTTGATAATCTGTGGAATAGAATGGAATGGCTGTGCAAGAAAACGGAATTAACCCAAATAATAAAATACAATGATTGTTCAAGAAAACGGAAATTTCATGTTGGTTACCTGACTTTTTTCCTTATGTAATAGCATTCTTTGCATAGATTCAACGACGAGGAGAAATACTGTAGTTTTTTTAAAAAAGATACTTTATTGAATCTCGGAATCCTCAATGGAAAAATCCTTCTGGCAGCGACATATATCTTGTCCAATTTAATAATACCATATATACCTTCGTGATATAAATTTTCACTATTTTCACTCACTATAGCTGTTGGGTGAGAAAATCAGAAAATCAGGAACCTCAAGAATTAACATTCAATACCGCCATTCTGTTAGATTTCTCTTCTTGTCATCTTATTCCGTCGTCCTGTTCGATCGAAATATATCGAGCAGCCATAGCGAATAACTTTTGAAATTATTGTTGGCGCGAATTCATAGAATATGTCAAGAAAACGCATTGAATAGCTGTTACCTTAGATCATACAGGAAGCTGTTACAGAACTAGGTTAGCGTCAACAAAACGCACCTAATGATATTTTTTCTGTGACGCAAAAAAAGTTTGGCATTTCATCTCTGTTGGCAGGTTATAAAATGTCACTTTTCATAAATTACTTTCTTCCCGGATATATTATATCACATATATATATATACACTGTTGATGGCTTTTGTTGTGCTATAGTTCCAAAAAATGAGTCAATAGGTAATACCGTCTCCGAGAAAGAACTGCAAGTCCTTTTATCTTCCATTCGACTTCGCGGTTACGTATAGTACTAAACAACCACTAAATTCGCAATTTTTTGAAATCAAATCACAGAACTAGACTGACAGAAGTGACATCAGATATTTGATAACTTCAAAAGAATGATAAAGGTGCCTACAGCGTAAGTGTCCCTACTGTTAAAAACTTAAAATTTCACGTCGATAATTTTCAGATTTCAAAATAATGTACGTAATATCTTCTCAATATATTTTTTTTTATTTGAATAAAGAAATCGCATCAACCATTGAGGTTATTAGCGAAATGTAATTACATCAAGATATTTCAATGATTTGTAAAAAGTAGTAGTTGCTGTAAGTCACACTCTTCACCTAATATGTCTTTCAAATCCCTTGGCAGATGGTGGTTCAGTCTTTCAACATAATAAAGGGGGCATTCCACTAGTATATGTTTCACTGTCAGATTAGTTCCACACACTTCACAAATTGGTTCGGGAGTACGAGCGATGATCTTCATAATATTGATTCGTCCTTTCTTTTGTCACAGAAAAAAATAGTGTATTATACACGGGAAAAATATTAGATTTTAGCTCACGGTTTTTTGTCTCCCTCCGCTACGCATCGGGAGACAACACAACCTGGAGCTAAAATTTACTACTTTTTTTCCTTGTATAATAAATTACTATCTTCATTACTTTAATACCATGTGGTGTAATTTCAGTTCCTGACCGAACTTGGCTGACTTCTTCATCTTCTCCTGAACAAAATCCATAAGTATTCAAGTTCCGAGTTGATGATGATTTTATTGATCTTCCCAATAATATTCGTTTTCTGTCTAACCAGATGACTGATTACTTTGGACGACCGGGCGCCGTAAGTGGAAAATAATAAAAAAATGATTTGAAAAGCAACCCGCATTGTTTCGCTCACGCTCGTACAGCAAAATCGGCCTTTCTGGTCGGTTGCACCTGACCAACGATCATGTCTACGACAAATGCGTTCAATTAAACATAATTTTTATCCGCCATACAGGATATCATGGGGGCATTAGAATGTTGGAAACGTGGCACGAGCGTTCAGATCATTTTTATATAAACTCTCAGATCAGATGGTCGGAGGCAGCTG
Source organism: Phaedon cochleariae (assembly GCA_918026855.4). Classification (NCBI taxonomy): domain Eukaryota; kingdom Metazoa; phylum Arthropoda; class Insecta; order Coleoptera; family Chrysomelidae; genus Phaedon; species Phaedon cochleariae. The sequence goes on along the minus strand of OU896709.1, from coordinate 53,572,922 downwards.
CTGAGTCTATCTAGGGACTGGCGTTTATACAAGGGGGGAGGGGAGCGGTAATGGTGGTAATTACCAGAAAATCGAAGAAAATCTGAAAATGCCAAAACTGCATCGTGCAGGTTCGTTTGACAATTTAATTTATTCATACAAGGTGAATCTGAAAGTAAGGAAGGTTTTTTGTTCAATTACTGGAATTTAACTTTTCGATGACAGTCAGCAAAGTTGCCATTTGGAAACCATAAATGACAGTACGAGAGTACCTACTTTCTATTTTCTCTTGATTATTTTTTCTTTTATTGTTTTTTCTATCATACTGAAGTTACTGGACACACATAGGGTGTTTCAGAATCTACATCAAGTTTTCAGGGGCTCACTTTACAGGTTGAAATGAGAATTCTGTTTTTCTACTACTAACAACAGTGTCCGCGAACGTTTCATTTCTTACAGACCGATCGCACTGCTGTCTATTATTTCAAAGATCATGGAGAGAGCTATCAACATCGACCTCATGAAATACCTAGAACACTCAGGTATTATCAACGATAGGCAATATGGCTTCCGTCATCAGAGATCAACTGGTGACCTGCTCGCTTACGTCTCACATAATTATATGGCAGCAATCTATTGAAAAATATGGTGAAACCTTAGCCCTGGCACTTGATATCTCCAAGGCATTTGATCGAGTCTGGCACCACGGACTCCTCGCCAAGCTTCCATCTCATGGCTTGCCTCCCCAGCTATGTTCTCTGCTAGCTAGTTTTCTCTCAAACAGGTCTCTTCATGTAGTGGTCGACGGAATTTCGTCTGACTCTTTCATCATGAATGCTGATGTTCCGCAAGGATTAATTCTAGCCTAGCACCAACATTATTTCTACTCCATATCAACGATTTGTTGGAAGCAACTTCATGTCCAGTACACAGCTTCGCAGACGATAGTACCTTCCATACCGCCTTCTCTTCCAGGGCTCCAATACCAGCCAGGCAAATCAGAAACGAACGAGGGAGAAATGTTGACAACATAAATATGGACTTGGCAACAACTCTCGAATGGGGATCCAATAATTTGGTAGAATTCAATGCAAACAAAACACAAGTATGCATTTTCTCTAGAAAAGCCGATCTCACTGTGCCCAACATAAGCTTTTCAGGAGTAACCATACCTTTGAAGACATTCATTTCAATGCTTGGTATTACTATCAGCAATAACTTTTCTTGGAAAAATCACGTGAGTTCAATTGCTAAAAGTGCATCCCAAAAACTTGGTTTTCTTTTTCTGGCCAGGACCTAATTCACTTCCAGTCAGCTGCTTATGATCTATAAGGCACATATCCGACCTCTTCTGGAAAACTGTTCCCATATTTGGAGTGCAGCACCCAAACGTACCCTGAAACTGTTGGATTCTGTCCAAAAAAGGGCAATTGGTCTCGTGGGTGATGCCTCGCTCACAAACTCACTCACTTCTCTGGAACACCGTAGAAAAGATAGCAATCTGGCTTCATTTTATAGATATTTTCATGGACGATGCTCTTCTGAAATATCAACAACTGATCCTTGGCAGTCCCCGCGAGATTAATCCGTCGTGTTGAGGCTTCGCACCCCTTCGTGGTCACCTTGGAGACCTGCAGAACATCTCTTTCCAAAGACTCGTTCATTCAACGAACAGCGAGGCTCTGGAACACATTGCCAAGGGAGGTGTTCCCCGAGGCATATAACCTCCAGAAATTTAAGAAGAACACCACTCCCTACCTTATTTCCCTTGGTTCTCACGATGTTCTCTGAACATTACAGGATATCCCTTTTCGTGAGAACCAGAACATAAAAAAACTTGGCATATTATATGATGTGTAAACCCTAAAATGTAAATTATCTTCCAAATTTGATCTAAATATCTCGTAAGGCAGAAAGCTATGAAGAATAAAATAAAGAAATCTGGAAATATTAACTCTCTGTATAGCGAAGAGTTTGCGGACAAATGTTTATAGGAAAAGAGTCTCACTTTGACCTGAAAAAATTAGCACCTGTAATCTTGATACTGAATTCTGATATAATTCCTGAAGACTTCGATTATTATTATCGCCATTTTTTCTGTAAATATTAACGAAAATATGGAACTGGTAACCGTCAGGATTTACGAAACAGTTAGTAACGGACGCTTCATAAATCATTTAGTTTTACAATAATTAGGTATTCGTATACGATCTACGACATCCGATTTTTCGTCATTATGTTTGCTTGTAATATGTCGTCGATATCATTTTCATAATAGTGTTGGTGTTATGACATATTCCTGATATCGTTATCTAATAACATCATTATGTTTATTTAGTTCTGTTTATTTTATTATTATATTTATAAGTTATTCTCGGGATGTGTTTTGATAACGTAATGATACGGTTTCATTGATATAAAAAAGGTTATCAGCTTTTGTTGACCTAAACAATCGATTACCTGATTAATAACAATGGGTTAACAGAATTCGTTCATTGTCACAAAGTTTTTTTATGTCGTTTTCATCGTCGCAACATCTCAGACAAATACTACCTATTTATTACAGTCTACTTTTATAAAAAGTAATTGTTTCAATAATTATTGGGTGAATGGATCGATAAATACCGGGTGCTTTCGCTTATTTTCATGCCCCTTACATCGAACAACTCTTTACCAAAACTCGTTTGTGTACAGAACGGTAAAATTTTGGAATTATTTGCCAAACTTCAAAAGTAGAATAAAATCGTATACCCATACCTTCTCTCTCTATCTTCCCTAGCTATGCAAGATGTTCTTCGAATCGAACATAATAGGGATTTCCTTTCATGCACTCCAAAAGATGAAAAAAAAAATATAGCTAAAATATCTTCAGATGTAGAAATCTTTGAAGCATCAGGATGAAGCTGTCGAATCTGATGACTTGCTTTAAAGAAGTATTCATCCCGAAGTTCATCCTTTTTGTTCCGTTGGAAAGAATCTGAAGTATTTTTTGGTAGAAAAATCCTGACAGCTCAAGAAAAACCACATAATTATTGCATTCGGAATTTTCTCTTCAACCCAAAATGAACACTCTAGTAGTGGGATACAAATTTATATTGTAATCATCGAAAGTCACCTTGGTAAAAGTATAATATTGTTATATTTTACTTGAAAGATATACCTTGAAACAAAATATGAAGGAATAATAATAATAATAATATTCACTTGTGAGAGTGTCTGAAGTCTGGAATGCAAATACTATATCTGAATGTATACAGTGTGACCCACTTGAATGCAGAACACCTCAATAAAATTTGAATCTCTTCGAACTGTGGAGCTGCTCAATACACTCGGTTCTCTTTCTATCCATATGAATGTAAATAAACATACCACTCTGTTTAATTTTCACTTCAGTTTAGACCTTGTTCAGACATTATCCGTATACTTAGACTGCTGCAAAAATAAACATTCTAATCACGAGAATGTTGAGATATTTATTTCCTTTTCCTCTATTCATGAAAAATAGTTATCTTTTATACAAGGGACAAAAAGTGTAATAGATTTCAGGGAGCTGGAATCTAATATTTTTCCCGTGTAATACATTATTTTTTCTGTGACAGGAAAAACTATGGTTACATTTTTTTTTTTCGTTTGGTGCGCACGAAAGAGAATCCCTTCAATGTTCCAAGAACATCGTGCGTACCTAGGGAGGATAGGGAGAGGAGGTAGGTGTTGGAATTTTTATCTTAACCTTTGGGGATTATAAGTTCCATAGCGAAGATATCACAATATTCGTGGTCGCCAAACTCCTGGCATAGATTGAAAGTTAGACAATCAGAAATATCCTACTACGAAATAAAGTGTACAAAGAAACAAGTGCACTCGGCATGGACCACTGAAATTTTCGACAATTTTCAAACTGCCATAACTAAGATGCGATCTTTTTGTTCAAGATTCCTTGTTCAAAACTCATCGAGAGTTTTTCTGTCATTATACACCAAGTGTTCGAAAAAAGTATTACAAAAATGAGAGAATTCAGACGCTCCCGTATTTCAGGGATTTCTTTTTATTTTTCTATAAATCATTTTTTTCGATCGATTTTAGATCACGTTATGAAAAACCTTGTGATAAATAGGTTTCTTGACTCCATGTCAGCTCAGGAACATCTTAAAACCATTATAGCATCGTTATTCTATGAATTGTTCAGAAAACTCCAGAACGGCCTCCTTGCGCCCCCTTGGATTGCCTTATCTGAAAAATCACGAAATCAATTCGAGATACTGAGCAAAGCAATCGATATAAATGAAGGATTTGTGTTTAGCATAGCATATGGTCATGGCAGCACCAAACTGAACAGACGATTCCACCTAATTCTGAACATTTCTCCAAAAACATAATTCTTCTTCTGTTAAAGTTGTCGATGATTTCAACGCAATATGAATCCATTTTCTAGGATGTGTTCCATCGTATAGAGTGGCAAAATACGTTGAATTTGGCTTTTGCATAATTTTAAAATCGGAAATGATGTGATAAAAACCTAAAAATGAAAAATCATCGATTTTCAACATCCTGTACGAGGAATATGGAAAATTACAAAACCGTTTCGAGATATTGGCTAGAACGTTCGGACAAAACACTTAATACGAAAATCGAAAAAATTCCCTGGAATACGGAAGCATTTGAATTTTTTCATTTGTGTAATACTTTTTTCGAACTCTTGGTGTATAATGACACAAAAAATCCCGACGAATTTTGAACAAGAAATCTTGAAAAGAAAGATTGCATCTTCCAAGCACTGCATTCCGATTGAAAATCCATTCATTTTTTAAAAAGATATGGCGGTTTGAAAATTGTCGAATATTTCAGTGGTCCACTTGTTTCTTTGAGCACTTTAGCCACAATGTTCATAAAATGAACAACAATGGTAGATTTCGGGTGAAAAACAACTACTTTCCTGGTTAATGCCACGCAGAACATTGAATTACATCCTCCCGAAATCTATGCATCGACTCGTATCAACGAATACTGAGACAAGAGATTCTTTCCTGAAAGCATAGTGATTTCGATTTAGCCAGGCCACGCTAGGCACCTACAGACCGGTTTCGAGCTCTTTGACTCTCATCAGTGCAGGGCAGTTTCCAGCCAGCAGTCCTAAGACCGCCGACTAAGCGTAGCCTAGCCAAACAAAAATCGAGTCGGCATTATATTTCCTCAGAGTCGTCCTCCGTAGACAATAAATACCGGTTTCGAGCTCTTTGACTTTCATCAGTGCAGGACAGTCTCCAGCCAGCAGTCCTAAGACCGCCGACTAAGCGTAGCCTAGCCAAACAAAAATCGAGTCTGCATTATATTTACTCAGAGTCGTCCTCCATAGACAATAAATACCGGTTTCGAGCTCTTTGACTTTCATCAGTGCAGGACAGTCTCCAGCCAGCAGTCCTATAAGACCGGCCGACTAAGCTTAGCCTTGCCAAACATAAATCAAGCCGGTATTATATTCCGCCAGAGGCGTGCTGTATAGACAATATGAGAGCAACGCCATCTGAGTAGAAAAGAAGGAAAGAAACACTCCAAAGCCAGAATCCTCATACGGGAGTGGCTGGTTGCCCGACTGGCATATATTTAAACTACGAAATAGCCACAATGCTCAAAGTGGAATGAAATGTAAAATGAATATAAAAAACTCATTCACTTCCACAAAATCTTCATAAAATGAACAACAATGGTAGATTTTGTGGCTATTGCGTAGTTGATATTTTATTTTATTTTATATTATTTTATTCATACACCATCCAACAGCCGGAGCCAATTACAGGATGGGAAAGATAAACAATTAATTACAAATTACAATTTAGATACAAACTAGATTAATACTAACTATACATGAGTTTACTACTAAGGTGAATGGAGATGGGCAATGGGCATATCTGCATATGAGCTGGAAAAAAAAAACTATGAAGAGAGAAAAAAAGCTCTCATGCAGATATGAACACTACCAAATAATACTACAACAATGCTCGTTTCAAACTAGCAATATTCGAACATAGAATATCAAATGAATCTTGAGAAGACATACAGGGTGTTTCATAATTGAATGCTGATCCTAAAGGGCGATAATCCTTGGATGATTTTAAGAAAAATTCTTCATGTGAACATAGGTCAGTAACAGCTTTGTTTCTGAGATACAGGATGTTGAAATTCAACAAAAAAATCAGTTATTCCCCAATATCTCTGGAACCGCTCTGGCTTTTTTCTTCAATTTTGGTACATGCCGAGTATGAATAGAAATACATTTTTTCCATAATGAAGGATTTCTTAATTTCCATCAGTGGCGTCCCTGTCAACATACCATGTCATATTTTTCATCAAAATAATGATACGCCACTGTGTTTTTTTCCAAATGAATATTATTTTTGTAATTATCCTCTATCTTCTCATAAAAATGGTCTCTTGTCTTTTTTTCGTCCAGCGAACGGTTTTTGAGTTATAATATAAAATGCATTCATTTGCTTGTCCCTATTCGATTTTTACTCTTAGTCATAATTTCACAATGGTGGTAACCAAAAGATCTGAGCAATATTTTTATAATTTTATGGTAACTATTTTTAAGTATTTGTAATGAAGAAAACAGACAGAGCGGTTTCAGAGATATTGGGGAATAACTGATTTTTTTGTTAAATTACAACATCCTGTATCTCAGAAACGAAGCTATTACGGACCTATGTTCACATGAAGAATTTTTCTTAAAATCATCCAAGGATTATCACCCTTCAGGATCAGCATTCAATTATAAAACACCCTGTATAATCTGAACATATTCTATAAATAGGTGAAAACTGCAGTAGATTAGATTGAGGTGTGCGCAAGTAGAAGAAATATTTATCTCTCACTGGCAATCGAGGAACATGTATATCAATGAGAGACAGTAAATGGGGACAATCAAGTTTGTTATTAAGCAATTTATATAGAAATAAGACTCCACTATAAGTACGGCGAGTAGCCAATAGTGCAGTTTCAAATCTACCTGTTAATGTCAATTGGGGCAATCCTCTATCTGGATATACCCCATGCATCTACTCTAAACCAGAGGTGTTTCATAAATTTCCGCTGAATGTTTTCAATATTATTAGAATGAACATCATATCCAGGACTCCAGACCACCGAGGCATACTCCAGTTTTGACCTCACAAAAGCATTGAAAATTAACTTCAGTGACTCAGTTTGCTGCATGAACTTTGAGTTTCTTAAAATAAATCCCAGTGTTTTGTAAGCTTTTGCGCCCATCCCAGTTATATAATCAACGAATGTTAGTTTAACATCAAAGACCACACCCAAATCCTTGAACTGATAACATCTATCTAACAAACCATTTTCGATACTATAGGTATACTCAATGATGTGCTTCTTCTGCGTAAAAGACATATATTTACACTTTTTTATGTTGAGTGGCAATAAGTTAGAATTACACCAGGTATGAAGCCTTTGAAGGTCATCTTGGAGTAACGTACAATCCTGAATGCTATTGACTGTCGCATAAATCTTACAATCGTCTGCATATAATAACACATTTGACTTGAGGGTTCTGCATATGTCATTTATAAATATTGTGAATAGCAGAGGACCAAGAATTGATCCCTGTGGAACACCAGATGAAGCTGATATCTCAATAGACTTGAATCCATGGTACTGAACATGATATTATAAACTGACAAATGAAGTGTCTTGTATTCAATCAACGAATATTTGATTCGTCATGAAAACTATATGTCTTGATGAAAGTTTTAGAACTGCTGGGTTTTAGTCTCGAGTTCAGTTCAACCCTGATATTTGGCGAGGGCGCTTCCTCCCCCCAATTGGAAATAAAGCTACATTTATTAGAGAACAGTGAACAAGTTTGGCTCCCTTGAGTCCCTCTCTCTTGGAAGCGCATCTGTCGAGTGTGTAAGGTTCATTATGAAGGGCCGTGATATAAATAACGCATACTTGATGGCAATTTGGAAACAAAAGAATGGTTATAGTTGATGAAATTGATGTGTCTTAGCTTTGTCCTATGAGAAAGCCACCGACACACGACAAACGCCGAATATATATTTTTCTACTCACATAACTAAAATGGCATATAGCGTACGGATATGTACCACGCTAAATGATCGATTAATCACGGATAGTCGATCTGTGATTTATTCAGAATATTAAACACGTTACCATGGCAACACGATTCCTCAAACACATTACCATGGCAACACAGTTCATTAAACACGGCTTCAGCTATTCCAGACATGTCTGGCCTGTCAATTGTATTAACTGTCAACTGTTATTCTTAAATTTTGTATCAGAATTATTCAAGCAATATTCGTTTGTATCAGAATTCTTCATTAAAAATATATGCGAAATGTAGACGAAAGTGAAATCGAAGAAAATGTTCTGGTACTTGCATATCTCCAAGAAGTGTAAAAATGAAGCATCCATCTTTGAGAACAATTCATTTATTCTGCGCTAAGCATGACAATAAACGTGAAACAAAGGTTAGTAAGCAATGGACTGGACACATCTACAACCAATATTACTCATACGTGTCTCGCTGGTTGCATGCAGTTGCATGTATTATGCCACTGATCGGACCAGAGCTATTCTGCGGCCTTGGACATTCCTATTTCCAAGGAGAACTTGAAAAGGCGGAAGGAGCCTGGAGAGCCAGACAATGGAGAAAACTTCCAGGATTACGGCAGGCTAAAGATCTCCTTGGAAATTTCAACCGAGAAAGATCTAAGACACTGACAAACCTCAGCAAAGGAAGTCTCAAAGCAATAACGGGATTTCTAACGGGGCATTGCAGACTCAAAGAACACCCAAGGAAGCTAGGCTTACAGGAGGACGGCACCTGCAGATTCTGTGAGGAAGAACCAGAAACACCCCATCACATACTGATGGAGTGTGGCGCTGTACATCACAAAAGATTGAACATACTGGGAACACACCAGCTGATGACTGTGGAAGAAATACCACAGCTGGACCCCCTCAAAATCCTCAAATTCCTGAAGGAATTGAATCTCGAGGGGCTGCTATAAACAAGAAATCCTTGATATAGCAGAAGCAGATGGGGCACAATAGATCTAATTAGGTCGCAGCGTATCTGTCACCATCCAACCTATACCAATACCAAAGTATTATGTTCTCAATTCCCATTCCTTTCGAATTATTCTGTGGGTTAGCAGGAATAGCAGGTATGTTAATGTAATTTTTGGAGTTCGTAGAAAAAGCATAGTATGTAACGCGTTTATAAACTCTTCTAGACACTCGTTTATTGAACACTCGCTCCGCTTTGCTCCGCTCGTGCTTAAAATACTCGTTACTAAAAGGACGTTAATAACACTTGTTACATAATATACTATTTTCTACTCACATAACTAAAATGGCATTTAGCGTACGGATATATGTACCAGGCTGAATGATCGATTAATCACGGATTGATTATCCCAGAAGGAAAACTTGACTTTTGGTTTTATAAGTGCGAGTTCCTTAGGTCACGGGGCCCTTCATTTTCAATGAAAACCCGTTTTTTCTCAACCTACTCTATTTATTAACTTAACCACGATATTATGATAAAAGACATCGGCATCCATTTTTAAAACATATAATGTTCACCTCCATTAACGTTTAAAAACAGCTGAAGATGGACTTTCATAAGTCCGAACCATGTCCCTTCGATTGATTTACATCATCAGTAATTGAGTAGTGGAGATGGCTTTGAGCTTTCCTTCTTCCTTTTGAAAAATTTCACCCCACTTTGAGCAAACATGGACTTCTAACAGAGACCAAAATATAGTATTCATGCATCAATTTAATTACCCCAAGTTTCAATTTTTTCATTCGACCCGTTCAATAAATGAAGGGTGAAGGGAAAAAACAAGGAATGTCATATTTTTACAGAAATTGGGATATGCATTGCTTTACGAAGACAGATTCGTTCTTGATATTCTCTACCCATGAGTCTGCTAAAAACTCGTATAGTCTATCAGTAAACATGCCTTGAAATATCGTAGAACGGTTAAAAACAGGGAATGTCCACCCGGAAATTTCAAGGAACTAGGAGAGTCAATATCAGCAGGTAGGTACACACAACCCGAATTCTTCGCAATTTAAATCAGTCTTTGCTATCTGATCGTCAGTCACGTCGGCATCAGAAGTAAACAAGAGTTTTTTGTCTTCGGAATCAACGTGATTCATCAATAGTGGGATACATTCTTCAGTAAACAATATGTCAAAAAATTTCCATTTTCAGTACAAACTATCAGGGAAATCGAAACAACTGAGGAACATTCGAGATTGATGAGTTATATAGAATTTCATACCATGGTAACTGAGAGCAAAAGCCTATCACAGTTCCCAAAAAACGCGTTGAAGTCAGCACTGATCTGCAAGAAGGTGAATTCAAACTTCCATTGCCAGCATACAGAGGTGACTTCAATTTTAATCTCATGTAACGCTTTTTAATGCATTCTGAATTTTTATTCTAGATTTATTGCCAGTTCCAGCAGAAAAATTCAAAAATTTGATGACTGAACAGATTTTGTGAACCTGAAGCTCATATTTACTTCACAGAATTACCTCATCAATGATAAAACATTGGGTAACTTGTTATTTCCTCCAGAATGTGTATGACATTCCTCGTTTTTTTCCAAATTAATATGTTCTTGTGAGAATTCATCATTTTCTTCTGCATAACGAATACAGTTGTTTGTTCCAATTTTCATAAAATATATGAGAATATACTTCTACTTTATATATAGAATTATGTCATTTTTTCAACATTCATAGTTTGGAAGTAATCCGGTGTTCAATTGGTATAATGCGATTATCTCAAAACAAAGTTATTGTGACATTCCTAGTTTTTTCCCTTCACCCTTCAAATGAAAAGGGGGGAGGGAAAGAAAAGAACGAATTCTCCCATTTTTGTGTTCTTGTCTTTTGAAGAATGAAACACTGATCTGATCCGGACCTGTTTGTGTCTTATAGAAACGACACGCAACATCACGTGGCCATATATATAGCTTACGAAGAATCCCGTCCCGTCCCACTTCACTTTTGTAGCCGTCATCTGTGATTTTATGACCGTTTCGAAGTTGACAGAGTGAAAAGGACACGGTCTCGATTGACTGCAACAACCCCCAATAAACGGAAAACATAATCTCGAGACGGCATTAATGACCCTGTTTCGGAAAACTAATAAAATTTTTATTTTATGGCTATTATTGCTCGTCCCTTATGTTCTTTATAGTGAGTGCAGTACCGATCGAGTACTTGTTAATGCTAGGTGAACTATCTCGTGACCTCTTGAATGATTTCTTGAAATAGGAATCACAAATAAAATAGAAAACAAATAATCGATTTTTTGAAATGCTCACTTAGTCGATTAAAAAAAAACATGTTAAATATAATGATTCAATTTTTAATTAGGTAGCTTTCGGACCAATTCCATCAGTAAAACCATGTAAAACTGGTGTTATCTGTATCTCAGAAATGAAGAAATTCATGATATAATAATGTTCATATAGGATTATATTTTTTAAATCGATCTATAACTCTGAAGTATCGTACTGTAGTTAGAAGACACCCTTTAATCTGACAAAAATTGAAATTTCAAAAATTATTCAAACCTATGGGGAATGGTAGGAAATGAACTGTTTATGGAAATTATATAAGTTATTCCTGACGGCAACAACTTGAACACTTCTCTGCGGTTTTTTTGTTTTGATGATTTGTCCAACAAGCACACACAAAAAACTTTTTTTTATGTTCTGGTTCCCACGGGAAGGGATATCCTGTAATGTTCAGAGAACATCGTGAGAACCAAGGGAAATGTCAACTGTTATTTTCAAATTTTGTATCAGAAATATTCAAACAATATTCGTTTGTATCAGAATTCTTCATTAAAAATATATGCAAAATATAGACGAAAGTGAAATCGAAGAAAATTTTCTGGTATACTTGCATATCTCCAAGAAGTGTAAAAATGAAGCATCAATCTTTGAGAACAATTCATTTATTCTGCGCTAAGCATGACAATCAACGTGAAACAAAGGTTAGTTAGGCAATGGACTGGACACATCTACAACCAATATCACTTTTACGTGTCTCGCTGGTTGCATGCAGTTGCATGTACTATGTTCTCAATTCCCATTCCTTTCGAATTATTTTGTAGGTTAGCAGGAATAGCAGGTATGTTATTGTAATTTTTGGAGTTCGTAGAAAAAGCATAGTATGTAACGCGTTTATAAACTCTTCTAGACACTCGTTTATTAAACACTCGCTCCGCTTTGCTCCGCTCGTGCTTAAAATACTCGTTACTAAAAGGACGTTTATAACACTTGTTACATATTATAGGTACTATTTTCTACTCACATAACTAAAATGGTATTTAGGGTACGGATATATGTATCAGGCTAAATGATCGATTAATCACGGATTGATTATCCTAGAAGGAAATCTTGACTTTTGGTTTTATAAGTGCGAGTTCTTAGGTCACGGGGCCCTTCATTTTCAATGAAAACCCGTTTTTTCTCAACAGGCTCTATTTATTAACTTAACCACGATATTATGATGATAGACATCGGCATCCATTTCCACGGGAAGGGATATCCTGTAATGTTCAGAGAACATCGTGAGAACCAAGGGAAATGAGGTAGTAATTGGTGTTCTTCTTAAATTTCTAGAGGTTATATGCCTCGGGGAACACCTCCCTTGGCAATTTGTTCCAGAGCCTTGCTGTTCGTTGTAGGAACGAGTCTTTGAAAAGAGATGTTCTGCAGGTCACAAAGTGAACACGAAGGGGTGCGAAGCCTCAACTCGACGTGTTAATCTCGCGGGAAGTGCCAAGGGAGGAACAATTGTTGATATTTCAGAAGAGCATCGTCCGTGAAAATATCTATAAAATAAAGCCAGATCGCCAATTTTTCTTCTGTGTTACAGAGAAGTGAGTGAGTTTGTGAGCTAGGCATCATCCACGAGACGAATTGCCCTTTTTTAGACAGAATCCAACAGTTTCAGGGTATGTTTGGGTGCTGCACTCCAAATATGGGAACAGTATTTCAAGACAGGTCGGATCTGTGCCTTATATATAGATCATAAGCAGCTAACTGGAAGTGAAATAGCTCCTGGCCAGGAACAGAAAACGAAGTTTTTGGGATGCACTTCAAGCAATTGATCTCACGTGATTTTCCCAGGAAAGATTATTGCTGATAGTAATACCAAGCATCGAAATGGATGTCTTCAAAGGTATGGTTACTCCTGAAAAGCTTATGTTGGGCACAGTGAGATCGGTTTTTCTATAGAAAAGGCATATTTGTGCATATTCATGTTGTCAACATTTCTCCCTCGTTTGTTTATGATTTGCCTGGCTGGTATTGGAGCCTTGGAAGAGAAGGTGATATGGAGGGTACTATCATCCGCGAAGCTGTGTACTGGACATGAAGTTGCTTCCAACAAATCGTTGATATGTAGTAGAAATAGTGTTGGTGCTAGAATTGATCCTTGCGGAACACCAGCATTCATGATAAGAGAGTCATCAGATGAAACTCCGTCGACCACTGCATAAAGAGACCTGTTTGAGAGAAAACCAGCTAGCAGAGAACATAACTGGGAAGGCAAGCCATAAGATGGAAGCTTGGCGAGTAGTCGGTGGTGCCAGACTTGATCGAATGCCTTGGAGCATATCAAGTGCCACAGCTACTGGTACTGGTACTGGTACTGGTGGGGGACGTTTCCACGTCAGCAACTAGTCCCCAATGGGACCTTTTTGCCAACCCCAAGTGTTTTCAATGACTGATGTGGTTCGCTCAAGAGAGCTGGCTAACATCCTTTTCAGGCACCGCCCATCAGCTCTCTTTTCAGAGTTTTTCAGCTGTGTTTTGTAGGCTAGTAATGTACTCACTACCATATGCGCAGTGGCAGGCCTGCTAACTATCATCGTTAACCCCCGAGACCGAGGTCTACTTAAGCAGCTGGCCCGCTCTCACGCTCAGCTGGTAGTTTTTCCACACCCACCTACATACACCGTCCTACTTCTTCTCTGATGCTCACAACCACATCATCATATCTTTCTGCGTGTTCTGTGTAGGCTTTGTTACTAACTCCATGCGCCACTTTAGGAGCAGCACTGTTAATTGGAACGCAACAGCGAATCGTGCAGGACTATAGTACTTTTGCGGAAGATGATCTTGGGCATATGACTGTCAATTGGCGTTATGTTTGGAGGTTGTTTTCCGATGAATCCAGAGTGGAATTTCCAGCAAATAAATGCGCAAAAATGTTGGCTTTCTCCTGGGCAGTTGTGACTAGTGTTCCATCTTCCTTGGTTAGGAAAGGAAACGAGCTGGAAGTGAAGTGAAATGGGAACCAATAAAGATGAAAACAGTAAACAGGCGGCCTTGACCTCGGCTATGCGATAGATGGCGTACGCTCATTTTCTATGGCGAATATAGATATATAGGCATAGATTATTTAGGAATCATCACTGTCTTCTGATCACATAGACCACTTGGTAATCATTTTTGGAATTAATAATACAATAATCATTCAATAATTGTTCAATGATTTGAATTAGAAAATATTTTTATCAGGAAAACGCAACAGGTAGAAAACCATCAGGTCGGGACTTTTTCTAAGTTTCCTAGTATTATTTTTTCACTGAAAAATTCCGGACTAGCTATATTCATCCAAATATTTACCTGCATACCGAACAACAAAACTATTAAGTAGGAATACATTACTGTTTCTTCATTTGTCAATCCCGTAATTAGACAAAGTTCGAAATAGGACGTGTCAAACTTGAAGAACTATACAGGGTTCTCAAATTCACGTCGGCACTATTGCTAACTTGGTTATTATTGGCGCTACAAAGTCGGTCAAATGAACAAACTATTAGTATTTCTTCTGCTGATTATGATGATGAAATCGAAAGCAAAATCGACATCGCATTCACGAGTTAGGTCAAAAGGCAATTTTCAACGGGACACCCAGTATACAATAATCGATAGGAAATTCGATTCTGAACAAAAAGTTCTCCATATTTCATCGTGTATTCGAAAATGACTAAGCTATCGACGAATTTTCACATTCATCAAAAATATTGTATATTGGTTGAGGTCGAGGTATTCCTTACGGTAGCTTTACGCTACCATGAAATCGATTCGATAGCTTAGTCATTTTTGAATTTACGATAAAAGTTTGAAAAGACAGTTCTTGTTTAGAATCGAATTTCTTATTGATTATGAACATTGTATATCTGGTGTCCCATTTATAAACATTGAACTTTTTGACATGGATCGTAAACGAAATGTTAGATTTTTGTTTCGTTTTCATAATCGTGATCAGCGAGAAAAATACTACTATACTTTGTCCATTCAACCGACTTTGTAACTCCAATAATAACCACTTTTCAATAGTGCCGACTTGAGTTTGAAAACCATGTATAATGTAACTATAAAATATTTAGAACCGCATATATATTTGTTTGTTGTTTGTTCATGTAAGTATATTGGCGATATAAGTGAATATAGGTCGTTGTGAGTCCGATGCAATCCAAATATTTTGCCTTCGGACACAAATATATAGCAAGATGTGCAGCTTCTTCCAATAATCAATTACTGTTTCAGTTTGAATATTCCAGAGGAAACAAGAAAATAAAAGTTGTCTAGGTTCTTGTACCAGACCATCCGTAATAATAATTGCATTCACAGAATTAATTATTCAATTAATTAACTAATTGCATAATAGATAACAATTATTATGGTAATAAAATATGAAATGTGGAATAGCTGATTCGTTCACAGTGACTGAACTAGAATAAAGCCATGAACTCGAGTTGAGGCCTTATCTGCATTGCGTTTTTGCATTCCATAATAAAATCAAAATAACGATCCTGCACATTATAATAATTATATTGCATGTCTGAACGTTTATCTACGAAAGGCGATTGAACTGCCGTACACGGGACCATGGCCTTCTCGCTATTAACCATGGGCTTAAACGTTTCAACATATACCCCTAAAGAGACAGCATTTATTGTTATTTAGTTTCAATGTGGTGAGATTTTCTGTGCAATTTGAATGTTGAGTTGGTCATATCATATACAGGGGGGTTTCAGTTATTGTCTGCGCCTAACATCAATTGGGATGGGATAAAGTATGTAACCAAGCAAGTATCTCGGTAACCGTTTGTTAGATTTTTTTGAATATATCTACGGATCTGAAAATGTTATCGTAGGTAATATCCCGAGACCATGACAAATAGCCGACTATTATTTTTTTCATAATTCTATCGAGAGTACCTTGTATTTCGACAATTCGATGAGACCATATTAACATATTAATAATCTGAATATTATATTCTATGATTATTTATGTTCATATGGTCGAATTGAATTGTCCCAAAATTCAAGTTACTCGAGATGAATTAAAGAAAATAATAGTCTCCATTTGTCATGGTCGAGTGATATTCAGGAAGATTATTTCATGAACAGTGTAAAAATACTGGTTCATATGAGTTTCAACATTTTATTCAAGTTACAATTCTGCAGATACCATTTGAATACAAATTCTTCTGAAGGCCGTCTGGGGTATTCTCATCATATCTACGTTCAATAATTGTAGTTAATTCATCTAAAGTTAGAGCAAAGAAAGAATATTAGCGCTATTGATAGCGTTAATATTCTTTGATAAGAGCTTCGGTACTTTTCTTTCTCGTTTGAGGAAAATATTGTAGGCTCCGCCTCTTTGCAATATGCGCAACCCTGGCACCTTTGAATTCGATATATTCAAATGGATTTGTCTTACGTTTATGTTCATTGAAGTATACTTCCTGTACTCGTTCCTGTATATAGTTTTCCATATCGATTCCAACTGTGTATTCCTAATATTCCTCACCATTCTCCTCACCCAATCTTTCAGGATTTGGGCAATCACGAGAGATGTAGTCGCACAAAATTCATAGTCTTCCAGCAGGCAATAAAACATGAATTGTTCCAGACAGACTCTTTTCTCTCCTCGTTATTTTCTGAAATCGATTCGATTACATAATTACGGATTTCCGTAGTGGAAGTTGACCCAAAACATCGTGCCCAAAACGAGACATTTCAATTTTTGAGTGACTGATAGATAATGTCAAAGGTTGACAACCATATATAACACCCTGATTTTTAATGAATTTCCAGATTCTCCCTGAAACGCTGATTTCATCGATCACAATGGGGTCGAGCGGGAATAATTACTGAGATATAGGGTGTTCAAAATCGAGATGTTACAACTTTCGGATTCTTTTGTGTTGAAACTATTCATTATTGGTCAAAATGGCTCAAATGTCCCTATCTTAACTCTTGATTAACTATTTATCTACTGACATTTAATTGGAACGAACTCGGGGTGGTTCAAGAATCAGAATTCTGTTCACCCTGTATCTGTTTCAATTAAATGTCAGCAGATAGTGAATCAAAAGTTAAGACAAGGGCATGTGAGCCGTTTTGACCAATAATGAATGGTTTCGATACAAAGAAATCTAAAAGTTGAAATATCTCGATTTTGAAAACCCTATAACTCTGTAATCATTCCCGCTAGACCCCAAGTGTGATAGATCGATGAAATCAGCTTTTCAGGGAAAATTTGAAAATTCATTAAATCATACAGGGTGTTTTATTTAAAATAAGGAAGTTGATAATAATTCCGAAATAACTGAGAAAGTGGCAACATTCGCGATAACGTTTTCAAATCCGACACGTTTTGAAATCAGACTGTACCTAAATTCAAAAAAATCTAACAGTCACCGAAATTTTAGGTTGGTTCCATACTTCATCCCAACCCTGTATAGTACTCTCGATAGTACTTACTCATTGAGACAAGGAGTACTATAAATTAATATACAGGATGTCCCAAAATGGCTGGAATACAGAAATAAAACGTGTAATACAAGTCAAAATAAGTTGATTGGACTCAATTCATTTATATAACAAAAAAAACACAGTTTTGTATACTGTTCAAAAATGAGCCAAACAAATTGTATGAAATTTGACAAAAGTGCATTTTAGTGGATTACCCTCCTTTCGATAATCAAAAAAACCCAAAAGAAATTGTGTCACTTCTGTGAAAATTTCGTATTCCGCATTGTTCCGAAGTAAAAGTTTAACATAATTATAATGAAACATTTAGTTGACACTAGCAACAAAATGATCCCATAAAATATACCTACCTATATAGGCTAAAATATGAGATTCTAGCACAATTTACCTCAGTCGACTTAACACTGTGACACCAATACTATATTATACACAGCTGTGAATTAACATACCTACCTAATATTTATGAACTTTCAACACCTGCAGGCCAAGTTAGGAAAACGTCTATAACACAAAGGGACAGGCTAAGAACAAAAGGTGAATGGATGTCTATGAACAAGTTTAATTTTGAACCCAGAGGAAAAAAATGTTTGCATTGACCAATGCATTAACATGTTTTCAAATCAAAATGTTCGATACTTTTCGACCATGCCATATCCCTCAATAATTCGACCATGTCTACGAGTGGAAGTAGAAAACATTGTAGCCATATCTGTTATAATTTTCGCGAATAACCGAAACATTATTGAACAGTGTTGACTCGACTGTTCAGGACAAAAATTATATATATTTTATCATTTTCAGGCATCTATTGAGATTTCTAACACAAATAAAACGAGATGATTTTTGTGAATTCAAAAAAAAAAAATTAGTTTGAAACTACAATTTTTTTGTAAATTCAACAAAATCTGAGTGTCATATACCCACGACAAAATATTTTGTCACCGCAACAAATGTTTTTTGCCAGTTTTCTATTCAAAATTCATTTGATGTAACTCATTAATGATTCAAATTAACAGCAGGAATTGGTTCAATAAACAAATACTATTTTGTTCCTATAATACAATATCTGCTCTTCTGAACGATACAGTTGATTGAAATGATTATATAATTCCATTCAAGTGACAAAATTTTCAGTTTTTCAGAGAGTGAATATTATTAAATTATTTTGTCTCTTTGAATAGGTTGCTTATTCAGAATGAACATATATTTTGTTGATTTCGCAAAATTGTGTTTAATTAATAATAATAATTCAACAAAAAAATTGACCAAAATTATTTTGTTGGTGCAACAAAACTTTTTATTCCGTGTTGTTATAAGAGAAAAGAAACTCAAAGTCATTACCACAATAGTCCATAAAATTAACGAAAATGGTAGATAACGAGAGAAAAACTACTGCTTATGTTATACATATGCATAGAAATATAAGCATATTATGTTAACTAAAGATTTTCATTTATTTTTCAGGTTAGTATGCCCAGTTTCCTCCAATTCGATATACCTACGCATAAATTCAGTAAGTATACATTTATTTTTTGCTAGGAATGCACTGATTTCATGGCTTATATTACGTATTCTGGTCCAGGAAACTCAAATTTCATGACGAAAATGTGGAAGAATTACAAACCGACAACTAATCAAGATTTCATATACCAATAACTCTTTCTTATGATGTTGTTTGTGTTGTCAAGTTGTGAACTTGTAAGCAAACTCATTTTCTATAATAAACATGGTTGATATTTTTCAAAGAAGAACCAATACGTGATCTAAGCCTTATCTAACCTGACAGAGGAATATAAATAGTCAGCATGATATTTGACGGCGAGTTCGTGTTTTGTTTGAATCAGGGCCGGTTTATCAATAATAAAATTGCCGATTTCATCCGCTAGTTAGTTATTTATCAGATAGTAGCATGCAGATAAAGTTCCAGTTTGGTTCTTCTTCTAATTTTCATCCACTAGTTAATTAATTAATTGACAGGTAAGGAATGTTGGCAATAGTGATGAATAGATGTAATGGATGATTGGTTATTGTTTTTTTTTGTTTTTACATGATTTTTCACCGAATAATTTGCATTAGTCTTTAGTCGGTACACAAACAATGAAGAGCTCTAACCTACTGCTTATATTTTGGATTTTTATAATAATATAATATATTCTGTGGGAAACTACGTGTTGGATAGCGATGAGGACATAGATATCGTGGAAATTCTTCAACTCGAACGAAGGCCTTATACAGTTAGTAAAAGAGTGGATAATTTCGGGAAATTTGATGACCATGATTTCAATGGAAGATTCAGGTTGCAGAAAAAACTGTAGGGTCCATAATAGGAAGGATTGAGGATTCATTTGAATGTCGATCAATGAACTTTCTTCAGGAGTGAGAATGCTCCTCATTCTGTTTTATTGATATTTTTAATACCTACATATTGTTGTTGATACTACTTCATAAAAGAGGCTAGGTGACACATAACAAAACAAGATTTATGTGATATAATATGAGCTATTTATTTATTTATTTATTTATTTATTTATTCATGTTCAAGGCACTTCAACAGGATGAGTTAACATCCCAATTACAGAAATGCTCAGTAATAAATTTTAGTTACACGCTATTATATTCTTAACTAGTCACTAATCTATCCTATAATAAATTTATAGTTATATAATGCAAAATTTAGTAAAGAAACAATAAATTCAATTTCATTCAAGTGAATACTTCAATCGCTAATCGTCTAGCTGTAGTGAGAGATAAACAAAATATATCAATATGAGAAAAATATAAATCATAATTTTTTTCTAGTTGACGGATAGGTGAATTTCCACATGCATTTGTGTGATATATCCTGTGATAAAATAGGTTATTATTTCTCGTGACTCTGATTTTGGAATTTAAACATAATTGGCCCAAAATTGAACTACAATCTATCTTGGAGTTAATCAGCTTGTGGAGAAAAATTAAATAACTTAAAGACCTACGTGAGCTGAGTTTCAGGATTTTATAATGTCGAAGACTAGCTTCGTAACCATGGAAGTGTAGGTGCCTGTTAAATCTATAATTTAAGTGAAAAATCAATTTTTTTTGGATACTCTCAATTCGTTGAATGTACTTCTGATACGAAGAGTTGTAGAGAGTGATAATAGATGATGGGGTTTTGAAGCCTCTGGTTATTCGTAATATAAAGCCCAGATTTCTCAGAGACTTTTTTGCAATTAGTTCAATGTGCTGCCCAAAATTCAATTTGGAATCAATGATGACTCCAAGATCACGGATATGATCAACACTTTCGAGGGTGTCATTATTAATAGTATATACGTATTCTGTATTTGTTCGTAACCTGGAAAATGATATTTTGTGACACTTTCTGGTGTTTAGATGTAATTTATGGTCAGAGCAGAAGTTTTGAAATCTGTGAATATCAGATTGGAGGTCGATGCAGTCGTTTATATTACTGATTGTTTTGTAGATTTTCATGTCATCGGCATACTGGGAAAAATTTGAGTACCTACTGAAGCTATATATAGGTTATCCGCCCAGTTGAACAGCTATTAGATTAGACTGCTGGATAAAACTTAACCTTATGTCACCTTATCTGATAGATAAATTGCTTTTGATAAACCTACCCTCAGAACGTCAAAATTGACTGAGACTATTTCACGCATAGTTATCTAATCAACCAATCATGCTCAAGTCAAGTTCGGCTTAGCGATAACAGAGAACTTGACTCTTGACTCTGATTGGCTTGTCAAGTTCGGTGTTTTCAAAATGTATGTGACAGTAAAACATCAAAAACAAGTAATACTATGCTATGCGCACGCATTTAGCATATCAAATATGTGAGAAATGATATAGCAATCAAGATATTATACAGATATCGCAAGTACAGGGTCATTCCGTTTATTTACAGCTTCTACAGGGTTAATCATTGAAGATAAAAAAACTTTGAAAACAAAAGTTGTAGGGTTTGTTCTGATGAACATCCAGAAAATTGTACGAGGTGGAACAAATGAATATATCGCTGATATAAGGAATGGATACCATCTTAGTTATTTTCAATGGAACGCCCTATGTATTTTTCGAGAAAATTGAAGAACTTTCTTATCCGGTTTCAAAATATATAGGTTGTGGATATTAGGTTCAGCCGTTTTCAAAATATTCGAGCTTGACAATTTTGTAGTAACAATTTGGTTTTACCATATCGCAGATGCTAAGAAGAATCAACAACACATACGCAAAGAATATATTACAGAAAGTTTGATTAATGACCACCTGCATATGTGTTGTTGATTCTTCATGGCAATTGCGTTTTGGTGAAAACTATTACCAATTCTAGAATGTTCGACCTCGAATATTGCATAAACGGCTGAACCGAATATCAACAACGTATATATTTTTGAAATCAGGAAAGAAAGATCTTCAAATAGTTATTCCGAAAAATATATATATGTTGTTCCATTGAAAATTACGAATTTGGTACCCATTTCTTATATCAGCGATATTCATTTGTTTTACCTAGTACAATTTTCTGGAGGTTCAGAACAAACCCTTATTCAACATTTGAATTTGAAGTTTTTTCCTATCTTCAATGTTGAACCCTGTAGAAAATGTTTAAATATACGGAATGACCCTGTACACGCAGGTGTTCAAATAATCAAGATCGAAGCATCGTATATACCTATCTAATAACTGTATACAATTTATTATAATTGAAAAATATTCAAGTAAGATGTTATTACTGGTTCAATCATATACAGTGGGTCCCGGTTTTCATGAATACACCCTGATATCTCAGTTATTAATGGTGCGATTCTCTTGAAATTTTTGTTGTGATTGTATGTTGGAATAAGGAAGTATTAAGCAGAATGAACAGTTTCATTCACCATTGGCGTGCGTTGTTCAGGGGTACAAAAGAGGCCTTTATTTGGGAAAAGGATATTAGGACTCATTTTTAAATAACTTTTTTCATCAGATTCATGATCAGCGTCCCTAAAAACCCCCCCAATTCATATTTTCATGATCCCAAGAGCTCAAATAAAATAATTATTATATAATCCCGCTTTTCATGACAACACCCATAAATCTTAGTTATCAATGATGCGATTTTCTTGAAATATTGATAGTGAGTGTATGTTAAAAAAATAACATACAATCGTCATCTCAGTTTCGAGAAAATCGCATCATTAATAACTGCGAGATTCTGGGGCGTAGTCTTGAAAAGCAGGATTTTGAATTTTGCTTGAGATTTTGAAAATATGAATTGGGAGTTTTTGGGGATGCTGATTCTGAATCTGATGAAAACAGTTATTTAAAATAAGCCCTAATATCCTTTTTCCGAATAATTGGTTTTTTTGTACCCCTCAACATTGCACGCCAAAGGTGAATGAAACTGTTCACTCTGTAAAATACTTCATCGTTCTAACATACAATCACCACTAAAATTTCAAGAGAATACACAGAAAAAAAAGTTTGTTTGAAACTACAAAATTTTTGTAAATTCATCAAAACCTGTCATATATCCACTAGAGTCCCTGTATGTATTTGACACTTTTGCTGTAATAAGAGTACGGACACTATGACAAGCAGTGACAGAAGGCATAACCCTAAAAAATTTGAAATGACATGAACAATTTGGCGGGCACTGACAGTTCATGAACGTACATGACATTAAATCATTTGAAAATTCAGGTTTTCAAAAATTAAAATGTCTAATTGTGTAGTGGAGAATTGCAAAAATGGAAGTGAGTCCTTTCATTTATTCCATTTCCCCCATTCTAACCAACAACAGTTACAGACATGGAAAGAGAATATGAAGCGGCCACTATGGAAATTGAATTCAGGTATCAATTTGCGAAGTAAGTACTCAATATTTGAATTTTTCGATTGAATATGATGCATCTTCGAAGGAATAATATCATTTATAATTTCAATTTTAACATTATAGGTGCACTTCAAATGTGAAGATTTCATAGTGGAACATACCATCAAATTGAAAGAAAATGCGGAGTCTTCATTCCATCATCAGAAGCATTATCGAAGACATTCCTTATCGAATTCAGGACAATTTTTACGAGGAAAAATTCAAGTAGAATACCAAGATGAAATTAAATGTATTTTGGATCACAAACAAGAAATTATCGAAGATTTAGAGAGAAGATATGCCGAAATTCGAAATTTATTAATAATTAATGATGAAAGATACAGAAAAAAAAAATCAAAGGAAAGGACGAACATTTGAAAAATAGCTTGAAGCAAAGAGATTCTGAAACAAGACTGCAAGTTACAAATATTCACAACTATTATAAGGAAATAATTTTAGATCTTCAACTATCCCATCAAAAATCTTTGGAAGAGTGTGAGGAAACTGCTAATGCAAGAATACAGGCCATTTTGAATCGACTCAAGACCCAAATTGATAGTTTCGGAATATATTTCAACCAAAATTATAGTCAATTCCAGTATTTTAAAACGCGAATCAATGGAATCGATTACTAATTAAAAGGTATTCTAAGTAAAGTTGCTATTCATTATGAGCAACATATTTCTCATAATTCTAAATATAATGGATGATAATGGTAATAGATGGAATGTAGAGAGTGTCGAAAAAGCTTTGGTCATAAAATTGATGTGTAGATTGTGAGCATTTAAATTTTATGTTGCCATATATTACCCCACTTTACTCTACCATTATTTGAAATTTTGTATTCTTGTCATAGAATATACTATTCTTGAATTATAATCATTATACTTGTATTTGTCCTTATATTTCCTGTTCGTTCATGCCCTATGAAGTGTCTTAGTATGTTATGAGAACAAATATACGTTTGTTAATTGGTTGAATTGTTCTTCCCATTCATTTACATTCTGACCATCAGAACTGGCTACTAAA
The DNA here is from genome assembly GCA_918026855.4 of Phaedon cochleariae. NCBI lineage: Eukaryota > Metazoa > Arthropoda > Insecta > Coleoptera > Chrysomelidae > Phaedon > Phaedon cochleariae. The sequence goes on along the minus strand of OU896709.1, from coordinate 53,548,194 downwards.
TCCTGATTCTATCTATTGAAAGACTAGTGCATCCTAAAATCAAATAAATTGAAGTACATATACCCTTTGTTAAGTATATCGAGAAATACTTTCAACAAATTGATTTACAAACTATGACCCCTTTTCGCCAGTGAGATGAGACGCCACTTCTTTATGAAAATAAAGACAGAGAAAGATATATGGATGTACCCTTCACCGCGGCAGTAGAGGATAGAAGATCCGAAGTGCATGGAAAAGCATATCTATGTCTTTGTTCAAAAGTCATTTTGAGAATTTGAGGTTATGCCTTCCGTCACTGCTTGTCATAGTGTCCGTACTCTTATTACAACAAAACTGTCAAATATATACAGGGAATTATACATACAGGGACTCTAATATCCACGACAAAATATTTCGTCACCGCAACAAATGTTTTTTGCCAGTTTTCAAATCAAAATTCATTTGATGTAACTCATTAATGATTGAAATTAACAGCAGGAATTGGTTGAATAAACAAAAACTATTTTATATGATTCTGTTGATAGATATGATTATATCATTTCATTCAAGTAACAAAACTTTCAGTTTTTTGAGTTTTTCAGAGAGTGAATATGTTAGAGTAACATATTTTTCGATCAACAAAATTGTATTTAGAATTGACGAAATATTTTGCTGAATAATATTTAAAAAAATCCAATAAGTGAATTTCAAAACTGAGAGGAATTAGAGATCAATGTCCTCAGTTGATTCAAGACTATTAGCTTGTATAAGCGTCTTGAGAAATTCTAGGACAGCCTAAAATAATTATATAAACGGATGTTTTGGGTAGGTATATGTACACCCCAATCGAGGCGAGCGTAGGAAGGTTGGAAGAAACGCCACCTAGTGGCAAAAATGCAACTAGATAATCATTCAAAAAATAATTTGTTTGATACATATAATGTTTTGTTCAACGAACTAATTTGTTTGAAATAACAACAAATTTCTTGATAGTGATGTGTTGAATCAACAAAATATAATGTCATATTTAGTTAAATCTTTCTCAAAATTTATTTAATTTCCTCGAATAGACAAAATGCATATGATTGATTGAACAATTATATAATAGTTGGATCAACAAAATTCGTTTTATGTCAACTATAAATGTTGTTGAATGAAATGAAACTTTTGTTCAAAAAAGCAAATATTTCAATCAAATTATTTTGTCTCTTTGAATAGGTTGCTTATTTGGAATGAACATATATTTTGTTGGTCTCGCAAAATTGTATTTAATTTAACAAAAAAAAATGACAAAAGATATTTTGTTGGTGCAACAAAACATTTTTTTCCGTGTAGCATCATTAATAACTGAGATATCAGGGTGTATTCATGAAAAGCGGGACACACTGTATATGTATTTCGTTATTCGATGTCAGTGTTTTCAGTTTATTACGTTATTCTATCGAATTTCAGATTTTTTGAATTGCTCGTCCTGCGGACTCGAGATGTTTTCCCGATCAATTCATTTTCATCCAGAAGTGAATCGTCAGACTTATCATATAGGTAATATCACAATGTTCTGAATATTCGAGATAATTTTGTCGCTTCATTGTTCACGAAATTGTGTTGCCGAGCAACACCACGAGTCCGCCAGGACGAGTGGTATTGCTGTTCGGCAACACAATTGATTCAGAACAGAGTGATATTTCGCTAGACTATTTCACAAAGCATAAGAAAGATGTATAATAAATGAACAAGCCATATAACCAAAGCGATTCATTCATCATTCATTCATCTACAGCTATAATTATTTTATGTCAAACTGACAGATCTATTCTTGCTATCCATTGTTACATCGTTGAAAACACCAACGCTGTTGAACCAATCAGAGTTGAAAGATAGCTATAGTGTTATAGCGACATCACAAGTTGTCTTTGGCTTCCGATTGGTCAGATAATATAAGAATCTCTAGATGAGTGAAACAGTCAGAAAAATTCATTTTTCTACGGCTATAACACAAGATTGTTTTTGTGTGTTCGATACATCAATGAGGTACTTTGTATGTCATCAATTCAATTTCCGTATCTGATATCACAATGACTCCATTGTGTTATCATTAAAAAAAAAAACTTATCGCTAATGGAATTTCAAATTTGAAGCAATGAAAGCTCTGTCTAATATATGAGCATTACTTGACAGGAAATCAGATGGATACAAGACGGAAAAATCGAAAATGCCGTAGAAAAATAATTATAGTGTATAACTTGCACGGAATGCTAATTTCCTACTCGAATGATTGCAGCATTCGCATATGGCTCATGCTGCAAACTTCATTCTCATAGGAAATCACTATCATTCCGTGCTCGTTAAACAATATACTATTGTGGCATTACTTTTGATGAATATCTGGGAACAAAGCTGAGACTAGTAGTAGAATATTGTTGAATATCAGAATACGCGGATCAGAAACAGGAGATGGTAGTGAAATAACGTGAATATCAAAATGCATTATCCTAACTTATCCAGTACTCCCTGAAAAACTGGAAAACAGGCAAAATGTGTCCCAAAGTGAATGCTTCTCTCGAAGCGACGGAGGAGAATGCAGGGTAAAGGGACAGTCACAGGTCGAAGGGATAGGATAGGATGGGGAGTGTACTAACGGCAAACCTACCGATCAATACCTCTTGGTGTTGGTGCCCTATAACATACCGCTATCTCTGCCAGTCGGAAGTCGTTTGCAAAGCTGAGTGGGCGCTAGCATCTCTTGCAGTACGGAATCCTATCTCCATAAACGATAAACTTTTGGTTATATGTGGTTATACCCCGTGTCCCAGCTAAAATTCCCCTTCCCCCCCATTCCTGTAAAAAATCAACCGCGCGATCGAATGACTTGAAATTTGATCTTCCAGTATATTTGATGATACTCACTCAAAATATGCTATTGAATAAATCGTAGGTATACAGGGTCACACCGAAGTGCACCTCAACTTTCTTATTTGAATAGGGACACCCAGTATATTATTCCATATTCAAGTAAAGTTCATTATAATATTACAAATTCAACAATGCCAGGTTTGATGGAATTTTTCCGAACGACTACGAAGATTTTGCAAAAAATAAATAGATTCGATAAAAAATGTATATGACTAGATTTTATTAGTATGAAATATATATAAAATATCGTTTTAAAACACATTTTTTCGGATTTTCGCCCTTTTGGTGAATCACAACTTTGAACGTGGTACCTATTTTCGCCCTACGTTCGTCCTAGTTTTTATAGTATGAAATACATTCGCCTATGGTAGTCTGCATTTCGCACTGACATTCCATGGTGAAAAAATATAGTGTTAGGTAATTTCCACAAATATATTTTCTCGAAAAATAAAAAAAAAACATGTGTTCTATCTTAGAAGCTACTGGTCAAAATTATTAGATTTGTCTTTTTCATCCGTTTTTGGTGGATCATCCTGAATATCCGATTTACAGGGAATAAAAATAAACTATTGGTGAAGATTCTTTGGTATTGTAAGATTATTGTATAAACTTCTCAAACCTATAGTTATCCGTTTAACTAGGCAGCAAAGTAGTAGATTGATTGCCGAAGCTGAATTCATAGCGAGGCTAGGAATCCAGCTAAGGCAGTCAATCTAGTTACTTACTAGCGTCTAGCGCAAGGAGGTATTAGTATAAACAACGTAATGGGAGAACCGCGCCAAGCGAGACGTGGACGCGGGCAAACATCAACTGTGCCCATCACCTATAGCGAGGCGCGGCTGACAACACATGTTATTAAAAGTCTAATAACACAAAACTAACACTTTGAATATATACTGATATGAGAATTTGGAGATTGAGGCCATAAAATGAAAAAATAAAATTAGGATACCTATACCTATTATAGGTATTCATAAAATACAATATTCAATAGAGAAAAAACCCAAAGTCGTCTCCACAATTTTTAATGTATAATCAGGCAGTCAATCCTGCTTCATTAAGGATGATACATGTTTCGGCCATTCAAATGGCCATCTTCAGTCAAAAGAATATAACAAAGTGTATCTACAATAGAAAACCAAACATGATTATTTATATAAGAAAAATTGAAAATGGAAAAGACAACAGTTGTAAATTCAAATTGAATTGATTAACAATTTCCGTTAGAACAAAGAGCAACAGCGATTTTCATGAGTATACAATGATAATTGATCAGTAATTGATCTATCTATGGTTCTCCATTATGTTTTTCAGAATTTTGATTTGATAAAATTTTGTTTTTCACTTTTATTATCAATTACTGATCATTTATCATTGTATACTCATAAAAATCACTGTTGCTCTTTGATCTAACCGAAATTGTTAATCAATTCAATTTGAATTTACAACTGTTGTTTCCATTTTCAATTTTTCTTATATAAAAAATCATGTTTGGTTTTCTATTGTAGATACACTTTGTTATATTCTTTTGACTAAAGATGGCCATTTGAATGGCCGAAACATGTATCAACCTTAATGAAGCAGGATTGACTGCCTGATTATACATTAAAAATTGTGGAGACGACTTTGGGTTTTTTCTCTATTGATCATTCCACTCCACTTTGAGCATGGACTACTACAGAAAATACAATATTATTCTTTAAGCATTCAAGTTTACATCATGAATGAAGAAACTGAATATCTGAATACATTTTTTCTTTAATTAATTACTAATAATAAGACTAGTGATAATGGCAAGTAAGTTGATATATTGTCAGTATATTTGTGGTATCGTAATGGTATAACCCATAATCAGTGATAGAATAATGTACAGAATGTATTATTCCATTTGAAAATCCAAAATTGGTAGATGCTCAGAATGACGTGGTCATCGCAGAGAGTATCTGGAGAAAATGTGAAGTTCTTTATACAGTATGATGCAAATTTATGGAATAAATTCATTATTTCAGAAATGGGCGACATTTGAAGATATTCCAAAAACACGTGAGTTTTAAATTTTGAAACCTCATCTCATGACATTCATATGAGAGATGTTACGTCACCGGTGTTGGAGTAATGACGTAATGGACGGTTATTTTAAATACAAACAGGGGTCATGTGACACCTCGTTTGAAAGGTCTACTGATCGTCTATCCAATAGTCAAAATTTTGCAAAATAAGAAATTAAAATGGATTATCATTTGGTTAACTGAATCTTGCAGAGATCTTCTACTGAGAATTGAACATCGAAGGGTCGTCTAGTTGAAAAAATACATCGATAAAAAAGTTCTGAACTCTACTTTTTGAATTTTTTTCGGAAGTCGTCTTGTTTTGAAATGAATTTATTCCATACATTTGCATCATACTGTATATATTATATTCCTTCGCTACAACGTTCGTCGGGCATGTCGATAGGTGAAGGCATAGGTGATGTTTGTCCGCGTCCGCGTCTCGCTTGCGCGGTTCTCCCACTACGTTGTTTATACTAATACCTCCTTGCGCTAGACGCTAGTAATCTACTTTGCTGCCGAGTTGAACATATAATTTTTCTCCGATTGGCAGCAAATATTAATTTTGCTGACACATATCAATCAGCAAAGTATTACTTTTCCTGCCTAGGCAGCAAAGTGGGTACTTTGCTGATGGATATGTATCACCAAAATTAATTATCCATAAATCGTTTATAATTTCCTTCATATTTCATTCGAGACTTCTCCGGCAACAAATTCAACTCTATATTTTTTGCCACCTCCCTAATTTCTGGAGGTGTAAGTACTTCCAGGTCGCTATCACTGTCCATTATATAATAATTTAAATATACCGATATTTTTTCGCACAACTGTCAGAATTTTCATGAATTGTCAAACTATAATTATCATGGACAACTACGATTTCTATCAAATTTCATTTTAATTGAACACTACAGGAAAAAAAAAAGAGATTGTGGGAATTGTAATAATCTGCAATTACAATATCCTCCTATATCATTATGAACAATCGGAGAAAATAGTTATTTGTTCAACTAGGCAGCAAAGTAGTAGATTGACTGCCGAGGCTGAATTCATAGCCGAGCGTAGCGAGGCTATAGGAATCCAGCTAAGGAAGGAAATTATAAACGATTTATGGATTATTAATTTTGCTGATACATATCAATCAGCAAAGTACCCACTTTGCTGCCTAAGCAGGAAAAGTAATACTCTGCTGATTGATATGTGTCAGCAAAATTAATATTTGCTGCCAATCGGAGAAAAAAATATTTTTTGAGGCTATTGGGAAAACTTTTGTTGCATGAAGAGGATATTTCATTTTGAAGATGTATTAACCTCAGTGAACACTACTTCTTTAAAAAAATTAGTTTCTTCGCATATTCGTGGAAGGCATAAAGGCAACTATTGTCTGTGTTATAGTCAACACTACTTTTTGACGTTGATGTAGGCCCACAAACATTTGTAACATTCTTAGTCGCTACATCGCTAATTTTCCTCATCAAATTGACATTGTTCATATTATAAGTGTAATTTGTTTATTATAACTTCCACGACCCATATTCGCTATATATCTTGCTGTATCAGACATTTTCTCGCCAATTTCATCATCATCAAGACTAAGACAGGTCATGTTTTCTATAACATGACGATTATGAACATTCATCCTTTTGCATTTAACATTCGCTATACATTCGCCCTTTTGCCGAAAGATAATGAACACATTCGCCCCAATGTGAATTGGTTATTTTACTATAAAAACTTTATTATCAAGCAAACACAATCGTTTTTTTGCCAGATTGTACTAATATCCAAAATCTATGACTTCCTGCAAAAATGGCGTATTCGCCCTTTCGCAAAAATACCATAAAATTAATTCGCAAACATTTACCTGTTTCTGATTATGTTCAAGTTATTTGTACCTATACATCATGGTGGTAAATAATATCATTCGTTATATTAATCCATTTCCGAATATTAAATAATATACGGGGGTTCTATAGTCGAATTTTCCCAATGAATTCAAAAATTGTTCGCTTTTAATCACACAGTTGAAATTGTTATTATCGAGAGAAAAGTTGCAGATCCAGTAGTCGATTTATATATAAATAGTGAATAAGTGAAACTAATAAATAGTGATGTTCCCAGCAGTCCGCATTAGACCGTGACACATTTCATCCCGGATGGATTAATTAAACGGGTATATCGTTTGTGCGGCGGTTAATTATAATGCTGGTCAAGAAAGCTGAAGGGGTCGACGGCCATCATCGTTGGCGGTGTTATGCGGAAGAGAGTTGCCATCCGACGTCTATGATAATAATATGTGAAACGAAACATGCATAGTTGGCGTACATGGACGATCAATAATAATAGGTCAGTCGAAGGTGCGATTTCTGAATCCGAAAAATACTTGACGAAATACAATAATATACAGGGTGATTCATTAAGAACGGGACATCACTGAACTATAGATATATAGTAAACACAAAAATAATGAAATTTAGCCCAATATGCCTGATGAGAATGTTGCTGGTTTAGGAGATACACGGAAAACAAGGATTTGTTGCATCAACAAATTATTTATGCTTGAAATATTTTTGTTGGACTTAGCAATTTTTTTTTTAATCAACCAGATACATGATTATTTCATGGAAGCAGCTTGTTCTAATCAGGAATGCCGTCTAATTCAATCAACAGTATAATATCAAAAACAAATTATGTCGATCCAAAATAATGTCGATGTTGATTCAACTATCAACATTTTCTTGATTTGATCAAATGAAGCTTGAAGCTTTTCAGTTTTCATTGACAAATACGACTCAGCTATTGAAATAATCATATCTTATGTTGAAAACGGGAGCAGAATCGGTCCCGAAACGTCCAAAGATAAGTGAAAATTAAATATTTTTTCTATATACCTTTATTTACGAAGCCCTGGAAGGGACACATAAAATAAAAAAAAACTCTTCAAAATTCCGATTTATAACTCGGAATTTCAAAATTCCGAGTTATATCTCGGAATTTTACATCCAATATTCTGAGTTATAACTCGGAATTTTAAGATTCCGAGTTATAAGTCGGAATTTTGAAGAGTTATTATTTTTTTTATTTTAGTGTCCCTTCCAGGCCTTCGTATTTATTTCTCTTCTCCAAACTTTTTTCAATACAAATTGTCACTGACAAGCTAGTAAATTTTTCTTTTAGGCTCTCTGATAGGAAGATTCTTTAAACGCAGTGACATTTTGGGGCAAATCATCTGATTTGTCCTTATACTACACATATGTTGAAATAATATTCATATTTTCAATTTATAGAAAAGAGGAGAGAAAATCCCAAAAAATTTGGAATAATGAATGTACCACCTCCTAGATTAACCTACAGACAGTATTTGTTAGGGGCAAGGTTTTGATAAGCAGGGTTCATGCAAAAGATAAAGTACTTGCCACTAACTCTCCCAGCTGCTCAGTTAGGGTGTGGGTACGGTTCATGTATTTTTGAATTATATGGGTAACAGTATATAATGAAAGGGGTAAATTTTCCGGTGCGCCACTGATTTTTCGCTAGCCAAAATCAGAAACCACCCTGATGAAAGGGATAAACCACTGCTATCGGTAGAGTCAATAATTTACAAATATCTGGTAAAATTTACAAGTACCCTGGGGTTGATTAATGAAGAAATAATAGTCATACACCTTGAAACTATCTATTCAAATCATATGATAACACCATATATAGTTATGTAAGTGAAGTGGCATTCAAGAGAGCATTCAGATTTCAGATATGTATATAGTTTTGTATATTAAATTGGTGCAAATATAGGGAAGGTCCTAAGGAGGGCTATTCATGTGACGTCACGGGGATAGCTTACAACTTAATATTGAATGTAAAATTTATACAGGTATATGGGGCATTCCCTTAGGTTTTATGGTGTGACAGACTTATCTGAATGCTCAGTGGAGCTCCTATGGCGTTACTTATGATTGAATCCCTCTTCTCTCTGGTCAAGGCAATCAGGCCTCAACTGGAAGACTGCTCGTTGTCGAAGACACAGCAAAAACTGCAGGTATTCTTGTTAACCAATGTAGAAAACTCTAGACAAGTAGTGTAGATGTATATGATATATACCAGCACGAGTCTATGGTCCAGACATACAATGACCAGGGACTAGGGTGAACAGTAGTACTATAGTACTAATAGTGGGATGAAGCTTATGCCTAGGGCAAGAACTAGGAGTAGGACTAGAATTAAGACTAGGACTAGGAGTAGGACCCTAAAAATAAACAATACTAGTCTGAGTTCACTTCAATTGATTGCATAATGATCATGCTGACTGACAAAGATAATACTAACCTCTTTTGTAGCTGAGGGTTATTTTAACAATTCCGATGTTGTGGATTGTCTGTGTCAGTTATTTCCACAATGGTACTTGTTGGATAGACAAGACAGGAGCTCTGAAGTTATAAAAAGAAACTTACAAGTCTGAAAATATTAACCTCAAAAAAAAAAAACTTACTTTGGCTTTATATCCTGCAGAGCAGAAAATATGATTTCATTCAAAATACAAACATCCAATATTGGTCCGATACGTAATGAATCATATAATGTTGAAATTCTCCAAATCCATACAGAGATGATCGAATAATTCGATGGAGATATTTCAATCGGCCATACACTCCCACAAGTACCAAGGAAGAATCAAAAGTGAAAAATTGAAATGTCAGTCAGATATCAAAAATATGAAATGTCACTGCTGTCAATTGCATCGATTTATAGTGATTTATACGCGAAACTGATTCCTTAGATCATACAGGAATCTGAGAATAGTTCTGTGACATATTAAACTTAAATGAACGACAGTATTTTCGTGATGACTGATGGCTGGCGCTGAATAATTTATAAGGATGGTGCGAGCAGATTCCAAGTGTAAAATCATCCATGAAACTTTTTATCGTGAGTTCGGATCCTACACTCAGTTAAAGTTTATAACAACCACTAAGGCATTTACTCAGATCTCGAACTAAACTGATATTCATCCGGAATAAATACTCGACAAACAAAATCTGATCAGTGCTTACACCATCCGGATAAACATTTGATGAACAACTATTCGTGTTGCTGCTGAGGAAAAAGTTACGGTTTCACAACTGCTTGCAGACATTCGTGTTCTCAAGACGAACTATCGCTGACGTATTATGGACCCATCTCGGGTCAGAAAGAAAGTATCTGTACTAAGAAAATATCTCACATGTTATCTGTCAACTCTGTCATTGAATATTGACTTATAATTGTCAGAAATCGATTGTCAATTGATTTAATCATTGAAATAAAAATAAAGTAAACAATGATGGATCATTATATTTAAATGATATCTTACTGAGCACATAATATAATGTATGCGAAATTGTTTGAAATAAAGGTGAGTACAGTGAGGCGAAATACTGAAAGATAGTTCATAATACAGCATAACATGGAGTTATCATATAGCACAGTGAACATGATACCGAGTGTGACATCGATCTGATACTTAAGAACACGAAATTCAATGATTCCAGAATAATAATAACGGAGAATTCGTAGTGCAAAATAAAACCGTAACAAATCCCCCCTCCACTCCGGGAGGCATTAAAGTTCCATGGACTTTAATGACGATAAGAAATTCCAAATGCAAACACGAAAACTTTAAATATTGAAAGCCAACAGATCAAAGGAAAAAAAAATTAGCTTCACATTTTCAATCAAGTTGAACTCAGACCAGTAGAGATATTTATTACAAAAATATAAGTTGCCATAATGCTATATGCAACAACAAACCTACTGAAAGTAGTGAATCTGTAGTAGAACTCCACGGTTTCTACTACTTTAAAGTAGTCAAGTTAAAGGCTACGCTGTGGTCCATCTGCAGGGGTCGCCACGGTTGAGATTCGGACCGGGTTCAGAGGGGTCTTCGCGTAAAGATGAGGAGTCGCGCCGGTGATCAGCTCCGAATCTGGTCCAATCCGAATCGCAACACGCAGACGTCCAGCTGCAAAAGAACCACAGGAGTGTAAAACTCGTCTACGTTGTTGGATGACCGAAAAAAGAAAAATTAATTTAGAAATTTTGGGATATATACCCAGGACCTCCAACAAGCCCTAGTGTGATATAGGACACACCAGCCTGAAACAGCTCTGACGCTGGAATAAACAAAAAAAATCTCCATAAACAAAAATATATTCGGGATTGTTCCTTGACCATAACACCGCGGACAATCTTGCGGCTCAACGGTTCCGAAGGAATCAAAGTAGGGTGAAATGAGGCCTCAGCACTGTGGCGGGCGCCCGTAGGCAACTCGCGATTCCGCCGGGCCAAGTCCTCACGACACATCTACCCAATTTCAACAGAACGTGCCATTGAAGGTAGTCGGTCCGCAACCAGCCCGCGCCTGTTACGGTTAGGTCCCTACCAAAAAAAAAGTCATTAGCAAAGTTACAAAAAAAAATATATTGGAGTTAAATGCGCCTGATTTTATGTCAAGTTGGATCTTGGTTCTGGTGATGACGTAGCAAGAAGGGAGAGATCAAACAGCTCAGTTTCAGATTTACCTGTGACAACAAACTGGAAAAAGTATCCATGCAAAACAAAATGATCTACGAAGGAGGATGAGTATTTAATCTATCAAATCCCTCACTGGAGGATATCAGTGCTCATGTTGACAAAAATAGCTCCAAAATATGCAACAGTGCAAAGCTAAAAACCTAAATACAAAAGCACTGAAGATGACTGTAAGAATATAAATCCCATGACTAACAAATAGCAACATAAGGAGTTTCAATTAAGAACAAAAATTCTATACAGTCTGATTAATACTCATTCCACCTAATGGTAGACTCAATACAAAATGTTGCAAACAACAATATAACATGGCAAACGGAAAATATCCAGTTGTGTGACACTAAAATCATAGGATATCAACTCATATCAGGTAGCGGTAACTCAAGAATGTACCCAAAGTGCAACAGACGTACAAAGTTCACTAAATATGGAAAAATTAGAGAATACCTAGCCACCATCGACAAGTTGACATAACAATCGAAAGGTTGACACAATATCTGCAAACAGCAAAAAATCGAACAGAGGTGTTTCTGTCGTGGTCTTGAGTTTATACATTGCTGTATACGCTACCACTAATTGGGAACTGTGTCAGTTCAAGTATCTTAAAGCCAGAGCTAGGGATAGCCAACTTCTACCCCAAGGTTACTATTTGCAGAGAACAAAAATCAAACAGAGGTGTTTCTGTCGTGGTATCGAGTTTATACATTGCTGTACAAACTACCACTAGTTGGGAACTGTATATAGTTCAAGTATCTTTAAGCAAAAGCTAGGGATAGCCAACTTCTACCCCGAGGTTACTATTTGCAGAGAACAAAAATCAAACAGAGGTGTTTCTGTCGTGGTATCGAGTTTATACATTGCTGTACAAACTACCACTAGTTGGGAACGGTATATAGTTCAAGTATCTTTAAGCAAAAGCTAGGGATAGCCAACTTCTACCCCGAGAAGGTAATCTGAAACTGAGTGATATGCTAATACTGAGTGATAGGCTAATAGTGTGTGGATGGATCAAAGAAAGATGGATTAGTCAGATGTTTCATCATCTGGTGGATGCGATTTCAAGTCCTTACCGTGCCATACAGACGTTTTCCCTTTATCGTCTCTCAACTCATATGTCCAAGGTGATACAATTTTGACAATAGTGAACGGTCCAAGGTATTTTGCGGATAATTTTGCCGTGAAGTTTTTAGATGCATCCGAGATTGCATAATTTCGTCTCAAAACCTTTTGTCCTACAGAAAATTTCACAGGTCGCCGACGAAGATCATAATGCTGCTTACTCTTCTGATGGGCCTTCATAATTCGGGCTTGAACATCCTTATAAATACGAGAGAATGCATTTTTCTTATCTTCGGCAGAACAAACTGGAAAAGGAGAGTCACCAGGAATGTAAATTTCGTTTTTCCCATCAAGAGATACTTTACGCCCAAAATTAACAAAATTTGGAGTTAAACCAGTCGTTTCATGTTTGGATGACCGAATAGCATAAGCAATCTTCTGAAGATACAAGTCCCACATCTTATGATTTTTCGAAACATATGCCGTGAGCATAGTTTTAATAACACGGTTCACTCTCTCAGTAGGATTAGACTGAGGATGATAATTAGCAGTATAAGCAATATCATAATTGTAGGTTTTTGCAAGATCTTTGAAAAGTTTACTTTTGAATTGAACACCGTTATCTACAATGATTGTTTTGGGTGCGCCAAACATGAGAACGACTTGCTCTTCCATAATTTTGACTACATTACTCGCGGTAGCAGATCTTAAAGGAAAAAGTAGAACAAATTTACTGAATGCATCACATACAGCCAAAATATATGCAAATCCCTTTGAACTTCGAGGCAAGGGGCCCATTAAGTCGGCACTGATGAGTTGCCATGGTTTGTCAGCAGTGGGAGTCTTACTCAACATATGCCCTGACAATGGTTTCTGCTCAGGTTTGATCGAATTGCAAACTTGACAACGGCGAACGTACCTTGTCACATCAGACTTGAGTTTTGGCCAAAAATATTTGTTTGCAATACGAGCTACTGTCTTATAAATACCAGCATGACCTGCTACAGGATCGTCGTGATGTCTTTCAATGATTCCTGAGCGTCTTTCCTTGGGGACAACTAATCTCCACTCATCAGCTGGACTGGACAGTTCAGGGTATGGGGAACGAACAAACTTGAAAACTTGATATTCATCGTTCACACGAAAACAAGGATAACGAGCCGGGTTCTGCCTTATTCCATTTGCTAACTTCTGGTACCATCGATCAGTACTACTCGAGCAATCGAAATTCTCGGAATCTTTCAACTTCAAATTATCGACATCCACAGAATCAACAGAAATAGGAACAGACCTAGACAGAAAGTCAGGACACGCATGCTCAGATCCACGACGATGAATAATCTTGTAATCAAATGGTTGAAGACGCAATGCCCATCGACCTAACCTACCTTGAGGATCTTTCAAACTATGAAGCCATTGCAAGGAATGACAATCACTGATGATGATGAAATGGTAGCCTTCCAGGTAATGCCGGAGTTTCTCCACTGCCCAAATAACAGCTATACACTCTCGTTCCGTGGCACTATATTTCCGCTCCTGAGCAGTTAATGATCGAGACAAATATGCAATAACCTTCTCACCATCATCAAAGTTTTGGCTCAAAACAGCTCCAATTCCATAGGCTGAGGCATCAGTTTGGACATAAAAAGTTCTACTAAAATCTGGACATGTAAGAATAGGTGCACTAACCAAACATTCTTTCAAGAAACGAAAAGATTTTTCGCATTCTTCAGTCCAGCAATATTTGACATTCTTCTTTGTTAGATAACATAATGGTGCTACGATTGACGAAAATTGAGGTACAAACCTCCTATACCATGAAGCGGTACCAATAAACTGTCTCACCTGTTTTGGTGAAGTAGGGGCTCGAATATTCAAAATAGCTTCCACCTTGGAAGGATCTGGACGCAGTCCATGACGATCAACTATATAGCCCAAGTACTTCAACTCAGGACGGCAAAAATGACATTTATCAAAACTAACAGTCAACCTAGCAGAATGTAATCTATCAAATACTTTACGTAAAGTTTCCAGATGAGTATCAAAATCCTGAGAAACGACGATTATATCGTCCAAATATACTAGAACTGAAGGGGACAAATCTGGGCCTAACACAGTCTCAATTAAACGTTCCCAGGTCGCTGGAGCATTAGTCAATCCAAAGGGCATCACTTTAAAACGGTAAAGTCCACCAGGTACTGTAAACGCGGTATAGTCTCTAGAAGACTCCTCTATAGGTACCTGCCAGTATGCGCTCTTAATATCCAATGAACTCATATATTTTGCATCCCGAAGTTGGTCTAAAATTGCAGAAATATATGGTAAAGGGTAAGCATCTTTAACAGTAACTGAATTAAGTTGACGGTAGTCCACGCAAAAACGGTATGATCCATCCTTCTTTTTCACCATGCACACAGGGGAAGCCCAAGGACTTTTACAAGGTTCTATTATATCTCGTGACAACATTTCTCGGATTTCATCATCAATAACTTGTTGTTTGACAGGAGACACCTGATAATAGCGTTGTTTGATCGGCTTGGTATTTGGGAGCAACTCTATATTATGAGCAACTAAGTGTGTTCTACCTAAGGAAGTACCCATTAAATCCTTCATTTCATCAACCAAACCTTTAAGTTGTTCTTGTTGAAAAAGAGAGAGCATCGAATTATCTTCTATTCCACAAATTTCAATTGAAGCTGGACAATCTTTAGAAAAATGCCAAACTCTTTGTCTCAAATCTGGGATTATATTCATGGACCTCCAGAAGTCGATACCTAAAATTAATTTCTGAGGCAACTCAGGGATAACTAAAATATCAATAACACAAATTTTGTCAACTAAGCACAGAGGCGTGGTCACAAACCCAATACTTCGACAAATTTGACCATTAGCAACTCTGCACTCACTAACAGAACTTTCAAGCTTAAGTCCCAGTTGCTTCAGAAATTCAAAACCAATACAACCAACAATAGTTCTGGAAGCTCCAGAATCCAATAAACCAGTTATAGGACACCCTAAAATAGAAACATCAAGGTATGGACGTTCATCACCCGAAACAGTAGACAATACATAATCAAGAATAATTTGCTTCCTAGAATCTAACATAGAAATGGTCAAATCATTTGACTGAGGAGAAATTACTTGACCATCTAAGATCTCCTCGCAGAGTTTTCCGGAACATTCCCATTTGATGGTCTTGGTCTGAGATTTTGATTCCTATTCTGATTATTATTTGATCTGCTTGTACTAGGTCTAGAACATTTTGGGCAATCACGAACCGTTACATTAGGATTCCCACACTTGAAACAAAATTTCTTTCTAGGTGCCAAACATCCCTTGAATGTATGATTGTCACTACCACAATTAAAGCAACTAACCACAGATACTTCAGCTAAATCTGAGGCCAAGTCTGATATGGAATTACAATTATTATCTGAGGAAGAAGACGCATAAGCTAACTCTGGAATGAGAGATCTATTCTTAGGTGGTGGGGGTATATAAGATCTTGCTAAGTCTCGTTTTTCATCAAGGGAACGACAAAGTTCAATAAGTTCAGTAATTGAACCTATTTGTCTAAAAGCCAAGAATGGTTGATAATACGGATCAATCCGCTCTACTATTAAAGTGAGCTGCACTTCTTCTGACACAGGAGTTTGCATTTTATTAAAGAGACTTTTCATACTTGCAACATACAAACCAATGCTCTCTTTAGGACCTTGTGTCCTACGTTTAATATCTTCAAATAAATCCTTGTCAAAATTAGCAGGCAAGAACTGCTGTCGCATTAATCGAACCAACGATTCCCAATCAGTAGCCCATTCTTTAACTAAATTATACCAAGTATATGCATCACCCTCAAATAGATCCGCAGCATCCCTGAATAAAACCGATTTTGTTATACCACGTGACTTTCTCATCGCACCTACTTTCTCAACAAAAGTACAAAAAGACATCATACCAGGCTTTCCTGTAAATTTCAGACCCCAGTCACGAACTGGAACAGGTCGAACTTTCACAGGCTCATCTTCATCACTGGAAGAATCACTAGAGCTAACAACAGAGCTATGAGCATTAGGTGCTGCTAAAGATTGTCTTAAAACCGAAATATCAATGACAGAAGGATCCTTATGACCTTTTCGAGCCTTTTCTTGCAATTTATCCAATAACAATAACAATTGCACTCGATAATCAGCCTTAAGTTTCTTCTGTGCATCATCTTGAGGACTACACCTATTTATACGACCTAAGATATGAGCAATTTTTGAACATATACCTTTATATCTGTGATCTCTTTCCGTGCCTGAGAAATCATCAATAAGATTCTGTAAAGTACCAATATTTTCAGAAATAGCTGCAGAATCTTCAGAAAATTTGAAAGGATATGCCGAGCTTTTGATAGCTAGGGTAGTTTTTTCCAAAGATAGAGTTTTCCTCAATGCTACTCTAAGATCAGCAACAGTTAAATCAGTGCCATCACCAAGACCTCGAATTTGTGTTTCATATACCAACTCTTCTCTAGTCAAACAACCAACATCTAATTTTATTTTGGTCGAAGTCATTTCAAAAAAAAAAATCTTAAAAATCACCGAAAAAAAATTAAAAGTATCAAAATCTTACTCACAATGGCCCTAAATGTAAGAAATTACAAAAATTAGAAAAACGACGTCTGGCGTCGGCAGGCGTCGGTGAGCGTCGGAAGTTGAAAACTGTATAAAAATGACCACGATAGCGAAATATATCGAAATTAAGCACTTTTTAAGGATCGACGCTGGGCGTCGGTAGGCGTCGGTGGTTGAAAATAGTTTAGAAATGACCACAATCCCAAAATATATCGAAATTAGTCACTTTCTAATAATCGACGCTGGGCGTCGGTAGGCGTCGCTACGTAAAATTAAAAAAATCCAACTTGAAAAAAATCAAAATTGAAAGTACGATAAAAGAAAATTGTGTGGAGAATCAGCAATAGCTATTCTCAAAAATAAATGTTTGACAAAATGAAAAGTGACCTTGAGAATACCAAAAATTCCACAAACCGAAAAAAAAAAATCACAAGCACTTCTGTAGACGCCGAAATGATCTATACTTATAGTCTACCAGAAGTCAAGTGCAAAACTAAAGCGAAAAAAATTCTCAAGTCACACTTCAATTTTCAAAACACAAAACAAGGGTAGTACCTATCAGAGGTTTTCAATCTCAATTTCCAAAAGAATTGGATGTAGGATCTCAAATCAAAAAAAAATAATCAAATCAGAAACATTGATTTCCTATCACCAATTCAGAAAATAAATAGGTACTATGACTATGTTTTCTTCAAATTACAAAAAAAACATTATCCAACCCAAGGTACCTGATAAAGAAAAATGAAATAATTACCAGTTTTTCACTTAAAAAAAAGGTGGGCGCCAATCTGTTAGGGGCAAGGTTTTGATAAGCAGGGTTCATGCAAAAGATAAAGTACTTGCCACTAACTCTCCCAGCTGCTCAGTTAGGGTGTGGGTACGGTTCATGTATTTTTGAATTATATGGGTAACAGTATATAATGAAAGGGGTAAATTTTCCGGTGCGCCACTGATTTTTCGCTAGCCAAAATCAGAAACCACCCTGATGAAAGGGATAAACCACTGCTATCGGTAGAGTCAATAATTTACAAATATCTGGTAAAATTTACAAGTACCCTGGGGTTGATTAATGAAGAAATAATAGTCATACACCTTGAAACTATCTATTCAAATCATATGATAACACCATATATAGTTATGTAAGTGAAGTGGCATTCAAGAGAGCATTCAGATTTCAGATATGTATATAGTTTTGTATATTAAATTGGTGCAAATATAGGGAAGGTCCTAAGGAGGGCTATTCATGTGACGTCACGGGGATAGCTTACAACTTAATATTGAATGTAAAATTTATACAGGTATATGGGGCATTCCCTTAGGTTTTATGGTGTGACAGACTTATCTGAATGCTCAGTGGAGCTCCTATGGCGTTACTTATGATTGAATCCCTCTTCTCTCTGGTCAAGGCAATCAGGCCTCAACTGGAAGACTGCTCGTTGTCGAAGACACAGCAAAAACTGCAGGTATTCTTGTTAACCAATGTAGAAAACTCTAGACAAGTAGTGTAGATGTATATGATATATACCAGCACGAGTCTATGGTCCAGACATACAATGACCAGGGACTAGGGTGAACAGTAGTACTATAGTACTAATAGTGGGATGAAGCTTATGCCTAGGGCAAGAACTAGGAGTAGGACTAGAATTAAGACTAGGACTAGGAGTAGGACCCTAAAAATAAACAATACTAGTCTGAGTTCACTTCAATTGATTGCATAATGATCATGCTGACTGACAAAGATAATACTAACCTCTTTTGTAGCTGAGGGTTATTTTAACAATTCCGATGTTGTGGATTGTCTGTGTCAGTTATTTCCACAATGGTACTTGTTGGATAGACAAGACAGGAGCTCTGAAGTTATAAAAAGAAACTTACAAGTCTGAAAATATTAACCTCAAAAAAAAAAAACTTACTTTGGCTTTATATCCTGCAGAGCAGAAAATATGATTTCATTCAAAATACAAACATCCAATATTGGTCCGATACGTAATGAATCATATAATGTTGAAATTCTCCAAATCCATACAGAGATGATCGAATAATTCGATGGAGATATTTCAATCGGCCATACACTCCCACAAGTACCAAGGAAGAATCAAAAGTGAAAAATTGAAATGTCAGTCAGATATCAAAAATATGAAATGTCACTGCTGTCAATTGCATCGATTTATAGTGATTTATACGCGAAACTGATTCCTTAGATCATACAGGAATCTGAGAATAGTTCTGTGACATATTAAACTTAAATGAACGACAGTATTTTCGTGATGACTGATGGCTGGCGCTGAATAATTTATAAGGATGGTGCGAGCAGATTCCAAGTGTAAAATCATCCATGAAACTTTTTATCGTGAGTTCGGATCCTACACTCAGTTAAAGTTTATAACAACCACTAAGGCATTTACTCAGATCTCGAACTAAACTGATATTCATCCGGAATAAATACTCGACAAACAAAATCTGATCAGTGCTTACACCATCCGGATAAACATTTGATGAACAACTATTCGTGTTGCTGCTGAGGAAAAAGTTACGGTTTCACAACTGCTTGCAGACATTCGTGTTCTCAAGACGAACTATCGCTGACGTATTATGGACCCATCTCGGGTCAGAAAGAAAGTATCTGTACTAAGAAAATATCTCACATGTTATCTGTCAACTCTGTCATTGAATATTGACTTATAATTGTCAGAAATCGATTGTCAATTGATTTAATCATTGAAATAAAAATAAAGTAAACAATGATGGATCATTATATTTAAATGATATCTTACTGAGCACATAATATAATGTATGCGAAATTGTTTGAAATAAAGGTGAGTACAGTGAGGCGAAATACTGAAAGATAGTTCATAATACAGCATAACATGGAGTTATCATATAGCACAGTGAACATGATACCGAGTGTGACATCGATCTGATACTTAAGAACACGAAATTCAATGATTCCAGAATAATAATAACGGAGAATTCGTAGTGCAAAATAAAACCGTAACATATTTAATCACAAAATAAGTTGCGAATTCATATTCCTCATGTCATAAAATCTAGAAATGCAAGATTTCATGTTTCGTGCTGTTAAAATTAACATAGTTATTGTGAATTTTGAAATACAATCTCCCCTTATAGAACACCCTGTATCTCCTAAACCAGCAACATTCTCATGAGGCATTTTGGGCTAAATCTATTCATTTTTGTGTTCACTATCTGTAGTTCAGAGATTCCCCATTTCCCAGGGTGAGTTAGTTTTTTGTAGCAGGACTTCAACAGCTTAAGAAAGAGACTATTCTAAGATAAAAATATCATATAAACATATATGCCTAGAAGCCGATTTCCTACAACATACAGGTGGTGTGAAGGTGGATTTATGCACACCGTTTTTTCATTAATCTGTTGCTTTCATTAACCGTCATTAAATCCATTTTTATTTAAGGAGTTTGATGCCTTTATGCACTACCTTTTTCTATAACTTAGCATTCAAAATTCCACTGTTCCACTGTTAGGAACCGAAGAGAGAAATTCAATCAATAGTAGTTGTCGGTATGACACACCTCGAAAACATGTTTTAAGAAGATTATTTTTTTCACCTGTCAAAATGTGACGTTTTCGTTGTTGCTACCAATAGCAATCTGCCAATCATTTGGTATATATTATACTAACACATAAATTACATTTAAATGTCATAACAAAACTATAAATTCAATATAGAGTGAAGACTCAACTGCGTTAATTATCTTTTTCTTATAGGTATATGATGATGATGATGATTGAATAAATAATAATTATCATTGGACTAAATAAAAACTATTCCTTCCATAAACAATAACATTCCTATAGGTTTTAGTTCAAAACTAGTTTGACTCACCTGCATTAATCATCTTCCTATTCTTAATGTGAGATGATTTTGAATCAATATGATGATTGATATTATTATTACTGTGCTGATTCAAAACTATTCCTTCTATACACATAAATAACATTCTTAGGTTATAGTTCTGTGCTGACATTAGATACTAGCGTCTATTGACAGGACGCAACAAATAATCCGTGCGAGCAAAGTCTACGGAAAATTTTCGGCCGTATAAACACAATGGAAGTGTGTAGAATTTCTTTGACTCGTGAAATGAGTTTTTTTTTCTTGAATCGGTGAAAAAAATATTCTTCCCAAATACAACTCGTCCCTCAAATTTTATCAGATAATTTTTTATTTTCATCACTCAAACTTTTTCATTTGAGACAAAATCATTTTATCATTCGGTTTATTTTTATAAAAATTATCGATATTTTATGCTAAAGAAATATCAAACATTCGTGTAAGTGCCGTAACTCATCTGGAAGTGACTTAGCTATATCAAAATACCAATTACCAATCATGTGACTAAATCACCGAATTAGAAGCAGACAGCTGATACAGCTGCCATGTTATGATATCCTCAGTATCGACCTAGACAAGGGACCGTGTGCCCATAGCCGTAGCATAGATTTCAGCGAGCATCATCGTTTGTAGAAAATTATAGAGAATTTAGCCTGACTTGGCTTCGTAGTTTTATATGTCTAGGAGGGTTTTCACGTATATTAGGTATAGGGTATTATAGGTAGGATAAAAATTATGTACTTGCTGACGAAGAAATACATATAAAACACAGAATTATATTTTTTAGCATACATTTCAATGTCAAATTAAGCTGCTTTGTTGAAATAATGAAATTGGGTGACATCTTGTTTCCGTTGTTTCGATTGGAAGGCATGTCTGCATCGAAAAGTACGAAGCTCAATTGGAATACTGTTTTCACATATGGGTTCAGCACCCAAACATCGCCTACTTTGTAAAAATAGCGAGGCGTGGGTTAATTTTGCTAAATTTCTGAAGTTTCAAACCAAAATTACAGGCATCATGACACATTCATTCGAGTTCACATTTGCATTTTCACAATTTTTTGTTGAATTGGATACGGTGCGTTATAATTTCGAATTTCAATGATGAATTCATGAACGACACGAAGTCCTAACTCACAAATAAATCCTGTGATAATAGTTTATTTACTTTCATATAATCCTCACACATTGCAGCAGTCGCAGTCCATGATGAAAGCACAGTACACTCATCCAACTAATAATATAATATCAATACCTGCTTAATTAACTACTGATGCTCTGAATTTATAATATCTCTATTTGAAATTTGAACAAAATCATGAATATGCCGAAAACATGACACACGTGACAGATATGTCAAGTTCAAGATGTTTCCGCACGGATTATTTTTTGCGCCCTGTCTCGTTTGTGTCCTGTCTCCAGATGCTTCCTATCACCTATTATTTATTTTATTATATTGAACTTCATAATAAGATTCGAAACGCCTTTTGAAATTTTTCAAGAAATTATCCATCGTTCATGCCATCTATAATTGAATATAAGAACCCCACGTTCCGAACACGCATTCAATTGTTCATATCGAGAGCTAGTCTGATGAACCAATGGAATAGTGGGCACACCAGAGGAATTATAAACATCTCACTTTGAACAATGATTATATGACTTGGAAATAGAGCGAAAATAAAGAGAGAAAAAGAACAAAAATAAGATGACGAACTTTTGAGTTAGGTTCTTTGTACAATGATTATATGGCGCAGAAATAGAGCGAAAATAAAGAAAGAAAAGAACAAAAATGAGATGACGAACTTTTGCAAGTTGAGCGAATTGAGCTTATAACTTGGTTAATTGCTATGGTATTTGGTGAGATATGTTGAGTTTATGTTGCTTACATAGCTCAATTATAAAACATTGCAAATTTTTCTGTGGTGTCAATGCAACAAGTTGTTGCAACAATCGCCGAATGTTTCAGGCAAAATAGTATCACTTGTGGTATTACATTATGGATGATTTTAACACTGATGCCGAGCTTTCTTGAGAACTTGTCCTCATTGATTGATTGATTGACCTATCATCGCGTCGAATCGAAATTCCTTCCAACCTTCAACGGTTTTTCTAATCGATCTTTCTTGTATTCCGAAAATATCGTTAGGGAAAGTATACAGGGTATGTCACGACGAGCTTACACTATCTTTATATCGAGAATCAGTCGGTAGAAATCCATGAAAATGTGCATGCTTATATTTAGGAATACGCTTTCTTCATTTAAACTGTTTTCAAGAATGAAGAAGAAAAACAATAACTGTTTTTTTTTGGTTCCAGCAGGATTGATGTAGTCAAACTATTTGAAGATTCTGATGATGAAATAACCAGCAGCATGTCAGTAAAACTATTGGGAGTTACTTTCGACAGGCAGCTTCATTGGGTTGATCATATTAATAATTTGTGCAAAAAATTACAGAGTAGCTGTTATAGTCTGAAATTTATGAAGAACCACTGCAGTCGGCACATACTTCTCTCGTTGTACTATGCCAATTTCCATTCCCACATAAAGTACGGGATTTTGAATTGGGGCAATTGTGCTCATGTGAATAGAGTACTGGTTCTTCAGAAGTATGCAATTCGAATTCTTGCTAGTGTAGATATGAGAACAAGTTGCAGAGCATATTTCAGAACTGCCAACATCCTAACCGTAGTTAGTTTATACATACTAGAAGTTTGTTTATACGTTTATAAAAATAAAAACATGTTTTTGAATACTGTTGAGAAGCACGATCATAATACACGCTTCAAAAGCCACCTCCAACCTGAGAGACACCGGACTACGTTGTACCAGAAAAGTTTTTGTTATACTGGTTGTAAACTATATAACTCTCTTGATGATCAACTTAAGAGTGCCAAAAACTTGAATATATTTAAAAAGAGGCTTAAACAACAGCGAATTCAAAAGGCCTGCTATACGCTGGATGAGTATTTTATGTAATTCTATGTAATGTTAGTAACGTGATGAATATATTGTATTTAATTGTGATGCTGTCGCATTGTTTGTTTGTTATATTTTTTCTTTTTTTTTTGACGTACTTTACTGTTTCATATTATACATTTAACAGAAAATAAAAATTATTATTATTATCATTATTATTATTGATATTTCAAATGGAACACCCTGGGAAGAGAGCGTATTGTAAAATTCAAGCATGCATATTTTTATGCATTTCTCCCTACTTTCTCGATATAGAAATAGTGTAATCTCGTAATGACAACCAGTTTACAATGGTTTATTCGAGCGGTAATCCACTCTCCCAAAAATGTACACGGATTAGACAGATTGGACGTAGGATTGGACCGATATTATCGGATATTCTCAAATATTATAGATACAAGATTGGACATTGCATTGGGAGAATAGAAATATTGGCATGAGATGATCTATATATAAGGCACAGATCTGACCTGTCCTGGAATACTGTTCATATATTTGGAGTGCAGCACCCAAACATACCCTGAAACTATTGGATTCTGTCCAAAAAAGGGCAGTTCGTCTCGTGGGTGATGCCTCGCTCACAAACTCACTCACTTCTCTGGAACACCGTAGAAAACTTGGCGATCTGTCTCTATTTTATAGATATTTTCATGGACAATGCTCTTCTGAATATCAACAATTGTTCCTCCCTTGGCAGTCCCCGCGAGATCAACCCGTCGAGTTGAGGCTTCGCACCCCTTCGTGGTCACTTTGGAAACCTGCAGAACATCTCTTTCCAAAGACTCGTTCATCCAACGAACAGCGAGGCTCTGGAACACATTGCTAAGGGAGGTGTTCGCCAAGGCATATAACCTCCCGAAATTTAAGAAGAACACCAATTCCTACCTCATTTCCCTTGGTTCTCACGATGTTCTCTGAACATTCATTACAGGATAGGATATCCCTTTTCGTGGGAACCAGAACATAAAAAAAAGATTGGACCTCGGATTGGACGGATTACATCGGGATTGGACACCAAGTGTACACATTTTGGACATAGTGGTTGACCCCTCGGGTTTATCCCCTTTCTGTTACGCCATTGGGTTTCGTCGTTCGACAACTCGATGAATCTTTTATTTACGAACGACGCCACACATGCCGTGCGGACAGGGACAGATGAATGCACATGTTATGCAAGACCTCTACATATGAGCAAGTACCTACATAATAATGACTTCGGTTGATTACACCGACTGGGTGTGTATTATAGCATGTGAACAAACGGAAGGATTCGTTTGCGCGAGACCGCAATACCTACAACGCGAATATAGGGTTGCCAGATGGCGAGATTTTGCTGGGATTTCTCGGTCCTCACCAAAGATTTAATGATATCGAACTACTACTACTACTACTACTACTTATTCTACTACTACTACTACTACTAGATGAGCCCTTGCCTCAGCCCTTATCGTCCGATTGACACGTTATGAAGTTCCACCCCCTATAGAACTCTTGTATATTCTTGAGAGTAGAAAATGTAGAAATAGTTATTCATTATACATGGGTTTTTTGTCGGCAGACAACACAACTTCGAGCTCAGTGCCGGCTTAAGGTGATTTGCCGCCTGGTGCTATGATGATGGACGCGCCTCCCTTCAGATTCAAAAATATTCCTAATCTTTCAGGTCTACGGATTTCTTCACATGACACATTTTTGAAGTGATAATATATTCTATAGGCACGTTGGACGTTTCTGGGATGAGAGTAAAACGGCAAACTCGCGTCCCGGGTGCGATTTTACTAAATATACTGCACGCTAGCACAAACCACGCCCACCATAATACGTCATATCTCCAAACATTACCGATATACTCGGAGTCAGCACATCGCACTAAATATACTGTGCTCCAACGCAAGAATACACTTTTTATGATTTTGACACGAATTCGACTGAAGCTTTCTCGTTGTCAATCTCTTGTACGAAGTAAATTTATACACCCAAATGGTCTACTGGTTAGCGCTGTCGACTTTCAGTCTGAAGGTCCATGGTTCGAATCGCTGTGAACTTGAACTTTTTTTTGCAACTTTTTTTCTTCACCAATGTTTTTTTACTTCATTCTGGTTTTCCTTTTTCATAAAATATTTGAAGTCAAATAGGTTAGTGCGTTTAGGATAAACAGTCTCATTTTATTCAATTTTGTTGAAGAACTCAACTTTTGAAATATATTATTAATCAATGTGTTTCTACACTCCATTCGGTTTTCCTTCCTCAAAAATATTGCAATCAGGGATAGATTAGTTCGTTGAGGATAAATAGTCTCTGAGTTTTGCCTAAGTAAAGTACTTTGAAGATGAGATATAACGGTGGACGTGGTATGTGCTAGCGTACAGTATATTTAGTAAAATCGCGTCCCGGGTGCTGCGTACCGTAAGACCGGCATAATCATATAAGCAGTGTACCTATACCATAGAAGTTCTACGCACACCATTTTTTTTTGAAGAAGTTGATGAACAAAATGAAAAATATAATATAACAAACAGTGTTCACATAATGAATAAAAAGGAAAATGAATAGGATGAAAAAGGAAAAATCAAATGATAATAGGCAAGTGCGTAACTAGGAACATGAAGTAACCATACAAGGTGATCAGAATGCTGAATTTTGAACCACCCTGTATTTGTTTCAAATAAATGTCAGTAGATAGTAAATCAAAATTTGATTTTGAACACCCTATATCTCTGTTATCATTCTCGCTAGACCTCAAGTGTGATGTATTGATGAAATCAGCTCAAAAAGGAGAATGCGAAAATTCAATGAAATACAGGGTGTCCCATTAGAAAAAGTATAACTTTGATACGCCACGCATTTCTGAGTCACCCTGTATAAAGAGAAATAATTTGGAAATCTGCTGCTCATGATTCTAGATCATCTCTGAAATTTTTGTTCATCTATCTCAAACAGTAAAGCCGTTATCTCACTTTGCCACACTAATGACTCACCCTGTACATGCTAATCAGTAAATTCGTGACAACAATCCAACCGTGATAACAGAATTGGCAAATATTTATGTTTGACAACAATATTGTGCTGATTTATCAAGCTGTAAAGAAGAATAACACCATAATACTTTGTGTTAACAACAATAATAATAACTTCTCACTTTTTATCGACATTTGCAGTGCCACTTTAAGAAAATGAATGAGTTAATACTCATAATATTGTGGCGAGTACGAGAGTGATTATTTAATAACATTGGCACAAATGCGCAAAAATCAATATCGGCCACAATTATTGATCACGAATAGGTATACAGGGCGCTTCCTAAACTCTCTGACGAAATCCTCGCATATGAATTCAAGACGAAAATATGTGGAATTCTATTTCCGAATGTCACACAGTTTTCAACATACACATACGTACAAATTTTGCTTTTGAATCGGTTTTTCATTTATATTTCAGATATGCTTTATCCAATTTCGTCAAAATTCGATAACGATATCAATGAGGGAAACAGGGCACCTCAACCAATATTATTGACAAATAATATACGCCACTGACTTTTCCTGTAATTCAAATATTTTTTTCTGATTGAGCAACTATGGTTACAACTTTTCTATCTCTTGAGGTGTTTCCGTATCTCGCATTGTTTTCGAGATAATAATTGAAAACTACTATTTTGCTTGACCATGGACCACATAAAAACCTATAAACCATAAAAAAAGCACGAACAAAATGTTTCTTTTGAATCGCTTGCAACAATAATCTTATTCTAACGCGAAAATAAGGCATAAAAGTTTCTTGAATAACGCTTCGCTTTCGAAATACAGGCTCTCGAAAAAAATAATCTATATCAACAAAATTTGAACACCTTGTATTTTGAAATCGATTTTCAATTATTTCTGAATTATAAACGTCATCACTTGAATTCAGCACCCCTGGAAAATTTTCTGCGACAATTTTTCTCTGTTTTTCAAGCACACAATATAGAGAATTCCTATTGTGTTCCTGGATCTGCGTGCCAAGACTCCAAATAATATGTATATTATGTTATCGAAATTGATAGATATATTGAACACATCAATATGCTTCAACAAAAAGTTTTCCCAAAATATTCGATTCTTCCAAAGCCCTTGATTAAATTGAATTGAAGAGAAATTTCATCTCGAAAATTGAGCAATTGAAAAAAATCCAGGAAAATCTATGTAAATCTATAAGAATGTACTCACCATCAATCCGCAGCTATTTTCTTTGATATGAAATTTCATGGACATCATTTACAGAAATCCATATACAGGGTGGCCATTTGGAAACGAAACAGAGGCTCTGTAGGTCACCAGAACAGGTTTATGAAAAACCACTGGAACTCGTCAACTACATTTTCGAGGGGGGCATCGTTCTAAAATATTTTCAGCGCTGCGGCGTTGCCGTTTCTATCGAAAAGTGGCAACAACTGCGTTATTTCGAATGGAATAGCCTGATGTATTTCAATGAACTTTTAGATTTCTCATGTAGAGTTGATTCCATCGATATATCACACTTGGGCTCTATCGGGAATGATTAGAGATATTTAGGGTGTTAAAATCGATATTTGTCAATTTTAGGATTTTTGTGTCGAAACTATTCATCATTGGTCAAAACAGCTCACATGTGTCTATCTCATGTTTTGATTCACTAACTTCCGACATTTAATTGGAACAAATACAGGGTAGTCAGAATTATGAATCTTGAACCACCCCTGTATTCTTTCCAATCAAATGTCAGTAGATAGAAGAGCCAAGGACGTTTTGACCAATGGTTAATAGTTTCGCCACAAACAAATCCTAAAGTTGAAAAATCTCGGATATGAACACCCTCTGTTAGCATCTAGCAACTAAATGCGCTACTGCTCAGTGGAATGTGCTTAGATCAGAGCCTATGACAGACGTGTGTGAAGACTGGCTCATATAGTAGTATTCGGCAGGCAGCCGAGTTGTGAGCAAGTGTAACCCTTGTCCACGTCATTTGTGCTCGTGTTTATTGAATTATGACCATAATATAACACCCTCTATCTCTGTAATTTATAGATGAAATCAGCTGTTCATGGAGAATCTAAAAATGCAATGAAATACAGGGTATTCTATTTGAAATAACAAAGTTGTTGCTACTTTTCGATAGAAGCGGCAACGCTGCAGCGCTGAAAATATTTCAGAACGATTTCCCACTCGAAAATGTATAGTTGACTTGTACTACAGAAACCGAGGAAAATCTATGGTCGCTGTAATCGTGAGGCACTGTACGAATTTTGATAGTTTTTTTTCTAGTTTTTCTTCATAATACTCTGTTATCTATGATATCAATCGATTTTTTTTTTCAAGAATCTAAACGAAAATGTGAAATATCCGTGCATGAAAAAACGCATGTAACACCGGTATCTAAGTTTTTCGAAACGCTTGGCGGATAAATAAAGGGGAGTCCACATTAATAAAACTAATCCTGTTTATATCTTTTGACTCCAAACCTACGTCCTATGTTTAGAACTCAGGTGTTAGGCCCAACCCAAGGGTAAGGGTATACATTATAAATAACACATCTATTTACTTAAACGAGGTTAAACTGGTCAATATTATGCGAGCTTGAAGTGAATATTTACACGACCGGAGCGATATCTGGCGATCGTAGCGTGAGATAAAGACGATAAAATATAATAATATATACGACGGGAAGTCGAACGTTTCTTGAGGGTGTTAAGCGAGCACTTCCGGCTCGCACACCTCATTGTCCTTTTTATTTAGTGGACATTTTGCGACCCTTCATGTTATGGATATTGGTATTAGATATTGAATTTACATACATAACGAAGTAAATCGTGAAATGACTAGCGAAGTCATTAAAATAAACTAGTTTTTCTGCAACCGACACAAAAGTCGTCCACCAAAATTAGCTTTTAAATTGACGTTTCTATTACTGACACAAAAATAGGTATGTTGCTAGGCAACATATTTAGTTCCTAGGAGCTAAAGTTGAATTTTAGTTCCTAGGAGCTAAAGTTGAACTTTAGCTCCTAGGAACTAAAAAAGATCTACTGGACGTCATCAAGAATAAACAACATTGTGGCGGTTGGTTATTTGGGTTGAGACGCATACCTGATTTGTTTCCGATTTTAGCAGATTTGGCATTTCATACCCATCATGCTGGAGATATAAATACACTATTATAGTTTAGTATTGAAATTATAAACATCTCAGTTGAGTATTTTTGTTTTGATCAGGGAAGCCTTCAAGATTCAAATACTTGCGTGATCTGTATTTCATTCGTTATTCTCGGGATGGATAACTTGTTTTTGAATAATCACGGCAAGCAATTGTTTTTTTGTCTCAAACAACGATATTGTTTAGCTTCATTTGATTATCAACTCAAACACAGTGTAGTATGGAGAGGAATAAATAAACTCTATTATCATTGTTGATATGCTCGCTAACCAAACATTTTCCACGTCTTGTTCCTATAGCTGGCACTGGCGCGGTATTAGCCATTAGAGCACCTGGTCCATACACAAATATGTCACTCTGTGGTTGTACTTATATTGAAACTACAATTCGAACATCTTAGAAAACCTAACCTGCTGTTAATGCAGGTAGAATATTCTCACCACATGGATTATTTGTCAATATTTGTTGCATTGCATACATATGGCACGGCATTGGTGGTTACTTCACATGTTTATTTGAGTTAATTGTTTCGGTTGCAGAAAAAATAGCATGTTTCATTCGGATCAAAAGTGACTTTGTTCGACTCGCAAATTTTGCTTTCGCTCGGCTTCGCTAAACGCTCCGCCTCGCAAATGCAAAATTCGCTTGTCAAACAAAGTGTCACTTTTGATCCTAATAAAACAATCTACTATTTTCCACCACTAGCTATAGAACCAACCATTATTTACTCCTTTTGTAGGCGTAAAAAGTGTTTTTACTACCAAGGTAGTTTTCGTCATTTTATGAACTATACTAGTCAATAAAGACATAGCCAGTTAGCCACATCTGTTATAATCAACCCGAATTCACTGTTCTGATGCTATATTCACTGGAATGGCACTCGAATCTAGTAGGAAAAGAAGTACTTTCATAGTGATGTAGGTCCACATTTCAGCTTCACAGAGCTATAATGATTGAAATATATTGCTAGTGGTGAAATAGTTATTTTCCTAACAAGTGCGGAAAGTGATACTTTCCCGCACGCGAATGCCGTTGACACGTACGACGCGAAGCGGAGTTCGGGCATGCAGTCTAGTGCGGCAAAAACACTTTCCGCATGAGTTAGGAACAAAATTTTTTCTACAAGCGTAGAAAATTGATCGATTTGTTCAATCAATTATTCCAGCAAATAGGAACAACTATATAACAATAGTGATATATTCTCTATCTTCTGATAATTAGTTATATATCTATTGTGTGAAGCATTAAATAGGTATAAACATATTGCGGAAGCCAGCATGCCCATGGTGTTGGCCTCTAGGTTTCAGACATTTCTAGGAAATGAGCCAAAAATACTTCTTCTTTATCTGGTGTTTACACTTTTTTACTATTGCACTATTCAATAAATCCAGTGTAGTGCTTCTCATACCTTTCTTGCGACATCTGTATCGCATCTGTAGCTGGAAGTTTTTCATCGTAATTCCACTGAATCGAAAATGACAGTAACGCTCTGTCTGTAACTCTGAGAATTACACTAACTTATTTGTGTTTTGATTGACATGACAACAATTGTTTCCCACATCAGATCATCAAAGGCTATAGGGGGATTTATATAACATTCAATTATTATTTTTCAATATTTTTTCTTCATTTTCACAATAAATAGTGCAATTTGATGGATTATTTTGTACAAACTTACTGCAACAAAAAAAACTGAAATTTTCATATTGTGTCACCCACCACTCCTATTTTGCGAGAATATTATATAAATGTTTTTCCCGCACTAGTGTGGGAAAACTTTTCCCGCACTACTGCGGGAAAATGACACTTCCCAAACTAAATTGCTTGCAGGTATAGGGTGAATCAAGCACGCTTGTAGAAAAAAAATTATTATAAACCTTGGTAGTAAAAAATATTATTACCACGGAACCTTATATATACCACTTGGCTGAAGCCTCGGGATAAAATCTTGGTCCCTGGGTGATAATGATATTTTTCACTACCTTGGGGTATAAATAACTATTACATTGCGATTACATTGCATTATCGCATGTGTTGTTTTTGAATTCGTATAGTTCACCTGAATTCTTGTCAATTTTTTTTTCTTGAAAATATGACGGTGATGTTTCTGCATTTTTGATCATTAGCAATCAAAGATTTATGGTTTTGATTGATACACATAAAAAAGATTTTTAGTTCCAAGAATATACAGGGTGTTTCATGAGAAGACTCACATAGCCAAATGGTTAATAGGGGAAATCGAGACTAGTTGATGTATATATATGAAAACATTTTTTGACCCTCCATAACGAAGATACAGGGTATTATGTGGAATTGCTTTATAACTTTTATGGTCGATATTACAGAAATGATTCGTCGTAATCTGCTGAAATTTGGCAGCGAGAAAAGTGGTCACAAAGTGAACTTTTTTGACATAACAATGAAACATGAAATTTTCCCAAGTCCGGACCAGGATATTTTTTTTCATTATATGTTATCTTGAATAGTTTCAGTATTGATACGTCGCTGCCAAATTTCAGTAGATTACGACGAATCACTTCTGTAATATCGACGATAAAAGTTATATAGCAATTTCACATAATACCCTGTTATGGAGGTCAAAAAATGTTTTCATATATATACATCAACTCTTCTTGATTTCCCCTATTAACCATTCGGCTATGTGAGTATTCTCATGAAACACCCTGTATATTTTTTCAGAAAGAATTACCTACTCTGAATGAGAAGATATTTTGTAATTATGAATAAATATTCTTGAAAACAGCATTTCGTTCTTCTCAAACGAGCAATATTTCCATTTCTTCGACTCTATTGCTTCATTCAATGATACCTACTTCATTTAAGAATTTTTAAATTTTCGTGAAAAAAAAACAAAGTTTTACACTGTAGCAAATCTGACGTCACCTCTGTTCAAATTTCCATGCGGTAGGCACAATCACGCGGAGTTCAATCATTTAAATTGTTTTAAAGTGGCGTACTTGATTGTTTTGTTCAATTTTTGGGATGAAATTTCTGGTTTATTATAATATAAGAATTTGAAAAATCTGATATCATGGGAATATTCCTTAGACTGTATCATATTAGTGTGTTGAATATTTGCACTTATTTCAAAAACACCTTGTATTCATTGTTACACCAAGTAGCTTCACTTCTTGGTAAAAAATAATTGTATTATTGAAGCGAGAAATCAATATTGTCTGAGTATAGAAATAACAATTTCATATACTTGGCTCAAATTAATTGTTTTTTTCAAGTGAGAATATGATTCATTCTAGTTGAACATTTTCATTTCATTGTATGGAATATTTGAATTTTCTTACATAAAGATACCCTAATCTTATCAGGTCAAAAAAATAAGGTTCCATTTTGAAAGTAATTTTCTGCCAATATAGATTTCTGGTATTGAGAGAATATTTATTTGAGAATATACAGTGTGTCCCACTTACCATGCTCACCATGGGTATCTTTTTAACGGTGAGAGATACGAGGTCGGTTAAATGACACCAAATGTGGAGTTTGTCAAGGCCAACTATTATGTGACAAAATATTTTGATAAAATCTATTAGTTTTTGTTTTATACGCAAAAAACAGATTTTGATCATTTTCATGTCTCCTCCGTAACTTCTTTATTTATGAAAATATTCAAATAGGAATTTCACATTCTCATGGCAGTTTTTCAAAGTGATTTCGAAAAAAATATGAAATTTTTACCAACTCTTCTAGAATTTGAGATATCAGCACCAACTTTAGTTTTTCAAATGTAGGTCAAAGCTCACTATGACTTAGTTACAAATAACTTTTTTTTCTCTTACAGATAATATGCAGCAGTAATAGTTTCGTGTTGATAACAACGGAGTTATCGTCATTTATACAAAAACAAAAAACTATTTGGAAGCCGCCATCTTGAATTTATAAATTTTAACAAAAAATTATGATCTCCGACCTCAAAAACCCCCACTTACCAATTTTGAATGGAATCGGACCAAATCTTGTCCGCCATCTTGGAGCAGCCATTTTTTTTTAATTTCAACAAAAATTCCATAACTCCGATTGACTTGAAATTTGGCAGCTGTTTATAATTTCGGTGACAATACATTATGGAATTTATGTTGAAATTGACAAAAAATGGCTGCTCCAAGATGGCGAACAAGATTTGGTCCGACTCCATTCAAAATTGGTAAGTGGGGGTTTTTGAGGTCGGAGATCATAATTTTTTTGTTAAAATTTATAAATTCAAGATGGCGGCTTCCAAATAGTTTTTTGTTTTTGTATAAATGACGATAACTCCCTTGTTATCAACACGAAACTATTACTGCGACATATCATCTGTAAGAGAACAAAAAGTTATTTGTAACTAAGTCATAGTGAGCTTTGACCTACATTTGAAAAACTAAAGTTGGTGCTGATATCTCAAATTCTAGAAGAGTTGGTAATAATTTCATATTTTTTTCGAAATCACTTTGAAAAACTGCCATGAGAATGTGAAATTCTTATTTGAATATTTTCATAAATAAAGAAGTTACGGAGGAGACATGAAAATGATCAAAATCTGTTTCTTGCGTATAAAACAAAAACGAATAGATTTTATCAAAATATTTTGTCACATAATAGTTGGCCTTGACAAACTCCATATTTGGTGTCATTTAACCGACCTCGTTTCTCTCACCGTTAAAAAGATACCCATGGTGAGCATGCTAAGTGGGACATACTGTATAAACAAACCATTTGCTTGAAGTAAAGCATATTTTGTTGGTTAGAGAAATAATTTTTCTGTGTGTACAGTTGTATTCAATAACTCGCAAATTTTGCTTTCGCTCGGCTTCGCTATAGACTCTCCGCCTTGCAAATGCAAAATTCGCTTGTCAAAGAAAGTGTCACATTTGATCCTAGTGAAACATGCTATTTTTTCTGCAACCGAAAGAACTAACTAAAATAAATAAGTTAAGTAACCACCAAAGCGACTTGTGTATATTCAGGAACTATTTTTTTCATTTTTTGATAGAGTTTCTGAACAACGATGATAATTTGATGCGTCTCTATAATCACTATAATAGATTATTGTTATCCCATGCCGTCTGTGTTTCGAGAAACAAAAATAGACCTCTGCACTTCAAAGAGATATCCATGGTGTGCGGTACTTTTTTTGTAAACTCTTATTTCTGTGTACTATGTTTATTTCTCATAGTGGGGTGAATTTATAAATAGATAAGATTTTAATCCCGTTTTTGTAATGACATTTCCATTCCATTTCAGTAGGAGATGATATCTCTTGGTGATTTCTAGATATATTTAACCGGTAGTGACACAAGCATACTGAGTTAGTTTACTTATTTGGATTGCAAACTTCGTAATGAACTTATTAATCTTTTTGAACTGTCGGTGAATTTGTGAAAAACTGTGGCATTCAAATGGAAATTGTGTTGACTGATATTTTTTCCAACTGTTAGTCAATTTGTGAAGAACTTGGGAATGAAAAGAAAATGGTAAGGTCCGACTATTATTTCATTAAAACTATGAATATAGTGTTCTCAAATAATTATCAGACGCATTAAAAACTCATAGTATATCACATGAAGAGTGGGTCAAAATTTTTGCTACTACGTCAAATTTCATTTCCTAACGGCGTTACGGAGGTTTGTAATATTTTGATTAAAAAAAATGTCATTCAGGATGATGAAATTGAAGTTGATGGTGTATACTTTCTCAGAAGGGTTGTGGAAAAAATAAATGAGAAGTTATAACGGAGAATGTTCCTCTGGAAACAATTTATGTATCTGAGATTATGTAACTATAATATATTAGCTCTTCAAGTCTTCAATATACTAAACAAATCAAAATGAACAAAAAATTGCATATATATCTATTGTTTTTTTTATGTTCTGGTTCCCACGAAAAGGGATATCATGTAATGTTCAGAGAACATCGTGAGAACCATGGGAAATAAAGTAGGAATTGGTGTTCTTCTTGAATTTCTGTAGGTTATATTATGCCTCGGAGAACACCTCCCTTGGCAATGTGTTCTAGAGCCTCGCTGTTCGTTGGATGAACGAGTCTTTGGAAAGAGATGTTCTGCAGGTCTCCAAAGTGACCACGAAGGGGTGTGAAGCCTTAACTCGATGGGTTAATCTCGCGAGGACTGTCAAGGGAGGAACAATTGTTGATATTTCAGAAGAGCATCGTCCATGAAAATATCTATAAAATAGAGCCAGATCGCCAACTTTTCTACGGTGTTCCAGAGAAGTGCGTGAGTTTGTGAGCGAGGCATCACCCACGAGACGAATTGCCCTTTTTGAAACATCGAATATGCTCACTACAGAAAACTTCCTCACATTCCAGGTTTTTTTTTCATGTTCCGGTTCCCCTGGAAATGACATCAACTTTCAATTCTCAATTTGAAATTGGAACACCCAATATTTTATTCCATAAACATTTCCATTTGCTCAATGAGTGTGACAGAGATACAAGTTTCGATATATTGCCGTCACAACCATTGAGCATATGGAAACTTCGAAGGCAAATGGCAGAATTTTTGTAATTGTCAAATGTTGTCCAAAGTTTTCCAAAGAATATTATTTCAGAAAAACCTCACATGCTGAATGACAGGTTATATAATGAAGCTGCTGTTTCTATCTCTAGTAAGAGTACATAGATGGCGACATATATAATATGCGTAGAAACAATGGTTTGTTGATAAAAATTATGAAAATTTCGGTGTTTGAAATATTTATTGGCATTTCTTTTCAGCGTTCCTAATTATCAGGAACATATAGGACATTATTATATAAGAGAATTATCATTTTTGTATAGCTGAACAAGCCATATTCTTGGATGAAAGGATATTGTTTTGTTAGATAACTTATTTTTTGTGCTTTTCTAGTTGGTTTACTAACTATTGCTTATTTGTAATATAGAGAAATAATTATTGATGGCGGGTGAATTGATAATTATCGAATGTTTATTTTTTTGCATGAATATATTAATATTAATGTCAGTTTAAGTGTGATCAGTTATTTAGATTCGACTTGATGTACTTCATAAAGATATTAGCATGTTGAAATTTATGGGCGCTGAATTAATAAAGGATGGCGGCTGCAAAAATAGAAGAATCCTAGTGGAGACTAATAAATAATAAATAATAAGGTATATTCATTACGGTGGCTCTGAACGAAGAAGAAGTATTGTGAAAAATCACCATTACCGTAATTGGTTCCTGAAAAATCTGTGTTGTCGACGTCTCGACTGGACGTTTCTGTCTCGTCTTTATACACTCTTGACCGGCTATGCTATATGTCTTTGATCTCGGTGATCCCACGCCTAATCGGAGCGGAGTCGAGATGACACAATTTACAAGATATCTTGAAATGGAACTCCTCCCCCTAACTTGTTTGGTTTCTTGAATTATAAGAATAAGTCAAAACCGGTCAAAACACAAAGGTTGAAACTAAGACTGTGCGATATTGGATTACACATATCGATTTATCGAACATATCGATATATCACGATGTTCTGAATATTCGGGGTAGTTCTGTCGTTTTATTGTTCACGAAATTGTGATGCTGCACGGCATTATTACTTTGTCTGGATATCACGAAAGCGTCTAAGAGTCACACAATTGAAATGAGTTCGTTTCTACCGATATGTTGAGAAAATTGATTGTTAACTTTGTAATCCTTATATATCGATGTAGCGATGGTTATCAATGTACCAATATATCGATATTTTGATATATCGATTAATCGAAAGTTATTGATATATCGATAGTTATCGATATTTTTGCAATTATATATTGTTATTCGATATATTGATATATAGATATATTGATATATCGATATATTTATTGATATATCGATATATTTATCCTTGGAAATATTAGTGGGATGCAGTCTGGACCAATGGATTAATTAAATTTCTTCGTTATTTGTCGAGCTTTCGAAAATTTTTATTTTCTTTATCAAGACTAACTGAAAACATCGAATGGAACAATATATAAATGTACATCAATTGAAATTGGTATACTTACAAACATGAAATTCTATATAAAATTAGCACAAAAAGGAAACATAGGTGTATAAATAAAATGAAATGATTTGACAAAAAAATGTCATAGATGATGGTTGACTCATTTGAAGATGTTGAATACAGAGTGAGATAAATACTGATATATATAAAAATACTGATATATAAAAAATGTTTGTAGATTATATATAAAACATGAATCATTCAAGGAGGACGAGTTGATTTATTATCTTTTTGTTTCTTCAGAAGGAATGTATAAATGGTACTAAGATCGTTGATGTCTGTTCTTTTGTTCATCGTTTTATCATTTTCATTAATATGTACCATTTCAAGAAAGAGGCGTTTGTTGAGATGTTTTTCATAATCCAGAATTTTGGCATTATCATAATTCATTATATGATCTTCATCTATAACATGTTCAGCAAGGCTACATAAAAGTGATTGTAGAAGAAATTTAAAATCATGTAGCCTTGCTGAACATGTTATAGATGAAGATCATATAATGAATTATGATAATGCCAAAATTCTGGATTATGAAAAACATCTCAACAAACGCCTCTTTCTTGAAATGGTACATATTAATGAAAATGATAAAACGATGAACAAAAGAACAGACATCAACGATCTTAGTACCATTTATACATTCCTTCTGAAGAAACAAAAAGATAATAAATCAACTCGTCCTCCTTGAATGATTCATGTTTTATATATAATCTACAAACATTTTTTATATATCAGTATTTTTATATATATCAGTATTTATCTCACTCTGTATTCAACATCTTCAAATGAGTCAACCATCATCTATGACATTTTTTTGTCAAATCATTTCATTTTATTTATACACCTATGTTTCCTTTTTGTGCTAATTTTATATAGAATTTCATGTTTGTAAGTATACCAATTTCAATTGATGTACATTTATATATTGTTCCATTCGATGTTTTCAGTTAGTCTTGATAAAGAAAATAAAAATTTTCGAAAGCTCGACAAATAACGAAGAAATTTAATTAATCCATTGGTCCAGACTGCATCCCACTAATATTTCCAAGAATATTATTATAGAACAGTCACGAAAGCTTACCCTTGTTAGATATATTTATCGATATATCGATATTTTTACCAGACCTAGTTGAAACCAAACGATATTTGAATTATGATTTCTTGTTTATACAGGATCAGTCATTGAAAATGGGAAAGTGAGATAACGGCTTCGCTGTTTGAGATAGATGAACAAACATTTTTGTGATTGTCTAGGCTCGTAAGCAGCTCATTTCCAAAATATTTCACGTTATACAGGGTGACTCAAAAATGCGTGACGTATCATGTGACGATCAAAGTTAGACTTTTTCTTATGGGACACCCTGTATTTCATTGCATTTTCGGATTCTTCCTTGTGAGCTGATTTCATTAATATATCACACTTGGGGTCTAGTGAGAATGCTTATAGAGATATAGGGTGTTCAAAATCGATATTTTTCAACTTTAGGATTTTTTTTGGGTCGAAACTGTTCATTATTGGTCAAAACGGCTTATATGTCCTTATCCTTACTTTTGATTCACTACCTACTGATATCCAAATTAAATATCAGTAGATAGTGAATCAAAAGTTAAAATGTGGACATGTGAGCCGTTCTGACCAATAATTAATAGTTTCGACACAAAAAAATCGTGAGATTGAAAAATCTCGATTTTGAACACCCTATATCTCTGTAATCATTCCCGCTAGATCCCGAGTGTGATGTATTGATGGAATCAGCTCACAAAGGAGAATCCGAAAATGCAATAAAATACAGGATGTCCTATTATGAACAGTATAACTTTGATACGCCACGCATCACGACCATCACAAAAATTTTTCTTCATCTATCTCGAATAGCGAAGCCGTTATCTCACTTTCCGATTTCAATGACTCAGCCTGTACATATACCGGGTCTGTGGTTCCTCCAGCTCCAGAATAGACAGCAAAAATATAAAACTGTACAGGGTGAGTCAGTTTTTCGTAGGAGAACTTCAACAGCTCAAAGAAGGCACTATTTCAAGACAAAAAGCTCATGTAAACATATATGCATAGGAGCCCCTTTGTGACGTGCGACACATGTCTTTGTTCTTTTCTTTCTGGTCAGGTGACTTCCGTCGAGTACATAGCAAGATGGACAAGTACATGTTGTCTCCTTCCTCACATCAGAAAGTTTCACTGATGTGCACCTTGTTGTGGAATTTCCTTTTGTATCCTCCATAATAATTCTAGTTGGGGTTTTCGGGCTACCCCCTTGCCCTTGGATAACAAAATGAAACTCATCTTTGTTCATTTCATTGAGATTCAACTTAACCGTTCTTCATTCCCACGTCAGCATAATTTTATTAATCCAAAATATTTTGTACTATTCACTTTCTTCCAGAATATGTAGTAATAATTGATAAGGCTGAGGATGGACATATATATGTATGTACGGAACATGTACCAAGTAATTTGATCTATTTGATCATATTAAAATGTCGTGGAGATGACATTGAGTATTATTAGGAGTCAAAATAGTATATTGAGAATTACGATGATAAAGGGGGGTGATACATTTTTTGTGGGACACCC
Source organism: Phaedon cochleariae (assembly GCA_918026855.4). NCBI lineage: Eukaryota > Metazoa > Arthropoda > Insecta > Coleoptera > Chrysomelidae > Phaedon > Phaedon cochleariae. Next base: position 53,507,377 of record OU896709.1, on the reverse strand, counting down.
TGTGCGTACATACATACAGGTGAAGCCTCGGGTGAAGCTAATGAAAGCGTGCTGAAAAAACAGGGTCAAAACGGAAAATCCTGCTACCTAGCTGCTAGGAATGCGCAATGATCATCATCGCGATGCACCTCTCGCGTATTTCGAAACGTCCGGTCGTGCATACAGTGTTGCCTATTGGCGGGAAATTTCCCGCATTTCAGGAAATCCGAACACATGTGGGATATTCGGTAAGAATAATCATTTTCCGAGAAATATGCGGGAAATCGTGTTTGTTTTATGTTATGTATTATGGTTTTATCACAGATTACCAAACAGATTACCCCACTTGATCGTCTCACCCAGTCGAAACTCATCTCTTAAATTCGGTGATAAACCGCCATTTCATCAAACATTTAAATTCTGTATTGCGTCACTGCGAAGTCATGAATATTTGTACCATGAAATCGTAGATTCACATCAGATGAAACGAAACATTCTACGCTGACACTGACCACGGACGTGGAAGTTTGTGTGCTGTGTTTTGTGTTTGTGAATCTTTATACGATTTTTTCTTTAGAAAAAATACCTTTGTTGAAATGATACTAAAGATTTCGATTTTAGGCGTCACATCATTAAAATTACAATAAATTTTCTTCATTTCGATAGATTATGCGTATCCTCATTTTATGAAACAAATTCCTTGATAGGTCATTCAATAAATTTGAATTTTGTAAATTTTTGTTTTGTAAAATTTGTATATCGCTACTTCAAAGTTGGGAACCAACTCCCCAGAAGTCGAAACTTGTGCGGGGTTAGGAAGAGCGGGACCTACAGCTTATAGTGGAATCCGAACCACTTCTAGGGCATCGAGGTGCTGCCGGAAGTGGCGGGAAGTGGCAGGAAATTTTTCCAAGAAATGTGGGATTTGGACAGTTTCCATGTTGGCAACACTGCGCGGATATCAGGTTGGTCTTTGTGGTTGTCCGTTGTCCGAATAGCGCTGGCACAGACAGGACAGAGTACACCGACTTCTTGGATCCGAGGATGTTCAGGAAAGGTCAACGGACCGCATCCGAAGGTCATTCGGACTGCTGATTGCTGACAGTGCTGACTGACCCATCTTCCGTCAGACACCCAACAAACGCACACGGTATAATCATTATTGTTGTTTATTTGTATATTGTCGTTGATTTATCTTGCCAAAAACACTCTAACTTCTTTTTTATATGAAGGATAAATTTCCTTACAATTTTTTCATGTCAGTTTTTCTCTTAAAATTACTGATCGGCAAATGTTTTTGTTTACCAAGAAAAATCTATCCGTTAAAAAAAAGGCTCTTGTGTTTTTACTGTTGGTAAATACACAACATAGAATGGTTATTTGTTTAACTAGGCAGCATTGGCACTATTGGCACCAAAACAGTAGATTGACCAGCCAAGGCAGTTAATCAGCATTTTGCTGCCGTGTGAAACATATAGGTAATTTTTTTCTCCAAATGTTTTAAAACCAATTTTGTTCAATTTTTTTATTGAAAACTCCATCATTTTATGTTCACCCAATGTCAGTGTCAATGTTGATATCCAATGTCATTCAAATTACTTGGAACGTTGCATATAGCAACAAACTTTTCCTGAGAAAGTAATCGTATTTTAAAACGGGCCGTATCTGTACTTTGTAGATCATGAGAAGCTGTTGAGGTGTAAAGTAGCTTTCCGCTCGGAATAAAAATCCGTGTTTTTGTGAGACAACTTTCGCGATGTATCTGTTGATTTCATCCAGGTGCCAGTGGTAGAGGGCTAACAGAGGACACAGTAATTGAAATAGACTTTTAGAAACTGATTTTAATCTCCGTGAAATACGAGAAAACATACAATATAAAAGTTGTTTCCAATTACTGTGTCCACTGTTAGCCCTCTACCACTGGCACCTGGATAAAATCAACAGGTTATGGGCCCAGTAGCCTGTATCCAACGGTAGTCTCAGAATATCCTACAAAAATGTACTCTCTGCTTTTTTCATCAAGTTTTCTTCTTTTGACAAGGAATATGAACATAAGCTTTACATCCGAATACTCTCAGATGACTCAGATCTACTTTACATCCTGTCCATTTCTCCTCTGGTGTAGCACCACTTAACTTTTTTGTTGGATAACGGTTCAGAAGATAAACTGCAGTGTTGGCTGCTTCTGCCCACATTTGTTTTGATGATTTAGATTCTACCAGCATTGAACGAACTTTTTCCATAATGGAGCGATTGTACCTTTCAGCCACACCATTTTGTTGTGGAGTGTACGGTACAGTGAGTTCATGCTTTAGCTTTGAGAAATTTATCTAGGTGCCATGATTTTCCTATGAAAGACTATTTCTCATAAAAATAACGAGCATCTATATGGTGGACTTTATGTCCTTTGAGGGAATGGTGGTACCAGACAGTGCTATATCAGACATAATAAGTTCCGCATTTCTAGAATAGACAAAATACATGCTAGGCTAGAGTTTTAGTGGCATTGAATTCAACTATAGGTTGTTGGTTCCTCAGGCTTTCAGCAAGAGAAGTCCATATTGCTCAAAGTGGAGTGAAATTCTTCAAAGGAAGGAAGGAATGTCCGAAGTCATCTCCACAAATTTCAATAGTGTTGTTACACAATCAGAAGGGACATGTTTCGGTCTTTCAAAAGACCATCTTCAGCCTAATTGAAAGTTTTGGAGTTGAAAAAATGTGTTGCTACTTTTTTGAAATTGTTGTCGATTCCCATAGTCGAAAAATCGAGTTTATAAATGAAAAAATGGGTTCTCAATAAATGAAGGGCCCCGTGCCATGAGAGCGCATACAATTCATCTTATCGAAATTTCATATACCAAAATGATATATGAAGGGTAATTGCCAAGAAGTTTTTTCGACTATGGTCTTCTTTGGCGAGTCGAACTTATCAAGTCGAGAGATATACACGCCTGGCAAGAATAATGTTCCTATAGAAAAACCGTGTAAATGAATAGGCATATCGATTCATGGGTATTCAACAAAGGTAGGAAAATAGCGGCGTTGCTCCACCTACTCGAATACGGCACGTGTGGCAAACGATAATCCCTTCGGTCGGGCCAAGAAGGGGTTAACGCGATACGAAAATGGCAACGTCGCTTTCTTAAAATGCTCATGCACACGGTTTCTCAATTGGAAAATTATTCTTGCCACACGTGTATACCTATTTCATGTAAAACTTCTCAAATACCAATACAAATTCGAATGTTCAAAAATAAATCTATGAGGATCATAAAGGTTGTAATGCAACATTGCTAAATCTAGTTATTGATGTTAGTTTCGTCAAAAGATGTGAAAATGATGAACAATGATGAATCTAACTTTTTAGTGCTCGCACATTAGTCAGCCATAAGCATAATAGTTCGAATTGATCAACTTCCAATGTCGTTTCTATGCCTTTTATATGCTCTAATAAGAATATGCAAAATATGTATAAAACCGCCGTATCTCAGCTATTGTACAATAAATAATCCGTGGTATAAGCATAGGTGTAAGATGGTGTAAGTATGTTGAGAAATAAATATCTTTGTGTTGCATAAAACTCGCAGAGCATACCTTCGGGGCACTCAAACTCAATGCCCCTACCGCTAATGCCATTCTGCGATTTCCTGTGGTCGGTATAATGTTGTTTGGAATGGAATGCCAATGCCTCTTCTTCTTCTTTTTCTTCTTCTCTCAACTATCTAATAATAATTAATCATGATGAGAAAACCGGTCCACGGTTCAGACCGGGAGGGCCATTTTGTTTGGCGAAGGTGCATTTCGCACAATGGAAATTCGAGGGAGGGTTTTGGGTAGGGGAATTAGGGGACTGGAACTAGTGGAACTGGCAAACGCGATGATGCCTATCCTAACATATGTATCGTAGTCTGATCCTAATCCACAATCATTTACATTCAAGATACTAAAACACGCTAATTGTTAATGATATATATGAATATTAATATTGAAAATCACATAAATTTATTTTCAACCGATTAGAAGACTCCTTTTAGTTAACGTTGCTTATAGCAACAGGAGATTTTGCGATAATTTTGTTAGTTCCTTTGAAGACATCCATTTTGATGCTTGGGATTACGATCAGCAATAACCTTTCTTGGGAAAATCACGTGAGATCAATTGCTAAAAGTGCATCCCAAAAACTTGGTTTTCTGTTTCGGGCCATAAGCTATTTCACTTCCAGTCAGCTGCTTATGATCTATGAGGCACAGATCCGACCTGTCCTGGAATCTGGAATACTGTTCCCTTTTTTGGAGTACAGCACCCAAACATACCCTGAAACTGTTGGATTCTGTCCAAAAAAGGGCAATTCGTCTCGTGGATAATGCCTCGCTCACAAACTCACTCACTTCTCTGGGACACCGTAGAAAAGTTGGCGATCTGGCTCTATTTTATAGAGTTTTTCATGGACGATGATGTTCTGAAATATCAATAATTGTTCCTCCCTTATAGCAGTCCCCGCGAGATTGACCCGTCGAGTTGAGGCTTCGCACCCCTACGTGGTCACTTTGGAGACCTGCAGGACATCTCTTTCCAAAGACTCGTTCATCCAACGATCAGCGAGGCTCTGGCATTGCCACGGGAGGTGTTCCCTGAGGCATATAACCTCCAGAAATTTTAGGAGAACACTAATTTCTACCTTTTATCCCTTGGTTCTGACGCGATGTTCTCTGAACATTACAGGATATCCCTTTTCGTGCGGGAACCAGAACATAAAAAAAAAACCTTAAAGGACTTAATGAGTGATAATTCTTTATGGTGGAAAATGAAGCGCTTTATTATAAATATTGGCAGAAGTCACGAAGTTTCACTCGAAATTATGTAGACAATCATGTAAGATCAGATGTTATGGTTGAAAACGAATTGATGTTTTTAATGTTCATGAAATTTTTGTAATAAACCTCAGTTACTATTGAATCAACTTCTATTGTTAAAATATATTTCGTCATATTGCATTTAACTCATCGGAAATAAAACTATACAGACATATTGAATTTCAGATAGGTTCAGAATAGGTCATAGGGTTCATCTTCTTATCATATTGCAACTCCAATTCATGAAATTTTCTTACCAAATCTTCCACGCAGCAGATAATTAATTCCCGATAATTCTGCTGCTAGGGAAGATTATCAGTGAACATTCCTGAAACAGGTCGGTTTTTTATCATAATTGACTTGAAAGAATGATCTCTTATACACGGGTGAACTAACTTTGTGTGATGACAGCATAAACCGTTTTTTCAAATTGACCACTCCATTTTTTTTCAATTTTTATATGGAAATTTAATGCAAAAAAAACAATCAACGAAATGAAATATCTGTACGTTAAAACTGCTCAATTAACTGATAGTAAGAGCTTGTTTTGAAAAATGTATAATGAAGAGGAATATAGATACATATCGAAAGAAAACATTACATCAAAAATAATCAGTCAATTATTTTTCCGTCGATTTTATGGTCCTAGAATCATCAATATAATTCATTTGATAATTCATACATTCTCAATTATGTATTGGTAAATGATAATATCGGTAATATTCTTAATAAACGATAAAAAAATCTATTGTCTCCAAGTTTTCCCGCCTTTGCTTGATCATAATGAATTTGTGCTAATAAAAATTACCTTTATTGATTCACACTAGAGGACTTTTGGTTGGGCGTTGTCGTTTCAACTCTCAGCATTCAACAGCTATGATAGGTCAAATGAAATATTTAGTTGGGATTTAGTTTTATTCAACGTCAGAACTCCTAACAACTTTTTGATAACTTGATTATAATTGTTGACGTGACAACCTTGCTTTATGAGTGGGAATGGAAGTTCGTCTAACCAATAAGGATAGAGCATATAAGAACTGACGTCACAAATGCCACCATATATCCTACGTATCCCAGAAAATGGCCAAATTCAACAATTTCGAACACCGCATAGACAGGTTACTTTTATTTATCTCTTGGAGCGTAAGAAATAGTACATTATACACCTAGGGAATAAAGTGGTATTTAAAATCCCTGACCAAAAAGCGACAAAAAGTTGATAGGTCGACCAACAGGAGGGTTATAATTTGTCGAGGGAAACACTTTAGTCCCGAGGTGTAATATACTTTTTTATGCACTTCAGGATAGGTAAAACATTGGAGGAAAAATAACTAAAAAAACATCATCGAAGTGGCTGATTGTTACTAGAGTCCCTGTATATACCTTAGACAAGAGTCCGGACACAACTTTACTTCTATCCTTTTCTGTTTTCAAAAAATGCATTGATGATTGAATAAAGGAATAAGACATATATATCGAGCTCTGTCCTTTCAATTCCCCTAGTATCAATGATTGTCAGAAATAATTTTGAGGGTTAGATTATTTGTCAAACCGTTCATAGCCGTAGGTAGAAGTGAGAAATAGGGCTATTTTAACTAGGATAACTATTAGATTTTCAAATAATGAACAACAGGGTGTTCAAATTTCGAATCGATAATTTTCGTAATAAATTCCTGAGATGGCTATTGCAAATTTTCGTCATCAGGTATTTATTTCCTTCATTAGATATAAGATAGATAATTCAAGTGTTCTACGTGGTATCACATATAGCCAAGAAAATATAGTTGTTTTCTGTTGGGATATACAAAAATAGAAGATATATAATTCTTTCAATATAATTTTAATTGTGTCGAATTCCCACCTCTTCCTGCAGTCTACATTCACCAGTAAATTTTTTAATTTGATCTGAATTAAAAACAACGTGGACTGATGACGTAGCACATTGCAATTTCCCCCTAAATCTTGTAGTTTTGATTTCAAACTTTCAATTTCTCTCCGCATCATCTCATTCTCATTTTCTTTCTCTGCGATCGTATCATTCAGTAATTCCCAATACGATGACGACGGAACTCTTTTTTTGAAGAGATTGACGGCACAGCAGACTCTTTCAATTTGAAATCCATCAGCTTCACAGAATCTCTATCAAAATGGGCCTAAAATTCATCTTTTTTGTACTGTTTTTACAAGTGAATTCGAATATTTACCTCACATATTGCGGATTTCTTGAAATTAATTTTCCATTCTGGACGTTTCATTGCATTCTTCCATGACATTATCTTTGAAGCATCATTCAGAAAATTGAATAACTCGAACCCTTTTCTTATGAATTGTCGCAATAATGTACGCAGCAGGACATTGAAATAATTTGAAACGCAAAATTTTGGCGGTCATAAAATTTCAAAGTGACAGTGACAGAAATTCGAAATGATTAAAATAAGTGGGCGAGACGACTATGGTGTTTCGTCACATTGTCAGGTGGGCAAACCAAATGAAACAAAATATTAAAAACCCCAACGGCTGTCAGTTTTGTGTCCGGACTCTTGTCTAAAGTATATACAGGAACCTATTTGTTACCATATCAACGACCTCAGTCAATATGGTGATCCAAATCATGATTGTCATCTGCAACTGAAAATCTTGTTGTGTTATGACAAGTAACTAAGTGAAACATAAATAAATAAATAAATATTAGTCAAACACGCCACACCGATTGAAAGACGTTGATCGCGATGGAACAAATCGAAAAGGCAGCTTAAGAAGCTGAAGGTCAATTATGACCAAGTCCCTGGGTAATAATGACATCCTTTACTACCTTGATGTATAAATAACTATTACTACCAAGGTGTACCTATATCAAATTCTTTCACCACAAGCAATACATTATAATCATTTTAGTTCTGTGAAACTAAAATATGAACCTATTGTCACTATGAAAGCACTTATTTTCAATTGAATTAAAATCTAGTAGCCATGACCAGAGATTATACATCTCTGATGATGACCATGACAGCATATGAAAATAAATCGTTATTAATAAACTACCTACTAGATTCGAGTGCCATTTCTACGAATCTCGCATCACAATAGTGAATCAAAATGTATTGTATAATGGTAGGTTTTATAGCTAGTGGTGAAAAAAAAATCCTGTATATGATTACCCAGCCTGAAACATAAAAGGCCTGTTCGTTTGTGCTTGCTTCTATGACTTTCTCTGTATACATAATGCCATGAACAGAGACAACGATTGGAAAAAAATCAACTTTAGCAAATTTAGCAGAACAAACGAACAGGCCTAAAGTATCTACCTATTATTAATTTTTCTTCGAAGAAAACCTCAAAGTCTCGAAGTCAGGTGCATTTCGTAACGGTAAATACAAGAAGCACATTCTCGTTCTCATACCGTACCGGTTTTATTTCACTTTCCATAGTTCTTATTCGTGACCGTACTGCTCTGACGTGCAAAGAAAAGTTGAGTTGTAACAGAACTACCTATACAGCGCGGTTATAGCGTCAGAAAGATTACAATCTTCTCTCTGCAACACAGTCGTTCGCACGACAGATGAATAAGCAATAAATTGTGAAGTTCAAGGTCACATCACGATCCATTTCACATAAACAGGTTGTATAATATTGTATGCGATAATAAATGAGGAATTCGCCAAAACATTTCGAAATAGGTAGATAATGCGACTGATGCGAGTGTATTCATAGAACAATTCTTTCAGTACTATAACCTTGGGAATAACTACAAACTATTTTCATCACATGGGTGAATCATTGATTTGATTAAGATTTAACGGTGATTTTAATCCTCGAAAAATAATAAAACTCCATACCCATACGAGTAGCCATATGAATTATACGAGTTGGTTACAGTTTTTTTCCGTTGTCTATAAAGAAAAATCACGTAACGCGAAATGGCACTGTAAATGACAAGATGTCGGATTGACGATTGAGGTGTGAACAACAATATTCCGTCATTTGATCATTGTTTTCATCAGCTCCTACATAGATTAATTAATGACTCCCCCTCTATGGCTCCTATTTGAGTTTTCGCAGATATTTAGAGTTAATATTTAGAGTTTCAGTGTTATTGTCTCTGAATCACTGCGATGGATGTTATAGATTTTGAATGTGATGGCTGTAAAAGTGGACATACTTTGTCTCTGATATTCTGGGTGAATGTGTTTAGCCAATTGAGAAAGGTGAAGAGATTTTTGAAGCTGGTCACATCATCTTATGTGGAACTGACGGCCCCAATAAAGAGGAATGTGTCAAAGGTGTGTGCATGATATCCTCTACAATTTTAGAATCTCTTCATGAGATCACTTTTTTATGTTCTTGTTCCCACGAAAAGGAATATCCTGTAATGTTGAGAGAACATCGTGAGAACCAAAGAAAATAAGGTAGGAATTGGTGTTCTTCTTGAATTTCTGGAGGTTATATGCCTCGGAGACTTGGATTAGGGGGATATTGCAAACATATAATTGCCACATTGTCAGCAGGTGAATGTATATATTTTCTTGAAAAGCTAACCCGTTGAGCTGAAATCTACGAAGAAATACATATTTTTCGGCAACCGTCTGAGAAGTACTCACTTCCCGAAAGCTTTTTCTCTGAGAAAGTAGCATTTTTCCAGCCTTGTTCAGTAAGTACTTAATTACTACATGGTTGCCGAAGAAATAGTGTACGCAACACGTCCAAAAACAGTTTTTTTGTGCCCGCAGACTCCCATTCCAGTCCAATTTTGTCTACTCGTCCAAAAAAAAACAGTATTTTCCGTACTTGTTACGTTTCTATTCAAATGCAGATTCTGAAAGTTAGAATCCCAGTAGTGAAACGACGCGGTGTATGTTTGGTTGCCTGTACCATTATGGATTGTTAATATAGAGAAATTGATCATGTAAACTATCCCATGAAAATCCCATAAACTAATTGAGACAGAACCAAACGAAAATATAACATTTTTCTACTTCCTTATCACAATAAGCGAAAATCGTTTCATAATGAAAAATACCATCAGTCTTCATCATTGGTCAAAATCTGTTTCATTATGAAAATCCGTGTTAAAATGAACAATATCAAGAAATCGGTAGCAGATATTGAATTCGTCGCTTATATGGGAGTAGACAAAATACCGAGCAAAATACTATCTCTATTCAATAACTCAGAAACTATAAGACTACATAATGAGGTAAGTATGTAGTCTGTATAGTATGTAAGATAAATGACTAAAAATTTCGGTTTTCAAGTGTTTCTTACACAAAAATATATTTGACTGCTCATGGCACTGAACTGAAATGCTATTTCCAGTAAAAACAATCTGGTACCCATTTAGTGAGAAGTTAGACATCATATCTTTGATTATATATGAGTATGATGCAAAAATGTATGGCATAAATTCATTTCAAAACAAGACGAATTTGGAAAAAAATCAAAAACTAGAGTCTGGAACTTTTTTTATCGATGCTCAGTTCTCAGTAGCAGACCTCTGCAAGATTCGGTTAATCAAATGATAATCCATTTTTATTTCAAACTTCTTATGCAAAATTTCGACTGTTGGATAGACGATCAGTAGACCTTTCAAACAAGGTGTCACATGATCGCTGTTTGTATTTGAAAAAATCGTCCATTACGTCATTACTCCAACAATGGTGACGTAAAATCCCTCATATGAATGTCATGAGATGAGGCGTCAAAAATTAAAACTCACGTGTTGTTGGAATTTCTTCGAATGTTGGTCATTTCTGAAATAATGAATTTATTCCATACATTTGCATCATACGTATATACTATAGTACATGTAGATCCTGTTGAACGTATGATTTAATATTTAGGATTTAGCTTCAACGCTTAGCATTCTTAGCAATATATAAAAAACAGTCTAGGTTAATAAATGTTTCTATGATAAAATTCCCTCAGTAACCATTGATTAATATCTATATATGTTGTTTGGATATACCCTGTCCTGTATACAAAACCTTTGTATACTTAAAGCATACTTGCCAGCAATGCCAACAGTCTAGCCAGAGGGGTGATCCTCCCACCGACAGGACTAGTTTTTTCGTTTTCAAAGCTCATAAGGGTATATATAGGTAGCGATAGGGACCCTCGCCCTTCGTTTAATCTCTTCAGGTATATCGAAAAGGGCCTATCCTGTCAATGAACAGCTTACTTACCCCACCTGTCGAATACTATCGTGTTCACTGCACCGACAATAATTCAGTATGATGTTCGAAAAGTACTTCTTTCGATATATAATTTGAGGAGGAATGATTTATTCGGAAATCCATTCATCGCATATCGAATATCATCCCTCTGCTTCTAAACCAATAAGATGCTTTTATTTTGAGTCGTTACCATAGCAACCAGATAAAATTCCGGAAATGTTTTCATTTGACATTTTTGAGAAAGTAAACAAATACGCAGGTATATGTAAATATGAATATTATTATGAAATGTACTATCTTTTCTAGAAATGATGAGGTTTGTATGTGAATATACGCCACTGGCCAGGAAAATCTATTCTCAGACTTCACTTATGAAGAAAATCGAGAAAGTAGTATCTGGAACTGAAAACCTAAAATAGCTATTGATGTAAGCAGTTGGAAAATGCGTAATTTTGCGTATCGACTCGGAAAAAGCTGTCCCGGAACATCACAGAGATATCCACTCAAAATTGGGTTTCCTATAACGTTTTCGTGTTGCGTATAGATTTTTTTGTTGAATATTTATTGGATAGCATGTAACTATTTGACAAGATTTTTTTCATTCGGTAGAATATCGAGTCTGACAACGACATTTTTGATGATCTGATGATGACATTAATATGAACACGTTTCGCCATAAGTTGGAAAAAAGAACTTTTTTCTTTAACGCTATTCCAGAAATTGGACTTTCCTAAATGTGTATCATCTACTTTTTTTTTTTTTTTTAATGAATTGTCCCACCTTACGAAGGCGCCGAAGGGCCATTAAGTTTTTGTTTTTGAATTGCAACTGTGGCAATATCGTTCCAAATGTCTCAATATATTTTTGATATTGGTTGATACCTAATATCATTAATTAGTTTTGTTCTGTACTACGAATATACATATTTTGAATTAATTCATAATTTTATTCATATAATCGAGAAGAAAAAATCCCAAAAATTCTAGTGGAAGTTACATTCTACATCCTGAATTATCCAATTTACCTACAGATAATATCTATAGTTGTTTCTGAATTGTCAATATTCGTATATTGCTGACTATTCATGTGAGCCACCTTGTGTACTGAGAAACAATTTCTAATTTGATATACTTAGGTCAATGGTATGAAAAAGAGTCAGTATTCCTAGGTTACACTCAACTGGCTGGCTCCCAGTTAAGAAAGGGCGTTATTTTAATTGTTGTTCTCGAAAATTATCAGATCACGTACTAAATAGAAGAGTTAGATTTTTTTCGAAATTTCAAAAAAAAAGGGGGCCTCTCTGGGGTTGATTCTTGCCCGAAAAATTGTTTCATCCACGGACATATTTTGGCTTTGGAAATTTTAGTAATTGTATGGCGCGCGCCTCGAATAATTTGCGAAGTCGTGGCGGGAACTCGTGGCTGGTTTCACAGTGATTGAAATTGCTCTAGACATTTCTTGTAGCCTAGTACTTCCAGTTCAAACTCGGTATTTCAAAATGTTCTGATGAGAAAATTGAAGACAACAAAAGACAACCGCCTCGTCCTTTTCACCAAATCACTGACTCCTTAGATCTTACCAGTATCAAAAGTTGGGTACATTTGAAGAATAGGAGGATATATGGCTGGCAATAAGATATTCAAAATTTTTGTTGGTTTCAGTATTTATATATCTATATATTTTTTATTTCATGTAATGTTCTATAGTTTTTCAGTGTCAATTTAAATAAGTTTTAGGAAAATGTGTTTCAATAGGTATTCCATCTAGGTGTAGGGTAATCAATTCGTATTATTAATTTTTTGTCCAAAACAAAAATTGGAAAATTCAAAAATGAGCTGGCTAAATTTACTAGCCACCCCTCTCCCCCTCCCCAAAATGTCCTTTCAGCTCATCCCTGCAGTCGTTATTTGTGTTACTAGGTCATTATATAAAATACCTACCTAAATTGAATGTTCCATAGACCTCATACTATGTATGTACCTAGTAGGTAGGCACATCTGACATTATCGAAAACAGTTTTTTAACAAAATAACAATCTGTTGGGTTGTACCGTCCAACTTGGACGATTTTTTCCAAAAAAATAAAGTTATTAGGCTTCCTATCCTTATTCGTATTCGTTTACATCTGGTATTCGTTATCCTAATACCGATCTTTCTCATGGAATCACAACCCTCTCTGCACTGTGTAGTTAGGTCTCAGTGTAGTGTGTAGATTACCGATGGATGGCACAAAGGATGGACAATAAAAAAGTAAAAAAAGTGCGGTGTAGGCAGCGGAAATGGCCCCCATCCCAATTCCCAACCCATCAGGAAGGCACGTGCCTCCTACCAAGTCGAAAAGTTCGGCCGTTCGGGTGATTATCCTAACCGCTAATACGTTGAATCTCTTGGCTGCGACATCGACTCTACTAACAAGTCGTGCTGAGTAACTGAACATCTGCACTGAGAAAATGTCATTAATTAATGCAACAAGTAGACGATCATAACATCTCTATTTGGTGAAACATCAAATCGTTTATTTTCCAGCTGACATCATACATTGTATAGGAATAGTCAAAGATACTAAAAAACTATAAAACTTACAAACTAAAAAAGAGAAAAACTAGGAAACTTACAAACCAATGAGTGTATATAAAAAGTAGGAATATTACGTACACAAAAACTCGTTCACAGTATAAAAAACTTCGCAAACTAAAAATATTTTGTTTTGTTTTTTATAATCTATTTCCTTTTTACAATTTCTTATTGATTCAGGTAATTTGTTGAATAACCTTGGCCCAATAAAGTTCGGCGATGAACTAATAATATTCAATCTGGCAAAGGGTATCCGCAAGTTATTTTTTTGTCTCGTATTGAACTTGTGTGTATTAAAATTTTTCCATGGACGAATAAACATATCCCAAAAAATATGAATATTCCAGTCAGAGTTAATAATATATGTTCAATGAATGCAAAAAGCTCAAAGTCATTTCCACACAGTGTTCATAAACTGAACAACAATGGTAGATATCGGGAGAAAAAAAACTACTTCCCTGGCTAATGCCACGCAGGATATTGAATTACATCCTCCCGAAATCTATGCATCGACTCGTATAAACGAATACTGATACAAGTGATTCTTTCCTGAATGCCTATTGATTTCGATTAAGCCAGGCCGCTAGACAACCACAGACCGGTTTCGAGCTCTTTGACTCTCATCAGTGCAGTGTAGTCTCCAGCCAGCAGTCCTAAGACCGCCGACTCAGCGAAGCCTAGCCAAACGAAAATCAAGTTGGCATTTTATCCACCCCGAGGCGTCTTTCATCGAGAAAATGAGAGTAACGCCATCTGAGTAGAACAGAGGAAAGAATCACTCCAAAACTGAAATTCCCATACGGGAGTGGCTGGTTGCCCGACTGGTGTTCAATTTTTTGAAAAGATCTCTGCAAGAGTATTGTCTTGGTTTTTCTGTTGAACACCTTACAATTCTTCTTTGTGCAATGAATGTGATCTTAGAATGTATCCAATTGCCCCAGAAGTTAATTCCATATCTCAAACGAAATTCCACCTGTGCATAGTGAAAATTCATCAATTATTGTTCATGAGTTGAAATAGTCTTCAAATTGTACATCAAGTAATAGAATGAGTTTAGTTTAGATGTTAATGATTCACAGTGTGTTTTAAAATTGAGATTCTTATCTAGTATAATACCCAGAAATTTCACAGTATTGCTGGTTACAAGTTGTTGACAAGATAGTACGATAATGAAATCCTCACTGCTGTGACGTTGGGCTGTCTGAAATCTGACGATAGATGTTTTGTCCGGATTGAATAATAATTTATTCGACCAAAACCATCTCATCAGAGGCTCTAATATGAATTCACATTCATTTCATAGGATATTATTGGATTTGTTCGAAATAATCAATGATATATCATCAGCATATAATGTGAAATGAAACCTAGGAAATATTGTACCAATTTCATGAATGTTGAGTAGAAATAGTAAAGGGCCTAAGATAGAACCTTGTGGGACACCTACATTGACTTCTGAATTTGAAGATGATGCATTCTCTAATCTATTCAGATTTTTATATTTTATGCTCACATATTGCTCGCGATTTCTCAAGGAAGATGCTAACCAATCTAGAGATATGCCCCTCAAACCGTAAGAATATAGTTTATCTAGAAGCTTTGTTTGATCGACACAGTCGAAAGTCCGACTAAGATCACAAAAAATACCCGCCGGACATTCACCAGCCTCGATGAATTTCAATATTTCACGTTCAACTATGTTGGCCGTAATAGTTTTTTATACACCAAGGTATATTAATAATATTCTTTACTACCAAGATTATATTGAATTTGGACCTATTGTCACTATGAAAGCAGTTATTTTCTTACTTACTTCTACTTACTTAGCCATGACTAATTAACTACAACAGAGGTGGCTATGTCTTTATCGACTAATGGTTCATATAATATTTAAAACACATTTTACACCTCGAAAAGTATTGAATGATCTCGTAAATAATGGTAGGTTCTATAGCTAGTGGTAAAATAAAGAATTATTTAATGATTAAGACTAATGATTTTTTCCAAAAAAATTTATGAACCAATAATAAAATAAAAATACATTCTGAATGAAGGTTCCTCATAACAAAAAATGAAAACACGTATTTCTAAAAAATATTAAACTTGGACACACAAACTCTCCATCATCCTCCGTGGTAAATCCAAAGGATTATACGACTACTGAGTCCGACACAGTCTTCTTTGGATCACATTCAATTACTGGAATCGCTGACTTTCATTCGTTATTTTTGGGATGGATGATTTGTTTTTGAATAATCACGGCCAGCAATACTTTTTTGTCTCACACAACGATATTGTTTTCCTTCATTTGATTACCGAGCCAAGCACAGTGGAGTGTGGAAAGAAATGAATAATCGCTATTATTTTTGTTGATATGCTCACTAACCTAACATTTTCTACGTACCTATTTCTCTTATACCTGGCACTAGCGCGGTATTTGCTATTAGGGCTGACATCTGGTCCATACACAAATGGGTCTTTCTGTGGTTGTATTTATATTGAAACTACAATTCGAACATTCTTGAAAATTGAATCAATCTGATCTTTAGATGCAGATAGAATATTCTCCCCACACGGATTATTTGTTGCATTGCATACATTTCATACATATGGCACGGCATTGGTGGTTACTTCACATATTTATTTTAGTTAATTCTTTCGGTTGCAAAAAGAAAACCATGTTTCATTCGGATGAAAAATGAGTTTGTTTGACAAGCGAATTTTGCATTTGCGACGCGGAGCGTCTAGCGAAGCCGAGAGAAAGCAAAATTTGCGAGAACAAAGTTACTTCTGTTCCTAATAGAACAATCTACTATTTAATAGTTTCTAAATTTCTAGTGTATTGATTCCTAGTAAATATTCGTACTCTTCATTTTTATAAAAATCGAAGTAGGTAGGTATAGTATATCCAATATCAATTGCAGAATATCTCGCACTGTGCGGCGTCGGCGTTTTTGAAGTTTCCTTTGAAGTGGCTGCAGGTGCGACACGAGAATCTGCAATTGTTTTTGGATAAACTATACCCAAATGAGATAGATAGGTGGATCATCTTTTCCGGACTAGATATGTCCTCGGCACAGCTTGCTCTCGCTCTGATATCGCCCAAACAGCTTGCTTCTCTGATGACGTAACATACACGGTGCACACGCTAAAAATAATAAACAAGTGAACAAATTGCATGAGTATAATAAACAGCAACTGTCGTTTTAATAATCGACGTTTCGTTGTTATTACTACACTGAACAAAAAAGTACGTGTAAACAATGAAATAATCATTAATTCGAATACTATTTTCGGTCTCTGTCTAGTCCTAAGGTGAATTTCTAGGGGTGGTAACAGTCATTTTTATGATGTTTTTCAAACGAGGTGGGTAGTGGGTATACGTCTTGAGAATATTATATATTTTTTGCTTTTTGTTTTATTTTTATTCACTAGAGCCGCTGCAATTCATATTTCCGGCACTAATAATAATATGCATTTCACACTTTTTCTTTATGTATATTATGGAGCACATGAAAGGAAATATATTATGTTCGTGGAATGACCATCTTGCATTGCTTTTGTGCTCAAATAATGCATGAAATACTGAACATAATCTTGCTAGTATGGCTTAGCGCATGTTCAATCCTGGGAAAATGGAGTACATTTTATAATATTTATGATCATTGAATGACGGAATATGGTATCCGAAAGGTCTAATGCTTGGTACAGATGACAGATTATCGTAGTTCAGCTCGTAGCGCTTCAGATTCTGATGTCACAATTAATATTCGTAATAACAGAAAGTTCGTTTCAAGGTCGATAAGGGGAAAATGTTCGAATATTGGGAACATTTTATAGAAAAAAACTGTCCAGTATAACCCTTAAACAGTGGATGTGAACAGTCTGCGCTTTATTATTCATCTTTTCGCTGTAAGTTGTACGATGTCATCTGTACCAAGCCTATATAGGTATAGCGAATTCCATTGGCAGGAGGTGGTGGAGTGTTTCTGCACTCAATACATTTTTTGTTTTTACTCACATGTGTTGATTTGAACAAATGTTGATATACACTCAGTGGAGAAACACTCCACCAGTTCCTGATGCCAATGGAATTTGTTATGAGGCGTTCAAATTTGCTGTCAAGGTGCTGTCTGTCCGAATCCGACTTGGCTGAGCATTTTTATAGAAAATGTGTGATCCTTGGTTGTAATCCTGGCAACACCTCGGTGTCAAATTGGTGTGCTAGAAGTGTTCTCCTAGGTGGGCCAAAAGAAATCACCCTATTGGAAGATGCTCTTATTTTTGCAAATGGCGGCCAATGTCAGATCTGTTTCGACATTTGTGAACTAGACAGATGTAGAATACAAGTTAACAAGCCATGGAGCGATACACTCCCCGAGAAAGCGGAAAAATCCAAGCCAAGCCATCTTCAATCTCGTGGACGATTTTTCGACCAAAATCATAATGAGCGACAAGGCTCATTTCCACCTCAGCGGGTATGTGAACGAGCAGAACTATCGCTTCTGGGGCGCTGAAAATCCACGAGTGATGCACGAGGAGCCATTACACCCGCTCAAAGTGACTGCATGATTCGCTGTTTACTCTGGAGGAGTCATCGGGCCATTTTTCTCGAGGTCGCCGCTGGTCAAACGACAACAGTGGACGGTGCGCGCTATAAGGCCATGTTCACCGAGTTTTTTTGCCTCAATTGAACGAATTAGGACTGGAACACATGTGGTTCCAACAGGACAAAGCAACGGCACACACTGCGCGAGCCACAACCGATATTCTGAAGGCGGCGTTCCCAGATCGCCTCATCTCTCGTTTTGGCGATTTTCTCTGGCCCGCAAGATCGCCCGATTTAACCGTTTCAAACTTTTTTTGTGGGAGTTTTTGGAGTCTTGTGTTTACGTGAACAAGCCTGAGACCCTGGAAGCCCTCAAGGATAACATTCGACACGAGTGCCAGAATCTGTCGCCCGAAGATCTCGCCGAAGTGATGAAAAATGCCATAAAACGAGCCCGTATAGCAATCAGTTGTGGCGGCACCCATTTGGCCGATATCATCTTCTCGACTCGACCAATAAAATTCTAAAGGTTCAAATAAACATAATCAAAAAACAGAATCGAAGTTTTTCATTTAGAAAAAAAATGAGAGCCAAATAACATCGGATGACTTCTTTTGGCCCACCTTGTATAAGCTCTAGCCTTAGATCGCTCTAGCCCTCTCTAGGTCCCGCTCTTCCTTACCCCGCACACTTTTTCGACTTTTGGTGAGTTGGTTCCCTTTCGTGCGATCCAAAAGATAAAAAAAATATATTAAAAAATGAATGCAAAAATCTAGTGAATAGGTTCACAAATTCAATAAAAATATATTGGCTTTGTTGCAATCTCGGTCTATAGGTAATCAAACACTGTTTATATATTTTTGTTGATTGTTTCAATATAGTTATAGGATATGTTGTAGATTCAATATGAACGAGATTTCATATTGTGCTATTGGAGAAACTCCCATGAAATTATACCATGCGTCAAGATTCGAGTATAGAATATATTCTGGTGGGTTCACACCTAAAATTAAAAAAAAAACACACCTATTTATGTCAATATCATTTGCTATAGTTGCTGCGATCATGGATAATAGTAGATTGTTTCATTAGGATCAAAAGTGACACTTTGTTTGGCAAGCGAATTATGCATTTGCGAGGCGAAGCGTCTAGCGAAGCAAAGCGAAACCATAATTTGCTAAAACTAAAAGTGTTGCCTAGCAACATACCTATGTTTGTGTCAGTAATAGAAACGTCTGTTCAAGAGCTAATTTTGGTATCAAAATAGACGACTTTTGTGTAGGTTATAGAAAAAATATATTTTATCTATTGATAGAAATTTTGTCTCGGTGCACTTGATTCTTGAACGATTCTTGACTCTACTTTCTATCACCACACTGTTACATAATTTCCTCTGAAGAAGCCAAAAAGATGTAAACCTACCGAGGTTATACCGTTTTCATTCATGAGCTGTTATATCAGAAATCCTTTATTGTCATCATCATTGTTGATTGCTATATGAAATGAGTATATATTATTGAAATATCTTGACAAATACCGCGAGAGCTTCCTATATGTCTTATTTATTTGTTTCTCTCAGAGCTCAAAATGATCCTTGAACACTATCAAAGTTCAAAAAAATGTAGCACTGCATATGCATATTATGACACATAGGTACTTATCACAGCTGATAACTTTCAGTAGTTAATTCCCGCGCTCATTGCCAGACACATTTAAAAATTAAATGTCGGTGCAATTGACCTGCTTCCTATCGCTTCCTTGCATCTCGAATGCATCGCTACACTGTGACAACCTGACAACATTGTAACGTTGATGCGATTATCCGATGCCTCTCTCCTCTCTCTGTACAACAATCCTACCTCTCGAACTGTGGCTCACAGACAGCGTTGCCAAGCACTCCTCATAAACATCCTCTTTCTCCTACTAGATAATGCGCATGTGGCTATCAATTTTTTTATTCACTCAATGTTTGGTATAACACGGTAACACGTTGCCCTAATGAAATATTACATATTACATAGCTAGTGTGGGTGTGGAATGTGTTATATTTCGCACGAGTGGATGTTTTTAGACTTAACTCAGTGTTAGATCTAATCACACTATAGGATCATTCGGGTTCGACCTATTACGGTTCTAGAACTGTCAGGAGTTTGTGCAGTAGGATCGGTCGCGTTCGGGTTTTGTGGAATTGTTCTAGGACTGACTCTTACCGCGTTCGGGTTTTTCCAGAATCGTCCTGGAACGGTCCTACAACCATCCGAATCCAGCACCTGCTCTCGAGCATGAACCGTTCTAGGATTATTTTTGGCGCATCCTCATTTAATTTAGTTTTCGATTCTGTCTGTTGTAGCGTAACGTCATCATGATATATTCTTGTTTATTCAATTGTTTATATTGCTCTTTTCACTATTTTCTCAATACTATTGAGTTAGTTCATTCATTTGATAGTAGTAATTCTTCATCTTCAGGAAGCAGTGGTGAAGGAGTTGCTTGCTGAAGTTGCTGAAAATATTGTGCCTAATCTGATAATTTTCGAACTTCTGTTAGATAATCCGAAAAATGGAGGATTATGTTGGGGATACTTTGCTATTATATTCAGATACACAATTCATTGAACATTTCAGGTGGGTGTCGAGTTTCATGTAGGTACAAGGGAAAAAATATTGAAAATCTAGCTACGAATGCTATGATGGAATATATTCACCATTCCTCCACGGAGGGTTTTCAGAGATATTGTGAATAGACTCAAAGGAGAGTTTGAAGCTTCAGAATATTATTCGAATAAAGATACAGGTTCCAAACTATTGTTTTTTTCGCAAATTCTGAATAGAGGTTATGTTTTCAGTCAGAGGTTCTCTTCCGCCACGTTCGAGTTTTCATAATTTGTGAACCGTTCTGAAACAGTCCTGTAGGATTCGAAACGACTGCGCACTAGTTCTACGCAGTTCGAGAACGATTCTTGAACAGTTCTGAAATCGCAACCCGAATGAACCTTAGATCTATGGAAATACTGATGTAAATCGGTGAACAATCAAACCATCAATACTAGGTACAGTCGTCTTCAGAGGTCATGTCGCGGTTGGACGGTGTCAGCGCTCTTATTGCAGGAGTTATTAAGAACGCTATCATCGTCCATGTGCGACATGATTTCTGAAGATAACTGTACGTGGCACGCAGTGATAACCTACATAGCCGAAGCTAATTGGCCGACGCCGACTGCCCGGATTGCCTCTCGACACGCGTTACTGTGATTCAACTCAACACATTCCAATATACTATTATCACATATAGTATACAGAGGACCCTCTCTCTCTCTCTCTCTCGGGCCATGCTAACACGGCCATCCTGAAATTGGGAAGTTCTCGACCCAATAAGAAATTAATAACTCAAAAACATAAATGAAATAAAACGCTTCCATCTTACATTTAACTTACATACATACAAACGAGACTCACTTGACAACAATTACTCGAACAATTATATTATTAGTAATATAGCATGGTCAAGAAGAGATTAAGTTAATAGCCTCCAGATAGATTTTCTGACACAAATCTTTTTCTAACCTAATCGACTGCATCCTGATTACTTGGCTGGTACGAAGCATCATCCTGGAGGCGGAAAAACAATGATTTGCCAACTTCTGTTCTTCAATGATCATCCTTCACAATTATTGACAAAATGTCACTCGATGACACACACGCGTTCCAGGACCTGGCATGGGATGTATACAATGGCATTTTAATAGTACAACAAATCGACAGCACAATCAGGTCATCTCAATTATTGAACTTGACACAACAGGTTTTTACTAAAACCAGCGACCAATAAATTCAATATGGCAATATCTAACACGGCTAGACTGACAATACTGACATGATTCCACTCCCGGAATAACCAAAACTCTCTCATGACCTGCAACAAAAACGGTATATGTTCTGGTAGATGCCTCATCTCAGCTAGGAGCCTCGGATACAGCATCCACAGCAGTCATAACTGTGGGGTTCAAATTGAAGTCGCTCAGAATTTCTTAGATATGATTTCAAATTCACCAGTCAAACTAGTCTTCAATTTAAAATTACCTAGATATGGCAGCTCAGGGGTTTGGTTCACGAAAATGTCTTCAAATATGTTGATAACATACAGCTCATCGGTTTGCTACCCAAACATGTCTCCAATCAAGTTTACCTTGATGCATCGAATACAAAATATATGCAATACCTTAGTGTAACAGCATTCATGGCCAAACATGTTCAGAATCATACAACCTACCACCTCCTCCCAGACACACTTTGGTGGACCAAAACACTCTGTATGTTCGTTCAGCCCCCCTCAGCATGATTTCTCAAGTGACGACGAATTCAACAAACTTGACACTGATAGTCAATACCTGTCAAAAATCTGAATTGATAGCAAATAAACAAAATATGTATTAAATTCAATAGAACAATAATTTCAGATCAGTCTCATATGATTGAACATTGTATACTGATGTCTGAATAATAGAATTTTTCTCTCCTGAAACTTTTGTATCTTATTCTTGAAAGAGAAAAAAATTCTCAATCTACTTAACCACGCAAATCCTTTCAAATCTTGAAAATTCTAGCAATTATTGAGAAAAAAAATCCGCGCGATTCTGGTGAACCTTTGACAGTCTCATGTAAATTGAAAATTACCAGAAGTCTCTCAATCGTTGATAAATCATGCAAATATGTCGGAACTCTTGCAGGGATTGTTACAAATCTCATCATAATTTCTTCAAATCTCACAATATCCAATCTGGTGTATACTTCTCGTTGAAGTGAGACACCCTTCGATACATTCTGGAATGTCAAAAAATATTAATTAGATCCAATTTGGAGTACTACTCCACAATTATTTCGACAAATTCTGATGGATATATCATATAACATGCATGAAGGAAATTCCAAAATTTTCCATGTGAATTCCATTACATAGGAATTCTAGTATCATGTATATCTCTTTTACCTGATCTAATTCTAGTATCATGTGTAACTCTTTCAACTGATAACTAATCTACATAATTATATACCATATTATAATATATAAGACTCATAAGATAAGTATTTTCCCGACTCTCGAAAATTCTTCCGAATATGATCTATGGAATATGTAAATCCAAATATTATTTTGTCAGGATTTTAACGGCACCACAAAAGCACGTGACAAAAGGATATGACCACGATTGCCTTTTGTCACTTCACCAAGGCACTGGGAACTTTTTCACACTTCTGATGTTAGATTTGTACTTATAGATCTTTTCACACTGTAGATCTATGGAAACACTGATGTGAATCGGTGAACAATCAAACCATCAATACTATGTGGCACGCAGTAATAACCTACAAAGCCGAAGTTCATAGGCCGGATCTCCAAACAGTTCTTCTTCAAGAATTCTGCTCATTTGAACACGAATCGATGTTCAGATCAAAACGAACAACCGAAAAGGACCAATACAAAACAAATAATTATTTTCACGTGACTATGACACTGATGTCTTCAACTCAATTTAAGGATAATCTGTAAACGTTATTTTCCGTACGTCTACGTGGAGGTCTACCTACAGTGTGTACTTCAACTCTCTATATGATCTAGCGATTTATATACTTCCTCTCACGACCATGAAGATGGAACTCGAAATTTCACTAAAACTCAATGATATTGATTAAAACATCTATTTCTTCTCTGTGAGACATGGTGCGATGAGAGCCAATAAAATTAATTCTGATGTATTCAGAGGTTATGTCATGTAACAAGTCAAAATGAAATTAGTCAATGTTCAATTTTTTGATGGGTACAGTATTGAGTATTCAATTATTGAGTGTTGAATAGTTTGAGTGATCACAATGAATATTTTATTCTGATTCTAAATAGATTGGAATACTTTCAGGGTATTCGAATGTGTATTTGGATATTTCCAAAGTATTCATTCATTTAATAATTTTTCATATCATAATCAGGGGAGAAAAATATTCTTGGAGTATTTAGATATTCACTAAAAGTGTTTGAATAATTATCTACCTACTATTGGGTTATTTGATTACTTCAGAAGTATTCAAATACTATATACTTGTATATTTAATTATTTCAGATAGTCATTTACAAATAATTACGAAATACTAGCAAATTTTGATTCCAACAATAAGTGTAGATGTTTAGATACTGAACAGTATTTAAAAACTGAGAAGTATTTGTAGATATAGATATACCAACATTGGACGTGGGTGGAATCAACACAATGGTGATGATACTTACGTTTCAACGAACAAAACATGATCATCAATGAGATGAAAGAAACGTCATCCCAACAAAAGATGAGGTGACTATTGAGTACACAGTACCACACTTGCGGAGCTACGATTCGCGTGCCACTTCAAGAAGTAGTTTCAGTACTACAACTCATAAAAAGATTCCACACAAGGTGGATATGTTAATTTGTCAGTGATACCATACAGCTGTTTCGCTTCACCAGATCTCGACAGTGGTACTTGATATTCTCCAGCGTTATTCTCTTACAAATAAACAAACAACACGCAATTTTGTCAACGATAGTATCCGAAATCCCTCAAAAGTTCTTTGATCGTGCGAACATTATACAATCAGGCGACCACACTTTGAAGTGTGGACTTTGTGCTGTTTGGTTTTCTCTTTCTCCTGAAATCACTTTGGACCACTTTGTTGAACTATGGATGATTTTCATGAGAGAATATATTTGTATCTTCGTCTTCCTTCGTCATGTGAAATAAGGAAACGATAGGTATGTAGGCTTACTCTTCAATACTTTTAAAACATTCTTTAGATTCAGACCCCATGTTCACAGACATAAACTGAGTCGCCGTCACGCCGTCATTTGTTTATGGTTAGAAGAAAAGTACAGAATGGAGCATACTTTGGAAATGTAGAGTTTTCAATAACTAACGGCAGCACTACCCCTCCCACCCATCACTTCTAATAGACTGACTCTAGATAACAAACAGCTGAGAAGCTGAATTGAACAAGAAGGGTAGTCGTTTGGCCGGGCCGTATAGACTAAACGCTATGTGGCCCGGCTGAACGACTATCGGAGCATTACCATGGAGCAGGACCCGAACAACTAAGCACGCCTATCGGCTAACAAATCTAGTCTATTTGCCGATACGAGATTAGTCTTTTAGATCCCAATCACTCTCCCACACTTATCCCACCTCTCATCCCTCATAGTGTCTTTCACAGAGAATTTTCGAAAGTTGGTTTTTTATTTTTATTTTCCAACACAAAAAATGCAAAATTGAAGAGAGCACGGTAGCAATCGACGATCACCTTTTTTGCCCTGGGCAACTCACTGACATGAGCTGGTTTAAAGGTTCACTCCTAGGAGTCAGCTTCCTCATGACTGTCATCATGGTTGTTAGACAAAAATCGTCGGCGAGGCCTACATCGGCTGCCTCTGGCTCCCTTGGAGGGTTAATTCTGTGGCGTATCTATAAGTGTTTACATTGTATATGTTTTACATTTTAATCATGTCTAATGTCCCCTTTAGAAGATTTTTGTTTATTCACCCTGTATTGTAAAAATGTTTTTATTGAATAAAGGGAATTGAAATGGCAGCACTAAATTCACTGAAACATACCCCTACCTGAGACAATATAATAGCTGTCTATGCGATCTGGATCGGTGAAATGGAAGACCGCCATCTCACACTTACATACAATGCAGCTGTCTGCTATCTCTTACAAATAAACGTTATGTGCAATCTAACAATACTTCTTGTCGCAACGAAAATGACGTTGAATAAAGTTGGTATTTTTTAAATTCATTTCTGAACTGTATTTCCAAAGTTTCTACTAAATGTTACTCAACCACTCTTGGTTTAAGCTTTGAGTATTCACACTAGTGTTTAAGTATGAACTCCAGAAGTTCGTAAGACTGCGCTTATCATCGCTACAATGGAAACAGAGGGAAACATTTCACGATAAAATCAAATGTCTGAGGGCCGTTATATCTCAAACTTTGGAGTTTCTACCGGCGAACCATCCTTGTTGGCATCGCTGTCTAGGTATGTGACGGTGAAAACTGTGACGGAGGCGGGCACATTATGCGCCGTATCCGTCCGTGTCCTTGATTGGTGCATTCACCTCGCGTCGCCAGATTGAGTGAATACGGCGGACAACTAAAATAACTATTTAGTATATTTAGTATTTAGTCCTGATTGGAGCTGGGTGATTTTGAAAACTAGATATGGAATATGGATATTTGGAGCAGTAGTGTGGCACGGCAGAACTGAACTCGCCTGTACAAGGAAAATATTAGAGAAGGTGCAACAGCAGCACTAGAGGTCATTCTGGATCTCACACCTCTACACATCGTGGTGAGAAGAACTGCCTATGGAGCACATCTCAGGTTGGCCAAGGTCGGACTAAGAGGGAAAACGCACAGTGCAAGGGGCTCACCCCCACTGAGATTGCACACCTCGCCGATCTTCCAACAGACCCAATCATTAGGAAGTTCAGTTTTGTGAAGAACTTCCGAGTGGACCTGAGCAACAAGCGCGAATGCATGGAGCATAGAATCCATCGAAGCGCTGGGAAGGAACACCATTACTTGGTATACGGACGTGTCTAAAACACCCGAGGGAACTAGAGCAGGAGTCTTTGGGCCTCGCACCAAATATATCGAATCCATGGGACAATTTCCCAGCTTTTTTTAAGCGGAAATACACGCCATAGAAATATGCATTCAGTTCAACCTAGACAGGAAATACCGGAAGAAGGATATCGCGATTTTATCCGCGATGAGTCAACACTGCGATATAACGAATTTTACATCGCTGCGATATACAGAAGCAGACACATCTGCGACATGACATCTCTGAGATGTCGCGATAAGGCAACGCTGCGATATTATGAATGTTCCATCGCTGCGATGTACAGAAGCAAACACATCTACGACATGACATCTCTAAGATGTCATGATGATGCAACAAAGCGATGTCCCGAACGATGCATCGCTGTAATGTAGAGAAGACAACAGGAAATACCGGAAGAAGGATATCGCGATTTTATCTGCGATGATTCAACACTGATGCGATATAACGAATTTTACATCGCTGCGATATACAGAAGCAGACACATCTGCGACATGACATCTCTGAGATGTCGCGATAAGGCAAAATGTAGAGAAGCAAACTCATATTGGAGAATTTTTCGAAAATTTGTTATTCAGATTCTTGTTCGGTGAAAAAGAATTCATGAATATACTTTACTCAAGAAAGTGAAACTAAATTCATTAATATTCGTTACATTTCTATCAAACTATTCTTGGTTTGCTTACATCTCGCCGACACATACTACATAATTTTTTATACAAAAACGAGTGATGATTGAATGGACAGGAGACCCGAGGGACCACTAACCAGTCACAACAATGTTTCAGGAAACTTTTTTTTTCGGTTCAAAACACATTGCTTCTTCATCACGAATAGCATATCGCAATAACATTGCATAAAATATATCGCTGTTATTTCGCAGAGAACTTATCGCAGCGACGGCGCATGGATGAAACTCGAGTGGGACAAAATAACATCCCTCTGACATCGCAGCGACGTCTATGCGACATAGAATACGATATCGTAGGACACATTTGTTACATCGCTACGATATCTCTGTGATGCAACAGTGTTTGATGGTATATTCCATAGTTTTTTATCAAAACAAAGTCTACCTATTCGATATTTCCATCATGAAAGCACATTTCATCAGTATTCAATTGCTCATTAGATGAAGTTTCAGGGTGGTAAGTATACAGTGTATCTCGATCACTTCTCATGGAAGCAATCTCGTATCATCCGGATTCTGAAAGTGACAATATAAACTCACTAACTAGCGTTCCAGGTGTGGGCATCGTCATACTGCTAGACAGCATCCAATGACAAGAAACCACCGAAATTTTCGGAATATGATATTGAGATGCCAAATTTCATTATAGATTTCAAATTGGGATATAAGTAACAATACAACTTATTCCTGAGAATCCTGAGTAATATTCAGTTTTTGAAAATCGAATTCAGCCTTTCTTCTCATAGAAGTACCTCCGTATATCTCCCGTAATTAATAAGATAGGATTCTGAAATTCGTAGGAAGAGGGATATTATACCAGAACGAAAAATTTTAAGACCAAACTATCCGTGTATCGATTTGAATTGTTTTCACACTGTAGTAGGTTAAATTCAAAACTTGATGAAAGGATTTTTCTCGAAAACGGTGAACTTGAGAGCTTATGACCAAGAGTACCTTTTTTGTGTAGAAAACATTAGCGGTTCAAATGGGTGGCTCAAAACTGTACTTTTTCCAGTGGCGTAGTAGTTCACGAGATAAACATTCGTGCACCACTACCTCAAAATCCTCACCAATTATGTCTTGAAAAATAAAATTCGCACAAAGCATATATTATAAGTGTTGAAAAGGAATATTCTCAGATGAATTATGAACATACAAAAAAGGATATATATTGATATAAAGCAATACATTGAGAATTCGCATTCTCTATGTGATGAGAATATTTACTCTTTTTCAGTTAATTCAATAGAAAACAACTACTTTCCTGGCTATATGCCACGACGAACATTGAATTATATCTATTGAACACACACGAAAAGAGTTTGAAAATAAAATATAAAAATTTCTGAAATTGAGAATTTGCATTCTCCTTCAGACAAAAATATGTATATACACACATCATTCTGAATATTCAACAGAAAACAACTACTTTCCTGGCTATTTGCCACGTCGAAAATTGAATTATATCTGATGAACATTCAAAAGGGAACATGAAAAATAAAGAATAAAATCCTCCGAAATTGAGAATTGACATTCTTCTTCAAATCGGATGAATAATATGATGAATAATGATTTTTATAGACCTCTAATCGCAGATTCGTGATAGAGTCTCAATTCAGAATTCATTTCCACGCCCTGTATGATGAATGTCAATTTATCATACACCCAAAAGCATATATTATAAGTTGAAAATGCAAACAAAAGCTGTTTTCTGTGCGATAAACGAGTTATTCGCAGAAAGTGATTTTGTTTTTCAAATTTCAACACTCTATCTCGATAATAGTCCATTTTAGAGGGTGAGTTAATATATACACTTTTCTCGTATTTTTGGGCGAGCTATCAAATCCTGAGGTCCTCTGCATATTTATTATGAAACACCCTGTATAATATGGAGCGAGGCTCATTACCAAGCAGCTGGTTCGAATTCAATCCCGAGCAGCTCAGTATATTTTTCTCATTCCTTTTTTGTTATGACCTATTATAGAAAAACCTCTTGTGTGCATTTCGAGCACATCAAATAGCTATTGTATAAGATTATGAGATTGAAAAAAGCACCATTATCTTGTGAATTCCAAAACTCTATTTTGGTGAGTGAAAGTATATTTAAGTACCTAAAAAGGCACTTAATTTACATTATATAAACATCTTATGATGCATTGATAATATATTTATTTATTCTGTGTCCAGGCCTGTTGCGCCACTGGCAATGACAGATAATTAGCGTTATGTTGATTATTACGTTTGAAACTAATTAATATACCGTCATATTTTTGCGTTTTGTCGTCTCTATGAATATTCGATTCGCTGATTGATAATGAAACGACTATGTGTGGTTTATTAATAATTATGGGAACTGTGAGTGGAGTTTTGGGCTGATGACCTGTCAAGGTGCTTGTATTGCTGATTACAAAAAATGATCTGTCTGAGTTCACGTTTCAGTAAAATAATATCGATAATAATTTGATATTTCATGGTGCTCAAGAGGAAAAAATCATGCACAGCAAATTTTTCTGCTATGTACTATACTAAAAAGCTGTTTGCTGCTATACCTATACTAAGAATCATTTGTTCGGAGATCTTCATTGTAGCGGATTGACAAGAATACTGGTTTTTATTACAGAATCGCAGTTTTACTCCAACCATTCCTATCACCAGAAAGTTTTTTCATTGTACCAATAATAGTTATTTATACACCAAGATAGTAAAGAATATCATTATTACGCTTTGCATCTCGGTTAACTAACTAATCTCACGCCAGGAATGAAGCACTTCCCACCTCGGTGTGTAATATACTATTTCACCACTAGCATTACATTCCAGTTGAGTTGATCAATGACTCTTGTAGACAACTAGTAACTAGTGCTATTTCAATTTTAATTTTATTTGATTTTATCACTTGTAATTTTTTTGTTTGTAACTTTTCTGTTTCTTTGTACGACGTGTCCTCGACGCTTTGCGTCTCGGTTAACTAACTAATCTCACGCCAGGAATGAAGCACTTCCCACCTCGGTGTGTAATATACTATTTCACCACTAGCAATACATTCCAGTTGAGTTGATCAATGACTCTTGTAGACAACCAGTGCTATTTCAATTTCAATTTTATTTGATTGTATCACTTGTACTTTTCTGGTTTGTAACTTTTCTGTTTCTTTGTACGACGTGTCCTCGACGCTTTGCGTCTCGGTTAACTAACTAATCTCACGCCAGGAATGAAGCACTTCCCACCTCGATGTGTGATATACTATTTCACCAATAGCAATACATTCCAGTTGAGTTGATCAATGACTCTTGTAGACAACTAGTGCTATTTCAATTTTAATTTTATTTGATTTTATCACTTGTACTTTTTTTGTTTGTAACTTTTCTGTTTCTTTGTACGACGTGTCCTCGACGCTTTGCGTCTCGGTTAACTAACTAATCTCACGTCAGGAATGAAGCACTTCCCACCTCGGTGTGTAATATACTATTTCACCACTAGCAATGCATTCCAGTTGAGTTGATCAATGACTCTTGTAGACAACTAGTGCTATTTCAATTTCAATTTTAATTTTATTTGATTTTATCACTTGTACATTTTTTGTTTGTCACTTTTCTGTTTCTTTGTACGACGTGTCCATATCTTGT
This sequence comes from Phaedon cochleariae, assembly GCA_918026855.4. Taxonomy (NCBI): domain Eukaryota; kingdom Metazoa; phylum Arthropoda; class Insecta; order Coleoptera; family Chrysomelidae; genus Phaedon; species Phaedon cochleariae. Next base: position 53,476,295 of record OU896709.1, on the reverse strand, counting down.
ATACCATTGATGTTATATATTCTATTCTATTCTAGCTATAGCTATACTTCAGAACTTATAATGTGAATGAAATGGATGTATGCTTTTCTGTAACACCATGTGTATATATATGTATATTAATAATTATTGTACTAGGATTAGTTGCTTTCTTCACAAAAAATGCTGCAGCAGGGTGCTGCCGCAGTAGAACTTCCCTCGTTATTTTTTCACTGTCCACTGAACTCTACTATCGATTTATTATATTAGGAATATAACTCCGACTTCCAGTCCATATAGATTTCAGAGATATTCGAGTTTGGAAGAAATAACTCGGACCCTATATTTTTCTCCCTATATATTGTTATTATTAGCGGTGCATTAATTAATCCTTCTTTGTATACCGATTTCGGGGAGATAGAGTATTTGCCGTTTTACATTAATGTTTTTCGCTTGTATGCGGACTCGAGATTTGATGGCAACAAGTGCAAAATACCCTAATAATTGTTACGTGACTGTCCGACCGGAAGTACGTGGGAGGAAGTTGTAATATTATCGTAATTATTGTTAGCTTCGCTTTGGGGCGTAACTATACCATTTGTTTCAGTAATGAACGAATTCAAACTAATTGTTACCTTCACGTAAACGACCATCTAATGTGTCCAATTTATATATAATATAAATAATTTATGAAAAGAGGAGTAGTCGGGAAAACACTTAACACTCAAATTACAGAGCTTTTACTTTCATAAACTGTGTCAGTTTAGTTTACTTTAACCACATAGTCAAATTGCCTATATAGTTGATAATCTTCCTATAACTGCAGATTCCATATCATATAAATAGTATTAGATCGAAGCATTATTTGAAAATCGACACAATGCCATTGGATGATGTATGGTTTGGGGCGTAACTATACCATTTGTTTCAGTAATGAACGAATTCAAACTAATTGTTACCATCACGTAAACGACCATCTAATGTGTTCAATTTATGTAATATAAATAATTTATGAAAAGAGTAGTAGTCGGGAAAACACTTTTCACTCAAATTACAGAGCTTTTACTTTCATACATTGTGTCAGTTTAGTTTACTTTAATCACATTAGTCAAATTGCCTATATATCCTTGATAATCTTCCTAACTGATTCCATATCATATAAATGGTATTAGATTGAAAAGCATTATTTGAAAATCGTCACAATGCCAGTGAATGATGTATTCAACAAACATCCAATAGTCAGTTTTGTTTTTTTATCCCAACCCCACATACAATTACTAATTTCTCTAGATTTTAGTTGAGATGAAATTTGTGTCATACATTTTTCAAAACAAAGCGTCGCTGACTATACAGATTGACTGTATGTCTTGAATTTTCTAATAGTAGAATTTTTTAACGCATCTGTGACATTTTGGGCTGAATCATCTGATGCATCCATATTAAAATATTTCCCATATTTTTTTTGAAATGAGGAGAGCTGATACTACGCATTGAAATCTCATGAAAAAATGGAACAAGAAGAACCTATACTTGATCTCAAATATCAAATGTTGTGGAATGCATGATTAACAGTGCTATTCATCTATTTTCTCAAATCCTTTCAACTGTATTAGTTGATTCCAACTTTTATTCGGTGAATTTTACCGTAGTGAATAAAGCAAGGAATGAAGTATTGAGTGTTTCTTTTTACTGCAATATGAACTTTGTGGGAGTGCTGAAATAGAAAAATCTAAAATTGAAAGAGCATTTTTCAGCAATGTTCCTTTAAATACTGTCTGTAGGTTTATTTTTTTTCTTTTGTATTTTTTTTCTATGTTCTGGTTCTCACGAAGAGGGATATCCTGTAATGTACCAGAGAACATCGTGAGAACTAAGGGAAATAAGGTAGGAATTGGTGTTCTTCTTAAATTTCTGGAGGTTATATGCCTCGAGTAATACCTCCCTTGGCAATGTGTTCCAGAGCCTCGCTGTTCGTCTTTGGAAAGAGATGAGATATCTCCAATACTCTGCCAAATATGAATAAATCAAAATAAAAATATTGTTGCTCAACCTAATGATAACGTGTAGATTCGAATTCTCTTTGCATGGGGAGATTTGACAATAAGCGGAATCAACTTCCATTTCGACTGGAAAACTCAACAAACGATAAGATTTACACAAAATTATTAGGAATACGGAATGTTTCGCGCTATAGCACAGTGGTGTTTTCGAGTTGAATACTCTTCTATCCGAGCTTCTATCAAGTAAAGTTCTAGTCAATTTGAAAGTTTTCTTTCAGTTCACTGTATCAATAAATATCTGTCTGACTCACTGATTTTTTGTTTTCAGATAAGTGTACCTATTTGTTAGGTATCTGATCCAAAATAATTTTGTTGGCTCGGTAAGTGGTAAGTTCAATAATGTCATTTAGAATATCGTTTCATTGCAAATTTTCCCTCTTTCAAAATTATTAAATACTTACCTATTATTTCATAGTGTATCTGTAGGAAGTTGTCTTCATAGGTTTTATTATCAAGTTAAAAAAGATATGGCACCGAAAGTTCTCAATTATATATATATAATATTAAATGATTTGTATCGTTTCTTCAAGAACCAAGTTTGTTGTATTCAAATATGAAAATGAAGTGCTGTTTATAATAATGAAAAATAATTGATTTAGTCTATGAATGATCTTGTTCATCAGAGAAAGAGGGAATATTGCAATGCCTGTGTAATTCTAAATTTCTGTTATTATTGAATGTATTTTTGCTACAGCCATATTACAACAAACATGGAATATAATTCCTGTATTACATTATCGGAAATGAATCAATTTTGGCGTTGTTTCAGAATAAAATAGATTTTCATATAGTAGGTAAAAAAATATTCAAAATATCGAGGCTTTTCGAGTCTAAGAATGGGGATCTCGATTGTCTCAACCTAAGAGATGCGAAATCGTATAAATAAGGACAAAGTTGCGATTTTTTGCGCTGAATCATAATCCACCACGTATTTTGCCCATACCTATATAGAAATACAAATTCATCGAATTTGTGGAAATGGCAAATCATGTTGGTATTGAAAACTAGCACTTGGCCTTCTTTTCGAAGCATAAGCTCTAGTCAATACTTCTGCAATAGCAAGTTTGAATTCCGAAAGTGGTAAATATAAATCATTATTTTTTCAGTTTCGCCTCCAAACTATCCAGCTGTTGACGCATATCGTATCGAGGAAATGGAAAAATACCCTCAAGTACCAATTTTTAGATCGAATTTGAATTCTATAGTACCCTAACATAGGATCGAGAAGATCTACTCCCCCCATATTATAAGCATTATATACCGCAACACGTTGCGGGCGGGTGATTTCTCCTAGATCATCTGCAGAATCTCTTTACCATAGATACAGGCTGACTTCCAACATATTATGTTGACATGGTATTCACAATGTTATTATCAAACCATGAAACCATGAATGCCTCGGGGAACACCTCCCTTGGCAATGTGTTCCAGAGCCTTGCTGTTCGTTGAATGAACGAGTCTTTGGAAAGAGATGTTCTGCAGGTCTCCAAAGTGACCAAGGGGTGCGAAGCCTCAACTCGATGGGTTAATCTGGCGGGGACTGCCAAGGGAGGAACAATTGTTGATATGATATTTCAGAAAAGCAGCGTCCATGAAAATATCTATAAAATAGAGCCAGATTGCCAACATTTCTACGGTGTTCCAGAGAAGTTAGTGAGTTTGTGAGCGAGGAATCACCCACGAGACTAATTGCTCTTTTTTGGACAGAATCCAACAGTTTCAGGGTATTTTTGGGTGCTGCACTCCAAATATGGGAACAGTATTCCAGGACAGGTCGGATCTGTGCATTATAGATCATAAGCAGCTGACTGGAAGCATCTGGAAGTGAAATAGCTCCTGGCCCGAAACAGGAAATCAAGTTATATATACCCATTCCTCAAACTGTGCATGGTAATACCTAGCATCGAAATGGATGTCTTCGAAGGTATGGTAACTCCTGACAAGCTTATGTTGGGCACAGTGAGATCGGCTTTTCTAGGAAAAAAGGCATGCTTGTGTTTTGTTTGCATTGAAATCTACCAAGTTATTGGATCCCCATTCGAGAATTGTTGCCAAGTCCATATTTATGTTGTCTACATTTCTTTCTCGTTCGTTTCTAATTTGCCTGGCTGGTATTGGAGCCCTGGAAGAAAAGGCGGTATGGAGGGTACTATCATCCGCGAAGCTGTGTACTGGACATGAAGTTGCTTCCAACAAATCGTTGATATGGAGTAGAAATAGTGTTGGTGCTAAAATTGATCCTTGCGGAACACCAGCATTTATGATAAGAGAGTCAGATGAAACTCCGTCGATCACTACATGGAGAGACCTGTTTGAAATAAAACTAGCTAGCAGAGAACATAGCTGGGGAGGTAAGCCATAAGATGGAAGCTTGGCGAGGAGTCCGTGGTGCCAGACTCGATCGAATGCCTTGGAGATATCAAGTGCCACGGCTAAGGTTTCACCATATTTTTCAATAGATTGCTGCCATATAAATGAGACGTAAGCGAGCAGGTCACCAGTTGATCTCTGATGACGGAAGCTATATTGCCTATCGTTGATAATATCTGAATGTTCCAGGTATTTCATGAGCTCGATGTTGATAGCTTTCTCCATGATCTTTGAAATAATAGATAGCAGTGCGATCGGTCTGTAGTTGCTAGGTAGGGTTTTATCCGCCTTTTTTAGGAACTGGTTGTACTCTCGCAATTTTCCAGTTGGATGGGAATATTCCCAATTCGTAAGAGTAGTTGATCAACTTGCAGAGAACATCTGTTAGTTCGGGAGCACATTTCTTGAGAACAATCGGTGGGATTCCGTCGGAGCCACAAGCTTTGTTGGTGTTGAGACCCAAGAAAATCTTCAGTACATACGTTGGCGAAATGTGATCGCGGACATTATGACTGTCAATTGGCTATATTTTGGTATTTCCAAAAGGTGAACAATAAGAGCGCATGCGCAGGGGCGTTCATTGTAAAAGTTCAATAAAATGCGTTCTATTTGGGAGGAGCTCAAGTGCGACAAACACTGGGCTGCTCGAGTGCAAGAAAATCAAATAGAAAGTGGCTACTGATGTACTCTCGCTAATTATATAAGGGTATTTTCCAGTGTGAAGTTTCAAATCGTGTACACTCAAATCATATCACCCTGTATACCGACTGGTATATTATTTGACCAATTTTGTCGCCAGCCGTTTTTTTGTTCTTGGTATTTTAATGCATGTATTTGTAGGTAGGCAGGTAGGTAGGTATATAAATTTCAATATTATGTTAATATGAACCTGAATTATCGTAACTTTTATGAACGACTGCTTATCTACTGAAATGGATCTTTACCTTTATAAGCAGTATTTCAATCAGTGTCTGTGTATTTCACGGGGTCGGCGTACTGAAACCAAACTCGTATTGATTCATTTATTGATAACGTCAACTAAATATACCGTACACCATACCATTCATTCGGTGTACAATGACTGTTGCAAAAAAGTTGCGATGTGTTGTTTATTGCATGAATGGAACGGCGACAATTCACGTATATTAACAAGTTTTTTTTTTGAACGGGCCATTTCACCCTAAATTCTAACAACATCTCTCTAAGGGTCTGTATAATGATTGAGAAGGGAAGGAAATATTCGAGAGTCTGAGTGATGTAATAATATGTATTGTAAAGAACTGCACATTTGAACGAAATGGGATAGCTTCTAGGTTCATTTTACGATTTGTGTCATTGATAAGATAAAGTTGAAACTTCAAGATATATATTTGATTTGATAGATTTGGTATATTTTGCAGTTATTTTAATCGAATCTCCTTTGGAAAATGGAACACTAACCTACGCAATGACAGTGATATAATATAAGCTTCATGAGCAGAATGTAATATTAGTTTTATGCAGCATTGAAAGTGACTAAAAAAATATGTATAGGCGTAAAAAACTTTTATAAATTTCACGTTCTGATCCAAAATTATCTCAAGATTGTCTTGGAAATCCAAAAATGTTATACAATATACAGGGTGTTCCACTTAAAAACTCAAAACCGGATTCATTTCGAGTGAACGGTGGTAACGAACCGTGTCCACTATTATGAGGGAATTCCTTCAATAAGTAGGCATATAACTTGATAAAATATTCCTAAATCGAATACATATCAATTAATAAACTTGTTGGTATTCGATTTCATCGATTCAGTCCATCATTTTATTAATTCGTTGTAATTATTTCTAGGTTTTTATTCCGGTTAATGAAGATCACTTTGATGAAAATGAACGTATAAATACCACATTGATGAACTTTATTCCTTATTGAAATTACTATACTTAATTTACACTGAGAAAAAATATTCATCGAATAAACGAAACATTTCGTCCTATATCCATGACAAAATATTTTGTCACTATCACAACATTTTGTTATTTCAACAAATATGTATTTTATCGTAAAAATACAGGGTGTTTAAAAAAAGGTGACTAGGATAGGTAGAACACTGCAAAAAAATGGGTTTGCTCAGTGAAAATTTTTCCTAAGAGTAATTTTCAACATAACTTTTTTGGGTTTATGTTTCTAATCCAGATTTCATGTGAACCTAAACAAAATTCAATTTCACACCAAAAAGGTGTTCTTAGTTAAACCGTCTCGATACCTGTGTACGAGTGTTCGAAATATTTTGATTTGAAGATGTTGAAGCTCGTGTTGAAGTAATAACTGATTATTGAACACAATTACCTATTCATCCAATACCAAAAACAATAACATATTTTTGAGGTATAGAAGTTATTGATTGACAAAAAACTACAAGAAGACAATTGAAATGAATTTTTAATTGTGTAGAACACAATATTTTGTTGGTTATCTTTTCTCTCAGAAATGATAGCACTCGATGACGTGATATATCGATAAGCACCAATAGTGTCGTATTTCGTGACTACCAATCGAAATATATCTATATTCCATATAGAAATAAGAAATCACTTCCACACATGCTATGATTTCTTGAATTTTTCTAGGATTCAATTCACCTTTTAGATTTTTGTATTTCAATGATTTGTCGGATATCTTTGTTCTACATGTTCGAATTTGAGCGATAATTCTGGTAATGTGTATTGGGCAAGCAATTTTCAAATATTTTTTGGATTATCGATTATCGATAATCACAATGTATCGATATTATCGATCATAATTTTTTATCGATGATAATTTTTTATCTGAAATATCGATAATTATCTATATATCGATAAATTTGCCACCTCTTAGTATATGTCGTCACGCGTTGTCCCGCGTTTTATATGTTATGAAATATCGTGCATTTCTATCATTATTCAAGAAATGTGCAGAGCTCTGAACTTAGTTGTATTATAAAATGCTTCAATTGTCAATGTGGTTATTGTTTTTCGGAATATTCAAGAGTTTCGGAAAAATTCCAATTTATCACAGAATAGTCACTTTCATTTCAGACAATTTCAGAATGTATCAATTGAGTATATATTTTATAAACACAAATATGCTTTAGGCACTTTCTACAGGCCACCGAATACCGATGTTACATTGTTCTTTAATAAACTCGAAGATACTTTGTCTGAGGTATATTCAAAATATGATAAAATTTTATGTATGGGCGATGTCAACATTGATTTTCTCAAAATTGGTTCATCTGTTTGTGATCAACTCTTGGCCATCACCGAGACCTTCAACTTACAACAACAAATTTCTGATCCCACCCATATTTCAAACCATGGTATGACATTGATTGACCATTTATATACAAACTTCGAGCTGAAAGAATCAGGAGTATTTGATACTTCTGTAGTGAGGCATTATCTAGTATACGGTATTATTGAAATTAGGAATAGTAGTGATTCTACGAATGTTACATATAGCTCCAGAAATTTCGCCGGCATAGACTTGGCTGATTTTCAAAGAGATCTTGAAAGTATTAACTGGAACAGTATTTACAATATAAATTGTATCGATGAGAAGGTTAATTTTCTTACTGATAATATTATCAAATTAGTAGACCATCATGCCCCATTACAAATCAGAAAAATTGATTCGAAATGCAGAAGGCAACCCTGGATTACACCCATTATAAAACTGATGCAGAAGCTCAGAGATAAAGCCCTCAAAAAATACAAAAGAACCAAACTTGATATTCATTTCAATTTTTATAAAGAACTACGTAAGCTTACTTACAGTACAAATTCCGCAATTGCAGCTCAAAAGAGGGATGGAAAGCACTTAAAAAGTTTAGTGTAGTCAAATCAAAAGATAATGAGCTCCCAGTACCTCTTCGAGATGTGAATAAAATTAATAGTTTCTTCTTGAATGCCAATAATGATAATCAGCCTCCCTCTAACGAAATATTGCAGTTTTATAATGACAATTTGAAATCCACGGTTGTTTCTGAATTAGTATTCCGGCCTGTGGACTCTGATTTTGTCCTTGAAGTTCTGAAAAATATTAGATCGAAGGCTTATGGTCAAGACGGCCTAAATATTCAAATAATCATACTCTGTTGTCCCTTCATAAATACCTTTATAACACACATTATCAATGAATGTATAACTCGTTCTTATTTTCCTCTATCCTGGAAACGTGCAGTAGTCTTACCGTTACCTAAAGTATCATCCCCTTCTAGTTTTGATCAGTTGCGAGGCATAAGCATTCTACCTACTTTGTCTAAAATCTTAGAAAAGTCGATAGACCATCAAATTCGAACTCACTGCACAGAGAACAACATTCTACCCATACATCAGTCTGGATTCAGAGCGGGGTATAGCTGTGCTTCAGCACTAACTGCTGTGATCGATGACATCCTATATGCCTATGATAATAATAAAATCAGTGTACTCATACTCATCGACTTTTCTAAGGCATTTGATGCGCTGAACCACGCAATCTTATTGGCAATATTGCATTTTGTAGGTTTCAGTCTGTCTGCTAAGGATCTGATAGCCTCTTACCTCAGCCACCGTACTCAGCAAGTCAAATTATATAACAATATTTCCAATGCTGCTGAACTTGAACAAGGAGTTCCTCAGGGTAGTATATTGGGACCTTTGTTGTACACGTTATACACATCGAATTTCCATACATATCTATCGCATTGCAATTACCATTTTTACGCTGACGATACCCAATTATACTACTCTTTCGAACCATCTGATATCCAACTTATAAATCACAGAGTCAACGATGATTTGAAAGCTCTTCTTACTGCTTCATTGGACCATAAGTTGAAGATCAATTCTAATAAATCTACTGCTATGCTATTTGGAAATAATAAAGTAATAACAAATATTGAGCAACAATTGTTACTACATTTAGGAAACAACGTCCTTTCTTTCACTAATCATTGCAAAAATTTGGGCTTGACGCTTGATTCGAACTTGAGATTCAAGAATCACATCACTAACAAATTGCGCCTGGCTTACGGCTCTCTCAAACTCATTTTCAATCATCGTGAATATTTGAACGTGACTATAAAAAAAATGCTATGTGATTCTCTCGTGTTGTCCCATTTCAACCATTGCGATATAATCTACTCTTCCTGCTTGGATGCTTACGATGCCCGAAGAATTCAAAAGGTGCAGAACTCATGTCTTCGTCTTATATATGGTGTAAAGAGAAGACAAAGGATCTCTTGTAAGTTGAAGGATGCAGGCTGGCTAAACATGTTCAATAGACGAAAATTACATACCATTTGTTTCTATTATAAATTATTGAAGACCAAAATCCCACAATATCTTTATAACAGAATTACTTTTAGGTCGGATATACATAATTTGAGCTTGAGACGAAAAAATAGTATTAGAATACCTTTCCATAACAAGCAAATTTTCAAACGTTCTTTTTCCTATCAAATTTCTCAATATGGACATATTTTGGATATTCCTCATCATGCATCGTCGGTGAATACCTTTAAATACAAACTCAAAAAACAATTACTTGAGCAACAATGATTGATAATTATGATTTCTTCCATTCTTTGTTTTTTTTTTTGTTCCTCTCGTTCTTTTTATTGTTGTGTATTCCACAATAGGAAGGCAGGCACATTGGTTTTCTAAGATGATATAAACAGTAGTCAGTTTGACATAATATTTCATATTGTATCACTATTAATTTCTCTAGAGGTCTTTGCGGCTTATTTATTTATCTCACTTTATTTCTTTTAGTTTATCGGGCAGTGTGGAAGAATCGGCCTTTGGCCTAACATTGCACCATTTATTTACCATATCATTATTATTGTATTAGTGTTTAGACCTGAACACATAGGAATTTAATTTTTTGTTAATGGTAAATAATAAATGATTATTATTATTATTATTTCGGAATAGTGAATTGAATTGCAAAATGTATCAGTTGTATTTCGGAATAGTCGATTGAATTTCTTAAAGTGTCAATTGCATTTCAGAATACTCAATTGAATTTCTGAAAGCATCAATTGTTTTTCAGAAAACTCCTTTGTATTTCAGAAAACTTCAATTGTATTGCAGATTATTCACTTATATTTCTGAAGTATCAATTGTATTTCAGAATGAATTAATCAATGTATTTCGGAATAGTAAAGTGGATTACAGAAAGTATCAATCGTATTTCTGAATAGTCCGAATGAATTTCAGAATGTGTCAATTGTATTCCAGAAAATTGTATTGCAGAATCGTTACTTTTATTCCGGAAGGTATCATCCGTATTTCTGAATATTAAATAGTTCTAATTCAGAATAGTTGTATTTCTGAGAGATTCTATTGTATTTCAGAATGGTTGATTGAATTTCATTAAGTAGTTATCATTTATATTCAAGAATATTCTCTTGAATTCCATAATTCGTCCATTGTATTTCAGAAAATGTCATTTGGAATCTAGAAATGAAATAAAAACTTCATAAAAGAGAGCCTATATGAATTCAAGGAAGTATCTAGGGTGATTAGTTTAAAAAATTAGAAAACAGAGTAGCCTTCACGAAGTTGTGCATTTATTATTTATTCTCACATGATATTTCTGAGATCTGAGACACCAAAAATAATGACGAATTCTGAAATTCAATTGCCTATTCTGAAATGCAATTATTGACGCTTTTCAACATTGAATTTACTTTCCTGAACAACAATAATCGAACCTTTTTAAACTTCAAACGACTATTCATAAATGCAATTGATACTGATTCGCTGAAATATTGATGGGTTATAATTTATCGCAGAACTCGTGAACTTTGATGAATTCTCAAATGACCATTTCGTGATAGTTCTTCTTCTTCTTCTTTTTTTCTGAGGCCTTCGTATTTACACAGCAGCAATAATCTATTTCTTGTTTATTTTCTTGTTCTACAATATTTACCATACTCTGGGTATCCGGGTTTATCCTCTTCTGAGTAGCTTTTGTATTGGGGATTATTTTGAATTATTATACTCATTATATACTCAAGTTACTTTTAATTATGAATTTACTCGCCGCTTTGACTTAATGTGTGCACAAAATGCTTCCAATGTTGATTGGGGTTGGTTCCTTTTTACTTAAATTCTGGTACAGCTCGTTGCAGTTTTGTATGTTATCTGGGCATTCTAGTAGTATGTGTTGTATTGATCCTACTTCTCCGCACTTGCATCTAGGGCTTTCCACACCTCCTATTTTGTATATAGGTGTTCAGGTACGCTGCAATGGAATGATCTCATTCCATTAAAAGTTACTATGTCTTTTCTGTTGATTCCTTCGATTTTTTTAAACCATGGTTGTTTGGGTGGTGTTTTTTCTTTCCCATTTTTTTCCGATGTATCCTCCCATTTCCCAGTCCATTCCTCCCATATGTATCTATTCATTTGTGGTTTAAAATCTCTGCTGTCTAGCTTCATTTCATTGTATGTTGTATTTCGTATGATAGTTTGACAGCTAAACCAAGTACACTTCTCATAGTGTCGTCACCGTGTATCATCGGCCTTATATCGCCCTTGCCAAATGCATCGACATCGACCATCCATCCATCTAACGATATTGGAGCAACGGGACATAATGCCTCGAAAGCTATAGGGGAGAGAGGAGAGAGACGGAGAATTGGGGTGTAGGGCCGTTTCAAGCAGGGAAAACCGGTGTGGTGTGCGCGTACCAGGGGCAGCGTGAAAAAATAAGAGGGGCACTATTCGAAAAAATATATACAGGGTGGCATTGAAATGAGTGCAAATATTTCGATACCAGCCAGGCAAATCAGAAACGAACGAGGGAGAAATGTTGACGACATAAATATGGACTTGGCAACAACTCTCGAATGGGGATCCAATAACTTGGTAGATTTCAATGCAAACAAAACACAAGCATGCCTTTTCTCTAGAAGAGCCGATCTCACTGTGCCCAACATAAGCTTGTCAGGAGTAACCATACCTTTGAAGGCATCCATTACTGTGTTTCGATGCTTGGTATTACTATCAGCAATAACCTTTCTTGGGGAAATCACGTGAGATCAATTGCTAAAAATGCATCCCAAACACTTGGTTTTCTGTTTCGGTCCAGGAGCTATTTCCCTTCCAGTCAGCTACTTTTGATCCATGAGGCACAGATCCGACCTGTCCTGGAATACTGTTCCCATATTTGGAGTGCAGCACCCAAACATACCCTGAAACTGTTGGATTCTGTCCAAAAAAATGGGCAATTCATCTCGTGGGTGATGCCTCGCTCACAAACTCACTAACGTCTTTGGAATACCGTAGAAATGTTGGCGATCTGGCTCTATTTTATAGATATTTTCATGGACGCTGCTTTTCTTAAATATCAACAATTGTTCCTCCCTTGGCAGTCCCCGCAAGATTAATCCGTCGAGTTGAGGCTTCGCACCCCTTCGTGGTTACTTTGGAGACCTGCAGAACATCTCTTTCCAGAGACTCGTTCATCCAACCAACTGCGAGGCTCTGGAACACATTGCCAAGGAAGGTGTTTCCCGAGGCATATAACTCCAGAAATTTAAGAAGAACACCAATTCCTACCCCATTTCCCTTGGTTCTCACGATGCCCTCTGAACTCTGAACATCACAGGATATCCCTTTTCGAGGGAACCAGAACATAAAAAAAGCTCGACGTATACTATCAAGTGGCACCAATGAAAAAAATTTAGGGATCAAAATGAAATTTGAGGTTAGACTCCATTTTTCACCCAAAGTTCCACACTGTGGCAATTCTGACGTTACCTCTGTTCAAATTTTCGTGCGTAAAGCACATTCACGCGGATTTCAATCATTTGAATTGTTTTAAAGCAGCGTACTTGATTTTTTCCCGTTTTTCGGGATGAAATTTCTCGTTAATCAGATGAGAGAAAAATCTGATATCATGGGAATATTCCTGCATCATATAGATGTGCTGATTATATGTACTTATTTCAAAAACTCCTTGTATATATTCGGGGTGTATTGTGGACAGAGTTATCCATCGAAGAGGCCCAACTTCATCTACCAGGTGACACAGAGTCATGGTATACCTTCTTTTCCGCCTTTGTTTTTCTAGCTATATTTCTGAAATTTTGGAAAATCGAATACGCTCACTAGACGGAAAATTCTCACATTTCAGGATTTTTTCTTCATCTTCCGGTTCTCCTGGAAATGACATCAACTTTCGATTTTCTAATGGAACACCCTATATTTTATTTATTATAACGAATTCAACGATACCTGGTTTGATTGAGTTATTTCAAACGATTACGAAGATATTTGCATTCAAAGTTTCCATTTTCTCAATGAGTGTGACGGCACTGTATATCTCTTCATTTTTTCATTTATTTACTTCTCACTTCTTTTTAGTTTAGCTATCTATAAAAACGTGTTTCATTTGTTTTCATCTGCTGATGCTGATACCTGGCACACGTTGTTTTGCTATATACACTTTCTTCTAGAAGATATTTTTTCAGTTAAATTTTCATCGGCACACTTTTATTATTTTGTTTTGAACTCCTTTTTAGTTTGGATCTCCATGAAATCGTGTTTCATTAGTATTTCAAACTACTATTTTTATTTTCTACTTCTTTTTAGTTCGACAGTCTATCTCGTTTTTTAAACTACTTATACTATGAGTTTTTTACTTCTAGTCAGTTTGGCGTCGAGTTTGGCTATCCATCAAAGCGTGTTCAATTATAGTTCTTCAAATATATAGACTAGAATCTGATCATACTTACAAAACTCGTCCGCTATGTTGGATCCGCCATCTTGAATTCCCAAATTCTTACGGAAGAATCATAATTTCCGACCCCAAAATCCTACACATACATATTTCGAATGGAATCTGGCCATAATTACAAAACTCGTCCGTCATATTGGATCCGCCATCTCGAATTTCCAAAATTTTACGAAAGAATCATAATCTCCGACCCCGATAACCCCCAAATACCAATTTTGACTGAAATCGGATAACAATACTCGTCCGCCATATTGGATCCGCCATCTTGAATTTTCGATTTAAAAAATAGATCACGACCGATTCTCATACCTACCGAATACGCAAAAGAGCACCTTTTTTTTGTGAAACGGTGTGGATTTTCATAATCCGAGATTGAATTGTTAAAAAATATGCATACGAAAAAGTTTGAGCAATATTTAATGTAGTCCCACTCTGTATTATACATTCCTGAATGATACCCTGAAATGATTTTATGTTCAACGCATTGGGCATAGAAAGTTTAGTTCCTGTACCAAATTTCATCATTTTTTCACGTGGCGTTTCGGCAATATTCAATAAATATCATCTTCAGGAGCCCCCTTTCAGGGGGCCGTAGCTCCCTTACGAAACATTTCTTGAACCATGTTCATTGAAACTTTTCTTCCAGTTTTTGGTCGAAGAAGCCGCTGGTGAAGTTTGGCAGGCTGATTTCGGGACACCCTGTATATATTTGTATATATTTATTTTCCTCAATCTATGACTTCTTGTTAGCACAAAAATAATTGTGTGATGACTTCTACTGATTTCGTGTTAGCCATCATGAATGAAGATATATTTGACAGTTGTATCTTATCATTATCGAATACATTCCCAAATTAATTGAGTGATCACTAATTCATGTTGTTGATGAAAAGGTTAAAATGAAAAATAGGGTGTTCCATTTTGAAAAAATGGATTTGTGGATTGTCACTCTCTTAGGATATGCAAGAAAAATTCCTGGTATATAATGTCTCTGAAAAAACCCTAATTACTGCATTCAAAATCCGCATACTGTTTT
The DNA here is from genome assembly GCA_918026855.4 of Phaedon cochleariae. Taxonomy (NCBI): domain Eukaryota; kingdom Metazoa; phylum Arthropoda; class Insecta; order Coleoptera; family Chrysomelidae; genus Phaedon; species Phaedon cochleariae. The sequence continues at coordinate 53,461,100 of OU896709.1, read as the reverse complement.
TCGTTCTCGGTGAAAAGTATATATAAGATGAATATAGAGATTTCTTTCTTACGTATTTAATCGTGAAATTTCAAATACAGTTATATTTTGCGGCGAATCATCTGATTTGTTCTTTTTAAAAATACATCAAAATAATGCAAATATTTTTATTTATACAGGGTGGTCAATTCATAATGGCTGCACTTCATCCATTGATTTGATTAACGTCAAATTGAAGTCAGGTTGTTGATTCACCTATACTTATCCGGATTAGTTTCCTGCTTTTCAAGACAGACAATCTTGAATTTTTTTAAAAAAGGAGTATATGCGATATGTATTTTGAAAATTACTGAAGCGTTTGCTTAAAAATTTATGAAATTTGGCTCACTTTATGAGCTAAGTTCCTACATAATTGTATATGGAATATGGTAGATATGTCGTAAAAAATTAAGGATTTTGAAATATGCCATTATCGATTAAGAAAAATTCAGCTGTTTTCGAATTATCCCTAAAAAACTATTGTTCAGTTTCAACACCCTGAATATTTGAAACTAATCACTTGGGGACCTCATGTGTTTATTCAATCTTCCCATCAAATCACGGAAGCTATCACATGTGGAGCGTGAAGATTTTTTCATTTCGTGATTAAATCTCATAACCCGTGACTTTTTCAGAATATTAAATTTGCTTTAGTATTGTGTACTCCTCTCGACTCATGTTCAAGTAGCATTAGAATGTTGAGTTTCTCTTCTGTTCCACAGTTCAGTTTGTCTTGTCCTATGATCTATGATATATATTGGTCAGACAGGTAGTACGTTCAATTACCGCATTCACGAACATCATAATATCATTTTAGAAAAGGGGGGCTCGAAGAGTTGATTGCTTTCGAAATCGATCGCGAAAAAATAAATAATAATCACTTCACAAATAACATTGCAATCTTATCGAATGTTCAACTTTATACAAGTTTAAATTACCTTTTTGTCTGCCACTACAAAAAGTATGTAACCACTTGATTATTAATTTAATTTGCTTCGAAATAATAATATATAAATTTCTTACACGCTTACTTACTGTCCGGATTGATCAGATGAGTTACATTAGTCCCTATTTAGAAGTAATAATTATTTAAGGACATGCTTCAACTGCAGAGTACAAAAATATATATTATGCCCTATTGAAACACCCAGGTATACTGTTTATCGTTTCGTGGAATAATATTTCTGTTTATTTGAATTATTGTTATCCTTATCTACTTCACATAATATTATTGAGATAATGGATATCATCTCCGAAACGTTCCACCCGATGTTTTACCATTCATTTTACATTGAATCGAAGAAATTGTAATCCATGTCATTCACCTAAAGCTGAGAGATCATGAATATTTCCTCTGACCTTTATTGACTCTTTCTCCGAAAAACCATAAATAAGTAATGATTGGTAATCCAAGGGTAATCCGAACATAGATGGCAACCATCAGGTTATTAGTAGGTAAATACAACAGACCTTATAGACAATAATTGAACAAAATATCACACAGAGCTTGCTTTATTGTCTGAATGTATAGGTAGTTCCGAGGGTAGTTTGCTTCACCGTAAGGAGTCAGAAATCCTAGAAAACTAAAAGAAGAACAAGAGGTAGGTTGCTTCGTTACCAGGTCTGAAGTTCGAAATTTCAATGTATGAATGATAGTTTTTGTAGTATACCAAACTATACATTGTTTCTAGATATTTTGGGGTTATTCCAATTTCCAGCTTGTCTGTGTAATAATGATCCTCTTTGTAATGGAATAGTGGAGTAGATTATTGATGCTTGAAAAAATTTTGAAAACTATTCATTATTTTCATTCAGTACACGCTGACAGTTTCGGTCCAGTGATTTGAAATTGCGACACATTGAGTCGAAACCACTTTCAACAAATCGAAAATAAGTGACATTTAATAACTAGTCATGACCTTTTTTTGTTTTGTGGCTTACAAAAAAGCTTCATTATGTAGAGGATCTCCAAGCCTAAGAGAAACGAAAAAATTATATACTACGCACGAAATATAATTATGATGAAAAAAAACTAATGTCAAAGTCTAGATAATCCATACACCAATCGGATATGAAAAATTGCTTCTAGATCTAAGAGAACGAAATGAGGCTCATTGTTCCTTGAGGTATTATCTCAACAAACTGGGCAAAGAAGGCCTAAATAGATGCAGAATTTATGATTCAATAGCAAACGAAATTGCCGAATATTTACCCGAATTTTTCTGACTCAATATAGCTACTAGAAAAGTCTAAATCGCATGAAACTTCACACTAATAGCCATGTAATGTATGTATGTATGAAAGGGAGTATTATTGTATGTGTGTTGTGTATTGTGTGTATTAATCCACTTGATTGGGGATTTCGAATTTTTATGGTTCACACTGACTTATTTAAAATCTTGGGGCGCGTATAAGTAACGTAAAAAAATGTTCGGAGTTTGATGGGGGCCATATCTATGACTTACGACTGTTTTCTATGATTTCAATATTGTAGCAAAATTGTGAAAATAACATTAAATATAATAGTATAACATTATAGCTTTATAATAATTTGATTTCCATTGAGCTCTAATAAAACACTAAATACACGAGGTGTTATTTTGGTCTGATCAAGGACACATCTTTTATAAATTGAATCCGTTATATTTGAAAAGGTTTTCTGAGATGTATCTTATTATATGTGGATGAAACGAATGCATTCACTGCATTCAATAGTAAATTATTCAACGAGCGCATTACGATCGCTATTGCTTTTGCTAAATAAGATTAGAATGACAGTATACGAGTCGAAGCCGAATGCTGCAATCATTTTAGTGAGTGATATACATTATGCGCGAGTAGAATACTATACTTAATCTACAACTTTTTAAATATCAATGCCGATTTGAATTTTCAAAAATAAATAATATCAAATAAATCTTGAATTTTCTATAGTTGCAAAATACTGATGAATGGCCGCTAACTAGCAATCGTGCATCATCATCATCAATTTTGTGCATCATGCATTTCACAAATTGTAATTACAATATAACTCAATCGTATTGTCATTATCAGTATCATTAGTAAATTCACAAACGTTTGCCAATTGATTGAGTAATGGATGATTAACTCGATATGAAATGTAACAAATATGAAATTTGCAGCATGAGCCGCGATGAGCCGTAAGCGAATGCTGCAAATTATACTAGTGAGAAATTAGCATTCCGTGCTAATTATATACTATACTTTTTCTCCGGCTTTAACATATTATATCTAATAGCGAAATGATTTTACAACAGAAAAACATAAAATCTAAGAGCATTCGAAAATAGAGTGGGATATGTGATTTATTGTATAATAAAATTTCCAACTACACAATTAAGTCATTGTTTAATCATCTGAGGAGATGAAATTGAATACATATAATGTACCCACATTGTTTCATTAAAAACTGTAATGGCTGTTATAAACTGTTGTGAGTGAGTAATGGATGATTAACTCGAGAGTTGTAGAGGAATAATATATTGTTTAACGAGCACGGAATGAAGTCAGTCAAATTAGAATTCCCCGCGAGTTATATGCTATACTTTTTCTCCGACTTCAAAATAATATATCTCATAGCGCAATGATTTTACAACAGAAATAACATGAAATCCATAATATTCAATGTCATTCAAAAACGAAGCTGTCATCAGAAGAATATTCATCGACTGGCCATGGGAGATGCGATATATTTATTGTATATAATGATAGTAATAACGACAACTGTAACACAATGAAGTCATTGTTTTATCAGCATATGATATTGAAGACGTATACAATGTCCATTGTTTTATCAAAATCATTTGCAAAACAACAGTTTCGTGTCAAACGTAGGAAAATATACTGTCAATATTATAGCTGTCATTTACTGTTCAAAATCGATTAAGTAATGGATGATTAGCTCGATAGTTGTAGATAAATTGTATATTGTGTAACTAGCACGAAATTACAGTCATTTCCCACAATGAAGATCTGAGTATGGGTGAGTTAAATCCTCGGTTAAATCATACGATTGGGAAATTGGCGTTATGTGCGAGCGATACACTATACTTTTTCTCCGGCTTCAACATATGATATTTAGTAGCGGAATGATTTTACAACAGGAATAAAATGGAATTCAGATTTGATGTCATTCAGAATAAGCAGAGCTATGATCAGAAGAAGATTCGTATATACTACAAGGGGGAAAAGCACTTTCCCACTTGTTGCACAATATACTATTATATGCACGTGTTAGGTTCACTATTTTACTACCAGCGTGCGGAAAAAACTAAAATTCCTCTTTTGCGCACTAGTGCGAAAAAGTAGAATGATAATGAGTCTTGAAAAGTGGACTTTTTCGCACGCTAGTAGAAAAAACTTGTTTCATGGAATACCATCAAATTTGAAATGAATTTTCTATATGTTGTGTTTGCAATTGCTTTGTTGTCTTATAGGTAACATGATGTGCCTTCTCATACATTCGAATATATACGTACGTTACATTTTCATACAATTTATTTCTGACGGTACTTTCGCTTCCAAGATTTCGAAAATTTTATTTTCTCAACCGAATGAATTTAAAAAAACGAGTTGTATTTGTTGAGATTTTTTCAGAAAAGCATAATTATTTATTATTCAATCTAAGTAATTTGTTTGACATTGGTTTATCTTGTTACAATATATCGTTGTTTCTCTCCGATGTGAGCGCCACTGCAATGCCTAAAGGCAAACTCAAAGTGCGGACCGACGGTCGTAGTTTTATTGTGTGTTGTAAGTGGGTCTGGAACTAGAATCCCGTGTAGGTCTCTAACCTTACAATTCTGGCCCCTTTGCCTGCCTGCCAGTGTATTTTCGAAATTTGTCGAAGGCAAACGCGTTCGAGGCTCTTCCATCTAGCGAACTTTGTTACAAAATGTGTAGTGTCGTACCGCAGTTTGTGCGGTTTTCTTTGAAATATGCGTGCGGTAATTGGTGAAGTTGACGGTTCAGTTTTAGTTGGTTGAATTGGATGGTGTGCGATGTGTTTACATTACTCCAATAACAGGTGATTATGTGCCCTGCTTCTGTTCTGTGTTGTATAGTGTCGTCGTACGGGAGAATTCAGCTGGAATGCTGCAGTTGTTGAAGTATAACAACTAAACGCTATACTTACTCGAACTTTGATTAGTTTATGGAAAATGAGGGTAATGATAATATCTTTGTTTAAGAAAATAGTGGCGTGGGGTAGGAATAGGTAGTTAGGTAGTTAGGTAGTAGGTAGGAACGAAATCATGAAAAGTTAAATTGATAATAATTCATGAAAATCATCACCAAGAGTCTTTAATTTATGAAATAATTATGGTGGATTCATGCAACATGTGACCTAAAAGTCGCCTCGGTTTAAGTATATGTATGAGAATGAGTATTTCCGAGAATATAGGTAGTAGGTTCATACAAAGAAACTAGAATGAAATCCAAGACGACCCATCCGATGTGCTGTAAGCTGTAACAAAGAAATTATTTAGGATCATTGACAGCGGTTCGGCACATTTGTATACCGATTTGAATTAGGTAAATGCGCATTCGCCATCATAGATATCGTAGTATTTGGCGAATGGGCAATTAATATTTACTTTCCTCCATATTTTCAATACGAGTCATAATAAAAACGATAAATAGGTGCACATCAACTTTTGTGTCAAATGTACGAAATTAAAACAGTTTTTTTCTCTGAAATGTTTGCAAGAATTACTTACATGAAGTATCAGTTGTAGTAATATGAAGTTTATATTTTTTATTTACGTAAACCAGTGACGTGCGTATTTTCGAGCTTATTTTCTGACGGGTGAATGAACGAATCATTTTTTGATATTTCCGAGGATATTGGGGCACCGAGGAAGAGTTTGTGTCGTGATTCATGATTGTAATCTTGGCAGCACCTCGATGCCTTAGAAGTCGTTCGGATTCCGCTATGAGCTGTAGGTCCCGCTCTTCCTAACCCCGCGCAAGTTTCGACTTCTCGGGAGTTGGTTTTCAACTTCTAAGTAGCGATATACAAAATATTGCATATGCCTTGATAGGAAGTTATCTATATATGACAAACTGACAAAGGATAGGTCTCATTGAATTGAACCAATCACCCTGTAGTTATCTCAGGGAGGATACATTTCTTGACATACTTACCTTTTGCTAGGAATTTTACGAGGAATTTTATTTTTTAAATGAAGAATGGGATCTGAAAACTATACGTTCGCTGCACTTTGACTTTGACTCACCCTGTATTCACCTTTTGTTGACGTCTGTAGTATCAGGGAAATTAGGTTTTGTTTCGATTCACAACTTCTGCATTTAACGAAAATGGTTCGGTAGTAGTGGGTTCGGAAGGGGGTGAAGAAATGGTTTATTTCAACCGGTGTGAAGTTAGCATCCATTTTCTGATTTCCCCGAATTCGACCCATCAAATCCCAAGTCAAATCCTTCGAAATCTCTTTGAAGTCTCTATGTTCTTTGAAAAATAATATATATTTATCATTTTTTGCACCCTTGTCAGTTGTAGGTATTTCAGAAAGCGTCATTTGTACTTCAGAAGATAGTATCAGTATCAGAATAAGTAGTTGATTGAATTTCAGAAGTTGTCAATAATTGTGTTTCAGAATATTCCAATAAATTTAGGAATTCATCATTTTTCGAGTCATTTGTAATCCAGAAAATATCATTTGAATTTCAGAAAGTTTGGAGGGAAGTGTTATTCGTATTTTAGATTTGTGAGTATAAAGTCGTATTTAGTTCATTCTACAGGGTGAAAACTTTAACTGAAATGAATTCGCTTCCAGGGGAGTGAATGATTTTTCTGAAAATTCGCGAGACACGTTAACCATTAAATGTATTTACCTGCATTTGACGACTGATCTGAGAAATATAACCCCAACATGTTTTTTCAAAAGTATCCCTATGGCTCTGCGACCCCTCATTGGAAAGCTGATTGATAGAGGAATCCAGCGTACTGATCATATTTCAGTTTGTAGTACGTTTGGGGGTCGCATACAATCAAAATATAATTTCGAAGATTGATATATTTTCCGAGATATTTTCATCAAAATTTCGACTTTTAGTGACAGTGATGAAGGCATTTCAACCAGTTTGCAATAATATTTCGTTTCAAACTGTGAATACAGCAAAAAAATTAATTTCATTTGTGCGACTCTATAAAAACACTGGAATACAACAGCAGATAGCAGTTGCAGCAAAAAATCACCATGAATTGTTCAACACACATTTTGAGCGGTACGTTGAAAAAAATAAGAATTTCAAAATTACCTTTCAATTTTATGCGACCTTTGAACGTATGAAAAACTAACATTTGACTAGTATGCTGAATTCCTTTTTTGACCAGCTGTCCAATGAATGGTCACAAGCCATAGGGTTACATTTGAAAAAATCATGTTGAGGGTGGTTTCGGCTTACCTTTAGTTGGTAAATACATCAAATCGTTTACGTATGTCGGGAATTTCCAGAAAAAACATTCAAATCCCTGCTAACGATTTATTCCAGTTAAAGGCTACACACTGTATGTGAAAATGCATGAGGTGTTCTGTCGTTACCCCCCGATTAGTATAGGGGGTAAGGGTAACGGCACAGATTGTTGAGTATTCTGTGGTAACGGTTCAGTGCTTCCGAGACCTTCGTGAAGTGAACTATATTTTTCACATCAATCGCCTTATATACATATCCTAAAGTAATTGATAGGTTCTCTTTGATGAAAACAACAATGTACTTTCTATTCACAAATCTATTTTATTAATCCTGAAGAAAATTTTCCGAAATACGAATAATTATTTGGTAATTCCGAGCGAGATTCCGAGAGTAATTTTACAATATAATTATTGATCTTTCTGAAATATAATTGAAATACAACTGACGATTTCAGATATCCAATAGACTTTCTTCAAATACAATTGTTACCCAGATTGTTACTTTCTGAAATTCGATTTTTAATTCTGAAATATTGGGTTATCATTTAGATTTCAGTTCAAGGGACAAAAAATGCTAGGACAAAAAGCAAACTGAACTTTTCGAACACAATCAAATAACAATCATCTAGCTTTTTTCTGTGACGGTAAAAAAGTTTGCATGACATTACATCTCTGTTGACAGGTTATAAAATGGCATTTTTCATAAATTACTTTTTTCCCACGGGAAAATAAGCCAATAACACCGTCTCCGAGAAAGAACTGCTAGTCCTTTTATCTTCCATTCCAGTTCGAAGACTTCGCGGTTACGTAATTTACAAGAAAAAACCACTAAGTTCGCAATTTTCCGAAATCAAATCACAGAATTAGACTGACATATATTTGATTAACTTCACAGGAATGATACAGAGGCCTGCGAAAAGATGCCTTAAACGCAGGTGTTATTGCTTTCAAAAACTTCAAATTTCACGTCGATAATTTTCTGTTTTTTACTCGGTTTTTTATATAATGTAATATCTTCTCAATATTGATTCGCCCTTTTTTTGTCACAAAAAAAGTGTATAATACAGTAAATATAGTTATTTATTATACAAGGGAAAAAAGTAGTAGATTTTAGCTCCAGGTTGTGACAAAAAACCGTGAGCTAAAATCGAATATTCTTCCCGTGTATAATACACTATTTTTTTCTGTGACAGAAGGAAGGACGAATCAATATTGAGAAGTTATTACATTATTTTGGAATCTGAAAATTATCGACGTGAAATTTTAAGTTTTTAACAGTAGGGACACCACGTTGTAGGCATCTTTATCATTCATTTGAAGTAATCAAATATCTGATGTCACTTCTATCAGTCTAATTCTGTGATTTGATTTCAAAAAATTGCGAATTCAGTGATTGTTTAGTAATATACATAACCGCGAAGTCGAATGGAAGATAAAAGGACTTGCAGTTCTTTCTCGGAGACGGTATTATTGACTCATTTTTCGTAACAATATATAGCACAACGAAAGCCATCAACAGTGTTTATATATGTGATATATATCCGGGAAAAAAGTACTCACTTTTTTCCCCACGGGAAAAAAGTAATTTATGAAGAGTGACATTTTATAACCTGCCAACAGAGATGAAATGCCAAACTTTTTTCCCGTCACAGAAAAAATTGTTAGATTTTGGCTCACAACACAACCACTATTACTTTTTTTCCTCGTTCAATAAATATTTAAATTCTAGTATTTTACCACAACCCAATTTTTTTACTCAAACATCAGTTAACGAAAATTGCTCGGAAAATTTTACTGTCCTAAAGCTATAGATGCACAATGATGATGTTTTTTACTCGGTATTTTTGTATTGACATTTTGTTATACTGATAACTTTTAATCTCGCTGTCATTTGATTTCGGTGACAGCTCGCTTGAAAACTAGTACCACCACTATTCGCGATAAAAAATAACACCTCGCCCCATCTGGCGGCAACAATTTGAACACTCCTGAGAGGTTTGTTTTGAAGGATTGACCAATAATCAGAAACGAAAAACGAATGTGAACCAATAGAAACAAAGTAAGCAGACCCCTTCAGAGCTTTCAAAAACTTCGATAGGTGGCGTAGGCTTATTTTCTATCGCGAATACTCCTTTACCCATGCACTTTTACTACACCTACACCATACATGTCAGATCAGAGACTAGGAGAGCAAGCACTTCATTTGCCAATGAAAAAATAAAGCAGAGGATGTCGTAACAATTATTCAAAGTACACCAGGTCATTGTATTCAGTAGAGTATTCAGCTGGCTTCGTGCATGACTACGTTTTATTCAATGGAATATTTTGAATGCATCAGGCTAATCATCTGTTCTCGGTTCTCGGTTTGTTGTTTCTACTTTGCGTTACGTCTGCGTCTGCGATTATTACCTGTTCGCCGTTTCTACATCAGCGACTACGAAACACATGCATTCTGCTGATACCTACCTGTTGGTTGCTTATTCTCCCCGAATACGATTTCTTCAGACACCTCATTTCAAATGGAGTTTCAAATAAACGATCAATCTGCACCTCTTGATACATGAGCATACCGAGACCTTATCTGGACAAAGTTTATAATAATATTGTTTCCGTTACAACAACAGTAATAATATTTCCTTTATGCTAAAGATAATAATCATTAAACGTTTGTTAATATCCAAGATAAAATTCCGTTGATGAAGAAATCAGTTGTCTATAGAGTTTCTTGAGCCAAATAATTTTAATGCATAGTAAATTGCACAAAGTAGTCAGCGAATCCCGAGGGGTAAGCCGCGGTGGAGTTCTGGTTTACAAACAACTCGAATTCTTTGGAATTTCCTTGATTTCCTTGGAATTCCATGTTCCTCGAATTTTTTTGGAATTTCCTGGAATTCCTTAGGTGAATTTCGGTATATTCCTGGTCTACAAACAACAAATGTAATTCCTTGGAATTCCTCTGATTTCCTTGGAATTCTTCTGATTTCCTTGGATTGCCCTGGAATTTCTTGAAATTCCTTGAATTTCCTTGGATTTCATTCGAATTCCTTGGATGTTCTTGAAATTTCTTAAATTTCCATGGAATCCCTGAGATATTCTTGGATTTCCTCGAAATTCCTTGGATTTCCTTGGAATTCCTTGGATTTCTTTGGAATTCCTTGGATTTCTTTAAAATTCCTTGGGTTTATTTGGAATGCCATGAATTGATTTGGAATTCCTTGGATTTCCTTGGAATTCCTTGGATATCCTTGGAATTCCATGGATTTTTTTATTCCCTGGAATTCCTTGGAGTCTCTTGGAATTTCTTGTGTGGAAAGCAGTATAATTCTGGTTCACGAACAACCGGAATTCCTTGGAATTCCTTGTGAAATCGAAATTTGGTGTACAAAATTCTGACCGCGGTTTACCACTTAGCGACATTTTATCCTGATGAGAATTTCGGAACATTGGAGAATTATTGGGTTTATACTTCCTCCAATAATATTGGTGATTTCTCGGATGAATATAACTCTATAAGAGCTATTTGGTAACCGTTATTGTTTTGAACTTGAACCATTTCTTCCTCAATTTCTCTCATGAAAAAGTCTTCTATTATCTGCCAAAAAAACAATTCAGTCAATTTGTTAGAGAATGTTTTTCAATTTCTCCTTTTATCGTTTGACTACTACTGTGGTCCTTCATATAAACTGATCGATAAAAACGAGGGATATTTTCAAATACATTTAGGTATTCATAGCCATACCACATGTTTTTAAGATACATTTCTTAATAGCAAAAATACAATATCCGAGACAATTTCCTTCAGTTTTTTCGACCAGCTTGATATAATTTTTCTACAGCCATTCACGGAAAGACATATCTTTACGTAAAAAAAGCGAAGTGAGAAAAATTCTCATAGCGTTAACTTTCATGTCTAGCTCGGTTTCTAGTGCTGAAAGTTAAATAAGTGACATTTTGTTATAGTCAATTGAAACTGAATTTCAAACAACTCAAGCAAGTGAGATTGAAACATAGACCCACTTGATTATACCCAAGTGTATGAAGAGTGCGTGTCATCATCATTGGTCAGAATCTGTATCATAATGAAAGAAATCGGTAGCAGCGAAGGTAGCACTTAATTCGCGTATGGAGTAGGAAATTAGAATTACTATATTACGTAATGAGCGTTGTAAGAAGCATAATTTGATTGTGATATAAACGGCGTTGTAGAGTAAGTATAGTTTTTCACTCGTTGAAAACATTTTTTGAAGCTCGTGAACGTTAAAATGTTCTCACGTTTCATGGACTGTAACTGTCTTCCCAACTTTCGACACTCGTAAAACAATATTTCTTTTATGTCATGAATGTCGTTTTGCCAATGTTCACCTCATCCTTGTTACTAATGTTTCTGTTCATTGCCTAAGTTCAAATTCTATCATCTTACAAAATGAATATCTAAACTTTTGGCTGATGATGGACTCCAAGAGTTTCAAACCTGACGGAAGCTTTGAAACGTCTTTCTTCAGGCAGCCAGTTACGTTAAGTAAAATATTACATAACTGGTGATGTAATGTTCATTTCAACACCAGTTACCTCGCCAGTTACCTCTCGAGTTACGTAATAAAAATATGGATAGACGAAGAGAATAGTGCATTTTGTGGTGTATTTCTTAGTATCACTTGGGAAACTTGAACTTGAATCAGTCATTTTCCATACCAATGACAGTATCCAAGACAGTATCATAATAATACAGGGTTTTTCGCGAGGTGTCAGGTGTTTCGAAATTCGACTTACAACGCTTGACAGGTGATAGCGCTCCTGATTTCATAATTACTGAGATACTACTCGAGATACAGGGTGTGAAAGTTGAGAAATAAAAATAGTTCCTCGGTTTATTCATTATATTCGTAATAACTCTGGAATAATTGAATATATTGCATTCAAATTCGGTATATGGTTTCATCTTTGAATGGGTTATTGTTTGACCAGAATGTCATTCCGGACATTTTATCCAGTGGTGCGCAACAGGGGGTTGTGGTAATTTTTCCTCTCAAATTTTCTACGCTACTGATGAAATTTCGTTTAATTTCAATTTCTCAAATTCATTGGTCAATTTTGTTTGAAAAATGCATCACCTTCAATCGTGCTAAAAATCAACAGCTTTCAAGATATTCGACCCAAAATAGAAGATTGCATAGTAATTTTCATACATTTTCAGTAGTAGAAAATTTGAGAGAAAATTACACTGTTTCGAGTAATGTAACAGTTTCCACCTTGGAATGTAATATACTATTTCCTGTTACATGCACTACTCTTGACAGGTTAACACGAGGGGTAAACCGCGGTCAAAATTGTGTACACCAAACTTTAATTTCACAAGGAATTCCAAGGAAATCCAAAGAATTCCAAGGAAATCCAAGGAATTCTAGTTGTTTGTAACCGCATTCCACCCAAGGAATTCCAGAGAATTCCAAGATATTCCAAGAAAATCCAAGGAATTCCAAGGAAATCCAAGGAATGCCAAGGAAATTACACCAGGATGCCACCGCGGTTTACCCCTCGTGTATAAACGGGTATACATAACAGAGAAGGTTTTGTTTTCAAATTCTTATCGTGTGCAATAGATGTAATTCAATGTTCGTCGTGGCATATAGCCAGGCGAGGCCAGAAAAGTAGTTGTTTTCTATTGAATAAACCGAGAAAGAATTAATATTTGTATCACATGGAGAATGCGAATTCTCAATGCATTTCTTTATATATATACATCCATTTTTTTGTGTTCATAAACATATCTGAGAATATTCCTCGGAATATTCCTTTCCAATAACAGATAATTGAGAATGAACAAAAAAGTTTTGCAACGGCGTGAGATGAGATGTTCGAGGCACTCTTAACATGATGTCTAATCTTCTTCCTTGTTGTGTTTTCCAGTGGCGTGGCAGCCCTGAGCTGCACCGACTGCAGCGCCAGCAGCACCTCGTCGAGCGACATCACCGAGCCCGGCTCCCCCTTCAGCACCGCCTCCACGCATTCCGAGGACTCGGGCTCGGCTAAGATGCCGCCCACGCCGCCCCAAGTCGCCCATCACCCGCCCTGGCCGTGGACCGCAGAAGGGCCGCCGCCCGCCAAGAAGGCGGCCTTCCTGCCCGAACAGACGATACGCCTGCCCACACAGAAGGAGAATACTAGGTATATACAGTGTGTCCCACTTACCATGCTCACCATGGGTATCTTTTTAACGGTGAGAGATACGAGGTCGGTTAAATGACACCCAATGTGGAGTTTGCCAAGGCCAACTATAATGTGAAAAAATATTTTGATAAAATCTATTCGTTTTTGTTATATACGCAAAAAACAGATTTTGATCATTTTCATGTCTCCTCCGTAACTTCTTTATTTATGAAAATATTCAAATAGGAATTTCATATTCTCATGGCAGTTTTTCATAGTGATTTCGGAAAAAATATGAAATTTATACCAACTCTTCTAGAATTTGAGATATCAGCACCAACTTTAGTTTTTCAAATGTAGGTCATAGCTCACTATGACTTAGTTACAAATAACTTCTTTTTCCCTTACAGATGATGTGTCGCAGTAATAGTTTTGTGTTGATAACAACGGAGTTATCGTCATTTATACAAAAACAAAAATTATTTGGATGCCGCCATCTTGAATTTTCCAATTTTAACAAGAAAATCATGATCTCCGACCTCATAAATCCCCACTTACCAATTTTGAATGGAATTGGAACAAATCTTATCCGCCATCTTGGAGCAGCCATTTTTTTCAATTTCAACAAAAATTCCATAACTCCGATTAACTTGAAATTTGGCAGGTGTTCCTGATTTCGGTGACAATACATTATGGAATTTTTGTTGAAATTAAAAAAGATGGCTGCTCCAAGATGGCGGACAAGATTTGGTCCGATTCCATTCAAAATTGGTAAGTGGGGGTTTTTGAAGTCGGAGATTATGATTTTCTTGTTGAAATTCATAAATTCAAGATGGTGGCTTCCAAATAATTTTTAGTTTTTGTATAAATGACGATAACTCCGTTGTTATCAACACAAAACTATTACTGCGACATATCATCTGTAAGAGTTAAAAAAGTTATTTTTAACTAAGTCATAGTGAGCTTGGACCTATATTTGAAAAATTAAAGTTGGTGCTGATATCTCAAATTCTGGAAGAGTTGGTGAAAATTTCATATTTTTTTCGAAATCACTTTAAAAAACTGCCATGAGAATGTGAAATTCCTATTTGAATATTTTCATAAATAAAGAAGTTACGGAAGAGACATGAAAATGATCAAAATCTGTTTTTTGCGTATAAAACAAAAACGAATAGATTTTATCAGAATATTTTTTCACATTATAGTTGGCTTTGACAAACTCCACATTTGGTGTCATTTAACCGACCTCGTATCTCTCACCGTTAAAAAGATACCCATGGTGAGCATGGTAAGTGACTGTATAGGAGGTGGCTCGAAATTAACTGGTCAACATTGATAACGTCGTGTTACTGTATTTATCTTCATTAGTATGATTTAGTATGAAAAACATTTTATCGAACCAATGGCAATTCTGCAGTCTCTTTCATATTTCCTCGTATAAGCCTCATGAAAATGTATACACTTCACAATTATTTCCGACAATGACCGACACTATATTTCTTTTCGGGAATATAGCGATTTTCATCACGTTTAAACATATTCTTCTCCACCCTGGACTAATCTGGACATATTTTTTATCGCACCTTGTATATCCATCGTCAAGAATAAATATAAATTTCATACTTCTGAAACTACAATCGTAATTCTTTGAATTTTTATAATTTATATCAACGAAAATGCATCATATTGATTGAAAATGCATACCTTCATTATATGACCTTCGATCCGAGAAATCACAAAATCATTTCGAGGTCAGACACCAGACATCCTCATGACGAAGTAACACTCCATTATTTCACTAGTAACACAGAGAAAATTATGTTTCATCTACTGAAGACTACGTTATTCTCCATTCCATCATTCAGTATATCTTGTATAACTTTTTATAGACTTCTTCAGAATTTTCTGTGTTCGAACACAATCAAATATTCGAGGACTATACGTACAACGTTGATTCTTCGAAAAAGAATTCCAACTTCCGATTTCATTCAATTAATCGTCGAAAAATTGCATAATTTTGAATGAATGTTCATAACACAATTATCAAAGCTCTGAATTAGAAAATTCCGAAAATGTTTCGAGAGAAAGCATCAATCAAGAGGATACAGGTGAGAAAAAAAATGAGAAAAATTATCTGTTCAAACGGTAAGATGACGACCACGATGCAATTTTACACCCATTTAATTATCACCCTGTAGCAATGTTATCTGAAATTACAAAAGTTTCATATTGCCACAACAAACTGTCAAGAGATTAGGCTAATCATCGGTGAAAACCGATTTCAAATTGGTAATGAAATTCGTGAGTTGTTCAACTTTGAATTCAGGCTATATTTTGGACCACGACATTATCAATGTTGACCAGTTCATTTCAGAATAGTCACTTGTATTTTAGTAAGCGACAATTGCATTTCAGAATAATTAATTCAATTTTAGAAAGCATCAATTTTATTTCAGAATAGTCAGTTCAATTTCAGAAAGAGTCAATTGCATTTCGGAATAATCAATTGAATTTCAGAAAGCGTCATTTGTATTTCAGGAAATATCTTTTGGAATGTAATCGTCTCTTTTTGAAATTCACTAGAAAACTAGACGAGACCATGCGACAGTCTCGATCGTGCGAATCAATATCAATGATGAATTCATTATAGAACCCATCATGTTGGTTATATATATCAAATCTTTTCTTACTGCAGTTCCCCCCCGCACTACGTCAGAATCGTCCCTAGCACGAACAACAATCGGGCGAAGAAGTTCGAAGCCAACAAGCTGCAACAAGGCAAGATCACGGAGTACTTCAAGTCGCAGGTGCGACTGAACGGCATCAGAAAGGACCTCTTCCAGTACAACAAGAAACCTGCCTCTTCCAAAGCCACCGTCGACCAGCAAACGCAGTACAGCGTGAAAAGTCGCAAGGAAATGAGGAAACCCCCAAGCGTTCGCAAAGGAGTGCAATCGAAACTGAAGAAGTCTCCGGTACCTAGAAAGATTCTGCCGGCTCCCAGCAACATGCCCGAGAAGATATCCATCAACGATCAGTTGAACAACATTGCCAAGTACTCGCCTACGGTCACCCTTACTGCTCTGAGCTTTCCCTCCAACTACACTTATCTACACGCGAAAACACCGAAACCTCCCGACGCTAGTCCTATCTTCGTGCCGCAGTTCACTGCCATCCCCAACGACAAAATGCCCCTGCTCACCGCTATAAACAACTTCAATTGTGTCAAATTAAATGCGACGGTAGTGCCTATCGTCAAAGTCAACGCGTTGCCTTCGAGATTGAACGGGTCTGCCAACTTGACGAATCTGAACGCTCCAAACATCATACCAAATGTAGCCTTAAGCGTGGAGACCGCGGTGCCTACCGTGCTCACAGCCAAACCGAGGCTGAACAAAAGCAATATCCTGCCTGAAAGTTTCCCCCTCACCACTTTTTCGACGCCGAAGGTGAAAAGTTCGAGTAGTCCTGCAGTTTGCCGGGTTGAGGAGAGTTCAAGGACAGAGGAGCCGCATAGGAAGGAGGATGTGTCGCGGAAAGATGACTCTTCTCCTACGCCGACCGATTCCGATAGCGGGATATCGAATAAAGAGTGCTTGGAAGTTAGTATTAGTGATATTGTGGTACTCGATGAACAGAAGTCTCCGATCCTTTCGAAGCCGAAGACGATCAGGTTTCCGGCCAAGCAGGTCGATAAGGATGAGGGAAAATCGCCGCAGCAGTCTGCGGACGGTTTGTGTAGATGGGCCGATTGCGATTGTCGATTTGATACCAGTGGGGCCTTATTAGAACATCTACAGGTAAGATATTCACAGTTTCGTGACTATGTTCCCAACTTTATGTTTATTTTGAGTAGGGGCAAATTGTTTCAAGTCTAGGTAGATGAATCAGCTCAATTCTCTATAGACTTTAGCGCCATGATGATGCAATACCTATTTTGGTGAGATACCTACTGAGTTTGAGGTAACGGGTATTACCTTGCTGCCCAAACAATCCCTCTCTATAATTTCAACGGGAAATACATCTGTTTTTTTGGTTTCAACGAAGTGTTGTCTAGATATTTGAGTTCTAGTGGTACAATTTTCTATTTTTTGTGAAAAAATGTAAGGAAATATGAACGAAATGGGTCATTAAGAATGTATTCCTGCGTTCCAAGAGTTAAAAAAAAGAAATGGAGGTTCATTGACTGCCAAAGAGTGGTAGAGTCAATTTGCAGACTATTCCTGATGCACTTTTTCAAATTATTATCTTGTAATTGCCTGGACATTAAATTGTGATTCTTCTTTCCAATCAATAATCATTCAGATTTGTTTCAAATCATCATCCAGATCCGTATCAATGATATTTGACCTGGAATATCTCCAGACGGCTCATTAAAATTGGAAAATGTCTGCACTGATAGTGTCAGAATTATATTACCTTCACAATGATGTATTATACTTATAGAGGGGTTGTCTCAGGAGAATAGGGGATTGAAAGTTGAAACATGTAAAACAAAGGGTAAGGTTGTGTGTACTTTGTAATATACAGAAAAACGAAGGCATACTATACAGACTTTATAAGGAGCAATTTCTCAAAAGTGTTCAGCTACAAGCCATCATCGGGAGTAATTTTTGTCAACAAATTCACAGATAATCAAAGCACAAAAAGGACATTTTCCAAATATTGGAAAATTTCAGTTTTCAAGAAAACCTGAGTACATTTTGAAATCAAATTAAATAAAGGGCAGGCATGTGTTTCTTACATTTTAGGCGCCCAATTACCTCCTGAAACAAATGTATTAATATTTCATGTCCACTACCTTCTATCAATGTTTTGATTTAGGTACTTACACTTACATTTGTTTCTTAATTCCTCCTAATTTTGTTGCAAGTTCTTCTTGTAATCATTTTGTGAAATAGCGTTTGATTAATGCATGATGAATGTATTTTAACCTTCTTTGAAATAATTTTATGAGGATCTATAGTAAAGTACCTGATAAAAACTTTAGAATCGATGGGAAATTTGTTATCACTGATATTATTACAAGTCAATCCAACAAAGAAAATGATCATTATGAAAATATGCAAATATGCCATATGGCACATGAGATATAACCTCAATTCTAGTTCTTCTTCTTCCTTTTGGCTTGGATGACAAGTTAATTTCATAGAATGTCATCTGAAGACATTCATAGGCATGAAATCCCATCAGTGTGAAACCAGCCACGACTTCGCCAATTATTCAAGTCGCGCGCCATATGCATATACGTATTAATAATCAATACGGATAATCTCAATCTGTTTCAATAGCGAAACATGAAGCCGATTTTTGAAGACAAATGACTATCCATAAGGAAATGTTTTGAAACGATCAGACACATACTGCTTTGATTGAAAGGCTAGTAAACGTCATTGTCCACCGAAACGCATGTCTTTGATGACTACTATAATAGCGCATGGCGCATGCGTATCATGCCACCAAATCCTTATGGATATTCATTTGTTTCATATTTTTGGCTTCATCCTGGCACCCGTTATGATCCGTATTGTTTATTGATACATATATGGCCATATGTTGAAAGCGTGAAAGGTATTATCATAAAGAAAATAAAAAAAATATTAGATAATTACTGCAAAAAGAAGTCGCCTATTTGGGTCATGTAGTTACACCAGATGAAGTTAAGCCAAACCCGAATAAAATACAATCAAGAATTTTTCTGTACCTAACACACCAAAGCAAATAAAAGGTTTCCTAGGTCTCTTATTACCGTCGGTTCATAAATAACTTTTCAAACATCACGAAACCCCTCAGCAAGCTCAAAAAAGGGCGCGAAGATAGAACATAATGACGAGTTTCTTTCATGTTTTGCCACTTGTAAAATTCTCCTCATAAACAAGCCTATTTTGAAGTACCCCGATTTCACAAAACCGTTCAATTTAACGACAGACGCAAACAATTTTACAATCGGAGCTATCCTATCACAAGGTACGAACGGTAGCGACTGGCCTGTCGCTTACGCATCGAGAACCCTAAACGATTCAGAACAAAACTATTCTGATATAGAAAAAGAACTCCTTGCCATTGTATGTGCTACGAAATATTCTCGTCCTTAGTTACTCGAAATATTCTCGTCCTTAGTTACTCGGTAGAAAATTCAACATCATCAGTGATCACAAACCACTCCAATGGCCTTTCTTTGCTGGAGAATCAAGTTAGAAGAGTTCGACTACACTATCATCTATGAAAAGGGAAATTAAACGCAAATGCCAATGCATTGTCTGGTATTGAAATTTATGTTAAAGAGACTAACGATATTTGGAACCAAATTGACGATATTTTTCAAGACGTGGAAACCAAAGGTCGCGAAATAATAACCCCTGAAATCAATAATGTCTTAGAACAACCTCCATTAGTAAGTCGATTGTTTATTTGTTTCCAGGTTAAACATGTGATATCTCAAACAACACAAGAACACTATGTGTGCTTGTGGTTAGGCTGTAAGGTGCATGGAAGAACTTCGTGCTCAAGGTCATGGTTGGAAAGACATGTCTTGGCCCATGCTGGGACAAAGCCGTTTCGTTGTATAGTTGAAGGATGTGGCCAAAGATTCAATTCACAAGTAAGTTGGTAATTTTGTACGAAAATACAGAGTTCGCTAGAATATTCTTGGTGCTTTTGTTCATTAAAAAAAGACCTCATGGAATATTTAAAAATTATTGTATTTTACTTTTAGATTTATTTAAAAAATATGGTTTTCTTTAAAAACTTTCATTGGTACACTGTGCTCCAAAATGAAGGCATAGTTATAAATGATTTATAAACAGAATAATAATATGATAAAAATCCTTTGAAATCCTTTGTGGTTAGGGACCTAATTTAATCCTTGCAAAACTTAGAGTCCTGCCGTTGAATAAAACGTTGAGGAACACATGATGTTATAGTTCATTCTTAAGTTTCTCGAGCAACCAGCATGCCCAAATATTTCTTATACTCCATAACAAAATATCATGTAAATGTTGGAGATTTGGAAACATTGTTCTGAATGCTGAGAAGTGACAAGACCATGCCCACAATTCTCGCGCCGTGTTGTGACGTTCACCGTTTCCAATGTCCTCTAGATATAATTATGATTCACACGAATTCATTACAAGCAATAAGACACAAATCATAAGGGAAAATTTTGAGACAATTGATTTTTATTGCTAATTATGAATATTACCAGTATAATTGAGAATTTATGAATAATTATTGAATAACTAATATTTCTGAAGTTCCCAATCGTATTTCAACACATGGCAACTGTGCTATGGTCTGCCCCTACTTATGAAATCATGACGTCAGTTTTTACTGGCGGTAAATATCTAGCCATCTGAAAATCACCGTGCCATTATTGATGATTTAAGCACTAGATAACGACCGAAAAAATCTCACAAAATATTGAATTCAAAATTATTTGAGTGATGATTCTATTAAAGAAATAATGTAATCTTTCAGCGGGATTGTGAAAAATCTTGAGCAACACACGGCCGATACGCAAAATCGGTTGTTATAATACAATATTCAACCTCATTCGTTATTTGCTACATATCGGCTGTGTAACGTTTATTACTATAATGGTTCCAAAATTCGTTTGCCTATAGTCTAGAAAACGGCAGAGCACGATGTTCTTAACGTAATAGGGTTTCCATATCGTGCGCTTTAAAAGAAAAAATCTTAATTCACATATATATTCAATAGTCTTAACTCTCTACCACTGACAGTGAATCTGACAGATTCCGTGGAATTTTTCATGTATGTTTGTTTCCACATCCATTTTTTTATGCCGATTAAGACTATCTTCCTAATTTCAAAAGTTTCGTCGAAATTCAGGTGTCAGGTGGCAGATTCGTCAAGGAAAACATGAGTTTTTGCTCGTTTCAATACCATTGTTATTCCCAATGAAATTTCGATTTTAGAGTTGGAGTTCTGAGAACTTTGCGTCCGTATTAGCGTGAGATTAATGCTTGGAATAAAAGCTTGAAATATCATTTATTTCTAATCCATTTAAACACTGTGTTAGAAGCCCAATAAAATGGCTTTCGGAAATTTTGATATGATTCTCCGTTTTTGAGTTAGTCTGAAGAAATTGAAATTTTTGATTCTTGAAATTCTCTTTCTTGGAAATAACACGAAAACGAAAAGCCGTGTCAGAGATTTTTGAATGTCATTTCATCGGTGATTCAATAGGCAACTTTTTTATCATTTAATCTAATCTGTATCTCATGTAGTTTCCTAGATGCCAACACTGGCACTCCTTGCCTTGGACAAAGTGTATATAGATTCACGGACAAAAAAACGGCCACCCTGAAATACTTAACAAAGTTAAGCAGTTATTATTAAGCCAGTTTTTTTGCCGCTGATTGTATTTACACTTATATCATATTTCTTTATTTTCCTGTTATAATCATGTACATTCTTGGGAATAATAATGGCTATTATTATTTTTATTATTATTATAATTATTATCAGTATTATCTTTAATATTATCAATATTAATAATTCTATTATTTTTGTAAGCATAATCTTCATCAATAGCAATATTCTTTTTACCTTGTTACATTCTCACTACTAAGATCAATTGAGTTAGAAGGAGGTGAGACGGATCTGAGTATTCGATTGAATAAAAAGAACACGTTTTTATCTGTCAGGAAGGGCAAGGGAAGAAAACACAACCCAACATAATTCAACCAAAATGTATAATGGCTGAGGATTTGAGGAAATTAATGAGGAGCATAGAAATATCATTGTAGTGAGTATTCAAAGGATTCAACCTGTGTACTGAAACTTCAAAGCTGAAAGCATGTCAAAATGAAAATATAACCTCACAATTTTCAGCACAGAACCACAGAATTACTAGAATTAATCCAGTCTCACCTTTTTCTCACTACAACACCAGATGAATAGCAAGCTCAGTTGGGGTGAGGGGAAAGAAATAGTCTCAATAAGTTCTTAAGACAACTCATATCAGACCAAGATAAATGAAACATGTAGTACAACTGAGCTATTGAGCTGCACTGAGAATCTTGATTCATCTCAGTCAAAGTTGGTAAAAAGAATATTACTATTGAATAATTTCTATACTGAAAACCTGAGAGCAAACACATTTTCATCGGTCTAATCCATATGGTGTAATCTGTCTTTCTGTATTATTGAATTATTGCTGTTGTACTCACAATTATTTTCATATTACATTCATTTAGGACAAGGTGTGTTCATAATTACTTTCTGCTCCAGGTGCAAAATGTGCCTATGTTGGATGGTTGTATTTTTCATTAACATTATGCAATGAAATCTGAATTCCTGGAGCATACATTATCGTGCATACGATTTTGACAGTTCCACAATAAGATTCAAGTCTATAAAAAAGTCCGAGCAGTAATCATTTCATAAGTTATTAAATTGTGTGCTGGTCACCTATATATATATATATATATATATCTGTGATTCAATTACTTATCAAAGGAATTCCAATGTTCATTGGATTTTAATTACATACACAAAATAAATTTCAACTGAGCTTCCGATTTCGACGCTGCATTCCCGATGTTTTTGCCGTCGTTTTATACTACGTTTTGGCAACTTTTCAGTGGCGGTTTTCGGCAAACCTCGATTTGTTTCAGCGTTTTGACCGAAAATTTTGCAACTTTTCCATTCGGTGATGGGATTGATGTCCCACTGACAAATGATGGGATACCTGAAATTTCAAGACTGAGATATTCATGGAGAGAGTTTATAACTATTTATAATTATCTCTAGGTTTTCATGTTGTGACTAATTTTCCAATATTATTTAGCTGGTCAATTAATTTTGTAGCATCAACACTTACATTGGAACGGGTGAGACGGTTAGAGTGAAAAGTATAAAACACAATGAAATCTATAAGTTAATTGGATCGATTTCGAGAGTATATCTGCATAACAGCTAATAATGTATTGAAATTAATTCTACTACAAAATCCTATCAATCCGATTCCGAAACTAAAATTCTAAAAAAAAATTGTTCATATCCATCATTCGGTTACGAGCAAAGAATGACGGGGGTCTTACCTTTTAATGTGTGATCCCTGGTAGGAATCGAACCCACCTACTGGCAATCCAACGTTCATAGAATACTGACGCTTCAACCACGAGGCTACGCTTGCCTCCAAACTAGATCTATAACGAGTTTCATCTACCATTGAAGAAAAACCAAGTCTGTGATTAACTATAATCGTAATTCAGAAATAAGTAACACGGAAAATACCAATATTCACAATTATTGTGTCATGATCTATTTTCAAAAATCTTTGAAGAATACAGTTTCACACTTATATTATACCTACTATAAATAGATAATGGAGTGGGTTGATTTGGAAATCAATTGAAAGGTATTTTTCTAATGGCAAGAAAATGTCTAGGAAGCCATTAGAAAAGTATGGCACAGTTTGCTGCTTGAGTCAGTAAGGAAATAATATTGAGAATATGAAAGCGTTGTAGAAGTTCATCCAATATAACACTCAGATTCTTGGCTTGGCTATTTTTTCATCAGTAAGTGTCCATAAACTTTCACTTCCAAATGATTGTATCTTCAGTACATTATTTTTCTTTGATGAAGACATTCAGTCTTATTTTATTATTATAAATTATGCGTTCATTTTGAAGCGCAGTGTTTTCATTCATTTCATATTTGAATTACTGAAATTTTAGCAACCATAGAATTCTGTACTGAATAATACAAGTAGGCTCATTGTTTTGATGTATTTGCAGAACTCTCATAGCTCATAGCGTTTGTCACTAGCCGATTTACAGTCAAGAGCAAACTGCATGCCACTGGCTTGCAAACTCGCTTGATGCTCGCTCAGAGTTCGAATTTTCCGAAACGTACTCGGAACGGTGCGATTCTCATAAACTCGAATCATCGGGTGGATGAGGAATATAATATCTTATCTATTTTATAGAAGTTGAGTCATGGAAAACATCCATTCTTGAAGTAGTCCTCTATTTTTCGAAAATTAATTTAAGATGATTCTTGAATTCATTCTTCGTATACAAGTGATGTTGGAGAAACAAGTGATTTTTCCGGTAATAAACAGCATTTTCCAAACCTTAAAACCTACCGGAAAATTCCTTGCAGGAAATAAAACTTGCATTGGAGATGTTTCATATAGATTTGGTGTAAAAACACACATTTTGCGTAGAAATTATATCACAGAAGTTGACTTTGCGGCTACTAAAATGATCACTTTTGATTTTCACTGTTCTTGGCTGAAACAGATACTATATGAAGTAAGTGAGTCAGTACAACTTGCAGTTTCTTGGTACAAGGTGCTCTATGAATCGACGAGTGGAAAACGCTATAAATCTTTCGTTTTTTCTTCATTTCATTAGAATTTATAGATATTAAGCTGATGAGTAATAAATACCTATAATTTTGAATCAATTCTAATATGGAAAATATGGAATAGTGTTGTTATACAGAAAAATAGTTGTTTCCTCATCTTGATGATGTTGAATACTTCAACTTTGATTTATGGGTATTTTTAATCTCAACTACAATCAGAGTCCACGAAAGTCATGAACAGTCAGTTTATTATAACAGAAAAGTTAATGAAGATTCAGTATTCAGTTTTGTTAATTATTGGTGAACAAATTATAGTTATCGCACAATTTCTGTACACGAAAATTCATCACTTTCTTCAGCATGGTAATTCATTATTCTAATTCCAATCATCTCATTTTCATGGCAACCGCTACAACAATGCCTAGTAATGCCAAAGTCTACTACAAAAATAAAACAGTAGGTACATTCTCGGATACCAAAATGATAAAAGTACGTATAAAACAATCAATAATACCCACTGAGTAATCCACTTGGGACTATCCACCATCAATAGTTTCTGGACAAAATATTCGAATAAACTTCTCCTATGTTTTGGAGAAGAAGAAGAATATTGTTTGTTGAGACATCGTTAGACAATATAGCATGCGTAGTTGCATACTTCAACCCCGTTTCACCTCTACAAGTTGCCTGAAAGGTCTGTACAACAGGCTAGTGCTGATATTTTGTACATTCAACTAACTAAACTAAGAAGCAAACGAAGAACTAAAGTGCATTACAAGGAACCGTCTATGAGTATTATATTATATACAGTGCGTTCATAAAGTGTGGAAACGCTCCATTATCTTACGATATAATTATTTTCAGAGGTAAAGCTCGGACAGGTCGATTTTGTATTTCAGTCTTCCATCTTTTTTTACAAAAAAATAATTTTTTCCCCCACCACCTTACAAGATATGACGTCATCGATATTTTTTTTAAATTGAAAGGGTATATTTTTATATCAAAAATTGAAAGCCCATATTTTTCTGAGTTCAACCATACCACATACGTCATATCTTACACTTCAAGTTACAGTATACTGAGTATAAAAGAAACCAGTGTTCATATTTCTCAACATTCATTTAATTATTTATTTGCAATGAAAATATCATAAGAAGTAGTGAAAATAAACAAATAACAAATCTACTTCATTATGTTGTATGTATGTTGAGAAATATGAACACTGGTTTCTTTTATACTCAGTATACTGTAACTTGAAGTGTAAGATATGACGTATGTGGTATGGTTGAACTCAGAAAAATATGGGCTTTCAATTTTTGATATAAAAATATACCCTTTCAATTTAAAAAAAATATCGATGACGTCATATCTTGTAAGGTGGTGGGGGAAAAAAATATTTCTTTGTAAAAAAAGATGGAAGACTGAAATACAAAATCGACCTGTCCGAGCTTTACCTCTGAAAATAATTATATCGTAAGATAATGGAGCGTTTCCACACTTTATGAACGCACTGTATACATCAGTCATTCAAATTGAGAAATGAGAATAACAACGAAGAATAATTTAAATATTTTGGAGACAAAACATACAGAACATGGAAATTTGGTTCGGTATTATATATATTTATGTTCAGGAGTTTTGCAGTCTTATACATACATGGATTATGAGGACCAAGAAGTCTTTTTAATATTTTGAGCGTCAATCAATTCAACATTTCAAATCTGATTCTCAAGTAATTAAGTTGATTGTTAATTCTTCATTGATATTTTAAATGAATCTAGAAACCCAGCATAATACCGACTAATATGACGATCTAGTCCAATTTACCTCGTCGCTATTTTTCCAAACTTGCGAGTATTCATATTTCTTCCCATTATACCATAATTTACACGATATGTAACACTGAGAGTGACTTTAGGATGATGAATTGATATCAGGCATTAGAGGCCCAGCACTTAGCTGGATAAGATCATACCTCTCGGAACGAGTCCAAAAAGTATTGATAGAGAGGAACGGAAAGAAGTACTTTTCCGATGAAGGTCAGTTGTCGGTGGGAGTACCCCAAGGAAGTGTAATGGGTCCGTTATTATTCATCTTTTATATTAATGACTTGGCATCAGAAATTGTCAACGAAAAAACACATCTAGTAAATTATGCCGATGACACAAACATACTAGCGGTAGGATCTTCATTTCAAGAAATGTTAGATATATCAAACGACAGCCTAAAAAAGGCTCAGGACTGGCTTACTAGAAATCAGTTAATTTTAAACAAAGAAAAGACTGCCTGTATCTGTTTCACAACAAAAAACGTGTGTAAACAAATACCGCAGGACATACAGCTTCAGACACAAAATATAAAATTAGAACATAACACAAAGTTCTTAGGAATTCACATTGATCAAAATCTGAACTGGGAGACTCATATTAATGAACTTTGTAACAAACTAAGCTCGGTATGTTACTCTTTCAGAGTGACAGCTAAATATTTAGAAAGTAACTCTTTGCAAACAGTATATTTTTCGAACTTTCACTCTCTGTTGCGTTTTGGCATCATCTTCTGGGGTGGAAGCAGTGAAGCACAACGAGTTTTCGTAGTACAGAAGAGATGTCTACGTATTTTGGTGGGAATCAGTTACAGGCAGTCATGCAGAGGAAAATTCAAAAGCTTGAATATATTAACTGTCCCGGGCATTTATATATATGAGTGTTTAGTATTTCTATTCAAAAATAGGGGGAAATTCCAAGCCTATGAATCAAATCATATTTATGGTACAAGAACGATGGATTTTAATATCCCACCTCACAGACTAACCCTAACAGAAAAAACTCCAATGTACTCGTGTATAAAGTTTTACAATAGAATACCTTCAAAACTGAAAATAGAACCCAGCCTTAAAAAATTCAAACAGTCAGTTCAGGAATTATTGATTGAAATAGAACCATATACCATAGATGAATTTCTTGGTTCAAGTATATTTTAATTCAGTGTCAGTCAGTCACTTGTTTCATTCATTTATTTTTAGCTATTGTTATTATAATTATGTATATCTATTTTATTTGCTAACAATGTAATTTCAATCTGTCCGTTTTTTTTTTCTAGTGTATTTTAGTGTTTTGTATATCAATCAAATGTCTTTATTCTACTCATTAAGTATGCATTTTTTAACATGTTCGTTTTTTAATAGTGATTTTAGTACCTTCTTCTTTCTCAGATGTTCGTTTGTTAACAAACATCATATCATTTGACGCCAGTTCATTTAATTGTATTTATGTATTGTAAATGTATGAGTACACTTCTTTGAATAAAGCTATCTATCTATCTATCTATCTATCAATCAATCAATCAATCAATCAATCAATCAATCAGTCAAAATATGCTTCTTATTATTATTCCCTCGATTATTCCTCAGAACGATATTGTTTGATATATAAAAGAAGTTACTAACAATATCGTGTATCCATCAATTACCTTAGTAGATTGCTTTATCACGTGATATTGAGATTGAAATTAACTCAGAAAAGTAAATGACTATTGTTTAATGAAAATATCGTTGGTTTGAAGTGTTCATGTTATTGTAGAACTATTTGAAGAATTAGTAATATTGCTTGTATTGTAAAATACTCTTCAATGCAGTTTTCAGAATAAAAATAGACTTAATTCAATTCGCGCTAATTGCACAAATAACCATTATTATTTTAGTTTCACAATTTGAAAACGTCCATGCGAAATGAATGAAAATACGACGTTTGAAATATTGTTTCATTCATGCAATAATCTTAAAAATTACAACTCGTTTTATTGATGATTTTCGAACTTTTTTTCTTACAAACTATGTTGGTTTGACATATTTGTTTTTCAAAATCGAAAGAATTTGTACATACGACTATCTACTGATAATTCGAAAATTTTCCATCTGAACCCAAACATATCATTTTTCGAATTCGAAAACTTTACACTTCTAATAACTGAATTACCTTTACAATGATGATTCGGGCCTATTCTTCATCAAAATCATCTCACAAAAAATGAAAGATATTTTTTTGGGACTTTTGTTGTGAATTATTGAGGGTGGGTAGTCTTAGTAGTCTCAAGTGGACCACCCGGTATACCGGGAGTTTCTCTAAAGTGGCTCACCCATACAACTTTTTTGTTTCTTGAAATAAATAAATGAAACTCGTTGTGTAATTATAGTACATAAATATGTTTTATTCAACTTATTCAATTGTTATCTGTCACTTCTGGTTTGACCGGAAATTGCCCTTATTTTCTTATTTCAAATGGGACACCCGATATATTTTTACTTATTTTCATAGAGAATAACATTGTGAGTATAACGACAACCCAATTGCAACATTTTGACATTTATCATCCTGAAATTTTCAATTTTTAATTCTCAATCTAGAGTGTCATGAATGAGTTGAAACGGTTGATTTTGAATCAAGTTGTTTGAAGAGTAGTTTGTTATAAACACGTTGATCCAGTATCATTCACTCTAAATTGAAAATTGAGAAAAGGAAAATTTCAGAATAATAAATGTCAAAAAGTGGCAAATGAGGTGTCATTATCGAAATAAGTAATAATATACCGGGTGTCCCATTCAACATAATAAAATAAGGGTCATTTCCGGCCAAACCGGAATTAACAGAAAACGATTGAATACTTACACATCGAGTTTCATTTGATTATCTGTAGAAACAAAAAAGTTATAGGGGTGAGCCACTTTTGAGAAACACCCGATATATTGGATTGGTTATTAGCTTGGGAGCTTTTCGGGATCCCCAACTCTTGCGATACCCAATTCTCACGATGCCCAATCATGTGAACGATTATGAAGATTGTCAAGAGCACAGCGTTGCCTAGTTGAGAAAACATTGCCATACCCAATTCTTACCATGCCCAATTTTTACCATGCCAGATTCTCACCGTGCTCCCCTTCCACAGATTCACACTATACCCACTTTTCATGGATTCTTACCATACCCACTTCCTACGATGACCAATTCTCTCGATACCCAATTTTTACCAATTCGAGATCTATTGAAATCGGGAATGGTGATAATCTGAAGAAAGGGAAGTGCTAAGAATTGGTGTTCGCGAGACTACCAGAGGTGGATATGGTAATAATTGGGCATCGTAAGAATTGAGTATGGTGATAATCTATGAAAAGTGGGCATGGTGAGGATCTAAGGATGGTGAGCATAGTAAGAATAGGGGATCGTGAGATTTTGGCATCGTAAAAATGGAGCATGGTGAGAATCTTGTTTCTTCTAACCTGGTAACGCTACGGTCTCGGCACTCTTCGTAATCATCGATATGGGCCTGGTAGGAAATGGGCATCGTAAGAACTGGGTTTATTTTCGGTATTGACATTATGGCACTTGTACTAACGTCAATGTCATTTTCAGTTTCAGCCTCATCTTCATTACCCCGAACTACTGATGTAATGTATGAGAATTTCCTAAAGAAACTTGAGGTAGTAAATGAAGGTGAAAACCATCAGGTGTATTAACGGCATTCATCTGTTGAAACTACTCTGTACTCGACTCTATACATTCGATTTTACTTTTTGCTCATGATAACGTCATCACACCTAACCCAACTATCTATTGTTCTATCTAATAATACCTATTCCTCAACGATGATATAATGACTGCTATTATTAATGAGGTTGAAGTTAATTTCAACAGTTGAAACTTAACACGAATTTCTGGAGAAAAATAAAGTCACCTGGACTGAACCTAATTGAATTATTCTGGTGATGACATTTTTTATTCATGAAACTACTTGTTTTATCAATAGTCTGCCTCAAAATACTACTTAAATCTACTGCCTTCTGCAGCAAAAAATGTGAATCACATTAGGAATGATTCAGAAATGATTTACAATTCGCCAGATTCAAGTACTACATCTTGAATAAATATGTTTTATTCAGATGTGATTCCATACTTTCGGTATAATTGATGTATCAGATGATAATAAAAGTCATAGAGGTATGACATGTATTTAAGTACTCTCGGATAGGTACTGTGTTCTTTCAGGTATAAAAATAGATACAGGGTGACTTCAAAATAAATACGTATAATTTCAGTAGTCTCGGATTTTCAAAATTTATTTTGGTAATATTCGTTAGATTGAATGATATGTGCTCAATATTTATGTACTTATTTCAAAATCACCCTGTATACGTGTTACCCTGACCTTGTTATCTTCTACGATAATTACTCCGTCATCAACTGGCTTCTCTAATGTGGAACAGGTATGGAGAATTTTTATGAAACATTGAGTTACATGCAAACATTTTCTTTGTTTCGGCTTCCATTTATATCATTTGTTCATAGAAGAATATTCGACAATGATAGAACAGGATTGGCATTGAATGCTCACATTCAACAATTACATACCCCAATGATTATGGCCTGATTGAAACAGATCCTTCATTCCGCCTTTCAATATCGAAGTCGATTACGTTAGTTTTCAATTTTGTCACCCCAACCATGTTGTCATATTGTGAGGTATAGTTGGGTTGTTTGGAAATTGTAAAACGAGAGTTGTTCCATCACAAGTTCCTATAGTTTCGAGTACCGAGTACCTACCAAACTACTTACTTACCATATATCACCAAACATTTGATGAAACTTTGAAGACTTTAGAAAGAAATTATGATATAGTTGTATTTGTCCAACTAGTTGTTCATTTTTTCACATATTGGGAGACAAAAATTTAAAATTTGTGAATGTTTATATCCGGTGAATGTCTGGTAATTGTCAGCTCTCTTCACTGACTATAGAGACTCATAGAGATTCTCGAGAAGATTCTAGATGAATAATTCTAGATGAGAAATTCTAGAAAAAGTTAGTCCAATTGACATTGACCTCATTGGCATTGATGGAATGTTTGTATATTGGTCAGTTAACTGTTGATTGCCTCCTGTTCTGATATTTTCAACCGACCATAACCAGGGAGGATGTTTTGTGTATCATTGAATACAGGCATACTGATCTTCACAAAGAATGGAAGAACATGTCACCAAATATCCTTTCGAAGATGAATCCATTTTTTGTTTCAAAATGCGTGTCAGAGAGATGCCGAAGCAGATGAAATATAATTTTATGTCCGACCGGCCGATAAAGCTATTTCACGGACGCTAATATTGTCCATAGGAAGTACCATTTAATGAAATAATTTCAATATTCATGTCATGCGAAATTATCACTAGATTTTCATTGCTGTGTCCGACATTCAAATACAGGAAAAAAAAACATGTTCAATTATTTAAGTAAGAAAGCGGTCGAACATAAAGTTTCTTATGCAACTTGTACATATTGACTATTATTTTTCCTTATTTTCATTACAGTTCATAAATTGTTATTTTCATTAGGCAATAATATGTTTACGACATTTGCCTATTCTCACAAAGGCATCTACTAATTAGTACTTCGAGTATCAACTCAAGTTTATCTCTTGCTTGAACTAAACCTCATAAGATAGATAGGGTTTTAAATGTCTTCATAGATTCATTTTTTATGTATCCTGTTCTGTATTTGAATGATCATTAATTATGATTACATTGTTGATGAATAAGAAGAACATAAAAATGGCTAGATTAAGTAGTCTTGAAAATACATGTCGCCCCACCTGGCGGCAGCAACTTGAACACTTCTGAGCGGTTTGTGTTGATGATATGACCAATAAGCACAAACAAAAAACAAATGTGAACCAATGAAAACAAAGTAAACATGACAGCTTTTAAGAACTCCGATAGGTGGCGTATGCTTATTTTCTAACGCGAATATGGTCCATTTTTTTTTCTTTGATCTCTCTGGTAGGTGAAGATTCAAAGTTACAACTTACATGAGAAGGTGTGTTCTATAGTTCATTCATTGCGATATGCGAGCGTTCATTCATCATTTGACATTTCATGATTCATGGAAAACGTCAATTTTGTGATATAATCACTGTGCCATAATTGGTGTAGACGCTCCTGAGTTCCTCACTTTCTGAGCATGTTCACCCTCATATTGTGAATCATTATTATTTATCCATATGCATAAACATACTATTGCAACCCTCAGTTATATTGCACCTTTCAAATAATATCAGTGAGTGCTGATCTATGACTCCAGTACATCACTTTTCTTTTCTTCTACTAACGTGAATTATTATAATAATAGTACAGCATAAGAAATACTAAAATTTGTCATGTTTCTGACAATAATTGGAATAGGTACTTCTTGCAAGTCTATAATTTTATGCAATCAGATACTTCAAACCTGTCAATTATGACACCCAAGGGTAAATCACCCTGCCATAATTGGTGTATACGCTCCTGAGTTCCTCGCTTTCTGAGAATGTTCACACTCATATTGTGAATCATTGTTATTTATCTATATGCATAGACATACTATTGCAACCCTCAATTATATTGATTCTTTCAAATAATATTAGTAAGTGATGAACTGTGACCCCAGTACATCACGTCTCTTTTCCTCGACTAATAAGAATTATTATAATAGTAGTACAGCATAAAAAATACTAAATTTGTCATGTTTCCGGCAATAATTAGAAAAGGTAGTTCTTGCAAGTCTATAAGTTGATGCAATCAAATACTTCAAAACTGTCGATCATGATACCCAAGGGTAAATCACCCTGCCATAATTGGTGTAGACGCTCCCGAGTTACCCACTTTCTAAGCATATTGTGAATTATCATTATCTATCCATATGCATAAATATACTATTACAACCCTCAATTATATTGCACCTTTCAAATGATATTAGTAAGTGATGAACTGTGATTCCAGTACATCACGTCTCTTTTCTTCGACTAACATGCATTATTATAATAATAGTACAGTATTAGGAATAGAAAATGTGTCATGTTTCCGGCAATAATTGGAATAGGTACTTCTTGCAAGTTCATGATCTGATGCAATCAAATGCTTCAAAACTGTCAATTATGACAACCAAGGATAAATTACAGTTGATACTCTGAATGAATTTTATCCTTTATATCGATTTGTTGATTTATCCATGAGCACATCTTTGGCCACACTGTAGATCATTGAGTTATTGACGGTCAATTTTCTTGTAGTTGATGTTGGAGAGACACGTCAACAGTCATTTCAACTCAGACGGCAGTCCGAACACCACTGTGAAAAAGTCACCTGAAAGTGGATCCTGCAAGCTGTTCAAGAGGAATGGAAAACGGATAAGGTTCAGGAGACAGCCTTGGTCAGGTAAATATTATTCATTTTTGTGCCTTTCCGTTCATTTTTTTCAATTGAATTTAAAAATTCAACTGTCCCCCCAGCTAACACAATGATGTCCAATGAACATTCAATGGACCTCCATGTCTGGACACCATGGACATCCATCGGCTGTACACCAGATTTCAATGTGTTTTCATTGGATGTCCATTGGATGACAAATGTCTGTATTTTTGGACATCCACTGGATGTCCTTCAGTGATCCAATGGATGGCGAATGGATATCCAATTTATGTCCATTGGGCACGTATTGGAACCATTCATCCATGAATCCATTGGAAGTCAAATATATGTCCCATAGTCATCCAATGGATTTTGAATTTAGGTTCAATTATTGTCCAAAAGCAATCCATTGGATATGTGGGAATTTTTTATCAGGAAGGTAGGATCAACAAATAATATAAGTGCATCAATTGTAACCAAGATAAGTTTATGAATAGCATAGGGCATTCGGAAACGGAAACTTTATCTTGGTATTCTTGGTCACCCTGTAGAATGTGCTAATTCTGAATATGTATAAATACACATAATGAATGGAAGATAACATAATATAACTATATAAAATAGTTCAATTATAAGTGTAGGAACAAACATGTTTTCACTATTTCTGACATTTTGAACATTGACAACAGACACTGCTATTTTTGATGTTGAAATAAAATCAAACTCAAACCCATAGCGTCTTTGGCGTCAGAGACAATAGATTAGACACAGTTCACAGTACACACTACACAATACTCACACTAGATTTTGTTTCGTTTTCGTGCATCAGTTTCTTTTCTGGCCGTATGGCGCCGCTTACGTAAACTGTGCAAACCGCGCATAGTTTCAGAAATTATTATCAATACACACTGATGATTTCTGAATTATTCACAACCATAGTTCTCTATATATGGATATATTATATTGTCATAGAACATTGATTGATTGTCTTTATTACCCCAAGAAACATTTCTGTTTATGATAGGAATACATAAATACATATAAAAAAAAAAATAATGGGTTAACTATAATGAATTCCACTCAGTGGAAACGAATTAATATTGTGTCTTATAAGATTAAAGTTATATTTCATTGAGGTGGATACTCCGGCAAGTATCCGAATTACTATAAAATGTGATTCAATTTGAGCGGATATATTTATATTCAAAATACAAAACAATAATATGACAAATATATCTTGCATAATGGTATGCTAGAAAATTCCCAAGATGCCTTAATATATTAAATATATGTATTATCGGAATTGACATCAATTCAGCTCACATATGAAAACAAGTGGGGGTAAATGAAAGGGTAAATGAGAAGAATTATGGCGAAAACCTTTTGGGGAACCAGAGTTTCAGAGTAATGTTGAAAAATAATCTGAAAAATCTGAATTTCAACATCTATTATCCCAATCAGAAATAATGTCTTGTATCTATTAAATTATAATTATAATAATAATTCATTAACTCTGATTTCACAATAAACAAATCCCCAACTGATGTTTTATCTCATACTAGTGAAGGAGATTCATCACAATCACATTGATGGTTGTCGATTTTACAGGGTGTTCTTTTTTGTTTTCGGAAATTATAAAAAAACTGATTATTCAAAAATCATAAAATAAAATTGTTGAATGATAAGAGTAGTGTCCTTCCAAAATTTCATGGCGATTCATCGTACGGTCTCTCTTTCTGACAGCAGAAAAACTATGAATTTGAGAGCTAACGATAGTATTCCATACATTTTTATCAATGGCCTGGCCAGCTATGATATTCCCGATTTTCTTTTTCAGCACGCATGTTCGATTTCATCGACCCCGGTATAATGGAGGGCCTTCAGCACAATCTTCTCATGTCGACGCAGAAAAGAACGTTAGGAAAAATAAGCGACACTGGTGATACAGTCCATTTAAGAAGCGAAGTTTTAGCTAGACGAGTAGAAAACGATGGTAGCATTAAATACTTGCTCAGGTGGCATCCTGCAGACGTGTAAGTATTCACGACCGAGTTTCTTTTCCTCAGCACCCGAAATTTCAACTGAGAAGTAACCTGCTGATCGAACTACCTTGTGAATGAAGATGAGAGTTTGGGTTCTTTTATTGAACAGTGATATGTTGTTTCATTTCATTCAATCTCGTGGAAATAGTTTTTTCTACTAGCATGTAGAAAAGTTCACTTCTCCCTCCGCGCACATTTGAGTGTTGAAAGACTCACTTTTCCGCACTAGCGCGGGAAAAACTTTCGACACCGGAATGAGTGCGGAAAAGGGGAATTTGGGTATTTTTGAGTGGTCGTGTGTAAAAGTAATACTGCACGCCGGGCGGATAAAATTCGCGTCGTGCGCCTAACTGTATTTGGGTGCGGAAAGTAACACTCTCGGTAACACTTTGCGCACTTGTTAGGAAAATACCTATACTGGAACTAGTGCGGCAGTTGCTACTTTACCGTCGCTATCGCCTTTTTAACATAGTTTGGCATGCTATTGAGTGCTGGAAAAACGAATGTAATACCAGATCTCTAATAGGGAATTCCATCCATAAACCTGGTGGTGCACTGGTTTTGCACTGGCACAACATTGGTTCTCTCCAAAATATGAACTGATGCATTCCCAATGGACTATGAAATAATGTCATGATAAAATTATTTTCAGAGGTTGAATCATTCAAGCTGGTTTGTTTATAACTTGTCCATATCCAGAATCTCTTTCTCAACTGCAATCAAAAAATGAACTGAATATTTTATGGAAATAATTTTGAGCATTTTTATCTATCAAGTACCTCTTCATCATTGAAATAGTGCACATCACTTCCGACAAAATTATGAATTTATGTAATAGCCAATTTCACTATGATTGAAAATAGCCCTTTTTATATGGCGAATTCAGTATACCAAATAGCACTTCCTCTCATCTATTAATTCCATTACAACCGTTTAATTAATACTTCAAAAGTGCTTCAAATCGAGAGAGTTCCAAACGACCATTTTTCGCGGTGTGACGTCACTTGTATTTTCTTGAGGCTCCCTCTGACGACCCAAAGAAGATGTGTTGCACAAAACCACAGACACAGAACTCGAGCACAGAGTGGTTAGGTGATCTGTGACTTGAGAGAAAAATTGCTACAAAACAAACTGTAGAAGAAGAAAAAGATTAACCTCGAAATCTGGTTCATAGTTCATTATTTCATTTCATTTTCAGTGATCTATCAGTGTCATATTAGTGATATTCTTTCAATCTGAATTAATTGAAATATTTTACTTGAACTGAAAGGAATCAGTTGATATGCGTATATTCAAATGACGTTCATTGTATGTCAACTGATTCAGTTCAGTTATAGTGAAATGTGTCAGTATGTTCAGAACGAAAGAATATCACTATCAATGACGGCTAAATATCTAGACTGTTCAACACTCTAGATATTTAACCGTCATTGTCACTGTTATAGTTTTTATTGAGTGAAAAATGCAATGACAAATGGTGACAAGACCAAGTGTATGACGCGGTGTGACGTACCTTGTATTTGTCCAATGAAATGTCATCAATATTTCGCGCGCATTCGAGCTATCGTTCGAATTTAGGTTCAATTAAATAATTTTTTTCTGGGTCAACCGCAATTTTAAGAAAATTGAAAAAATGCTGAATTCACCCAGTATGTGTTCTAAATCATGAAAAAAAAATCAAAAAATCATGGTGAAATTCCCTATCGCCTCTTTTTTCAATACATCCAACTTTTCATCACTATATTTGATGTTGATCTGATGGCCACTAACAATTTGCCTTTCATGTTACTCATATTCAATGATACCGTCATTTTCAAAACTGCACCAATTTCGCACGGTCTGTTAGAGCTCATGCGAGAATTGTTGCGCTGGTTTTCCAAATGCATTCAAAACCTGTCATCATCTCTTAAAGTATTCAAATTAATAAAAAAAAAAGATGAATAGGTATGTCAGCAATTTACTTCTCTTTTGTTATAGTGATTGTTGTTAGTTTATATATCATGTAGAATCAATCCATTCACATAGCTAATCACCTGATTCCCTCCAAATGTCAAAAAAACAATATTGTGGAAAACACTCATTTTAATTCATGACAAAAACAGTGGATTCCTCAATAAATGAATGCTATTGAATTTCATCACATACTAGGTAGTAAACATTATGAAACCAAGGTAGACAAGACTTTTTTTATAGCCTAGATGGGAATGAGATTGCAAGGCTATGAAAGTCTTCTTTACTATAGTATATCTGGTGATCGAATGAAAATGTAACATCTAGTACAGTAATTGTGAATAAATTAGTTCTGCCTATCGGTACTAATATTAGCTTTTGTTCCTATTAAGCTGAGGAATAGCGGAAGCAGAGGAAAATTCAACTCTCTGTTTATTGGAAATTATGCTCTCAAAGTTGAAACGTGTAAATGCATATTCAATATTTGTTTATTGGTAACTTATATTGCTCATTTAAAGCATTTCAAAGTAAGTCTCAGTGTTTCCATCCAACTCTCAAAGATGCGCGTATTTTAAAGTTATCACGTCAACGTGAACAACCCACTAGAAATATTAAAAATGTCAACTCACATTATTAGTGTTCTGACAGTAGTATGTTGTGACGGCAAGTAAAATACAAATTAAAACAAAGGTTATACTGATGTCACATCACAAATTCATCAATTTTATATCATTTCTTATTCCCATTTTTTGGCGTAACAAATCGATAAAGAGGGTACTGTGACAAATCTTTGATTTTTAAAATAATTTCTTTGAGGCAAGATTCACTCAGGCAGAATTGCCATTTCATGATTACTTGCAGTGTCTTACAGTTTGGCCACCCCCACCCATGTTCTTTCGTATCCTTAGGGCAATTTTAATTTTTTTCTCTTATAATTATACTACTCAAACTATCTGCTTTGTCGAGCAAAAAATGAATATCAATCACAATTTCTTGGCCTACTGCGATCTCCAGCAAAAATTAAGAAAATGGATTAGCCATTTTTACAAAAATTTTGGTAATGGCATCGATTCGGACTAGTCACAATTACCCCTTTATCAATTTTCAAAACAATATTTCATAAGGAGTGTTTTTTTTAACGTTTCAATTTTTGAATAATTGCGTTTCTCAAGTCAACGTGTATAATAATTCTTATACGAATTCTAATGATACCAGGCATGAATGTAGTAAAGATTTGCTAATGGGTCTAGAGAGTGGGATAAATAACAAATAAAATCACTATAAAAATTTAAGAAAAGATTAAATGATACCAATCAAAAAATTAGAAAAAGAACTAAAACAGCAACCATTCCCAACAAGTTCAGATTTTTGTATTCTTGATCAAAAATCCTTCAGTCTCTATATTCTTTTCATATCTCTTTTGTTAGTTTCAACTCTCCTCAGTTCTTCTGGTGGTATCTCTCTGCAAACTGTTATTATTATTTTTCATCGCAACTGTTCTCTATTATTTGGCCTTAATTTCTCACTCTGTAGGCAGAGATGATCTAATCCTCACTACCATACTGTATGGTATTATTCAAGTTCTCAAAAGAATTATTATACACAGTGAGTTGAAAAATGCGATATTAAAAAATTGTAACTTCGATAAAAAACACCCATATTGTTTTGACAATTCATATAGGAGTATTTGTGACTATCCCAAATCTATCGCCATTATCAAAATTTTTGAAAAAGAAACGCCTAATCCGTTATCTTCAATTTTGCTGGATTTTTTGTAATCACAGTAGATTAAGAAACTTTGTATGATAGTTTTTTTTTTGCTAGACAAAGTAGATCGTTTTGAGTAGTATATTATGAGAAAAAAATCTCAAATCAGGGGCGGGGTGGACAAAATTGTAACTGTATATCTACTGGATGTTACAGTGATAGTCTCTACAAATAATTCGGTAGGGGTAGCGAATCAGCGTCCTTCTCATACACTCAAATTTCAGGAATGTTTTGAAAACTTCTCATCTATCATACATCACCTCCACAGTTGATATTGGGGTAGTGAAACAGCGTCGTTCTCCTTTACCCAAATATCAGGAATATTTTGGAAACTTCTCATCTCATACATCGCCTTCATCGTTAATATTGAAAGATGAATTTTATTGTAATACCATTTTTACTTTCTTTTTCAGTCTTCCGACTAAGACTTTCGATAGTCCGATGGAAAGTCTTAATATTTTTTGGAATAAATTCAATATCCTTATTCACAACCTACCAATATATTATAGGAATGTATTTGTTCCGATAATTTTCTCACCTGCTGTGAGAAAAAGTTGAACCAGATATGATTTTTCCTGAAACTCGATATGAGGGAATAATGTAAAATTGTAAAGATACGTGAATAATACTAATGGGCTTCAAAAGTCACAGTAGGCCTTGAAACCCCTGAGGAAAACATACAGAGCACCCAAAAAACCGCGCATAATACCTCAAAACGCCCGCCTCTACAATATTGGCTAGGGGAGCAAACTTTCATTGCAACTCATTGGTCGAATTGGCATCTGTTCTCCAATCGATTTATTTATTCAAAAAAATATTTAAAACAAAATGAATTGATGATCTAAAACTTGATGAGCTTCTTAGTATGTAGATTACGGTGTATCAATGAATAACAATTCAATATTATTTCTCTACTACACTCCTGACAATCTTCTGACATTACTACTGGTGTCATTTTGGTTGTGTACCGATATTCAATCCTAGTTTGTTAAACCATTGTCGTTCTAAATGAAGACTTACGGATTAGGCAAGAGGTATAATTAATTGTCTGTTTGATTGAAAAATAATTACGAAAATCGCCCTTATCGATCACATTTTCAGTAAGCTAGTGACCTCTATTCCGAACTAAGTTATCCATTTGTTATCTTAACACTGAATTCCTCACAAGTTTCTGATCAAGAATTTCTCATGACATAACATTTTAGGTACTTAACAAATAGGGAAAGCAGTATGCATAAAGAAGAAACGGTTGTTTATGCAATGATGAAATTCTTGATTCATTGGTGTTATTTCAATTTGAGTAAAATCTGAAAACTCATCAGTCATGTGATGAAACATTACTGTTTGCACTTTATTGAGGAGAAGAGAAGAATAAAAAAGTAGGAACTGCTTATCTACTTTTGAATTGTTAATGAAAACTTAATACATTATCTTTATTCCTGGAATATCAATTAATTGTTGTAAAATACAAATGATACCTATATGGCTCAAGAAAAATTAATACCTGATGTTGTTGAAAGTTAATGCATGTTGCCTCAAATTCACGTCAGCGTTGAGGAGTGTTGAAGAATGCACTCACCTCTACCTCTTGTACAAGTGCAAAATCAAACAAACCAACAACCCACCTTGCCAACAACTATCGATCTCGAAATTACAATCTAATCAAAATAATTTGTCTGAAGTGAATTGTCCATGTTGACAAATATTTGATTGAAACAAATAAGCTCTTGATGTTTTCAGCGATTTTCAGTAAACTAGCGCCAATGACAAAAAATGGAGTCAATGAACTCTCGCCTACAAAATGACAATGCTTCAATTGACTATGTTCAAGACTTCTCATTCGAATTCTGCAGAACAGAAAATATACCTCTCGCCTACTAACTAGGATTTCCTTTAGAACGACATTGGTTCAACAAGCGGAGTTACAGTTGGAATAAGACAGTTGCTGTTTTTCCTCTATATTCTTATTCATTATAGCGAAATAGTTTTGTTACGTATCGCTTGCAGGAAAAATCTTTGATGTTCTATGGAAATCATAGTAGGCTAGGAAACTGGAACCAAATACGTTTATAACGAAAAATATAATCGTTTGCCTCTATAATTTCATGACGATCATGTTATGAAATACCAAAGGCAAGATTGTGGTCCGGACTTGATATAAAAGACACTACAAGTGCCTATATATACCAAAGAATATTAATTGACTGAGCAGAGAATTACCACACACAGATATTGCGTTCAACAACACAGATGCTTGATGTTTGATGACACCAAAAATTGAAGTGGATTGAAAATGATTTGAGCAGGACTATTATTTTTCTTCTAGGATTCAGAAGTGTCTACAGTCGATTAAAATTGTAATTCAACTTGACATGCCGATTGAGACATGACATAGAAAAAATCTAATTTACACCACCTAACTATTTTATAACGATATTTCCATATAATCTATCTAATTTTTTTTTATGATACAAATCGGAACCTTTTAAAAATGATTAAAGATAAGAGCAAATATTCTCAACAACCAATAAGAGCAAGAATTCACTTTCACCGTGGGGGTACACAGGGAAACAAGAACCTGAATCCATTAAGCCTAAACCTAATCTAACCAAATCTAGCGGGTACCGAGGATATTCAAATTTGGAGATTATCTTCAGATTATAGAATTATGTTATCCTACTCAAGTATTTAGTTTAAATTA
This sequence comes from Phaedon cochleariae, assembly GCA_918026855.4. Classification (NCBI taxonomy): domain Eukaryota; kingdom Metazoa; phylum Arthropoda; class Insecta; order Coleoptera; family Chrysomelidae; genus Phaedon; species Phaedon cochleariae. Next base: position 53,418,470 of record OU896709.1, on the reverse strand, counting down.
ATTAGATTCTGATTTGGTAAAAGGTTCATCCTGTAATATTTATAATCTAAATAATGTAGTATCTATTAATGTTTCCAAAGGTAATAGTGGAACGAAAATTGTTTTTTTTTTTCTACAAACATCGACCTCTCGAGAGCTGAGAATTTAGAAACCGAAGAGGTTGGGAACTCGGGCTATAATAATCTCACAACCATGCCATATCTGTGAAATGAATTCAGATTAACTGCATCCAGCCTATGTTTTCTCGTTCGGTGCTAGCAGGAACGGTCAGAATAAGTTTTCCTGGCGAATTTTCATTGTTATTTTTGCAAATAGGTACCAAACCACCTAATGGTGTATCCACAATGGGCAGTCGGTAGTTGGCAGTTAGGAGTCGGCAGTTGGTCGTTGGCATTCGGCCGCTCGAGAGAATACCGACCACAATTAGTCGTCAACAACTCGCGCTCTGGAGCAGCTCTTGAGGAACTATTCCGCTGTTGCTTATTGTTACGATTTGAATAACAATTAACAAGGGGTCCGTAATGAATCATTTGACATCTGTTCAGACAGTGAATTGGCTCACCGACAACGAACATTACCTTATTACCCTTCTTCAACCCACTCGTTCTGACACAACAATTTTGAAATCTTCCTCGTCATGTACACTTGTTCGTGACGTCACGAAATGTCCCGTGATTGGTTAGAATTCAGCAGTCGGTTGTGCAGTTGGCAGTCAAAGATCGATTTCGTGGCTGCCGACTACAGACGACCGACCGCAAGCGGCCGACGGCTAACTACCGACTGCCTATTGTGAATACACCTTAACCTGCTTTCGTATTCAAATCGTCGATGCTTGATGATTATCGAACAAAAATCAAGAGCAATCAAGTTGAATGAGTCACAAAACTTATTATTATTAACAAAACAAGCAAATCTCTTTCAAAGAGTCCAAGGACCATCTATAAAGATAGGAAGGTATAGAATATGTCAAAAAAATTATGACACTGAGTGTATCGTATATGTATAGGGTTGCATTGGATTGGTCACAGTGGATGTCGTCACGCTCATCATTGTCTTTTCTCCGTTTTTCTTCTCATGGATTATTGTGGATTTCGATAATTTTTTTTTGATCAATGTACAGAGCTCTGATGGTGAACTAGTTTGGATTAGTACCTCAAGATAATGGAATGAAATGTCCCACTGAAACAGGCCCATTCCAAGTTTTTGATAGTTTAATTCCTTTTTTTTTTCTTACATTTGGAGAAACTTCTGAATAGAACGGCGAATTGATCAATTTCAGCTGGCGCTGACGATTATGACGTCACCACATGGCGAGCATCAGCTGATTAAGGAAGGGGGTGGGGGTGGAAGTTGGAAAAAGTGTCCGAGAATGTATTGATTATCTTTTTGTTTTGCGAGTATCATTGATACCACTTCTGGTAGGTTGTCAAATGGGATAGACAATTTTATCACTTTCGGCAATATGTCCGAAGAGTTGTTTCGACGTAATTACCACTTTCGGCGATGTGTTCAATGAATTCTTTCGACAATTTGAGAAAAATTGGGCTTTCTGTTTCAACACATGCATTTTCGATCTATGCAGCGTTTTGGCAACATTAACTTTCGGCACCTTTCCACTGGCGGTTTTCGGCATAAAGGCTTCCTTCAAATAGTTCACAATCTGATTCTAATTATTGTTATAAATAGTACATAACTCTTTCATGCTATTTAAAAAACAGTTCCAAATCAGCACACTTCCTGATCCTACACTTGCAGCAAAGTGTCCACTGATCTGTTTCGGCGTTTTGACAGAAATTTCGGCGACTTGTCTATTCGGCGCAGTGTCATGGAGCCTTTTGAATTCGCTATTTTCTTTATTAGCTGTACTGTGAGAGGAATATATTATCAAAAGCTGCCACTGCACTTTTCGTCTAGAAATGTCGCGTCTATTGTCCACGATATTTTTAATAAATGTGAGGGAGGCTCTGATAGCTTCAACAGTTCAGAAAATACACTGCATATTGTACCTACTTGATACACTGAAATGATGTAGAATGTCTGTGATATATCTAATTTCCATTTTGTTTTATAGCGCTCCCGACGAATGGGTGCTGGAAAAAGAGTACAAACCGACTAGAATAGTATCGATACCACATTTGGATCCGTCATCGAAAGATGCTCTCAGGCCTTCATTGTTTCCATCACAACCTAGGCGAAAGCATCATCGTAAACCCATTTCAAAGCAAACGTGATAAAAATGTTGTTATTTAAAATAATATTTATAATATTTTTGAGCCTTTGTATAAAACAAAAATGTAACACCAGCGTGCGTGTTTAAATGGTCAAGGAAATGTTAATGTTCATATAAAAACTGGAAATCGCGATTTTATGTTGTTATGAACTTTGCTGTGATGTGGATCAACAACTTGTAGCCGCACAAATATTTGCTATCATGGGATTTGATATAGTACAACAAGAGCAATAATAACTAATATCTATTTAAGAATTTTCAATCATTCATAATCCATAGAAGTTGTATCCCAACTGTTCTTTTTAATTTTTTTCAGAATATTGGGATTGAAATCCTCATGTGATCAATGGATCAAGAAATAGAATCAAGACATCTTGAAATTCGTTTGTGAGCTGAACAATCAAACTGAAAAATGAAACATAATAACTTTAACTTTACAACTGATTTGGCCAAAATAACTTATGTACTCACTGATTTCTCAAGTTTATCATAAATAGATGATTTAATATTAAAACAAATTCAGAATTGATATCACTGAAAGATCATATTTGTATACCATTTTCATCGCAATATGTATAATATCATAATATTTCAAACGGTGGTTCATTCTTTTTTGGTGCACAGATTGAAAAATACAGCTTTCCTAGTTAATAAACAGATCTAATCACTAATTACCACCTCATTTGAATTGAATCTGTTCAAAATCTAAGAAAATTTCAAGATGTCAAAGACCTGCTTTGATCTCTTTATTCATAGACCATTGCATTTATGCTATATTTGGACGTCACCTCTGAATGAATCCTAGTAAGCTGAAATTCTTCTTCCACTCATCTTTTGTTGTTCCAAATAAGGGCTTAAAAGTTACCAATGATCAGTTGAATGCACAATTTTTCATAATACTGAGATGGGTCTATTTCTTAGAATTTCCGACTTCATCTTCGTTTCTCTTGAGATAAGGATAAACAGATAACAAGAGGTGAATTTTTTAAATAAATTCATGATATACGTCAACGTTTCAATATATTTACCTACATTTTGTAAGCAATATGAAAAATGTAGCTCTTTAGGATGAAACCACCTTGGAAAACTGGTGGGAAGAGGAATCCAGCATACTGATCAAATTTTCATATTAAGTGGGTTTGAGGGTTGCATAAAAACAAATATTTTCAATGTAACAATTGCTTAAAATGTGTGTTGACCTCAATTCCCAGATAACTCCACAAGAAATTGAAATCAATTTTTGCCACAACTGATATCTGATATTTTATGCCTGTGTTTTTATAGTGCTGCAAAAAGAAATTGATTGTCCTTCAAAGTTCTAAACGAAGTGCTGCAAACTGGCGAAAATACCTTCATCAACTGACCGCTCAAAAACGTAATTTTGATTAAATTAAATGACTTCGGAAATACGTTAAACTTCAAAATTACGTTCTGATTCAATAAAACCATCAAACATACTACAAACTAAAATATTCTAAGTATGCAGGATTCTTCTCTGATTTCAATCGGCTTTCCAACCGGACTTGCATGTGAAAATCCATGAGGCCGATTTCAGCCACCCTTGAAAGGCTATATTCTTTATATTGTTCTCAAAATGTAGGAAACTACATTAAAACATTGAGGCATGTCTTGAATTTTTCAGAACAAATATTCACCTCCCCGCTCGAATTTATTTCAGCTAAAGTCTCCACTCTAAATATATACCTACTATGTCATCTTTACAGGAAGTCAGTGGAGATCTTAACGTTGTAATATTTTCGACTCACCACATTTTGTGTATTTTACAACTTCCAAATCCTAACTGACCTGAGTATAATATGGATCAAAACAATGTAATTTCCTAGAATCATTACTATCCTATGAAGTATTTGAGAAACTTGTGTATTTGTGAAATCTGAAGAACACTTTTTTATAGAGAATGTTCTTCTCGTTTTATCATTATCCTTGAATCAATTATAACAAAGATGTAGATAACATTCTTGTTAGTAGGTACTGTCTAAAGTTGTTCACCACTTTGCATCCCTTATTTGGAATGACGAAATGTCATTATGAACAAAAATCAGCAGACTGGGACTCATTCAGAAGTCAAATTCAAAATGTCAATTGCAACATCTCCAGTTTTTATATGATTCGACAAATATGGATCTCCTAGCAAAGGTTCGTTATACCTAATGTAACATAATTATGGAATAAGAGTGTAAAAATTGTGGTGGAGTCGTTCACCTTGTATAGTAGGATATGTATAATGATTGTATAGTAACATAAGGAAACTTAGAAAGAAACTGTTTGCGGTTTTGACCATTTAACAACCAGCCCGAAATCACTGCCATTATTAATCTGGTTGAATAGTTGGTAAAAACTTCTAACTAGATTAGATAAAGATATAGTATGTTTCAGAAGTCTTTTTCCCCCATCTAGTTTTTGAACAGAATAGTATCGTCAGTTAGGCCCCATCATCAAATCGCCATTTTGTATGGGTCCACTAGTTGCGTTGCCGAATATTTTTCGTTATTCTGTTTCAAAATATATGCAAAGACAAAGACTTTAGAAAGAAGCTATGTATATTTGTATTTAATTAATTTTTCTAGTTTTAATTTCTCATTGTGTTCGCAATTTTTATACAAAATATTTTTTAAATAATTATACTTCTAGATGTGCTATCTAAACATTTTTTTTAGTAAGTCAATTTTTTTACATTCCTATTTGATTGTATTTAATGAAACAATACGTTTATTGTCGATTATTTTAAACGATTTTCTATGATATTTTTTGCAATCATACTCGAAAGGTTAATCAAAAATCCATACTTCCTTTATATTTATAGTAACACAGCTGTACTCTGGTAACAAGAAAAAACGAAGATATCATTTTATTCATTCAAATTTCATATTAATCATTGAGTCATTCTCGAATCATTGTCTATATGATCCATTTGGTAGAGATTTCACTGATTTCATGGTGAAACTAAAAAAATGCCATACATTTTCTCTCCGCCAACCAACTTATATTGTATTTATGAGTTGAAAGAACATACATTTCTCCAAAAAATATTTGTTCTCTTCTACATTGACCTATCCAATTGTTCAGTACATTTTTCGGTAGTGTAATAAAACTTAATAGGTTCCAGTTCTTCTTGTACCATTATTAATTTTAATTGTGGTGAAGCTTATTAACTAAAATAAGAAATTCTGTCAAATGAATCGGCTGATTAGTAGTTATATGAGATTGGAGAAAGAATACAAGAACTGCCAGAAATGTTTACTGTCAAAGTGCTTTGAACATTGTCAAGTGTTGTAATCAGAATCGATCTACCTCTGAAATCATGATCAAAATATGGAGTGTCATTTGAAGTTGATTGTTGCTTGACGGAATTTGAATATAACAGTAAAACCTTCAAGATATTTTTGCTCAGTTCATATCAATTTGTTTAAATATTTTTCTTGGCGGCATAGTTGTAATACTCGCCGTATGAAAAGACCTGGGAGACCTAGTATAATTCCACACTACTGTCAAATTGGATATTCTTCTCTACCAAGTGGACTCATATTCAATCTTTGAGTATTTGCATCTAGTTTTTATTGACATTTCTCAATTTACCTATGACGTAGGTAGTTGAGATTACACATGTTAAATTAACGGTGAAGGAAAAAACATTTTTTCCAGAAATTGAGATAGGTACGCATTGCTTCCCAAGGACAAATCATCGGCTCCCGATATACTGTCTCCATAAGTCTATTGAAAAATCGTATAGTGTTTTCTGCCTTGAAATATCATAGAACGGTTAAAAACTGGGAATGTCCGTCCTGGAACTCCAAAGAACTAGGAGAGTCTTTGTCAAAAGGTACATACAACCCTAATTCTTCGCTCTCCAAATCAGTCTGCTATCAATTCATTTGTCATGTTTGCATCTAAACTAAACAATAAGATTTTTTTGCCTTCAAAATCAACTTCTCTTCTGATGATGATTTATGAGCTGATATTCACAGAAATATCAAAAATATTCAAAAGTTGGAGGATGCCTAAATAGCTATTTGTGTATTTAGAGCGCAAAGTGATAGATTGCCGCTCGACAAAGAAAGTAATCTTTGGAGAGCAGCAATAAAACTTTGCTCGAAATACACACAAGATTTTTTCTACAAACGCAGCTTTTGGAAATAACTGCCCTTAAGAGCGATTGAAATAGTTGAAAAAGTTCTTATCCATATTATCCCATATGTCCAAAGCCTTGATTATATACAGGAAAGGAAAAAAAAATTGAAATAACTGACAAGCCAGAAAAAAAATGTCGAGCCTACCGAGAATTGAAACTGGACCACCAGCGTGGCAACCTGAGCTTCAGACCTCTGAGCCATAGTACGATAAACTCTGCAATCAAATTGAACATTACTCATTGATGCAATAAAATAAAGATACAGATATGCTTCATCGGGAGCTTCTTGTAAAAATTTGTTGGTATCCCAACTAGCATTTATAGTCGCGATTACGTAATTACGACTATTGGGTCGACTATTAAGTAATATTTACTAGTTGCGGTTACGTTATAATTACGTCGTTACTACGTATTTACGACCAAACTGGGGAACAAATCACGAGTAATTATTACGGTTTGCCGACGTAGCGGGAACTCACACAATTACGTAATGCTTACGACCCGTCGACGTCGAAATTACGTAAAGATGTAGTAAATTTTCCTACCTGACTTTCTATTTCTTTTCCACTTCATAAAAATATTATTTTCTCTCTTTATTATTCTTCATTTCATCCATGAAGTTCACATTCACGAAAAATGAACAAGTCCAATATGCCTAACCATTCAATAAATAATACAAGGACAAACACGCGAAATAATTGATACTCGAACTTGAAAAATTCGAACAACATTCAGTTTTTCGATAAATGTGATGATTTTGCCTCGAAATTCAAGATGCGCCCACAAAATACGGCTCATTTCACCAAAAATATGGTTTTATTTCATTCGGCTATTTTTCAAAAATCATCGTAAATCATGTTAATTTCCATTATTATGCAATTTGTGATCGAACGAATGCTATTATTCTTCATAAAATGATGTTTATCAACAAGAAAAACCAAAATTATTTCCTGTTCAAATGGTTATCACATCAATCAATATGGCTTCCAATCGAAAATGAATCAGAAAGTTACTTTTGGAACTCGTCAGTTATGATAACCTATGTATTGGTAACTTCAACTGAATATAATTACCGAACAGTTGTTTCAACTATGAAGGAATTGTTTGAGTAGGAATTACCAATATGTTACTTGAAATATCACCAAGAATTGACTAAATTATTAGGTGATCGATCAAGTAACGACAACGTCGTAGAAACCTAATTGGTGACCATAGAGTAATTGCAACTGTGAAGCCTTCTTGGGGTGGTAAGCGTTACCGTAATAATATATCCAAAGTTCCGAAACCTTAAGAGTAGTTTTGAGGAGTGACAGTTTCGAAATAGTTACTTCGTAATAAGCCATGAGAATTTCTCACTTTGAAGTTATTATCTAGTGTAAAAACTACGTAATTTTCACTCACTAAATAACTATCACTGACATTTATACTATGAAGTTCTGAAATAAGTGATAAATACGTTATTATCACTAAATATAGGTAATAGTTTCTTGAACCATGGTGCCTGTGACTGAAAATGCTAGTTGGGATATATCTTCAGCGGTGAATGTTTTGGATTTTTCTCGCTTCATTTCCAATAGATTGTTTCTTAAGAAATGCGATAAGTTTCAGATACTTATTGATCCCGATATTATCTTCAACATTCAAGCATGTATACGTACCATCGAATATATAGACCAATGAGTTGATGACTGAGTCTTTGATTTTTTACCAAAATAAGCCAGTAAAACGTTTTCTGAATACATATTCACCATCTCGGAGTGGCACCAATTTATGAATGTATCATATTGTAATTCATATTTCTTCCTTGATTTCTCTTGCGTTTTCTACTATATCAGGAGGTGTGTTTGATGATTCACTGTCACTATTTTCCATCATGAAAGAATTGGGGGTTTTCAAGAATAGATAAGTATAGGTTACAGAGATGTGCGAGCGTTTTTTCAATATTTCTGCTCACGAGCGCAAATGCTGTCAAAGAATGACATTTCTGGGAAAACGTCAACTTTGTGCTGGAATTTGAAAGCGTCAAAGGCTACTTTGTTAAGCGTTTGTAGAAAAAAGAGTTATCTTGTCAATAATAACTTTGAGTTTTCCATTATTTCCTTCAGAATGTGTGGGACATTCCTTATTTTTATTTTCATATTAATATATTCTTGTGAGAATTCACTATTTATCTCTGCATGAGGAATAGATTTGTTTTTTCAATAGGCATATAACACTTATATGAGAATATAATTTTAGTTTAAATATGGAATGATGCTATTTTTTCATCATCAATGATCCGGTGTGTAATTGATTGAATGCGATTATTTCAAAACAATGATATCATGACATTTCTAGTTTTTTCCCTTCACCCCTTGAATGTGATATCACTATTCAGTTTTTTGTTACCATAGTGCCGCAGAATGATGGATTGTCCATTTTTTTTCAGTTACATCAAACAAACTGTGTATATCATCGGATAGTGGCTGTTGTTCATTTGAATTCGAAATCATTACTGCCAATTTTACTGCCAGTAAAAGTGTGAATTATATAACTACCATGGCACTTGTGAATCAATATTTGTTCATAAGGAACATGGCATTTGGAAATGTACACTTCCCTTTTTTGGAATCAGTTCAAATTGTTTAATATCGTCACCATCGTGTTCACCACTAGTGCTTCAATTTGTTTAACGTAAAATGTGGACCTAAATCATTCTCGAGAGTTGATTTTGGAGTGTTCAATCAACTTTGTATTCATGGATGTACCTTCCAGCAGTATATTAAGTTCACTACAATAACCAGTATTATTTTTTCAAAATTCAAGTGGACTAATGCATCACATCAGAAAAATCACAAGTAGACAATCAGCGAAACCAATATGGCAGTTGTTGACACTCATTGGATGTTTGTTCGCTTCGGACAACTATTTATGCTCTGTACAGAGTGTTTTAGATTTGAATGTACATACGATACCTGTAGATAGAGGACACTTTGATGGTTTCAAATCATCCTCTTTGATGTGTCGTCAGTCTTTCATTATTGAGGTATAGAACTTAATCTTGATTTTGGCAAATACTTGATCTGGCCATATATTTTGAACCACTCGGTATATCTATATATCGTATCACTAATATTACACATCAAATAGTATATTGTTTAACGAGCACAGAATGATAATAATTCCACTAATTTCCCACGAGAATGAAGTTTGCAGCATGACTCATAGGCCAAACAATAGCAATGAAGTCATTGTGTTATCAGATAAGGGAATGTAATTGAAGACATACAATGCACCTCATTGATTAATCAGAAACAGTTAAACTAGAGGAATTTTGTGTTGCAGCCCTAGAAAAACTAAATTGAAATTGAGATCAGAGTCCAGGTCCGTATTTAGGAAAGACAGACAACTTCTTTTATTTGAAAAACAACACATATGACAAAATTGTATTAATCTGTTTTGGTATTTGAATATGAAATGATAAAAATGATTGAAATGACCTACCTACTTTTTACGAGCATGCATCTAATTTTATAGATGTATTATTATTTTTTGAAATATTCATCCATGATTCGAAATCCAATTTTAACAAATACCAGTCTTCAAATTTCAACTCCATTCGAGTCAAATTGGAATATACCTACCAAAAATGAATATATTTTACAGAGTGGTTGAAAAATCATGACCAGACGAAATTTTCGCTAAAATCAAGATAACGTCCTGTATATCAGTTATAAAATCCCGATAGGCAAGCAATAAGTGGTGATTTGATACCATCAAAGTGTCCTGTATTTACAGGTATAATATGTACCGGGTGTACAACTAAGAAAGGACGCCGGCTGTATCTCGGAAACTATTTGCCGCACAGGTTTCGGAAAAAAATATTTATGATAGAAGTAGCCAAGAAAAATCTCTGGAAATTATTTTCAATTTTCCAGGACAGCAGTATTGGCCGACTTGAAAAACGGGTTTTTATGAAAATTTGATATATCGAGACATATCAGAAACACTTCTTCCATGTTCTCGAGTTGATTTCCAATCATTTCGATAAAAAAAAAATTGCACTAGCTCTTTAAATAAAAGAGGGAGGAAAGGATGCATAGTACTCTGGAAAAACTGTTATCACTACAGTTTGGTGTAACGGAATTGAGCGATCTTGGTCTCATTATGAAGGGTTTTTTCAGATCTTCCCGATGAATCACGAATCAAGTCGATTTAAATCCCGTGGTGGCCGCTAGATGGCATCGTTTGAAAAATCAGCCGATTTGCCATTTTTTTTCGAGAATTTCAAATGGAACCATATATTTTTCCTGTTATGAAATGGAAGTGAAGTAAACGAGAAGAGAAATGGTGAAAACCGGGAGTTGATACCTCTTGAAGAACCGGAGAAATAACCGGAATAATATTAAAATTCAAACTGTTAGCATGTCAAATGCCTCCTCATTCGTTATCGGCATTTCGATAAATAAGCAATCCACAGTGAAAACTTCCAATGGAACTATAATTATATTTTGACGTTTCTTTCATTTTAAGTCATCTTGCCTTTTCTCATTCCTGAGCTTATACTCACTACTCACATTTCAATTAGCTATGTCATCTGAGATATAACAGCAGTTTGTGAAACCAAAATAAATCAATTATTGAAATCAAATCATAGATACAGGATATTTCTGATTACGATTATTGAAGTTAGATTCCTGTGGTGAATATTTTCATAATATTATTTCGAGTATTTCACCGGTTCCTCAAGAGGTATCAATTCGCGGTTTTCACCATTTTCCTTCTCGTTTGCTCTACTATCATATTAGAGTAGAATGAATATATGGTTCCATTTGAAATTTTCGAAAAAAAAAAAAGAAAAATTGCCTGATTTTTCATCTGGAAGAACCAGAAAAAAACCTTCATAATGAGACCTAGATCGTTGAATTCCTTTACACCAAACTGTTGTTATGAGAGTTTTTTCAAAGTACTATTCATCCTCCCCTCCCTCTTTCATTTAAAGAGCTAGCGCAATCTTTTTGATCGAAATGATTGGAAATCAACTCGAGAGCATGAAAAAAGTGTTTTTGATATGTCTTGATATATCAAATTCACATAAAAACCCGTTTATTAAACAGGCCAATGCAATTACAGCCCCTAGAGGGCCTGGACACTTGAAAATAATTTCCAGAGATTTTTCTTGGCCACTTTTATCATGAGTATTTTTTTCCGAAACCTGTGCGGCAAATAGTTTCCGAGATACAGCCGGCGTCCTTTCTTAGTGGTACACCCGGTACATTTAGATCTGAAACATCGCACCTCAACTTCTCATGTTTTGCTTTCCATCTGAATACAGTTTTTGCGCAGTAAGCTTCGGAAAAAATCCAATCTAAGCTACCTAACAACTGTGGTTAATTATATTTTCACGCTGTTAACAACCGCCATGATGGCAGGCTGGAATTACTTCATCTTCACATTATCACACTGCGAAATCAATTCTGAATTAATCATTATCGCTAATCATCATCATCAACTTCGACGTTCACATGGGTGCCATTTCTTCTTACTGCTCATGTTTCAACATTGCATATTCTATTTGACAGTTGGCAATTTTTTCGCAGCTGTCGGTGGATATGCAAGTAACTGTGATCGTTGTATAGACAAATCAAATGTGTTCTAATAACTAGCAGCAGATGAGTAGAAGTACTATCGCTTACTCTTTTTTAGATAATTTTTTTTTAATGTGATTGATAATCTGTTTCATGTTATTTCCCAATGATCTCAGATCCTTCATGAATGAAAATCTTCCCACCTATATAATTAGTTCAGAAATATATTTATTGATGACTACATAGGTTTTGAGTGGTTCGAAATAGTTCGGCGATGGTGACCCATACTCTTCAGATAAGACAAGACAACGTCAATAACAATGTCATGTTTGCCTAGGTTATGCGGAAATATAAGTGAAATACCCTTGAAAAATCTTCTATTCTAGTGACAGCAAGTGATGACAAGATTATTCCTTGTTCAAAGTGTAAAATTGCGAACTAAATGTGCGAGAGGCAATCTTTTAAATATGCGCTGTTGTCGGATTTTCCCAAAATGAATAAATTGTTGAGAAATAATTCTTACGTTATTCGAACGTTATTCAATGATCAACTTGCTTCCTTGAGTTTTTGGGTATATACACTCACCGGCAAAAAAAACCGGCCAACAAATAATTTAGCCAAATTGTTTGCTCTGTAACTTTTTCAATTCTTGTCCGATTTTGGTGAAATTTCGACCAAATCGTAGATGCAAGTTCCCAAATGTTAGCCTGGATATTAATTCCTAGGAAAGTCTGATGACCCCATCATTATACAGGGAAAAACGAAAAATACTTTTTCACCCTTAACTTCGTTACGCCCTGTGGGAAAGGTGAATGGTTTAACTTAGCTTCATTATGTTTTAAATTGAAGAATGATCTCTTCTCTACATGATGGTTTTTTATTCACGTCGATAACCACTTTTTAAAGGAAGATACAAGTGTTTCAAGAGAGTATGGATTTTCAAAAGTTTTATTTACAATAATTTAGAACCATTCTCCAACCTTCATCTGCTTCATCATGTTTTAAATTCAAGTGTGATCCTCTTTTGTTCCTCCAACGGTTCTTGAATAACGTCAATATCTCCTTTTTGAGAGAAGATACAAGTGTTTCAAGAAAGTATAGATTCTTTAAATTTTCTATATCAATAATTCAGAACCTATCTACCTATCTTAGGGGTGACCTCTAGAGGCTCATTCGCCTTCGCCCAGCCTTGTCAGATACTCTTCAAGAGCTACGATTCGCCCTTCAAGGAGGATTCTTCAAGGCTTCTTGAGTAATTTGATCAATTCGATGCCACTGCGGTTAAATGCTGTAATTCAATATCGAGAAGAGCATACTCGTTATTGACTACAGGTCTGCTTCTTGTTTGTTTTTTGTAATCGATTTTCCGGTAAGTGCTAAGAAAGTAAGGTAGAAATATGTGATATTAATCCTTGAAGTTGTTAATCAATAAGTTCATGTAAGTTCTGATTATTAGTAAAAAAAAAGTTGAAAAACACCATACTTCCTTAAAACACTGGTATCTTCTTTTAACAATGAGATATTGACGTGAATCACAAACTGTTGTTTTAAGAAGGGATCACACTTCAATCCGAAGCATAATGAAGCCATGTTCAATCACGCAATTTCGCTACAGGGCGTTGAGAAGTATTGGGTGAAAGAGCAACTTTGGTTTTTCCCTGTATAATGATCAAGTCATCAGCTTTTCAGGAGAATTAATATTCAGGCTAACATTCCGGAACATGAATCTACGATTCGAGGTTTTAGAAACGTATTAGAAGGGTCTTGATCAAAATTGAGAGAAAATTAAAATGTAATAATGTCAGACTCATCAATCATTCATTAATTTATTCACAAGTGATGAGTCAATTCTTCTATTGGGAATTAATGATAACTTGAACATATTTCTACTAACCTAGATATTATTATACTTTATTGTCAATACATCTTTTGTATCAAAAGAATCAACTTACCCAAGAAACAGCGAGCATCTCTCTTTTTCTCAAGCTTTCTAACCAAAGAAGCCTCAGTAATATTTGAACTGTAATATCATTTATGATTTTGAGTTTTCCGAAAACCATCAAAACTGTTTCCACCATTTCGCCAAAAATCAATCTAATTCGTGGGAAGGTTTTGATTATGAAAGTTGTACTTAGACAAGTTCGTTCAGTCATTGAAATTCTTTTTGAGTGCTCTTTGGAAACAGTAGACTGAATTTATTGCGAATTATTTATTTCGATTTGACTGATTTATTTTAGATGCAATGTTAATTTAAAATGAATTTGAGCTGATGTTCGTTTGCCATCAATCGCAACATATGGACTGTAAATACAAATACAAAATTAATATTTTAGAGTATCTCACACACAGTACTTATTGTTAATTCCAATGGAGATAGCAACCACGCATTTTTTAGAGAACCACATCTGTATATAACCTGTTATAACGATTCAATATTCTTTTGAGGAATTTTTCTCAACCCCTGTAAAAATAGGTAATATTTATTTGAACATAGATTGTATCAAAACATTTAATATCTGATTCAAATGAAAATTTATTCTTTTACATTGCATTTAGGAACATCTCTAAAGAGAAAGACTGTCAAAAATTTTAATAACGTATCAAGTAGGAAAATTTTATACTAGTTGCATTTTGCATTTAATTTAAGAAAACATCAAAATTGTTTACTACTTACTGTGTTCATTTTTATGTATTTATTAATTATTTATCATAGTTTATCGTATGCATACATAATTTATCTGTGACAAAATGAAAAAAGTCAAAACGTTCTTTGAGTCATAATGCAGTATAATGATTATTCAAAATCCATTATTAAGTGAGAGTTGTTTGATTACAACTTTTTTTGCATCAATCTTGAAAGCCAAATACATCAGATTTAACCTGTCTAACTTCTATAAAATCAATAAAATAATTGTAAAATTTAGATATGTATTTTTCATTTTTCTCCTTGAAAACTTCATTTCTTTATAGCTAGTTGCCATTAATCACATTAAATTGTTTCTTAAGCTCCATTATAACACCAATAAGTGAAATTTCCAACTGGATAATAAGAAAAAAAATTACTTCGTTTTCCCTCGTTTCCTCCATATCACTGGAAGATCTTTAACTATCATATCTTTTCTAGTTTTTGTGGTTTGAAGTGGAATTATATCAGCTTCCTCAATAACTCGAAATCTGAAAGGCATTGAAATAAATGTATTTTCATTAGCAGATCTCCAACACTAATATTGTAGAATACAATGTTCCAATTGAATGAAACTCAGTAAAGATTCGATTTTTTTATGCATTATATTACTACTATTTACATACCTTCTAATGAACAAACTGAGCTTGAAAGAAATAAAGTAGTCGTTTCAGAAAAGATTTAAGTAGAAACAGATGAGAAATGGAATTTTTCCACTTTTCAATATTTGCGGATAAAAAATAGAAGGATAGCTTTCTGGTTATGATCTAAGTTTTTGAAATTAGACAGGTTAAACCTCATTCACCAATCACACGACAGGCCTTGATTTATTTATTGTTCATGGAAGGAAGACCAAATCACCTTATGTCCATGTCTCTAACAGAATATTTCTGAGATGTTGCACTCTACATTTTTTCACAAACTGTAAGTACTCGTGAAATTTTATATTTTTATCATTCCTTCCAATTCTTAGAACATTGAAATCTGTCGATTAAGATTATGTTTTTTCCATGAAAATATATGTAGGAGTCGACATAGTAGGTAGGGGCTTCTTCCTTGAAATATCAGGGGAATAAAAATAATTTTTCAGCATTATGAAATGTTGAGTCATTAAAAAAAAAGAAGATAAATGTGCCTAACAAAATAAGAGAAATGGATTAAAACAAATCATTCACATTCCACTCAGCAACTATCCCAAATCCAAATTACTACTATACTGAGTAATCAGTACCTAGTATACAATAATAATTTGGAATAGAGAACAGTATATGAACCTCGATATATACAGGGTGTTCCTTGACATGCTAATATTTGAGAGGGTGATTCTCTGACTCATTTTAAGATGAAAACTTTATATGAAAGTATGTCATAAAAGTCTTAACTTTTGAGATACAGGGTGATGAAGTTTTGAAAAATATTCAGTATTTTGATGATAACCAAGACAATATTGTATACATCTTACTGAAATTTGGTACACGTCTTCTATGCATCAAGGTGCATTTTCTGATGTACACAAATTTTCGACGAAAAATTTACAAATTTCAGTTAATGCCATGAAATGCTATTTAATTTTGTACAAAATAGATACTCTTGTTGATACTCAATAGAACGCTTCGTTTTCAAGAAAACACGGAAAAATGAGACCAGGCTTCAAATTTTGATGTTTGAGTACTCCATTCAGAACATCCATTACTGGATAACCACCGTATGTGACATTTTGAAATTCGTATACGGATTTAGTCACATAGTAGACTGAATTTTGCCATCACTAAAAGCTATACAGGGTGGACACAAAATAAACTATTCATATTTTCAACATTGACACCCTGTATCTCAAAAGTTAGGACGTTTACGACATTCGTTCATATGAAGTTTTATTCTTGAAATGGGTCGAAGAATCGGCCCCTCGAATATTAGCATATCATTAAGGAACACCCGGTATATCTGGATTGTGTACTTATATGCCACAGTGAAAATATGTTGATTGGTTCATGTGTTGTTTTTAACAATTATAAAATTGTAATTCTTGGACATTTCTCAACAATGGAACCTCATTCTTGTGCTCTGACGACGGCAGAACAAACAGTCGAAATGTTCATCTTCAAACCCAAAAAACAGTGCAAATGCCTAAACGAAAAAATTGTTCACACAGCTACCTAGACAAGTTCAATTTTTTTTCAGTTTCTTATGTTGGAGTTAAGATCCGAAAATATATTGGGTTTTGGAAAAGCTGGCCCTACCTACATACCTCCAATATTTTCATTATGTTCAGTGACCTATTGACATTTCATATACTTACATATACAGGGTGCCCCACTCAAATGTGTCAACCCCCTTTATCCTCATAATTCTCAACATATTTTGGTCATTCAAAATCCTGTCAGGAATATTTGTTCATGAATTTTTCTGAATATGAAGTAATCCATATTTTCCACTATAATTTGATGAAGCTCGTAAATCTGAATTCAAATATATATACCATTAATATATTATTATCCAATGAAATTCAGATAATTTCATTTGACAAATCATTTTTCTTCTCTAGCCACCCTGTATTTTGTTGATATGAAGAAAAAGGGAGCACAGAGTCAAAAACATTTTTTTAAATTATTTCAGAAACGTTTTCAAATGGCCAGAATATGTTGGGAGTTACAAGGATAAAGGGGGGTGACACATTTAGGTGGGACACCCTGTACATATTATTCAAAACCAATGCACATTATGTCAAATCACTTCTTATAAAAATGTTGACTAGCAAACGTAATGCAAATGATTTCTGACTATTAATCATTTTTCGAACCTAATACACACATTAATAATTATTGAATATCAGTGTTTTCCTGGGGTCGTTGAATCTTAATTAATGAGTCATTAGAATTCCATGTGCACTTTCAGAAAACGAGAATATTTAAAATTACATTTTACTGAAGAAATGTTTTTGAGTATTCTTCTCTGTATTCCTCGAATTCCGAATTATTTTGATGATGTGCTTATGAGATATTGAATATAATGATTGAGTCGTTCAGCTATACATATACAGGGTATGTCACGACGAGCTTTATATCGAGAATCAGTCGGGAGAAATCCATGAAAATATGCATGAATATATTTTAGAATACGCTCTCTTCATTTAAAATATTTTCAGTAATGCAGTGTTGCCTCTTCTACCAAAAAGTAGCAACAACTTTGTTATTTTAAATAGAATACCCTGTATTTTATTGTTGTTCTAGATTCTCTCTGAAGAGCTGATTTTATCGATTAATCACACTTGGGGTCTATCGGAAATGATTACAGAGATATAGGGTGTTCAAAATCGAGATTTTCAACTTAAGGAATTGTTTGTGTCGAAACTATCCATTATCGGCCGAAACGGCTTACATGTCCCCATCTCAACTTTTGATTTACTATTTACTAATATTTAATCGGAACAGATACAGGTTGATCAGAATTCTGAATCTTGAAGCACCCTGTATCTGTTCCGATTAAATATCAGTAAATAGTGAATCTAAAGTTGAGATAAGAACATGTGAGCCGTTTTGACCGATAATGAATAGTTTCAACACAAAAAAATCCTGAAGTTGAAAAATCTTGATTTTAAACACCCTATATCTCTGTGTTCATTTTCGATAGACGCCGAGTGATCCAAGAAGATACATCGATGAAATCAGCTCTTCAGATAGAATCTAAAAATGCGATAAAATACAGGGTGTATCATTTGAAATATCAATGTTGCTACTACTTTCTAGTAGAAGCGGCAACACTGCATTTCTGGAATTATTTTAAATAAAGAGAGCGTATTCTGAAATATAAGCATGCATATTTTCATGGATTTCTCTCGAATGATTCTCGATATAGAGATAGTGTAAGCTCATCGTCACATACCCTGTATATTATAGCACTTTTTGACAGAGACACTTCTGGATTGATATGGCTTCCAATCTTGGAAAATCGCAAACGAGATTTTTCTGGTTTCAAGGTTTCAAGAGTCAAGTTTCATTCATATTGTGTCATATATATGTTTTGAGGAATGTGACTTTTTTCATTTCTGTCTATAATATTGAAGATTGTTTAAAGCGGTTGAAGAATGCTGAATGAGAAATATGATTGAACTGTTATAAGTAGGGGAATAGTTTAATTAAATTCATAGAGAGACCAACTTGTTTCGATCCAAAAGTATCGAGAATGGCTTTCTGTGATTTTATGAAGTTGACGGTAAATTTAAGTGTTAGTGGATGATTAGAAATATTTTAAATATAATGATATGAATTGTGTATAAAGCTTGAAGTGGATGTTATTATACAGCAGAGTATGGAAATGAAATGAAAATTTTGAATCCAACCTAATTGGTAAATGTACGTATCAAAGTTTATAGCGAATTTAGCTTGGGTATGTTTGGTACTCAGTGTCTAAACATACTTTTAATGGGAAGAAGAAATAGAATGATAGATATGAATATGTAGTGATTTCGTTTGTAAACTATATTATATGGTCGGAAATAAACAATGTTCAATCTTTCTCCTTGTATATAAATTATCAATTAATTAAATATACTCAGACTCACAAAATATCCTTTGATCATTTGGCATTTTCATTTGTTTGGAATATAAACAAATTCTACCTCACAACCGTATCATATATTTGTCATGATTTTTTTTTGTATGTATTGCAATCAAACTGACATTTTGTAATATTTTGTGCTGTCTTCTCTGTTTGAATCTTGAGACTGTATGCAGTACATTTTTGTTGAGATTTTTTTCAATCTACACACTATACTGCATTTTTATTTGTGATTCGACAGTTTTCAATTCTTAGGTGTATTGATTATATTGAAAATAAATTTGTGTAAATAATCATGAAAGTGTTTTCTTCAATTATTCGTGCTCAACCATAGATAAGTATGAAGTTTTATATTTTCCAAAATACCTTTATTCTAATTCAAACAATTTTCGAAAACAGTGTCACAGACTATCGATTGAATACCTCTCATAGGTTTTCTACTATAGAGACATAGGAAAACCGTTTTGATCAATTATGAATAGTTTCGACACCAAAAATTCTTAAAGTTGAAAAATTCCGATTTTTTACACCCTATATCTTTATTGATATCATTCCCGCTAGACCCCATAGATCGATGGAATCACCTCTTCATCAGGGAGAATCTGAAAATGGAATGATATACTGTTCCATTGAAAAAATCAAAGTTGTTGCTACTTTTCAATATAAGCGGCAACGTTGGAATGCTGAGAATATTTTAGGTCGATATAGGCCACAACTGATTATCCAAGGCACCAACTTTTCAGAATGTGCCATCCACCGTGAATCACCCTGTATATTGAAATGATACTAAACCACGCAACACTAATTTCCTTGCACCCCAAAATTCAGCCCCTGTCAAAATATGAATAACTTTTTTCTATTTTGAACAATTTGAATTCGGATCACACTGTTCGCTAGCCCAGACTTTCAGCTATAATCTCCTACTCTTTCAAAACATAAGGTTCCTCACATAAAATTGCTACAGGGTGTTACATCGGTTCCCTAGGAGGCACACGAAATACGCTGCTCTCGGAAATCCAGAAAATTCCAGCGTGCAGCGATAAGGCACACATCCTGGCTGGTGGAATGCAGAAAGCCGTCATACTCGGATCATTGCGTTTACTCAGAGGGCCCACAGGCTGTGGGGAGTAGTCACTGATGGATTTTATCCAGCACGACTCTGCGTGGCGTCGGAGGCCGCAGAGTCGTGACTGGAATAATATGGATTAAAATGATAATAATAATAATATTAACAATATCAACAATACAATTGGTGATTTTTATTTGAGAAGAGATCATATGGATCATGAATCACTGCCTGTCGAAAATGATGATGTCCTGGAGCTTAATTTTGAAGAATATCAGAGACTCAAACTTCATTTATGATCACTGTAACTGGTGTACAATTTGGCTGCTTGATATGGAAATGATCGTTCATACAACGTGGAAGAGTGTTTTGGAACAGTCAGAGAGTATCGGTGATCTGCAGATGTTTGCTGTGTATTGATGGATTTCTGAGTTTATGTATCATCATCAGATAAGGAGCTTCTTCAAGGATAAGTTTATGCAAAAAACATACCTGATGGAGTTATGGTCTGTTATACATTTTGAGCCATTTTGTTTCAGTAATGAAAGCAGTGACGCATATGTATTTAACTTTCAATGCCAACGATTAGACGTATACAGGAGTTTTGGACTTTTTGTATTATTGTCGATGTTGCTAGATTGAAACAAGGGCAATAAATTATGTCGCAGTAATTGAAAATTGACAAAATGAGATTATCACATGACGTGATTTTCAACTTTCTTGTAAGATAATGTCTGTATGTTTATATATTTTTTAGCTAGCCATGCATATGATGCTCTTTGCACTAGTTTGTTAACATGCTTTATGAATCTCAGATTATCATCAAAGTTAATATGTTAGTCATGATGAAAATCATGCATGACTATATCACCGATGTGCCACAATACGCAACTTAATACGCTAAATCATTGGAACTAGCGTCTAGCCAAACTATAGTAGAGCTCTGCACGGCCCATATTTTCGATGCCAACCCCGCGTGGCCCACTACGCCCGCGTGGCTCTCTCGGTCCGCTCAGCCTTTTAGCCCGCGCATCTCACTCGGCCCGAGTGGCCCGCCCGGCCCGCTCAGCCCACGCGCCTCTTTCAGCCTGCGCGTTTCATTGAACTTGGCCGTTGATTAATATATTATGCTTAAATATCCTGTGTTTGAAGTTTGAATGAGCAGAAAAATTCTTCGATATTTCCCTGAAATCTACGAATACTGAAGTAAGCTTTAGATGAACATAGCTCGCACGGCCCGAATAACTCGGACGGTCCGAATAACTCACACGGCCCGCGTATCCCACAGGGACTGCTGTGCTCACTTCTATAAATCGGCCCACCCCATTTCTTTGATGTATTGGCCCGCCCCGACTCGTACGCTGCATACTTCAGGCCCAAATGAATAAACACTTTTTTTCTCATTTTACTTGATTTTTTGGGATTTTCACTCCTCGTTTCTATAAAATATAAATGCTCTTATTATTTCAATTATATTTGTAGGGGGACAAATCAGATGATTTGCTCCAAAATGTCACTACGTTCAACAAGTTTTTCTATCAGAAGAACTGAAAGAAAAATCCAGTAGCTTGTCAGTGACACTTTGTTTGAAAAAATGTTTGAAGGAAAGAATATAGATATACTGGAGAAATATCGAACTTTTACTTATGTTTGGACGTTTCGAGATCGAATCTGCTCCCGTTCTCAACATGAAAATGCAAAATATTTTTCTATGGAAGTTTTGCTTTGCTAATATATAGTTTGACACTTCTCAGTGTCATTCTGATGTTGGCACATGAATGAGTGATTTTAGTCTACAAATGAGTTGCAGGATGTTTCCATTCATTGATCTTGAATCTATACCATTTTCATGTTCAGTTTTCAGTAGTGAATACCATGTTCTATCTATATCAACTGACCAGGAAGGAATGCTTTTGTCTCCGTTCAGAAGAATGCAAGCGGATCCCTTGATTTTTATTCTTTTCTATGATTTTGATATTATTCCACTCTACCATATGTCCTACTACAAATATATTAAAATAATAAGAATATTTTTATTTTATAGAAACGAGGAGAGAAAATCCCAAAAAATCAAGTAAAATCAATACCACCTCCTTGAATAACCTACAGACAGTACTTTTTTTTCAACTTCGAGAGCAGAGGCACGAAGAAGATGACCTTATTATCTTGGGAAATTTTTGGAATTGTCTTCTTATTACTTTCATTTACAGAGTGAAGAATAACTTTTCGGATATGCAGTCATAATTGTTTTCCTCGTCAACCCCGGTTTTTCAAATCTCAGGTTCATTTCGCAGCTGAAGCTTCAGATGAAGAGATATGTACAGGGTGGCCCATTAGTGCCAGGAAGTGAAATAACGGCTTCGATGTTTGAGACAGGTAAACAAAAATTCATGAGATGGTCTAAGCTCATATGGAGCAGCACATTTCTATAATCTTTTGCGTGATTCAGGGTGACTTATAAGTGCGTAGCGTATCAAAGTTATACTCTTTCTTATGGAACACCCTGTATTTCATTGCATTTTCAGATTTTCCCATTTGAGCTGATTCCATCGATCTATCATTCACTTTTAGTTTGAGGAAGTGATGAAAATCGAGATTTTTCAACTTTCGGAATTTCTTCTGTCAAAAGTACTCATTGTTGGTCAAAACGGCTTGCATGTTTCCATTTTACCTTTTGATTTACTATCTACTGACATTCAATTTCAACGAATACAGAGTGATTCATAAGAATTGTGAATTATTAACCACCCTGTATTGGTTAAAATTTAATGTCAGTAAATGGTAAATCGAAAGTTGGAATGAGAACATGTACTTATGTCGTTTTGGGTAGAGTCACTAGATGTTATTAGTTTGATAAGAGTTCAGACACAGAAATGACAACGGTTAGGGTTTCTGAATGTTTAGATTTATTAAGTTACACACCTTGCATTGTGACAAGAGCACCATAGTCGTTCCGCGCTTTTTCATTCAAAATTGTTTGAATTTGACATTACATTTATTTTTATAAACGTCAGAAGAAATAAAATTTCATAATTATACATTCGAGATAAAAGCAGCTATGGAAATTACTTGCTGTGTAATAAATTGTGCCAATTCTGAAAAAAATAGATATCATTTATTCAATTTACCGAAACAAATATCAACCATTCGCTTATGGACGGAAGATATGAAATGGCCTGGGTGCCAAATCAATTTGAAGACGAGCGAAATTTGTGAGGCACTCATTAATATTCACTTTTTATAACAGCATCTGATTAGAATGAAACTATATTTTAGGTCCATTTTCAAACAGAAGATTTCAAAATCTGTTTGTGAGAATCTGCTGTTTCATCAATTTACAAAGCAGGCGATTTCGAGAACAAAATTCTATTATTATCATCACACAAAATACAAAAGAAAATTATCATGGAAAAGAGGAAATGATCACAAAATTACATAATGTAAATTGAGAATTTGAAAACGAAACTAAGAAAAGCAAGTAAACTACAAAGTGTTACCTATATTATATTGAATGGCGTTTTTGGTGCCGACCAAATTTAGATTTCAACAGTAAAAAGTGAATAGTTATTTATGTATCAAGGGAATTATTATAAGGGCCTCAATAATTACGCTGGACGTTATCGTTTTGGAGATATTTTCTATATCGATCCATGTTACTTAACTCCTAGGGCGCTAAGTGGAGTTGCTGAGAACTTTACAAAACCAAGTATTTGGTAGGTCTCGTCAAAATAAACTACTCTTTTCCTATCAAATGTTTATCGAAAAATGATTTGTTCTCTGTATTTCAGCATTCTGTATCTCCGAAATGAAGCATTTCCAGACACAAAAGCTTATAAAGACTTTATTTCTCATAATTGTCTCAGGAATACTTCACTTGAAAATACTTATGTTACTTCCTGTATATTGAGAATACCTATATACCTTTAATTCAATATAAATAACTTCATGTTTCATACTCGCATCACTGGAGTACAGTTTCACATACAATAAGGAATTATAGCTATAAGTTTATCCATATGTGTATATTTCCTAATATTAAAATGTTGTTACATGCATTCTTTTCATTTTTATAACAGTTGTTCTGCTAGAAGTGTATCACTATAAATTGGAATGGGTGTTTGTACCCTATATCCATTGTCCATCTACGGCTATGATTGATTTGACAGAAAATATAACCTCTAAAATCGTATTTGACAATCAGGCGCTACTAGGGAAATTGAAATGACAAAGAGCAGAATATCTGTCTTATTCTTTTATTCACTTAAACCATTGTATTATAGAAAAAACAAAAGGACAAAACTTCAGCTGTGACCGAACTCTTATCAAACTAATACCATCCAGTGACTCTAATAATGGGTATCCTTATTACTTTTGACACGAAAAATTCCGAAAGTCTCGATTTTTCACACCCCATATATCTCTGTCATAATTTCTCTCAAACGTAAAGTATGATAGATTGATAAGATCAGCTCATGAGGAAAAATCTGAAAATACATTACAATACATAAGAAAAAGTATAGGTAACTTTGATACGCCAATTATTTTTGAGTCACCCTGAATACGCAAAATATTTCAGAAAATAATGTGCTGCTCATGAGCTTAAAACATCTCAGAAATTTTCGGTTATCTATCTCATACATCGAAGCCGTTATCTAACTTCCTCGCACTAACGTGTCACCCTGTACATATCTCTTCATCTGAAGTTTCAGCTTCAAAAAGCCTGAGATTTCGAAAATCGGTTGACGAGGAAAAAAAGTTATGAATGCAAAACAAAATTTATTTTTTGAGATCCTTCTGTAAATATAAGAAATTAGAAGACGATACAATTCCAATGAAGCATAGTCCTGAATTACTTCGTGTATACAGGGTGACTCAAATATGCGTGGCGTACCAAAGTTATACTTTATCATGGGGCACTCTGTATTTCATTGCATTTTCGGATTCTCTTTTGTGAGCTGATTCCATCAATACAACACACTCGGGATCTAGCGGGAATGATTACAGAGATATAGGGTGTTCAAATTCGAGCTATTTCAACTTTGGGATTCTTTGTGTCGAAACAATTAATTATTGAAAAGGAATATTCTCAGATAAATTATGAACATACAAAAATGGATATATATTTATACAGTGAGGACGTAAAAAGTCCTCCCCCCCCTTTAACCTTTGAACGGAACAAGCTAGCGAGGTCGGGTAAAATCCAGGCAAAAAGGTACTTCTTTCACTACTATTTGGCATGAAAATGGTTGTGGTCACGTGACATAGTGTCAAGTGGGCACCATCAACTTTTTTTTTTAAATGTGAAGAGGGGTCACGTGATACCTTGTTTTGAAGGCCTTTCGATTCTCTATCTAACTCTGCATTGTGTGTGAAAATCAGTCAAGCCGTTTCAAAATGACAAGCGTTTGAAATGTACCTGGGAAACAGTAAATCACGTTCGGATTGAATTCCAAAACCGATTTTTCAGTGTCAATAAGTGAACGATGAACATTTCGAGCATGTTTGAGCACTTGTTACAATTCCTACTTGAAATCATGTTGCAATTAAAATTTATTCAGATTTTTTATGCATTAATATTAATATTTGAAGCAAATTTCAAACGCTTGTCATTTTGAAACGGCTTGGCCGATTTGTACAAACGAAGCGGTGTTGGATAGAGAATCTAAAGGCCTTCAAAACGAGGTACCACGTGACCCCTCTTTGAATTTGAAAAAAAAAAGTTGATGGTGCCCACTTGATACTAGGTCACGTGACCACAACCATTTTCATGCCGAATAGTAGTAAAAGAGGTACCTTTTTGCCTGAATTTTACCTGACCTCGCTAGCTTGTTCCGTTCAAAATTAAAAGGGGGGGGAGGACTTTTTACGTCCTCACTGTATAAAGCAATACATTGAGAATTCGCATTCTCTATGTGATGAGAATATTTACTCTTTTTCAGTTAATTCAATAGAAAACAACTACTTTCCTGGCTATATGCCACGACGAACATTGAATTATATCTATTGAACACACACGATAAGAGTTTGAAAATAAAATATAAAAATTTCTGAATTTGAGAATTTGCATTCTCCTTCAGACAAAAATATGTATATACACACATCATTCTGAATATTCAACAGAAAACAACTACTTTCCTGGCTATTTGCCACGTCGAACATTGAATTATATCTGATGAACATTCAAAAGGGGGAACATGAAAAATAAAGAATAAAATCCTCCGAAATTGAGAATTGACATTCTTCTTCAAATCGGATGAATAATATGATGAATAATGATCTAGAAATATGACTTACCAATATATTCAGCATTGAAATGAAAATTGGAATGTATAGGAGAAGTATACTGGCATGAACTCTGATCTTGATGAGCTTGAAAACGTCCAAAAATAATCATTCATATCAGTGATATGGGAAATATTATCTCTCACACACAGGTTATATGACTTTATTGCAATTTCGGAGGATTTTATTCTTTATTTTTCATGTTCCCCCTTTTGAATGTTCATCAGATTTAATTCAATGTTCGACGTGGCAAATAGCCAGGAAAGTAGTTGTTTTCTGTTGAATATTCAGAATGATGTGTGTATATACATATTTTTGTCTGAAGGAGAATGCAAATTCTCAAATTCAGAAATTTTTATATTTTATTTTCAAACTCTTATCGTGTGTGTTCAATAGATATAATTCAATGTTCGTCGTGGCATATAGCCAGAGAAGTAGTTGTTTTCTATTGAATTAACTGAAAAAGAGTAAATATTCTCATCACATAGAGAATGCGAATTCTCAATGTATTGCTTTATATAAATATATATCCATTTTTGTATGTTCATAATTTATCTGAGAATATTCCTTTTCAACACTTTCATACCCAATCAGGGGGTTCAAACTTGAACGATGGAAACTTGTGATTTTTATAGACCTCTAATCGCAGATTCGTGATAGAGTCTCAATTCAGAATTCATTTCCACGCCCTGTATGATGAATGTCAATTTATCATACACCCAAAAGCAATTAATTATTTTTCAGAACGGCTCATACGTCCCCATCTTAACTTCTGATTAACTATCTACTGATATTTAATTTGGACAAATACAGGCTAGTTCAAAATTCAGAATAATAAACCAAATACTACATCTTTCAACTATTATTGAACGTCCGGCAACATTGCAAAAGTCATTGGTACTTCCGAGGCTCAGGTTTGTTAATCTGTGCCGAAGACAAACGCTTGGGTTGGGTTATTAACCTCTGATCAATGATCAATGATATTTCTTTTCCGACAAAAATGTATTCTTTCATTTCGTTTTGTTTTTTCGTGTCCTATCATACATTTCATCGATCGCTCCAATGTCGGAAACACCCATCAGTATATACCACCTCCCCCTATCCTCCCTATAGGTACTCACGGGATTTTTCGAATAGAAGAGATTAAAAAATTCGCATTAATGAAGCTTGGGAATATTGAAGTAGTAGGCGGATACTAAGGAACGATTCTGACAGAATTTTACTAAAGAAATAAGGATAGCTAACTATCAAAATCATCCATGACGTCTGCCTACTAAGTGTACGTTTATAAGCGGTATTTGCACTATTTACATGATATGAATTGAATTTCCATTCCTTCAGTCATCCAATGGATACACATTGAAATGTGGTGTATGTACACGTATAGTTATTGCACGATATACTTCTTTATACAGTGTGTTCCACTTACCATGCTCACCATGGGTATCTTTTTAAAGGTGAGAGATACGAGGTCGGTTAAATGACACCAAATGTGGAGTTTGTCAAGGCCAACTATAATGTGAAAAAATATTTTCTTCTTCTTCTTTATTTATGAAAATATTCAAATAGGAATTTCACATTCTGATGGCAGTTTTTCGAAGTGATTTCGAAAAAAATATGAAATTTATACCAACTCTTCTAGAATTTGAGATATCAGCACCCCAGTAAACATTTTTTTGTTTCTGAAATGTTTCAGAAACGTAGTATTGATGCATGGAACATTGCATTCAAAGTTGCCTACATGTTCCAGAAACATTCCAGAAACTAAAGATGTCCGCCCTCAGGAATGTTTCATGGTAATTGTAGTATATGTACTGGACAATTTAAATTAGCCGCCTAAATGTTATACGCGTATGTCATATATCCCCCCTACATATAAAATTACTATAGGTCACATATATGTACGAGCTACTACCACTTGTGATGTGTTCTTCAAATAAACAAAATCGAATCACATTCTTGTTTAATTGAACCATCAGATAATAGTAAATTGTGGAATAATTTAGCAAGGACACCACAAATTGGCGACGAGGATATTTTCTAAGAAAAACCCAGAGCAGGGCAAGTTCTTTCAAGACAAAAAGTTGTGCCGGTTTCGTGAGTGAATCAGTGAATCATTTGCCACGTGAACCACATTTTCGCTATGGAAACTGGTTTTGGACATTTGAGAGAATTTTCATTGAGGAAATCGGACTGGTCAATCTTCAAGGCACGGTTAGAGAACTACTTCGTTGCAAATGGTATCAAAAGTAACGATGGTAATGAGCAAATGCGCGCAATACTACTAAACTCGTTGGACGAAGATGCATATCAGCTGATTTTTGACCTGGTGAGTCCACTGAAACCTGAACAGAAAAGCTACGACGATTTGGTGAAGCAGTTCAACGAACATTTTAAACCGCAGCACAGTGCGTTCGCGAGTCGATATATATTTTATACGGCAGTAAAAGAACCGTCAGAGACAGTCAATGAGTGGGCTGCAAGATTACGCGGTTTAGCCGTGGGATGTGAGTTTGGGGCGAACGAGCTAAAAATGTGCTTAAGGGACAGATTTATTTTCGGATTTGGTAAGGGACCTATTATGGACCGGCTGATGGAGGAAAGTATTGCATCGGACTTTGAAGATATGGTAAGGTTGGCAGCATCTAAGATGGCGGCCAAAAACGTGCAAGAGGTGATGATGGTGAAGCAGGAGCCGATCAACCATTTCAGACGTGGGGGCATGCGCAGATACCAAGGAGGCGCATCGTCGTCAGCACATGCAGGAGAAGGAGAATAACAGCTACGTCACCAGCCACGTCACCAGCCACGTCAGCATGGTGGGGAAACCAGCTCGTGCGAGGTTTGTGGCAGAACAAACCATCTAAAAGATAAGTGTTTTTATAAAAATTCAATTTGTATTCTTTGTAAAAAACCAGGACATCTTGCCGCAGTTTGTAAAAATAATAATAGTAATAATAAATTCAGAGGTAGTTATAGGCAAAACTTTATAGGGGAAGAAAATGATGAAGTGTCAGGAAATAGTGATGATATTTCTTTGTTTAATATTTTTGATAAGAAAAGAAATTTCAATGAACCTTTTACCGTAGAGCTCTTGGTAGAAGGTAAGCCCTTGGTTTTTCAAATTGATTCAGGAAGTGGTATTTCTTGTTTCTCTGATGAAATTTACTCACGACACTTTTTGTCTAAACCACTTCAACCAACAAATAAAAATTTCATCTTATATAATGGCGACCAGATTAGTCCTTTAGGTTTTCTGGATATGAAAGTGGGTTGTGAAGAAAAGGAAAATTATGTGAAATTCTTTGTTATCGAAAATGGGGGGCCACCAATAGTTGGTAGAGATTTTTTACAAATTTTCAAAATGGGTATCACATCAGTGCATTATATGAATAATGACTTGGAGGGTTTAGTTGGTGAATTCCCCGAAGTTTTTGCTCCAGGATTGGGTTATTTCAAGAAAGGCGTTGAAAAAATTAATCTGAAAAATCCTGATGTACCTCCAAAATTCATGAGAGCGCGACCTATTCCTTTTGCTATTAAAACTCAAGTAGAAGCAGAAATTAACCGTCTTTTACTTCTAGGTGTAATATCAGCAGTAAACTACAGTTCCTGGGCTACCCCTATCGTACCAGTTTTCAAGAAAAATGGAGACATTCGGATCTGTGGAGACTTCAAGGTTACAATAAATCCAGAAATTGAGGTAGACCAACATCCACTTCCTAGAATAGAAGAGCTTTTTTGCAAACTGCAAGGTGGAAGAGAGTTCTCCAAGTTAGATCTGTCTCAAGCCTTCCAGCAAATTGGAGTGGATGATCATAGCAAGGAACTTCTGACAATTTCCACACACTTAGGATTGTATAGGTATAATCGCTTAACTTTCGGGGTTTCATGTGCACCTGCTAAATTTCAAAAAATCATGGATTCCCTATTGAGTTCAGTACAGGGTGTTGTAGTTTTTCAGGACGATATTCTAATAACTGGTGAAGATAAATTTTCACACTTTAAAAATTTAAAGAAGGTTTTGAATATTTTGAAAGATGCTGGGTTGAAGGTAAATTTTGATAAATGTCAATTTTTTAGGAAATCCGTGGAATATTTAGGCTTTGTAATAGATGAGGAAGGTTTGCATCCTTCAAAAAATAAAACTGTTGCTATAGATAGAAGCCCAAGGCCCAAAAATGTGAAGGAGTTGCAATCCTTCTTGGGTAGCATAAATTATTATGGTAGATTTGTAAAAAATATGTCCACAATTTTGAGTCCATTGTATAATTTGCTAAAAAATGACGTGAAATGGAATTGGAATGTACACTGTGACAATGCTTTTGATCGGGTTAAAGAGGTTTTGAAGTCAAATGAGGTCCTTGTGCATTTCAACCCACAGTGGGAACTAAGGCTAACTGTAGATGCCTCCTCTATAGGACTTGGGGCGATTTTGAGTCATAAGTTGCCCTCTGGCGAAGAAAAGCCCATAGCTTTTGCCTCTAGAACACTCTCCAAATCTGAGATAAATTATGCTCAAATTGAAAAAGAAGGTTTGGCCATTGTTTATGGAGTAATTAAATTCAATCAATACTTGTATGCCAATAATTTTACGTTAGTTACAGATCACAAACCTCTTTTAACAATTTTTGGAGAACATAAAGCAATTCCTCAGTTTGCTGCCAACAGATTGAGACGTTGGGCAGTCATTTTATCAGGATACAATTATAAAATTGAGTATGTACCAAGCAAAAAAAATGGTGCAGATTGGTTATCGCGTTTGCCAGTGAATGACAATAATGCGAATTCACTGAATGATGATAATTTGGATGTAGATTATTGCTATTTTTTTAATAACGATTCTGGATTCACATTTGATTTTGATTCAATAAGGAAGGCTACCTTAGCTGATCCTATTTTGAATAAGATAAAAAGTTTCATTCATAGGGGTTGGCCTAGAAAAACGAATGACCCTGTACTGAAACCATATTTTGTGAAAAGGCTTGAGTTTGATATAAGAAATGATTGTATAATGTGGAACCATAGAATAGTCATTCCAGATTCTTTGCAAGGAGAGGCTCTGAAGCAGTTACATAATACTCATTTAGGGGTGGTCAAAATGAAAAGTTTAGCACGTGGTTACTTGTGGTTTCCAAATCTAGATAAACAAATAGAAGAAACTGTTAAAAGTTGTAGAGCCTGTATTGTACATTATAGTAGTAGCCCTAAAAGCGAAATTTCACCTTGGCCCTTGCCACAAGGTCCTTGGGAGAGGTTACATGTGGATTTTTGTGAAGTAAATAAAAAATCATATCTTGTAGTAGTCGATGCTTATACAAAGTGGCTAGAAATTTTCGAAATGTCCAGTATTACTTCCACTAAGACAGTTCAAGCTTTGAGAACTATATTTGCTAGATTTGGACTTCCACTTCTTATCGTATCGGACAATGGTAGGTCTTTTGTGTCCGAGGAATTTGAATTTTTTTTGTCAGAAAATAATATCAAACATGTAACTAGTCCACCTTATCATCCTGCTTCAAATGGAGCTGCGGAGAATTCTGTAAAAACCTTCAAGTTAGCTCTCAAAAAGGCTCTTTTGATGAATTCTAGCTCAGATACCAACTTAGTTATGTGTCGGTTTCTGTTAAATTACCGAAATACTCCACATAGTACGACAGGGGTAAGCCCAGCTGTTTTGATGTTTGGTAGGACCTTAAGAAACCGGTTTTCGACTCTTTTACCCGAAAGAAACGATTCAGATACTACTGACATAGTGCAACTGGAACCAATTGATGACCAAGTACGTGAAAGGGTCGAAAAACGGCAGAAACAACAAATAATAAATTCTAAAGGAAAAAATACAGTGAGTTTTGATGTAGGTGAAATAGTTTTAGTAAAAGACTACCGGAACAATGTAACCGAACCTTCATTTATTAAGGCTAAAATTGTAAAAAAAATTGGAAAACGTACTTACTTGGCTGAAGTACCAGAATTACAGAAGACATGGAAAAGACATTGTAACCAAATAAGAAAATCAGGCTTAGTAACGTCACATATTCCTGTTCTGACTTCTGATACTTCTGTGGTTGAGGAGGATATGGATAACGATGAAAATATATCTGCATCAGATAGGGAAAATAATGAAAGAAATATCGTCTCAGTGGAGCGGCCTAAACGATTAATTAAACCTATAGACAGGCTAATATATGCATGAAATGAAAATTGTGAATGTGTAGGTATAATATTAAGTATAATTTGGTACGATTGTTAGTTCAATTATTATATTATAGTTTAGTTATATATTTTATAATATAAAATAGCATTTCATTGATTGCGATGGTGAAGTTTTTTTTTTAAAGGGGAGGATATTGTAGTATATGTACTGGACAATTTAAATTAGCCGCCTAAATGTTATACGCGTATGTCATATATCCCCCCTACATATAAAATTACTATAGGTCACATATATGTACGAGCTACTACCACTTGTGATGTGTTCTTCAAATAAACAAAATCGAATCACATTCTTGTTTAATTGAACCATCAGATAATAGTAAATTGTGGAATAATTTAGCAAGGACACCACAGTAATGTTCCTAAATAATGTGTCGAATACGCAAATTGAAACATTTTGTATACATTTCTACCATGATCATATCCTGTAGGAATGTTCCATGCAATATTTCATGAATATTTCTTTCGTTATATTACATGAAATGTTTCAGAAATATTCGTGAAACCAAAGATATTTGCCCTCAAAACTGTTTCATGAATGATGTTTCGAATACAAATGCTTGAAACATTCTGGAAACATCCCCAATATGATTAGATCTTTTGGAATGTTTCTTGGTACATTCCATGAATATTTTTGAAACGATAAATTATCGCCACCAGAGATGTTTCATAAATAAAGTATCAAATACATATATATAGAAACATCCTGGGAACATTCATTGTAGAACTTTCGGGAATGTTTCATGAAACATTTCATGAATGTTTTTCATTCAACAATATTACTGTTTATGAAACATTCCCATTGAATGTTTCAGAATGAAAAATACCTACCAATATCGCTGGAATATATTCATATTGCTGGTGAAATGAAAGATAATAGACATAAAAAAATGAATTATATTGCTTATATAATGATATATGAAAAAAGCAGTTAAGAAAGTATCATCAGATATTTCACATAATCACGACGTATTAGGTATATCAAGTAATTTAACATCGTTATTCACATGTTGAGTGATTCAATATTTTTCTTCGGTGACATCGCAATTGATCGAAAGCACTATTCTTGCGCAGCTTCTACGTCATGATGAAATTTTCACACTCCATCCTAGAACAAAAAGTATCATTATGAATATACCCATCATGATATCTAATCATATTTGATATTTCATCTGAAATTGTGGTTTTTCTATATTTATACGTACCTCGGCCTTGTCCATGGAGCCGTTGAATACATTTCAAAGTCCAGCCACACCAGGTGATGATAAAAAAAAAATGGAGTCGTTTGTGTTTGTTTGGTTGCAAGTTTTGATGTTACTTCGCATGGCCTAAATCACCGAAGAGGTCTACCGGTACGATTAAATAGTAAACACTCGAAAATGTGTTTGACTTGAGTGAAATAATTATATTTTATCACTATTATAAGATATTAGATGTCTTTTGCTTTGCTTGGCTTGGGACAACAGTCGGAAAGCGAAAACTGCGAAGCCTTTCACCAAAGAGGAGGGTGACTAACCTACTATTCTTTGCTTTCACCAAGGAGAAGGAAACTGAATGCGCGTGCGCGAACGCTTAGAGCCGAAGACGGGAACCCGCGATCGATTACCGAAGCCACGAAAGCGGTGGCTGTAGAGGGGAAATGCTGAATTGCATCATAATATGATAAAATGCTTGGTCAAAATAGACCATGTAATAGTTGTGAAATAATCTAAAATTAATTCATTAAAATTCGGGTTATTTTGAAATATTCTTAAATTAACCAATTCAAGTTGCATGTCTTGGAATATTGTAGTAGGTAAGTAATTCCTAATAAATGTGTCAAAATGTCAATAATTTGAGGAGCCTTGGAATTTTTCAAACATATTCCTAACGCATTGGAACATTCCTGAATCAGTATTGAATGATATGTTTCAATTGAAGTGATTTTTAAAAGTTCCATTAATTAATCATTCAAGTAATTTTGGAATGTTCAATTAAAGTTGTCTTGAAATGTTTCAGAAATATTGCAATGATATTGAAATATCCCTGGAATGTTCCTGATGAATGTTTCCATTATTCAGAATGAGAGTAATATCGAAATATTTTAACCATTTGAAATTCAGGTGATTTTGAAATGTTCCTTAATTAATCGATTTCAGTTGTCTTTTTATATTGCAGTAATTCGCAATAAGAGTATATTTGGAATGTTTCAAAATTTCCATAGTTTGATGAACCTTGAAATGTTTCAAACATATTCCAAACGCATTGGAACATTCCTGAATAAGTAGAAAATGATATGTTTCAATTATTCACAATTGAAGAAATTTTGAAACGTTTCATTTATTAATCATCCAAGGAATTTTGAAATGTTTCGGAATATATCAGTTGAAGTTGTCTTGAAATGTTTCAGAAATAGTACAAAGATTTTGAAATATTCCTGGAATGTTCCTGAAAAATGTTTCCATCATTCAGGATGAGAGTCATATCGAAATGTTCCAATCATTTAAAATTCAGGTGATTTTGAAATGTTCCTCAATTAAGCGATTCAAGTTGTCTTGAAACATTGAAGTAATTCGCGATGAGAGTATATTTGAAAAGTTTCAAAATCTCAATAGTTTGAGGTACCTTGAAACGTTTCATACATATTTCGAACGCATTGAAACATTCCTGAATAAGTAGTGAATGATATGTTTCAATTATTCACTATCAAAATTATTTTGAAATGTTTCATTCATTCACTTCTCAAGTAATTTCGAAATGTTTTGGAATATATCAATTACAGTTGTTATGAAATATTTCAGGAATATTACAGTGATTTTGCAATATCCCTGGAATGTTCCTGAAAAATGTTTCCATCATTCAGAATGAGAGACATATTGAAATGTTCCAAACATTTAAAATTCAGGTGATTTTGAAATATTCCTCAATAAAGCCATTCAAGTTGTCTTGAAACATTGAAGTAATTCGCAATGAGAGTATATTTGAAATGTTTCAAAATATCAATGGTTTGAGGTACCTTGAAACGTTTCAAACATATTTCGAACGCATTGAAACATTCCTGAATAGGTAGTAAATGATATGTTTCAATTATTCACAATCAAAGATATCTTGGAATGTTTCATTCATTCACTTCATAAGTAATTTCGAAATGTTTCGGAATATATCAATTATAGTTGTTTTGAAATATTTCAGGAATGTTACAGTGATTTTGAAATATCACTGGAATGTTCCTGAAAAATGTTTCAATCATTAACATTTTAGTTAATCTTGAAATATTTCATAAATGTCTCATGTTTACTGGGACCAACTTTAGTTTTTCAAAAGTAGGTCATAGCTCACTATGACTTAGTTACAAATAACTTTTTTTCCTCTTTCAGATGATGTGTTCCAGTAATAGTTTTGTGTTGATAACAACGGAGTTATCGTCATTTATACAGAAACAAAAAATCATTTGGGAGCCGCCATCTTGAATTTATAAATTTTAACAAGAAAATCATGATCTTCGACCTCAAAAACCCTTACTTACCAATTTTGAATGGAATCGGACCAAATCTTGTTCGCCATCTTGGAGCAGCCATTTTTTTTAATTTCAACAAAAATTCCATAATGTATTGTCACCGAAATTATGAACACCTGCCAAATTTCAAGTTGATCGGAGTTATGGAATTTTTGTTGAAATAAAAAAAAATTGCTGCTCCAAGATGGCGGACAAGATTTGGTCCGATTCCATTCAAAATTGGTAAGTAAGGGTTTTTGAGGTCGGAGATCATGATTTTCTTGTTAAAATTTATGAATTCAAGATGGCGGCTCCCAAATGATTTTTTGTTACTGAGTAGTTTAATAGTTATGGACGACTGAATCATTATTCAATACCCATAATTCACCATGTATCTCCGTTATAAAGTCTGTGAGACTAAGTTAGTTCTTTCGAGTGATATTTTGACTGAAATATCGAATAATCATAATTAACACTGGTTTCATATAATTTCAATACTCTTCAAATTGACATACTTTCAATAATCATAATTAACACTGGTTTCATATAATTTCAATACTCTTCAAATTGACATACTTTCAACTTTCTGTTTATGATTGTTACGATGAGAATTGGTGGCGGGAAAACAAAAAGCATCAAACCCAATTCAGTTTTTCCTCCTCTTCACAATTCTTTTGATAAACTGTGGTAATTATTAAATAACAGTGTGTTATTTTAATATTTCGAATAAATGTAAATTTTTCCTGAAGCCGAACATGGATTTTCGCTCCGCCCGATAGGTGAATGAATTTAACGTCCCAAGTATAAGCTCCTCACCAAATTTGAGAAAAATATACTGGGTAGTTCAATATTTATAGACGAATGAATAATTATTCGAAATCGATAAATCGCCCTATATCTCCGTTATGAAGACTCTATAAGACCTATCAAATATGGTATTTTCAGAACCACCTTGGTGACCCCTATCTACCATTGAAATATTTCCCTTTACCTGTCGTGAAACACCCTGTATACTTAAAAAGTAAGAAACAATCTCTTTTAAACTTTGACACCCTGTATATCTCGGAAACCAATCAAGCTATATATGTTTATATACAAATGATAATATAGGTGTACCTATATTGAATCCGCCACTTCTATGACGTTGCAGTGACGTATCCATGACTTCTTAAAATCACGTCGGTGTGACGTACCAATTTGGTGAGCTTCGTCCTTCAGAAAATTCTTTAATAATTCGCCATATAGATTTTTGTTGGGTGACGAATAATGCATGAATATACGTTACTCAAAAAAGTAAAGCCATTGATTAAGCTAAATTCGCCAACATCCTTTTCATTGCTATCAAACTATTCTTGGTTTGCTTACATCTCGCCGACACAAACTACATGATTTTTGATACAAATACGAGTAACTGTTTTCATTCTGATGGAGATGCGTAATGAGGGGTAGCGCTGCTAAATAGACGATTGAATGGACATGACACCAAAAGGACCACCAAGCAGACTTAACTATGCATAATCAATATTTTACGTGTCAACACCAAATTTGAATGTCATTTAGACGTCATTTCGACGTAAGTCCGACGTCATAGTTTGGTGAGTGAATAACGTCAATAAACGTGAGTAATATGACGTCATTGGGCCGCGACTTATTCACGTCATTTATCACGTCATACGACGTCAACTCCTGACGTCACTTGGGTCATTTAATTGACGTAAAAAGACGTCACTGATACGTCATCTGGTTGCCTGGGATTACTAGGTTAAATGAAATATGATTAATCGACTTTAGTCAAATGAAATAATAAAAAATGAGTCGATAGAAGCTCAATCACTCAGTTTCTAGTTGGTAGAAATATATTTTTTTACAAAGGAATTCATCAACCCATAGAATAAGTTTGAAATAATCTGAAGTTGAATGATAATGTCATTTTACCTATGAACGTCAAAAAAATTCCAGTGTAATTTCCTCCTTCGCCCCCCCCTAAATTCGCCACTGATACTAAATACAGGATTTCAATTGGTCGAACATGTTAGGTGTGAAATTTTTCACGGGATTGCATCAGTAGGGTCTCCCCTATCTTGCATATATAGTTATAGAGATATTCTCTAGCGAATCGTGTACATTGAATTTTTCAGAACTGAATATTATTCAGGAAAAATATGAATAGTTAGTGAATTGGACGTCCTAATTCCGAGTCCGAAGTGACTTCCAACCTATCTTTCCTTGCATCATTTTCCGGAAATGTGGATGGTTCCATGGCTGTTGGCGAGCAGTGTATATAACTGAAGATGTCTCCACTTGGTCATAATGTGTATTTTTGGTATATCTCCCGCTCCTGCAAATTTCAGAATCCTAACTCAACAATTACGAAATGTACAGGGGTGCTTTCATTATAAGTGAGACACTATACAGGGTGTTTAAAAAAAATTAACTTCTTGCTAGGGTAGATAAAAAAATGAGTTGGGTATGCTCAGTTAAAGAATGTGATCGAAAAACCAAATAAAATGTCTTTTTTTCACGCCCTGTATCTCAAAAACCAAGCCATTGCAGACCCATGTTTGTGTGAACTTTTTATCTTGAATATAGTCACAGATAAACCCTTTAATGTTTGTACAAGTACTTGATAAACATCCTGTATAAAAAAATGTCTTTTTTTCACGCCCTGTATCTCAAAAACCAAGCCATTGCAGACCCATGTTTGTGTGAACTTTTTATCGTGAATATAGTCACAAATAAACCCTTTAATGTTTGTACAAGTACTTAACAAACATCCTGTATAAAAAAATACATGTTTCTTATGTTCTGGTTCTCACGAAAAAGGATATCTTGTAACGTTCAGAGAACATCGTGAGAACCAAGGGAAATAAGGTAGGAATTGGTGTTCTTCTTGAATTTCTGGAGTTTATATGCCTCGTGAAACACCTCCCTTGGCAATGTGTTCCAGAGCCTCGCTGTTCGTTGGATGAACGAGTCTTTGGAAAGAGATATTCTGCAGGTCTCCAAAGTGACCACGAAGGGGTGCGAAGCCTCAAGTCGACGGGTTAATCTCGCGGGGACTGCCAAGGAAGGAACAATTGTTGATATTTTAGAAGAGCATCGTCCATGAAAATATCTATAAAATAGAGCCAGATCTCAAACTCTTCTACGGTGTTCGAGAGAAGTGAATGAGTCTGTGAGCGAGGCATCACCCACGTGACGAATTGCCCTTTTTTGGACAGATTCCAACAGTTTCAGGGTATGTTTGGGTGCTGCATTCCAAATATGGGAACAGTATTCTAGGACAGATCTGTGCCTTTTCGACTTCTAGACTTTGTTGAAAAACTGAAGGATGAGCCGTCAAAATACGCTAGCTAAAAGAAGCGATTCTCAAAAATTTACATAATTCGCTAGCGAATATAGGGAAAAAAATGAAATATAGGGAAAAAAACCACCAATACAATATTGTTTGCAGTGACGTACCGCCCTCTGTAGATAACCCGTTCATTGACTGAACTAAAAGGTATTTCAGTGGCATTTCATTATGAAAAACAAAAAGATTACCATTCTTTATTATCCAACACATATTCGGAAACACCCTGTATAGTGTATACGATATGATGTTCCATCACTGACTCTGGCAACAACCTGCAAAACCTGCACCGTCATCAAACAACAGGAAAAGATTATAATTACAATGACCAGCGGCTGGTGTACAATAACCTTATCGACTTGCACATTTTCTGTAAACAATTGCCGTTTCGTAATTGTAAACTGATTTCCTGTGGCTTGTTGATTTTGCAAAAGTTTGTTTAATTATTTTTCTGCAGTTACCTACTTATGAACACATAGAAATAAAATACAATTTGCTATCTTCGAATCGATATTGAACTACCTGTATCAGTGGCGTAATTATGATTCAGCCCTGGGGGGGGGGGTCTAGGTCCAATATCCAATATTCAGGAAAAGAAAGCAATAACAAAATAAAGAAGAAAGTTTTGAAAACTAAATCAAATAATATCAAATAGATAGATAGATTTATTTGACAACTTTACAATTAACATGTTTGCTGCAAGTCAAGTTTTTGAAAGGAATCAATACAAACATTTAAAAATATGATTGAAATTCGCTGAAAATTAAAAACGTATAACATTTACATCGATGGTATTCAGACTAACATACACAAAATAAACATAGCATTGTATAAGCCTAACAAATACAACATGAATATGAATAAATCAAAAACATATGTATCTATAAAAAATAACAGCACTCTGGCAAGATGAAAAAGTGTCTCCATGCCCAGATAACACAGGATATCCTATGGATATCCTCTTCATGTCCAATTCTGGTCGAGATATCCCTGGATTTGAAATGGACATCCATGAGATATCCATCGCAGGATTTGAAATGGATATCCTTCAGTAGATATCTTGATGATATCCATAAGATATCCACAGCAATTATGAATGTGTTCAATTTGCAAGATTGATTTT
This sequence comes from Phaedon cochleariae, assembly GCA_918026855.4. NCBI lineage: Eukaryota > Metazoa > Arthropoda > Insecta > Coleoptera > Chrysomelidae > Phaedon > Phaedon cochleariae. The sequence continues at coordinate 53,377,769 of OU896709.1, read as the reverse complement.
GATAGTATCAATTTCTGAGTTACTTTTGTGTCCGAGCATGGATAGGTCCTTTTGGAAATAGATCTGATTCTTCGTTTTCCTACTGGATTTGAAATGGACATCCATGATATATCCATCGAAGGATTTGAAATGGATATCTTTTAGTGGATATCTTATGAATATCCATGAGATATTCACAGCAATAACGAATGAGTTCAATTCGCAAGACTGATTTTGATAGTATCAATTTCTGAGTTTCTTTTGTGTCCGAACATGGATTGAACCTTTCGGAAATAGAACTGATTTTTCGTTTTCCTACTGGATTTGAAATGGACATCCATGAGATATCCATTGAAGGATTTGAAATGGATATCCTTCAGTAGATATCTTATGGATATCCATAAGATATTCACAGCAATTACGAAAGTATTAAATTTGCAAGATTGATTTTCATTATCTGAGTGATATGTTTTTGTTTGAGTGATAATATGTGTTTTGTTTTATATTCATTTTCGAATGAAATATAATTATTGCATTCTTAAGGATAATTCGATATCATTTAATACATTTCAAATGTATTTTTATATATATTCTTGGAAATTATTTATTTATTTTTATATTCAGTTAGAAATATAATATTTTATTTCATCAAAATAAGATCACATTTTATTTTTGATCCTCTTATATTTCTATGGATATCTTATATGCTCTGTGTCCGTGAAGTGTGGAATGAATTCGATATTTCCTAAATGAAAAGCCTTTTCAAAAAAATCTGAAACACGTCGATTTTTAAATTTAGATTCATTTTATTTTAGATTTTGTTACAAAATTTCATTATGCAGGGTGATACACATTAAGGTATGGTGATAACATCATCACCTTGATGTGTATCATCCTGTATAATGAAATTTTGTCTTAAAATGTTTGATTTGATTGTCTTTATTACCCCAAGAAACATTACTGTTCATCAATATAAAGTCAACATCCCAATTAAAAAGAACATACAAATTGAAACTAGACGTGTTTCAGATTTTTTAAAGGCTTCTCATTTAGGAAATAACGAATTTATTCCATATACTTAATGGACACAGTACATAATAGATCTTTTGGATATTCCTCAATGATATCTTAGGGATATCCATAGAAGATATCTTGTAGTCATTCCTTGCTCGCACAAGACTTTCGAAGACTTTTGTGGGTTGCTCGTAAGAGGGCAACCGAATGACGGATAGAACAAATTTTAGAACAAATTTTAGATGTCCCTGAAGAACATCTCGCGGATATCCGTGAACAAAATCGTATGGATAGTCCTGAACGATATCTTATGGATATCCCAGAATGATATCTTATGGAAGTCCAGCTTCGTCCACCCGTACCATCCATCGTATGTCCATAAAATATCCACCGGATATCAACGGATGTCCTCTGGATATCCTATATATCCGAGATGAATGTCCAGTGGATATCCATCGAATGTCCGTGTGTTGACTGGGTGAATCATGAGAAATCTGTGTTCAGATATTCCTTATCACTATTAAAACACTTAGACAGCATAAAATACTTCATTTTTAACTTGAACGACTCATAGTTCAGTACTCTGATTTGATCTGGTATATGATTGTAGAGCTTCAAATTCAGTGAGTTTTTCTGTGACTTTGTCAATCTGTATCTTGGCTGAATGAGATGCTCTGCATTTCTAGTGTGATAATTATGGACATCCAGATGCCTAGAGACAGCGATCTTGTGTATTTCAAGAACAGTATTCAATATAAAAAGAGATGTTCTCTGAACTCTGCTCTACCTTTTTCTGTTGCTTGAAAATTTTAATAGCATGAAAGGAGTTACACCATAGGATTATACCATAGTTTATGTTTGAGTGGAACATGGCGAAGTATGCACCTTTCAGGGCATCGATGTTCAAGATTCTTTTGAGTTGTCTGAAAGCAAGAATGCACCTAGAAAGTTTATATCAACAGGTAGAAATACTGAATTAGGAACAAAAAACGAGAATTCGACTAATTCAGTTAGTGAAAAATAAAATTGTAATGATATAAAAACTAAAAAAGTACATTGTAAAAATATTTGTCCATTATCAGATTGTTTCGGTGTTTCAGACAGCTCTGGGTGGGGGTCAAGACCCCATGGGAGTACGCCACTGCATGTATAGTGTGTTCACTATAAGGATGTCTACAATGTGTCCATTTAGTGCGTAATTCTTCGATATCTCGAAAGCCATAACCTATAGAGAAAAACTTTGGAATAAAAACTTTTTCAGTTACCAAAGTTGCTCATTTCAAAAATATTTCTAACACTACTGAGTGTTTTATAAAAGCGGGGCAACTCGAAGAAGAGTTTTTTAAATGGAACACCCAGTATTGTTTATTCGGAATGGATTCCGCCGAGGTTCACCTTCACATCGCTGTGAAAAAAATTTAAATCGGTTGCGGCGTTGCCATGTTATAATTGATGAATCTATTTCTACCATTATTGAAGAGTCATTTTGAATTGGGCATGGTATATTCATTTATTCAAATTTTGAGAATATTTTTGGCATACGGCAGAAGCAAGGTCCCACGTATACCAATCCAGTAATTTTGCGACATGTTCTTCAACAGGGTGCTCAATTTTGCATTTAGAATTTTGCAAAATTCAGACGACATTCATCAGAATTTTTCAGATGGAACACCTTGCATTTTAATTCAAAAATTCATTCCGACATCTTTCGCCTTTTTATCGCAGGAAAAAAAAAATTGAAATCGGTTGCGGCGTTGTCAAGTTATGGATAATTTCATTATTTTTACTACTATTTCGGGGTAATTTGTACGTCATAGTTCTTTCATTCATTTGTATTGTGGAAATATTGCGTTACTACGGTCTAATCAAATTTGTTCATTGACCATTCATATATTTTTTCACAATAGGAACATTAACAGACTCTCCAAGTCTGAATTTTTTTTGAAATACACTTATATTTGTGTAATGACCTGTCAAACATCGCCACAATCAAATATATCTTGGATTGATTCGAAATTTTGCTGAATTCCCTCCCAAAAGCCGCGTATAGTAGAGACATATTGTTTGTATCATTATGTTTGCCTCCTTCGAGTTAAATGCAGATTTGAATTGTGGGAATAACGACAATAAAATGGCCCAAATTTCGGAAAATTTTCCTAATTTTCGCAATCCGCATCTTCATTGTTTGTATTGTAGAAGTTATTTCAAAGACAGGCGTTGCTTTTGGCATGTTTTTTTGTTTCACATATTATTTAAATCATAAGTAACAAGATCACGGCATATATCAAATTTGGACGATGCACATATCGCAAAAATACCTGAATGATCTATGTAGAACCTCGAATGTCATGTGACAAGCAATATTTCCACACTCAAATCAAATAAAGGAACCATCATGACGTACAAATTACCCCGAAATAGTAGTAAAAATAAGGAAATTACGCATAACTTGAAAACGCCGCAACCGATTTTGATTTTTTCTTTAGCGATGAAAAGGCGAATGATGTCGAAATAAATCTGTGATGAAAAATAAAGGGTGTTCCATTTGAAAAATTCTTATGATCGTCGTCAGAATCTTACAATTTTCAGAATGTAAATTTTAGCACCCTGTGAAGGATTATCTCGCAATATTACTGGATTGGTATACGTGAGACCTTGCAGTAGTAGTATGCCAAAAATATTTTCGAAATTTCAATAAATAAATATACCATACCCAATTGAAAATGACCCTTCAATAGTAGTAAAAATGGGTTTATCAATTATAACTTGGCAACGCCGCAACCAAATTCAATTTTTTTTACAGTGATGTAGAGCTGAACCTTAGCGGAATAAATTTCGAATGAACAATGCTGGGTGTTCCATTTAAAAAAACTCGTCTTCGAGTTGCCCCGCTTTTATAAAACACCCAGTATTGTCGGAAATATTTTTGAAATGAGCAACTTTAGTAATTGGAAAAGTTTTTTCTCCAAAGTTTTTCTCTTGTGATAATTGATTTCGAGATATCGAAGAATTACGCACTAAATGGACACACGTGTCCCAGAGCTTTTAGGCCAGCAGATATCTGATAGGTTATCGGAGATCGGAGGGTTATCTATAGTGATGCCATCGAGACGAGACGAGAGAGTCCTTCTCTCGTCTCATCTCGTTATAACGAGAAAAATGGACCCCACACTTTCCTTATGGAAAATGGCTTTCGGTTAAATTTCCTAAATGTTTGGAATGATGTAGATTTTGACTCCCTAAGCAAAAGTGTCCATGGGCACAAAGAAATTGGCCGACTAGTTTTCGAGATACAGGGTGTCAAAGATGAAAAGTGAAGCTTTCTGCTCAGAATTTTTAACAACTCCGCGAATTGACTGAACGCCCATTCTTCTTCTTCTTCTTCTTCTCTGCACAGGTGGGCGGGTGCGTAGACCCCTGCACTCAGGCCTCTTCAGTCGGGCCCATTGTGCGCCCACTTGTCCTGTGAATCAGCTGGGCATGCCGATTTCTTTGACGAAATTCAGCAGCTTCCTCAGCTGAGTCACTTTCACATCCTTTGGGTGCAGTACAATGCTCCCAAAGGCAGCTTTCCTCTGATGCACCAGCGTGGGGCATTCAGTGAGTATGTGTGATGATGTTTCATCATCCTCCAAGCACCATCTGCAGATGGGATCATCTTTGATCCCTATGAGTTCTAGGTGGCTGTTGAGGTGGTTGTGCCCAGTTAAGAGCCCAACTACCATCTTGAGATCCCTTCTATTAAGTGACAGGATCTCTCTCGTGAGCCTTTTTGAAGGTTCCTTTATATGGAGCTTTGATTGTCTCATTCCTGGTGTGTCCCGCCATGTTTCAAGGAACTGCCTCTGTAGCATTTCCTTCATGAAGGACATAGCCGTACTATTGGGTATTCCCAGTATCGGTTCTGGTCCAATGGGTGTCGTTCCTGAACCGATCTTGGCTAGTCTGTCTGCCTCCTCGTTCCCCGGGATACCAGAGTGTTATAGAACCCACATGAGGCTGACTTTCCTAGTTTTTGCCATATTTTCTAAGGCACTTACTGAACGCCCATTTATTCATGGAATAACAAGCCTGAATGATGGTACAATTTTATCTGGATCTCGTATCCGAGCTCGTATCCATTATAATTGTACGTTTTGGGCTCTACAACAGGGTGAACAAAGAAAAATATAATTCGATTAATCTCAAACCAAACCCAGGTAAGTTCTTTCATGAGAATTGAAGATTCAATTGAGCCTGGACGAACTTCCTCAATCTCGATCGAAGTTTACTGACATTTTTTTTATATACAGGGTGGTTCGAAAATAGGGGTACGTCAATCCCTAGTTTTTTTAATCGAAAAGGGGAGAGCATGTCTTATATATGTATATCAGACATTCTTACTTACTTATTTCATATATATAGGGTGAGTGAAAAGATACAGTCCAAGTTAATTGAAAAAATTCGGGTTTTTTCAATGAATACCCTGTATTTCGAAAAAGAATCGGTTAATTTTCTTGAATTTTTGATATGATGTACGTGTCCGAGATATTGTCATCAATATTAGCATAGGTCTCCGGACTCGTTTGTCGGCTATATACTTTTGGATGTATATACGGATTTTATTGGTACTTACCCGATATACTCCATTGGAGTTCGAAATGGGCTATTTTCCAACAATTCATGTTGAGAAATATTTCATTGCGGAAGCCAGCAGGCCCGCCCATAAGGTGTTTGGTCTCTAGGTTTCAGACTCTTCTAGGAAATGAGCCAAAAATACTTCTGCTCCTCAAGGAAATAACCTGTCATTCAAAACAAAAAACATTCAAATCGGCCAAGTAGTTTTGACAAAAATGTTTCCTAAACTTTTGGCTAATTTTTGATGGTGCGTTAATTTCCTGGAGAAGTGTATATAAATATCCTTTATGCACGACCGGGCGTAAACTAGCACTTTACCGCACGGGTTTGCGGGCGTAAAGTTTCACTTTACCGCCCGCGGACTACTTCACCGCCCGGCGGGCGATAAAGTCATTGAGCTGGTGGTGAAGCTAATGTCACTGTCATATCGATAGAAATCTAGATTGACATTAAGAAAGCATGAAAATAGTACTTACTTTCATCATAAGGTACGAATCGTCTGGTGCTTCACTCATCAAGAATAACTCTCGCTATTTCTTCTCTGCTTAGAATCTTCGATTTCGTTGGTTTATAACCGTCAGATTTTCTTTTCAAAAAAGCTATCAATCTTGCATATTTACTAATATCTCTATTATCATGTACATTTAAAGTAGCTTTCAACATGGAATAATATGACCATATGGAAGAAGGCTTACGAGATTTTGATTTTTCCAGAAAATAGGCAAGAAGCACACTTTCAGTGTAATTTTTTTTTATTTACTTGGCAATAAACTCGATTTTGCTTCCCCAGCTGCCTCACTAATTTCTGGTGGAGTACAATTCACACTTTCTTCATCACTAGAATTCATTTTGAAATCACTAATGAATTAGTTGCCATGGTAACGTTGATTGCATACTTCTTGATTAATTGTATTTGCGATATGGATACAATACAGTCTCACTGCAACCGTGATGTATTTTCATTGTGCTTGAGGGGTGAAGAGATACCTACATGAGATATCAAATATATACAGGTCGTGCATAAAATGTTCCAAATTTCCAAATTCGTATTTAACTATTTCCAATTTTCGATTTCATGATAATGTCTTTTTTAGAAACCAAGAGTTGATGAACATAACAATGTTGCCAAAATGTGTGATAACTCCGCTTCGCAAATTCAAAATTCGCTTGTCAAACTTTTGATCCTAATAAAACAATGTTAGTGTTAGTGACCAAATTCCTCCGAATCTGCTCGACCGATTCGTATGAAAATTTTGGTGCGTATTTGGTTGGTATGAGAATCGATCGTAATCCATTTTTTCAATCGAAAATTCAGGATGGCGGATCCAATATGGCGGCCAAGTTATTTAATTATGATCAGATTCCATTCGAAATTTGTATATGGAGGTTTTTGGGGCCGGAGATTATGATTCTTTCATCAAAATCAGGAAATTGAAGATGGAGGATCCAATATAGCGAACGAGTTTTTTGATTATGATCAGATTCCAATCAGAACTTGTAACTGGGGGTTTTTGGGGTCGTCGATCATGATTCTTTCGTCAAAATTCTGAAATTCCAGATGGCGGATCCAATATGGCGGACGACTTTTGTAATTATGGTCATATTCTCTCAAAATTGGTAACTGAGGGTTTTGTGAATCGGAGATAATGATTTTATTCTTCAAAATCGGGAAATTCAAGATGGCGTATCCAATATCGCAAAAAAGCTCTGTATTAAATAGTGGTTTGAAAGACTATAATGAAACACGCTATTATGGATAACCAAACTCAAGGCCAAACTGAATAGAATTAGAAAATTGATAGTATATAGTTTAAAAAACGACGTACATTGTTCAACTAGAAAGAAGTAGACAATAAAAATAGCATAGGTTGAAATAATAATGAAACATGATTTTATGGATAGCCACACTAAAAAGAAGTAGAAAACAAGATAATAAAAATGTGTTGATGAATATTCAACTATAAAAACAATATTTTCTAGAAATAAATGATGTATATAACACAGCAACCTTTGCCGGGTATCAGCTATTGTAATGAATAGTAGTTAAAAAAAAAACTGATGAAACACGTTTTCATAGATAGCCAAACTGAAAAGACGTATAGAATGAATAGAATAAATTGTAAAACTGAAGATTCCCGCTATTATGGATAGCCAAACTGAAAAGAAGTAGAAATAAAACGATAGAATTTTTTGATGAATATTTATCATAGAAAAATATTTTTTCTTGAAATAATGTGTATGGCAAAACAACATTGCCGGGTCAGCTAGTTATTTATAAAATTTTTGATCCAGAATCCCCATTATGACCACACTTTATCTTCTATCCATTGAATATATGGAAATACCCTCGTATGACCTTCAGGTACATCTTTGACCAGTCCACAAGCTTTTCCAAAAGAAATAATTCCTACGATGCTATACATGCACTTTATATCTTCAGTGTCTTCTCGATAAATCTGAAAAGGACCTCCAGAATCTCCCTGAAATAAATGATATAGATATTAGTAGAAATTCTTGGAAATATTAGTGGGATGCAGTCTGGACCAATGAATTAATTAAATTTCTTCGTTAGCTTTCGTCGAGCTTTCGAAAATTTTTATTTTCTTTATCAAGACTAACTGAAAGCATCGAATGGAACAATAATATTAAAATATAAAAGTACATCAATTGAAATTGGTATACTTACAAACATGAAATTGTATATAAAATTAGCACAAAAAGGAAACATAGGTGTATAAATAAAATGAAATGATTTGACAAAAAAATGTCATGTCATAAAAATTTTCGAAAGCTCGACAAATAACGAAGAAATTTAATAAATTCATTGGTCCAGACTGCATCCCACTAATATTTCCAAGAATATTATTATAGAACGGTCACGAAAGCTTCCCCTTATTAGTAGATACGTATATACAGTATGTGTCAACCCGCAACACCCTCCTAAATTTGGAATATTCAAATTTTCAACACCTACTTTTGCTTGTTGAAGGGGTCAAAATTTCGAAAACGACTATAAGGCAATTTTTTTTTCGAAATAGTGACTAGCCTATTCGATTCATGTATAGCTGAAATACCCCTATACGGAATTTGAACGCAAAATCTCATATAGGGCGAATTTTGATATTTTTGATTTTTCGATTCACCCTGTATCAAAATTTAACGAGTTGATATAATCAGTGAAGTAGTTATTCAATAGAGGAACACATCGAATACATAGGTACGAAGTTTCATCGCTGTAACTTCTACAGGAAGATATCTCTAGGTCAACCAATAATTAATAAAATTGAATTGAATTTTTTTTTTCATTATGATCCATAACTTTTTTCTAGGAAATATGGATAATGGTGACTAATCCGGGAAAATATTCTCTATACATAGAAATTTTCATTGTCATCTTAAATTTTCATTCCATTTCGCCAAAATCGGTATATTATTATATCACATCAAACATCAGTATATCTCTTAGCCTAGAAGTCTTTAGAGAGTATTTGTCTGTAATTCTATATGTGTTTTATATTCGACAGCTCCTTATCAAACAAGACGTTTCTCAAAGTGACTGTGTGGTGTAGTGTGTGAAATACGGTTTACTCGAGTTTTCAGAATGGCGAATCTCAACTTTAGTTTTATTGATTTTTGGTTGATCTAGAGAGATCTTTCTGTAGAAGTTACAGCGATGAAACTTTGTACCCATGTATTCGATGTATTCCTCTATTGAATAACTACTTCACTGACTATCAACTCGTTAGATTTTGATACAGTTCGAATCGAATATTCAAAAATATCAAAATTCGCGATGAAACTTCGAATATATGTATTCGATGTGTTCCTCTATTGAATAATTACTTCACCGGTTATATCAACTCCTTAGATTTTGATACAGAGTGACTCAAAAAATCAAAAATATCAAAATTTTCCATTGAATAACTAACACCCTATATGAGATTTTGCGTTCAAATTTCGTATGGAGGTATTTCAGCTATGCTTGAATCGGATAGGAAATTCACTGTTTCGAAGAAAAATTGCCAAATAGTCGTTTCTGAAATTTTGACCCCTTCAACAAACAAAAGAAGGCCTCGGAAATCTGAATATTTGAAATTTGTCCACATTCTCAAATAGAGCTCGTTGAGTAGCATATTATGGAATTTTTGTTCTTGAAAATCGGTCGATGGGTTCCAAATTAGGTGTTGCAGGATGAAATCGCACACACTGTATGTAGGGTGCCTGGAAAGCTGTAGGAAACCTCTCGGATTTAGATGGAATCTGAGAAGATGACCATCAGGAGCCATAATAAAGACAAAACCACTGGATTCGAAAAATCAGGGGTATACAAACTTAGCTGTGAATCTTGTACTAAGGTATACAGATATTCAGATATTCAACTGACGTATTCCTGAGACAATTTTAAGGAAAAACAGGGTGGCCCTTTGAAAACGAAACAGAGGCTCTGTAGGTCCCCAAAACCAGATTATGAGAAAAATCTGAAACAAATCAACTACATATTCGAGGGGGACATCTTTCCGAAATATTTTCAGCCCTGCGGCGTTGTCGCTTCCAACGCAAAGAAGCAACAACTTTGTTATTTCGAATGGAACACCTTGTATTTCATTGCATTTTAAGATTCTCCCTGAAGAGCTCTGTTTCGTTTTTGAAATTTGCTGGAGCGGGGGATACACCTGAAATGCAGTCTATGACCAGGTGGGGACATCTTTAATAATTTACACTGCTCGCCAACAGCCATGAAACCACCCCAATTTCTGGAAAATTATATAAGGAGTCAAAGTAGGTTGAAATCACTTGGGATTCGAAATCAGGACGCCCGATTCACTAACTATTTATATTTGACCTGGAAAGTTTTCAGTTCTGAAAAAATTATTTTTGTCTCACTTTTCAATAAAACGCCCCTGTATCTTACGTAATCGATGGGTTAGGATCCTGAAATTCGCTGGAGCAAGATATTCACCAGAAATGCACTTATTGGCCGAGTGGGGTCATCTTCAGTGATATACAATGCTCGCCAACAGCCATCCTAATAGCACACAACGTCCTAGGGACGTCCCTATTTGGTACAATTCAAGTTCGAATGTCCCGAACCAAAAATAAGTGTCCTTGGGACATCCCATCCCGTACATCTCATGCAATGTCCGAGCAAGGACGTCCACGGAATGTCCCAGCTGGTACATCATTTCAGATGTCCTAGAAATATCATCCCTTAGACGTCCCACGTGGTACATACTGTAGAATGTCCATGCAAGGACGTCCTTGGCATGTCCCTGATGGGATATGCTTTTAAACGTTCCTTTAGGGACATCCATCGGATATCGCGAGTAGTACATATTCTGGCATGACTTCAGATCTTATATACTGTCCCTTCTAGACAACCATGAAATGTCCCTGATGGTACATTCCTTCGAATATCTCTGCACAGACGCCCTTAATATTTCCAGGATCGTATAACAATCGAGAAGTCCCTTAGGGATATCCGTCGGATGTCCCAATTGGTACATGAACTGTACTCTTTCAGTGTCCTAGAAATGAAGTCCTATGGACGTCCCAGTCGGTACTTTCAATATGTTGTCCCTGCGAGGACGTTTACTTACACCCTGCCGACGAATGATTGCTCGTAGGCTATAAGTACTTCTCGTCAATGTCCTTCACGTAAGTCCATTGGACATCCGTGGGAAACTTTTTGGGGACCTTCTACGGACCATCAACTCAACTGGATGTCCTAATTAGTTATGCAAGATCTGGTCCTAGAGGGACCCAGAAAAATTCAAATTCAAGAATAATTCGTACGTCCCTGGGACATCCTATGGACATCCAATTGATATTCCTCAGCGTTGCTAATAGGTTGTCCTATGGATGTCTCAAGGATGTCCTCTGTAGTGCTAGATGAGGAATACTATGGGTTTAGGTATTCGATAGTTGTCCCAGGGACATCCCTCAAGGACGTCCCTAGTTGGTCCTCAAGTGGGACATTTGTGCGTCCCACAGACGTCCAATGGACGTCCACGTTACCAAATTCGAACATCCTATGGACGTCTTGAATGTTCCGACAGGACGTTCTAAGGATATCCATGGGACATATGTGTGCTATTAGGGCATGGATCCACATTTCCGGAAAATGATATTGAAAGACAAGATAGGTTAAAAATCACATCGGATTCTTCAGTTCTGAAATAATAAATTTTGTCTCACTTCTCATGGAAGTACCCCAGTATCTCACGTAATTATTGATGTCGGAGTCTGAAATTTTCAGATGACCAATGAGCAAGTAGATGGGGGAATCAGTTTTCTACAGTAGTCTATTCCAGATCTATATATACTATACCTACTGCAACAATTATTGAGTGAAATTTTTGAATGATCGAGTGGAACTGTTGACGTATCTCATATAATTCATATTGTCCATAGAATAACTATTCGACATTAAAAAAAGTCATTCATTCGTCTCGCAGAGCTTAGCCTATAAAAAATACCTTAGTGGGATTCGCTAATTTCGTCAGTCTCTTTCCTTCGATTCACGTATTGTTTGATCGAACTCAGAATATACAGGCTGTTTCATTACTGATTGGGAATATTTCAGCTATAAAATCCTGAGCTTGAAATAAGATTTAAACCAAATCACCTAGAGAAAATGTGTCTCCTGACTGTTCTTTTTCAATTTTTTATTTTCATTCAGAAAAAATGTGGGAAGAAAATGGATTGGACGCCCTGTTTTCGAATCCGAAATGATTTTCAACCTATCTTGCCTCTTAATATAATTTTACGGACATGTGTGTATAGTTCCACGGCTGTTGACGAGCAGTGTATATCACTGTAGACGACTATACTAAGTCAGAGAGTGCATATTTGGTATGTCTCTCACTCCAGCAAATTTCAAGATCGTAACCCAACGATAACGTGTTTCATGAAGAGTGAGACAAAAACGAAATTTTCAGAACTGAAAATTTTTCAGGTAAAAATATGAATGATTCAGAATCCGAAGTGATTCTCAACCTATTTCAACTCCTAACATCATTTTCCAGAAATTGGGGTGGTTCCATGGCTGTTGGCGAGCAGTGTATATCACTGAAGATGGCCCCATTTGGGGATAGAGTTCATTTTTAGTATATCTCTCGCTTCAGCAAATTTCAGGATCTTTACCCAACGATAACGTAAGATACAGGGGCGTTTCCATTAGAAGTGAGACACACTGTATATCCCAAAGGAAAGTAAAAATATTGTAGTTCATCGAACGGCACCTGTGCCAATCACTATCCTGAGCAAAATGATAAAAGAATTGCACTTTATTCCTATGCGGAAATTTGCACTCGATTTCGCGATTTGACCGATACCAACCCTAATAACACACTTACGTCCCATGGATATCCTTAGGACGTCCTGTCGGGACATTCAGGACGTCCATAGGACGTTCGAATTTGGTACCGTGGACTTCCATTGGACGTCTGTGAGACGCACAAATGTCCCACTTGAGGACCAACTAGGGACGTCCTTGAGGGATGTTCCTGGGACAACTATCGAATACCTAAATCCTACAGTATTCCTCATCAAGCACTACAGAGGACATCCTTAGGACATCCATAGGACAACCTATCAGCAACGCTGAGGGATATCAATTGGATTTCCATAGGATGTCCCAGGGACGTCCGAATTATTCTCGAATTTGAATTTTTCTGGGTCCCTCTAGGACCAGATCTTGCATAACTGATTAGGACATCCAGTTGAGTTGATGGTCTGTAGAAGGTCCCCAAAAAGTTTCCCAAGGATGTCTGATAGACTTACGTGAAGGACATTGACAAGGCGAGGTGTGAGTTGACGTCCTCGCAGGGACAACATAATGAAAGTACCGACTGGGACGTCCATAGGACGTTATTTCTAGGACATTGGAAGAGTACAGTTCATGTACCAATTGGGACATCCGACGGATACCCCTAAGGGACATTTTGATTGTTATACAATCCTGGAAATATTGAGGGCGTCTGTGCAGAGATATTTGAAGGAATGTACCATCAGGGACATTTCATGGTTGTCTAGAAGGGACATTATATAAGATCTGAAGTCATGTCAGAATATGTACTACTCGGGACATCCGATAGATGTCCCTAAAGGAACGTTTAAAATCATATCCCATCAGGGACATGCCAAGGACGTCCTTGCATGGACATTCTACAATATGTACCACGTGGGACGTCTAAGGGATGCTATTTTTTGGACATTTGAAATGATGTACCAGCTGGGACATTCCGTGGACGTTCTTGCTCGGAAATTGCATGAGATGTACGGGATGGGACACTCATTTTTGGTTCGGAACATTCGGACGTGAATTGTACCAAATAGGAACGTCCCTAGAACGTTGTGTGCTATTTGGGAATTGATTGGTAGATTTCAAAAATCTACCGATTCATTTGCTCCTATTATTCCGGACATACGTCATGTGATAACGAGTTTGAAACTAAGAGCAAATGAAAGAGAAAAATGTCCCTTTTTCGAATAAAAGCGATTCAAACTGACCTAAGTTAGTGGCAGGGCGTCAATATTTCCGTGAATATTTTGCCCTCGTCGAAAGTTAATATCTGATGGACCAGTGTGAAACTCGTGTGGTGCTCACACTACAAAAATTCTGATCCACATACGATATATTCTCGGAAGTATTGACACTCTGCCACTAACATTGATCAGTTCGTATCGCGGCACGTTTGTACATTCGCAAAGGTGACACAACACCTTTTAGTTGCTTCTTGTTTCATCTCGTTATCACATGACGGAAGTATGTCCGCAATAAAAGCAGCAAATAAATCGTTGATTTGGCTCAGACTGAGGAATGGCACAGATAGTTTTTTGGAATCTACCATTCAATTGGATGGCATAATTCTTATCTCGTTATCAAACTGCGAAACCGAGTGCAAATTTCCGCACAGAAAAGTGTAATTTTTCATTCATCTTGCTCAGGATAGTGATTGGCACACCGTATTTTAATGTAGATATTGGGCCTAATTTCTGAAAACAGGTAACTAAATCCTTCAAGTTGGGAAAGTAGGATATATAAAAGTTACGCATGCCAACGTCGGTTTAGTTCATTGTACCAGTATATCACCTGACGAAGCTACTGTGTTAGAGAAACATGTTGTGTGTTCAAGAATTTTGTGGGAATCTTATCGTTCGTGTAGTTTTTACATTTGCCATGGATTTCCATCAAGTAACAACCGAGTCGATACAAAAAAAAATCATGAAAGTATTCGATGTTGAATTTAGTGCAAAAATGTGCTTGCCGTAGTACGATGGCGCTGAAGGGCCACCTTTACTTTATTTTTGAATCCCGACTTTAAAGTCGGGGGTCCGAGATTAAAGTCGGGGGTCCGAGATTAAAGTCGGGGGTCCGACTTTAAAGTCGGGGGTCCGAGATTAAAGTCGGGGGTCCGACTTTGAAGTCGGGGGTCCGAGATTAAAGTCGGGGGTCCGACTTTAAAGTCGGGGGTCCGAGATTAAAGTCGGGGGTCCGTGATTGAAGTCGGGAGTCCGAAACTGAAGTTAGGAGCTAGATTATATTCGTTAAATATGTGGACAGAAATAAATAATTTCCATTGTTACTCATCAGTTTGACGTCAGCAACATGCTCCTGAATTTTCTACATGTACTCGAGAAACACCCTGTACATTTATGTACAAACAATAATTTTACATCCATTGGATAATCATCACATAAGGATCAGTCAAAATCCTCCTTTTTGGATGTACACTGAATGTCAAATAATGGATCACACCTGTACGATCATTATCTTACGTATAGGCCGTATAGGGTGATTGTTTTAGCTAAGAATCTCATTTGTTTGTTCAAAGGGTGCAAAAAGATTACACAATACAAAACATATATTTTCACAAATGAACTACCCTGAATGTCATTCCGTCCTTGGGTAGAGCTCAGAAAGATGAGTTCAATGATATATGATTACATTTGTAGGTATGAGTTAACCCTTCCGGACTATTTTCATAATCTTCTTCAATAAATAGCCAAATTTCAAAGCCTTATGAAAACGTTGAGAATCAAATTTTCAATGCGCAGTTTTCATTATGAATTAACTAATTATATAATATGTTTTATTGATATTTTGTCAATATTAAGGATATTCGAATTGAACAAAAGTGATGACGTATTTTGCAAACCGATCATTTTCTCGGAATTTTCGAATGTATTCAATTTCATTCTTGGATAGAGCTGAGAAAGACGAATTCAATGATATATGATAGAATGGGTCTGAGAACACCCGTTTCGGACCCCCTACTTTAATCTCGGACCCCCGACTTTAAAGTCGGGATTCAAAAAAAAAGTATAGGTGGCCCTTCAGCGCCTTCGTACTGCAGTTCAATGGGCTTATATCACAAAATAATTGTATTTCATAATTCGATAGAACTCACCCAAACTAGCTCACCACCGCAAACCGTTTCTTGCTGTAAGCGCCCTAACGTTTTATGAAAAATTATTGAAATAACCGATTTTTCGGACCTCTGCAAACGAGGCGATGATGTGACGTCAAAACCCTAATACTGAAACAAGACTATTCCAGACAGAGATGAATGATACATGATTTCTGACAGGGTGAATTAGCGCGAGATCACAGTTGAAAGAATTAATATAACAGTTGCCTCAGTCTCCGTCGGGCGTTTGGTATTTTCTTTTAACAATGGCGGGATGAGGTTTCTACGTCATAAGAGGGTCCGTTTTCAGAAGGTACTATTATTTATGTCCAAAAATAAAACATTCCAGTTAATTTTTCGATCGAGTTATGTCGTCAATCATTATTTATGTATAAAATAATCATTGCAGGAGTAGTATCAACTAACCTGACAAGTACTTCGTTTGTCTTCGGAACTTCCAGCACAAATCAATAAATCGTCGACAAAGCCGTTTGGCAGCCTAGCATTAGGACCGACGATTGCTCTACGATATGTTTTATTACATTTGGCACTGTCGAAAATCTCCAGTTTGATTTTCTTCAGGTCTTCACTAAGTTCCCCAGTGAAATTCGTATTTCCCCATCCGGTGGCTATTCCGTTCCTGAAAGGGATGTTCCTAATCGTATGGAGACAAGCAGGACGCACATAGGAGTTCATGTCGAAAGAGCTGTTCACTTTCAAGAGGGCGATGTTATGGTAAAAAGTGTCAGAATTGAAATCTGGGTGTATGATGGTTTCCTCAATATATCGGATTTGGAGGTGGTTTTTGTCATTCACGTTGGTAATTCCAGCTCTAACGAACTTGGCAGCATCGCTGAAATTATTATGATTATGGTTACATTATTAAGATGAGGATATTTTTTCACATCATAGTTGGCCTTGACAAACTCCACATTTGGTGTCATTTAACCGACCTCGTATCTCTCACCGTTAAAAAGATACCCATGGTGAGCATGGTAAGTGGGACACACTGTATATTATAATGGGGCAATTGTGATAGTAGGTTTGAATATCGCTATTTGATGAAATAATAATAATAAACGCTTCAAATATTAGAAACAAGAATAAATGTACAAAATAGTGAAGAAAGCTAATGGATTCCTACCAAAGGGCATGGTTAGCTTTAGTCTGATCCCTAATAGACTGAGAGCTGGCTACATGAGTTTTAACGTGACTCGGTACAGTCACAATTTTCTTCTGGGATGGTTCCATTTATGATGTGGAACACTAAGGCGCGAGTCTGCCTGGTCGGTCTGGGGGACTTATGTGGGGGCGAGCGGGGAAAGTTGCAGAGTTTCGAAGGTAATCGACGTCATTAGTACAATCATGAAATTTCGTGTACATATAGTATGTGACGTCAGAAAGATAGTTTGATAATTGGCAGACCGTTTTCCGGTTGCTAAAGTGCTGGTAGACCGCGCCAAAGTTGAGAAAAAAATCAAAAAATCAACGTGATGAGATAAAGTCATGAAATTAGGTGTACGTATTGATCATATATCAACTTGTTTTTATACTGAATGGCAGACCAAAAAGTGGAGGACAACACCATGGCAGACAACGATAAACCTACAGGGTGAAAAAAATGCAATGACCAAAACTCGAGAAATTGATAGAACTCGATGAAATAATAGTATATCATCCTATAAACATATGCTCTGAAACGGTTCGTTATTGAGATATTCGGCGTTGAAATATACATATATATATATATATATATATACATTTTAATTCTTAATATTTCGATTTTGTTGATATGTATGTATCACTGATATTGTGTATAGGTACACTAAGAACATTGGCATGTATGAATAGATTGTCGTTAATCATCGATCGACATACAGGGTGGAACCTATGATGAAATAACGAACAAATATACCTAAGTAATCAGTTCAAAAAATTATAAGCACCTTTTCGTATTTCCCTGCACAAATAATATAAAGCAAGTGTGAAAATCTTATATATAGTTCTACTTACATTCCAGATTACTGATTGTGCTTCAACATCAACTTCCATGAAGTAGTCGTAAAATGATTTCCCTATGTGGCAGAGTTTCCAAACTTTACTGCACATATAATGATTGTCGTTTTCACATATAATGAGAGAACACTTGAGCTACAAGGTGAAGTTATTGAGAGTACATTAAACGAAATAAAAAAAAAAGTAATGCATGCTTCCTAAGGCATATACATCATTTTTAGATCTTCTTCGGGAGATTATATATTTTGTGGTTAGCTATAACAATTGAAAAACAGATTGAAAACAATATTCATCATTCAAAAAATTTTGTTGGATATGGTACCTTCAGTTTCTTCAGCCCATAACACGACATCTCTACAAAAGCAGAAAAGAAACCTGCAAGAATATCAAATTGAATTTCATCAAATAGTTTGCAAACCAAATAGAATAACGCAAGTATTCTCAAATTTGACGAAAGTTATATGCTGATATGGGAGAATTGAGAAATGAAAAATTTCAATCGATTCTCTCAACGACGGCACTTAAAATATGTTCCTCCCTGTATGTCGATCGATGTTAAAAGACAATCTATTCATACATACAGATGTTCTTCGTGTACCTACACAATATCAGTGATATATAAAAACAAAATCGAATTGAAAGATTTAAAAAAATATACAGGGTGTCCCACTAAGGTCGGCGAGGTACGATATTACGGAAGCCATTAACTTTACAGCTTCGGGAAAAAAATCTATTGATGAAATTGGCAAAGAGAAATTGATTTATTATTATTATATAAATGAAGATATCGAATCGCGGTTTGCGCTAAAATGTAGCTATTTTGATGCTCTTCTAAACAAATGATGTGAACATGTATTATTCCATTTGAATTTTTCGAGAAAAATCGAAAAAAAAGTAATAGTTAGTAAACTCTATAAGACGCGATGTGAACTAGCGACCATAAACAAAGTCACTTTTGAAATAAGAGTGGAATTATCTTTCAAACGAGCCCAAGTTGATTGAATTTGGATGAAGGGTATGGAAGATACAGCAATTCAAAAAATATTTTGTTCACAAGCTGCCCCCACCATTATTATTCAAGATACGAAAAAAAGTCCATATACCAACCTGACCCAAAATTAATGATCTTTTCATTTCTGTTATCAAAAAAGTACCTCACCGAGCGATTTCCTGAGATAATTTGAATTTCTTGTTTTATCATGTTAACTTCGCCCCCTACCGGTCATTTGAGAAACTTGAAAATATTTCAAATCAATTTCTCTTTGACAATTTCATCAATAGATTTTTTTTCCCGAGGCTGTAAAGTTAATGGCTTCCGTAATATCGTACCTCGCCGACCTTAGTGGGACACCCTGTATACATGTATATTTCAACGCCCAATATCACAATAACGAACCGTTTTAGAGCAAATGTTTATGGGAAGATATACTATTATTTCATCGAGTTCTATCAAATTCTCGAGTTTTGGTCATTACAATTTTTCCACCCTGTAGGTTTATCGCTGTCTGCCATGGTGTTGTCCTCCACTTCTTGGTCTGCTATTCAGCATAAAAACAAGTTGATATATGATCAATACGTACACCTAATTTCAAGACTTTATCTCATCACGTTGATTTTTTTTTCGCTAATTTGACGCGGTCTGCCATTACTTTAGACCCCGGAAAACGGGCTGCCAATTATCAAACTATCTTTATGACGTCACACACTATATGTAGGTACACGAAATTTCATGACTGTACTGATGATGTCGATTACCTTTGAAACTCTGCAACTTTCCCCGCTCGCCCCCACATTAGTCCCACAGACCGACCAGGCAGACTCCACATCATAAATGGAACCATTCCAGAGGAAAATTGTGACTGTAACGAGTCACGTTGAAACTCATGTAGCCAGCTCTTAGACTATAACGACAAGTGCTTCCATTCAATGACAAAACAACATTTTTCACAGGTGATAGTAAGTAAGTAAGTAAGTAAGTAAGTAAGTAAGTAAGTAAGTAAGTAAGTAAGTAAGTAAGTAAGTAAGTAAGTAAGTAAGTAAGTAAGTAAGTAAGTAAGTAAGTAAGTAAGTAAGTAAGTAAGTAAGTAAGTAAGTAAGTAAGTAAGTAAGTAAGTAAGTAAGTAAGTAAGTAAGTAAGTAAGTAAGTAAGTAAGTAAGTAAGTAAGTAAGTAAGTAAGTAAGTAAGTAAGTAAGTAAGTAAGTAAGTAAGTAAGTAAGTAAGTAAGTAAGTAAGTAAGTAAGTAAGTAAGTAAGTAAGTAAGTAAGTAAGTAAGTAAGTAAGTAAGTAAGTAAGTAAGTAAGTAAGTAAGTAAGTAAGTAAGTAAGTAAGTAAGTAAGTAAGTAAGTAAGTAAGTAAGTAAGTAAGTAAGTAAGTAAGTAAGTAAGTAAGTAAGTAAGTAAGTAAGTAAGTAAGTAAGTAAGTAAGTAAGTAAGTAAGTAAGTAAGTAAGTAAGTAAGTAAGTAAGTAAGTAAGTAAGTAAGTAAGTAAGTAAGTAAGTAAGTAAGTAAGTAAGTAAGTAAGTAAGTAAGTAAGTAAGTAAGTAAGTAAGTAAGTAAGTAAGTAAGTAAGTAAGTAAGTAAGTAAGTAAGTAAGTAAGTAAGTAAGTAAGTAAGTAAGTAAGTAAGTAAGTAAGTAAGTAAGTAAGTAAGTAAGTAAGTAAGTAAGTAAGTAAGTAAGTAAGTAAGTAAGTAAGTAAGTAAGTAAGTAAGTAAGTAAGTAAGTAAGTAAGTAAGTAAGTAAGTAAGTAAGTAAGTAAGTAAGTAAGTAAGTAAGTAAGTAAGTAAGTAAGTAAGTAAGTAAGTAAGTAAGTAAGTAAGTAAGTAAGTAAGTAAGTAAGTAAGTAAGTAAGTAAGTAAGTAAGTAAGTAAGTAAGTAAGTAAGTAAGTAAGTAAGTAAGTAAGTAAGTAAGTAAGTAAGTAAGTAAGTAAGTAAGTAAGTAAGTAAGTAAGTAAGTAAGTAAGTAAGTAAGTAAGTAAGTAAGTAAGTAAGTAAGTAAGTAAGTAAGTAAGTAAGTAAGTAAGTAAGTAAGTAAGTAAGTAAGTAAGTAAGTAAGTAAGTAAGTAAGTAAGTAAGTAAGTAAGTAAGTAAGTAAGTAAGTAAGTAAGTAAGTAAGTAAGTAAGTAAGTAAGTAAGTAAGTAAGTAAGTAAGTAAGTAAGTAAGTAAGTAAGTAAGTAAGTAAGTAAGTAAGTAAGTAAGTAAGTAAGTAAGTAAGTAAGTAAGTAAGTAAGTAAGTAAGTAAGTAAGTAAGTAAGTAAGTAAGTAAGTAAGTAAGTAAGTAAGTAAGTAAGGTAAGTAAGTAAGTAAGTAAGTAAGTAAGTAAGTAAGTAAGTAAGTAAGTAAAGTAAGTAAGTAAGTAAGTAAGTAAAGTAAGTCCGTAAGTAAGTAAGTAAGTAAGTAAGTAAGTCAGTAAGTAAGTAAGTAAGTAAGTAAGTAAGTAAAGTAAGTAAGTCAAGTACTACGTACAGTAAGTAAGTACGTAACGTAAGTAAAGTAAGTAAGTCGTAAGTAAGTAATAGTACGTAAGTAAGTACGAAAGTGACCGTGTCGAGCTGAGTGACGATGTGTCGAGTCGAGCTGAGTGAGCTGATGGTGCTGGTGCGAGCGAGTCGTGAGAGCTGAGTCGAGAGTGCGAGCTGAGCTGCGAGTGAGCTGAGCTGAGCTGAGTGCTGATCGTGTCTGAGAGAGCGTGAGTCGAGCTGAGCTGAGTGCGGTGATCGTGAGTCGAGTGAGTGCGAGCTAGTGCTGAGTCGAGTGAGTGCTATCGAGCGTGAGTGAGTCGAGTCGAGCTGATGAGCTGAGTGATGCTGATCGTGATCGAGTGAGTGCGTGAGTGCGTGAGTCGAGCTGAGCTAGCTAGTCTTAAGCTAAGCTAAGTCGTACGTAGTCAGTAAGCTATAGCTACGACAGTACCGTACCGTACGTCAGTACAGTACCGTACCGTACCGTACGCTACCGTACGTACTCTGACTAACTGACCGACCGTACCTACGAACTTGACCAACTTAGGATAAAACACCGCCTAATCCCCCCACTCTTCAAAGTTCCCAAATACTCATCGTCTACCCTAACACCAGAAGTACCTCTCAGACACCCCCCTTCGATCCACACCCCATTACACCAATCAGCAACCTAACTATTCCATGAGCGAGTAGTAGCTAGCTATTATTATGAGGATTTTGATGGATACGAAGGATGCAATTTGTAATGTGACATAGTCTTTTGTGAGGAAATCAATTTCATAGCAAATCAAATGAAATTTATAACTTTCGAACCATAATCAATTGGATAACCACATACAGAGAAGTGCACAACAAACGGCCAGGACTATAACTTTCGAATTGTTCGAGATAGGGTTTTGAAAATTGGTGAGCAGCTAGTATACCAAATTGCTCTATCTTCTATCACTTCCGGTATTACTGGAAACGACCCCAATTTTTGATTTTCAAATGGGACACCATGTATTGTATTCCATAATCGGTTAGGGATTGTCATAATAAATTTACCAATACCGGGTTTGATAGGGTTATTTCAAACGATTACGCAGATATTCGCGTTCGAAGTTTCCATAAGCTCAATGAGTGTGACAGAGAAAGGAGTTTTGATATTGCGAAGTCACACCCATTGATCTTAAGGAAACTTCGAACGCAAATATCCTTGTAATAGTTTGAAATAACCCTATCAAACCCAAATCGTTCAATTCGTCATGATAGTCCCTAACCAATTATAGAAGACACTACAGGGTGTCCTATTTGAAAATCAAAAGTTGGTGTCGTTTCCCGTGAAACTGGAAGTGATAGAAAGAAAATTGTTTCATCAATTAATGAGCAATTTGGTATACTTACTACCCACCAATTTTCGAAACTATATCTCGAATAATTCAAAAGTTACAGTCTTGGCCGTTTTTCATGCATTTCTCTGTATACGGTTAGTTTGATTGGAAATCACCACCACCGTTACCACCGATACAACAAGGCCAGCAGACTCTGACGTAAACAGCTCGTGGCGTCACCAAGAGAGGCCAGTGTTTTATTTTATCGCTTGTCGACTAACGCGTCAGTTCGTGTTAATTCATCGGTGATTCACGTATGTTTTTGAAACGGTCCCAAATTCTTTTGTTGTTTATTCATCAAAATAGTTGGCGGAAAAATTACTGTTTTGTGAAATATTTTGTGTTGTGATCGGCGAAATAACAATGCCTTTCAAGTGTTGTGTTCCCTTTTGTCGGGGAAATTATGTGGGTGGTTCAAAAGTTCATGCTTTTAGTTTCCCGTTGGAGGAGGAGCTATCGAAAATGTGGGTATATGCAATTCACCGCGAGGATTTTACTCCATCTAAGTTCAGTAGTAAACAGAGCTTAATTTATAATGATGAATTAATAATAGAAGACAATTACTCTCTCATAAAAAGTATAAGTAGAGGAAAAATAGAAAAGCTTTGATTGTGCAGTCAGTTTTGTATTCGTATATTATAGTCAACAAAATCATCTCTGAATTCGAGGAAATTTTCTTGAATGTTCATAATAAACGGGCATTTTTGATTCTCATTCTCAAATTTCTTTCTGAAAACGGTCATTTGCCTCGTGGCAATGGATCGTTACCACCGATACAACAAGGCCAGCAGACTCTGACGTGAAAAGCTCGTGACGTCACCAAGAGAGGCCAGTGTTTTATTTTATCGCTTGTCGACTAACGCGTCAGTTCGTGTTAATTCATCGGTGATTCACGTATGTTTTTGAAACGGTCCCAAATTCTTTTGTTGTTTATTCATCAAAATAATTGGCGGAAAAGTCACTGTTTTGTGAAATATTTTGTGTTGTGATCGGCGAAATAACAATGCCTTTCAAGTGTTGTGTTCCCTTTTGTCGGGGAAATTATGTGGGTGGTTCAAAAGTGCATGCTTTTAGTTTCCCGTTGGACGAGGAGCTATCGAAAATGTGGGTATATTCTATATGCAATTCACTGCGAGGATTTTACTCCATCTAAGTTCATTAGTGAACAGAGCTTAATTTATAATGATGAATTAATAATAGAAGACAATTACTCTCTCATAAAAAGTATAAGTAGAGGAAAAATAGAAAAGCTTTGATTGTGCAGTTAGTTTTGTATTCGTATATTATCGTCAACGAAATCATCTCTGAATTCGAGGAAATTTTCTAGAATGTTCATAATAAACGGGCATTTTTGATTCTCATTCTCAAATTTCTTTCTGAAAACGGTCATTTGCCTCGTGGCAATGAATGCAGAATTCATTCCAATGATCAAATCGCAACTATCATATTAACATGAACTACAAACACTCTACTTAAAGAGGTAAAACTGCATTTATCATGATATTTATCATGAAGATATTTGACTAAAAAGTTCCAAATTCCACCTTCTTTTTCACCTGTCTTCTGGATGGCATTTAGAACAAATTTCCCTCCTTTTTTCATCATATTGGACAATTTATATATAATTCAACTATAAATATGATTTTCTTGAGATTAATCCATATTTAGTGAAAAGAAGGAAGAATATCATTCAAAATAATGGCGTGTGTAATGTCATTCGAAAGCAATCTATTGACATTTGACATCTCGTATTTTGATTGACTATTGACTATTGATTAAATGGTCGTCATCTGGAATGCTTGTTCTCTAAATATGGAAAACTCGCCATAAAAATCATATTTCCTGTTGAATTTTTCATATAAAAATGTGCAATCGAAGTACATCATGAGTATATAAAGTGTCCAATGACAAAATAAGAGCAAGTAGCTTCAAATGCCCCCAACACAAGGGGAGAAAGAAGGCGAAATTTCGAACTTTCTCTTGAAATATCTCAATAAATAGTGGTTTGTTCACATTTTCATTATAAAATTCGGTTTATCAGACAAAAAAACGCGAGAACCGAAAAAAAATTTTCAAAAAAAAAACCATCGCATGATAAATGCAGTTTTACCCTTAAAAATTACGGTTTCAAGTGTAACGATGCACTTGGGTGAAAAATCCAACAACAGAAAATTGAAAACACTCACTAGTTATTTTTTCAGGTGATAGGAATTCTCCAAGATAAATATAGGTAATTGTAACGAACGGCATGTCAATCAAAATAAAATACATTTTCCACAATTTTCTTTCGATCAATCTCACGATAAGTTTATATTCTGCGGGCCCTGTATAAGTAGGTGTGAAGTTTTCCTTCACCACAATTTTTGCCAATATATTTTATTCGAATTGGTTGCTGTAGGTGGATTTTTGTGTTTTATCCTGGTTTTTGCTTTAAAACTTCGTTTTTCCATAATAAAATCGATTGGGGTGCGAAGAAGGGCTCAGTGGACGACTATCATTCTTTTTTAACCAGAAGCCCTTCAAAAAACAGCAAAATCGGCTCAATGATGATCTAAAACTAAAATCGAATCGCCTTATAGCGCTATAAGCGCTTGTCGTTTCGAGCCGCTGGTTAGGCCTCACTAAGTGACGTCACCCACGGAGCATGCAGGCCTTGTTGTATCGGTGGTAACGAGTGGTGGCGTTACCACATACTCATGATGTACCTCGATGGCACATTTTTATATAGAAAATTCAACAGGAAATATGATTTTTATGGCGAGTTTTTCATATTTAGTGAACAAGTATTCCAGATGACGATCATTTAATCAATAGTCAATCAAAATACGAGATGTCGAATGTCAATAGATTGCTTTCGAATGACATTACACACTTCATTATATTGAATGATATTCTTCCTTCTTTTCACTAAATATGGATTAATCTCAAGAAAATCATATTTATAGTTGAATTATATATACATTGTCCAATATGATGAAAAAAGGAGGAAAATTTGTTCTAAATGCCATCCAGAAGACAGGTGAAAAAGATGGTGAAATTTGGAACTTTTTAGTCAAATATCTTCATGATAAATATCATGATAAATGCAGTTTTACCTTTTAAAGTAGAGTGTTTGTAGTTCATGTTAATATGATAGTTGGAATTTGATCATTGGAATGAATTCTGCATTCATTGCCGCGAGGCAAATGACCGTTTTCAGAAAGAAATTTGAGAATGAGAATCAAAAATGCCCGTTTATTATGAACATTCAAGAAAATTTCCTCGAATTCAGAGATGATTTCGTTGACTATAATATACGAATACAAAACTAACTGCACAATCAAAGCTATTCTAGTTTTCCTCTACTTATACTTTTTATGAGAGAGTAATTGTCTTCTATTATTAATTCATCATTATAAATTAAGCTCTGTTTACTACTGAACTTAGATGGAGTAAAATCCTCGCGGTGAATTGCATATAGAATATACCCACATTTTCGATAGCTCCTCGTCCAACGGGAAACTAAAAGCATGAACTTTTGAACCACCCACATAATTTCCCCGACAAAAGGGAACACAACACTTGAAAGGCATTGTTATTTAGCCGATCACAACACAAAATATTTCACAAAACAGCAATTTTTCCGCCAATTATTTCGATGAATAAACAACAAAAGAATTCGGGACCGTTTCAAAAACATACGTGAATCACCGATGAATTAACACGAACTGACGCGTTAGTCGACAAGCGATAAAATAAAACACTGGCCTTTCTTGGTAACGTCACGAGCTGTCGTTTACGTCAGAGTCTGCTGGCCTTGTTGTATCGGTGGTAACGATCCATTGCCACGAGGCAAATGACCGTTTTCAGAAAGAAATTTGAGAATGAGAATCAAAAATGCCCGTTTATTATGAACATTCAAGAAAATTTCCTCGAATTCAGAGATGATTTTGTTGACTATAATATACGAATACAAAACTAACTGCACAATCAAAGCTTTTCTATTTTTCCTCTACTTATACTTTTTATGAGAGAGTAATTGTCTTCTATTATTAATTCATCATTATAAATTAAGCTCTGTTTACTACTGAACTTAGATGGAGTAAAATCCTCGCGGTGAATTGCATATACCCACATTTTCGATAGCTCCTCGTCCAACGGGAAACTAAAAGCATGAACTTTTGAACCACCCACATAATTTCCCCGACAAAAGGGAACACAACACTTGAAAGGCATTGTTATTTCGCCGATCACAACACAAAATATTTCACAAAACAGTAATTTTTCCGCCAATTATTTCGATGAATAAACAACGAAAGAATTCGGGACCGTTTCAAAAACATACGTGAATCACCGATGAATTAACACGAACTGACGCGTTAGTCGACAAGCGATAAAATAAAACACTGGCCTCTCTTGGTAACGTCACGAGCTGTTTACGCCAGAGTCTGCTGGCCTTGTTGTATCGGTGGTAACGCACCACCCTCCTTGCACCCAACTTCTTTTGATCCATGACTTATGGGACACTCTGTATAAGTATACGAAGATGATTAACGCAAATTTGTCAAACTAGTTTTGAACTATAACCTAGAGGAATGTTCTTGGTTATTCAAGAAATAGTTTGTATTCAGTACGGTGATAATTACTATTGATTCATTCATCACACATACCTACCTATAAGAATAAGAGAATTAACGCAGTTGAGTTTATACTCTTTATTTATAGTTTTGTTTTGACAGTTCGATGTAAATTATCGAGCACCAAGCAGTGTTATCAGTATAATACCGAATGATTGGCTAGAATAACGGATTGTTATTGGTTGAAACAACGAAAACGTCACATTTTGACGTCGTATGAAATATTATTCATGTTATGAACGACGATTGACAGAGTTTCGTTTTGTCTTCTCGGAGCATTGATGATAGATTTTTTCTCTAAATGGCATTGAAAGTAGCTTTTATCAATGACACTTCACAGGCAGAAAAAGTGTACTTTTAGTGCCGAGTCAGAAAAAGTTTGTTGCTATGCAACGTTCCAAGTAATTTGAATCAAATTGGTAATCACAATTGATAATGACTTTGGGTGAACAAAAAATGATGGATTATTTGGACTGAAAAGACTTTGGAGAAAAAATTATGTTTCACATGGCAGAGAAGACCATGTAATGGCTTGGCTGGTTTCCGAGCCTCGGCTACGCCCAGGCTATGAAACGCCAGCCGCGGCATTAAATCTTGTACTTTTCTGCCTAGTAAAATAAATAATTATTTTCTCCAAATCACATTGAAAGTGGCTCTCTAATGACACTCAACAGGCAGAACAAAATGGTTGCTATTCAACGTTCCAAGAAATAATATGAATTAACTTGGTAATCCAAATTGACAATGACTCCGGGTGAACACAAAATGATGAAAATTGGAACGAATTTGAAGAAAATATTATAGTTTTCACATGGCAGAATGGCTGGTTTCCAAGCCTCGGCCATCCTCGGCTACGCCTAGGCTATAAAACGCCAGCCGCGCCATCAAATCTTATCTGTCTCGTACAACAAATAACTATTATTGTTACACATAGAGCATATTCCGATATTCCCGAACAGTACTGCCGTATATTTCGTCGTTCCGATTTCATTGAAATTTACTGGCAATTAGACGCTGAGAGTTTACTGTTGACCACCGGTGCAGAAATGGTGATGTAATGCCAGTATTCATGAAATGTTAGGTTAAGCGTTCGAATGGTGAGGTATGTGTCGATAAAAATTATATATTATTATTTTCAAATTCTTTGGGAAAATGTATGAAGTCGAAAGGAAGATCTCACAGTGGCAGTAGACGTAGAGGTACTAGAGCTTGGTGTTCCTGAAGAACCAGAATCACTAGCGGATAATATGTCTCCTAAGATAATATGATTAACCACTCCATCCAAAATTCCAACGTGAGTAAAGAAGATGATACATCTGACCTCATTGAACCTATATGGAAAATAATGCGCGGCTAGCACTGCTCTCAGACTCAATGCAGTCTCACCATGGCCTAAGGTAAACTACGGTCACTCCAAAATTCTGAAAGAATTCGATCTCACCTTAAATAACACAGACTACACGAAACCCACCCCGATGTTCGACCGCAAGTTCTCGTTGGACATTCCGTCCAGAGAGAGAACTTAGTTAAGCCAAATGGGACGCTCTTCTATACAGATGGCTAAAAGCTAGAGGGGAGAGTAGGAATTGGAGCCTTCTCAGAGACCCCACTCCTCAAACTTCATTTCGTTTACCACTACTGCAGTGTTTTCCAGGTCGAAATGGTAGCTATAAATGAAACAGCCAATTGGGTACGTCAAACCGAACTTGAGTCCAATGAAATATCTATTCTAAGTCATAGCCAAGTTGCCATTAAGTCTCTAAACTCAGTCTACCTGACTTCAAAGGTGGCTATACAATGCCGTAAAGCCTTAGATGAGCTGGCGACTAGAGTAAGAGTCAATGTTGTCTGGGTACCCGGCCACAGGGACATAGCAGGCAATTGTATGGCGGACAAGCTAGCAAGAGCTGGTACGACGTTCGCAGCTATATCCGCTAATACTAGACCAGAGGCACCTATCGCTGAACGGAGGTTGCTCCTCCGGAAGGAAGTACTCCGCCTAACCAATCTTAGGTGGCGGGAGGAGCCTTTTTGCACCTCGTCTAGACAGGTATGGCCGCAGCTTAACCTGAGACGTACTAAAGATATTTTATTTCTTCCCAGGAGCTCCATTGGAAACGCGATTGCGGCCATCACTGGACACTGGCTTGGAGGATGTCATGCTGCACGTATGGGTATCCTACAACGTAATGACTTCTGTAGAAGCTGTCAAGACGAGAAGGAGGAAGAGACGATGGTCCATGCACTCACTCTGT
Organism: Phaedon cochleariae; assembly: GCA_918026855.4. NCBI lineage: Eukaryota > Metazoa > Arthropoda > Insecta > Coleoptera > Chrysomelidae > Phaedon > Phaedon cochleariae. The sequence goes on along the minus strand of OU896709.1, from coordinate 53,348,030 downwards.
CACTGCCCTGCTCTATCCAGGAAAAGATCTTCTGCTATCGGGCAGCCCTATTTTGACAACCTATCCGATCTTCAGTCGGTTGAGATCAAAAGCCTCATGACCCCATACAGCATCACAAGAGGCCTCTGGCCTACCTGGGTTCCACCCCGGACCACCGTGTTAACCTAACCCATACAACACATGACATCCATTGGACGTCCATTTTAGGTTCATTTCAATTCCAAACGTTCATGGACATTGAATGGACATCCAATGTACGTACAAACATGGATTATCATTGGATGCTTCAAATTGTATGTACAGTGGGCGTCCACTCAATGTCCAACCACGCATGTACGTAGAATGTACATTCATCGTACTTATAAAGATGGATGTACAATGTATGTTTCAAAATTACCGTCCGTTGGGCATCCATTTTATGTCAACTCAAGGACTAAAACTCTCGTGGACGTTTGATCAACATCCATTGTACGTACAGAGACGGACGTACATTGGATGATTCAAATTAAACTTACATTGGATGTCCATTTAATGGTCATCCTGAGTTCAAGCGTTAATGGATGAAGAATGAACATTATATTTATATGTATATAAATAATTGTTCGATGTAAATGTTTCTATGAAATCATTTTAAATCTGGAGGTTTATGGACGTTAAATGAACGTACATTGTACGTTCAGAGATGGACGTAAGACTATTGATTTTTCAGCCACCTCGAGGGGAGGCAGAAGGTCAGATCGGTCGGTAGAGTAGCGGTAGCGTCTGGCGTGATTCTGATACCATTTTCAGTTGGTAAATGACCGTGAACATGAAGTGTTGTGTTTCTGATGAATTGTGGAATGCAGAATATTCAGGACCAGATCATTCAAAGTAGGTATGAAAGCATGCATGTTCGAATGTGACTTCATATATTATCTAATATAGTTATAATCTTATGCTTTATCATCCTACAGGTTGTTTTTAATGGGCGGTTTGATAGAAAAAGTACCTAAGTATATAGCAATGTAAATAAGGCTTCATTCACCAGTCAGAGTTAAGCTGAACAGGATTTGGGGTATAGACAATCTATTTCTACCTATATAGCAACATATAATATTCCTCTTTTACTACAGGAACAAGAATTTGAAATGGACTGAAGAAGACATGAATCAACAATATATATATATATATATATATATATATATATGCAATCGACACCAAATATATATTCAATAAAAGAAGCTATATTTGATACCTACTGATTTTTCATCATTTGATTCCCAAAGATGAGCATCCATTATGTACCCACATGTAATTATCCAATCTACGTCCAAAGTGGTGTCCTCAAGACATCCAATGGACTTTCATTGGACGTTTAACGTACGTCCAATGGATGCTCAGACATGTACATCCATTGTGAGTCCAAATATGAACATCCACTGTACATCCACATGAAGACATCCATAGTACGTCCAAAGTGGTGTCATCAGTGGACGTCCATAGGATGTTGAACGTCCACTTGAGTACTTCCGTTGGACGGCCTTACGATCCGACGTGGACGTACATTGTACGTACATTGGACATACATGTGCTGTGTGGGAACCTAAAGAAGATGATGATGATGAAACAAAAAACAACAAAACAAAACATCGAAAATCAAAATATCATTGGTTATGTTTTGCTGCCAGTATACCAGTACAATCGTTCCCAAATGAAATGAAAATTCAAAACTACTACTAATGTTTCTAAATTGCTTACTGTGGCTAGTAATGTCAGCAATATCGGAACATGGCGGCATAATATTTCGTCCTATCGAAAGAAACAAGATGACGGATACTGGTAAGAGTGGTGAGTCAGATTAATTCTGACAGTTCAATGTGAACAAGGTTTCATCGACGACCATGCATTGTTATAAGTAATATCACGATGTTCTGAATATTCGAGATAATTCTCTGTCGCTTCATTGTTCACGAAATTGTGTTGCCGACCATCACCACGAGTTCGTCAGGAAGTGTGGTATTGCTATACGGCATCACAATTGAGTTAACAATGAGAGACAACATCATGAGGATATCCTCAGAATAGAGTGGTATTTTGCTAGACTAGTTCACGAAGCATCAGAAGCAATTATTATGACTGAACAAGCCATAAACTCAACCAGAGTGATTCATTCTGACATCTACAGCTATAATTAATTTATGTCGAACTGAAAATTATCTTTGCTATCCATAGGGACATCGTTGAAAACACCAACGCTGTTAGTCCAATCAGAATGGAAAGACACCTAGGCTTTTCGCGATAAGCACACGTTGTCTCTGGCTTGCGATAGGTCAGATTTCGTAAGAATCTCAAGATGGGTGAAATAGTCAGTATAATACTGAATGATGGGCTAGAGTTTCGCATTGCTATTGGTTGAAATGCATGCATGTGAAAATAATAATCGATAATATTTCGAGCACTCAAAGACCGTGGTATTTACCCCTGACTATAGGTCGCGTGCACGATGACCGACCCTGGAGGCAAAATATTGAAACACAACCTCATTCTTCTGTGAATTATTGAAACACAACCTCACTTTTTTACTTGGTTACAGAGGAATCAAAGGATTGAACTAGTTTTTCACAATATTTTGGCAAACGAATCGTGTTTTTTGCGCTATTCATTAATTCGAGCATGCCTTCGCATTGTGCTGTTGTACAATGCACAAAAAATGCAGCAAGAGACTAAAGAATATGATTTTTCAGGTAAATAGTAATCTCACATAGTTATCATTATGAAGTGTTGTCATTCCTTATTAAAATTCCTTCTGCCTTCTGTCACTTCTGCAATACAAGCTAATACTGCTAATAGATTGAATATGTCTACAACACACACGATCGTCAGCATGTCAGACCAGTCCTCCCGATTGATTGCATGAATCCAATTTTCTGGCATTATTTTGAAATTCCAGATATATTCCTATTAGCTTCTATCGCAGAAAGAATTCCGATGAGAAATCAGAGAAATTACCAAATTTCAAAAATGAAAACTATATGTGAGTGACTATAGTAGGTACTTACTTTTGAATCATATTGTACCAACCGGATTACTTCGTCTTCCGCTGCAGTTTTTGTGCATTTCACAACAGCATAATGTGATGGCATGAGCGAATTGATGAATAGCGGAAAAATACGATTCGTATGCCAAAATAATTGTGAAAAACTATTTCAATCACTTATAAACAAATAAGTAAAGTGACGTTTGTGTTTCAATATTTTGCCTCCAGTGTCGGTCATCTGACAGTTCTTGCACGCAACCCATATTCCAGGCAGGTCAGGTTATAGGTTAGATTAGGTTTCGAAGTGGAAACAATCTGTTTTAGGATGAAAATGATGCAAACTATCTGAATGTTTTATTTATAAACGAGTAGAACGACTAGTTTCACAATTTGCCTTTATTTTGCATCATTATATACTCACTATTCTCTGGTTACTGCGCATTGTGCCGCTGTTAAAACAAATCTGTCACTAATCAGAATACCCCCACATCCCCAAAGAGTGGTATTTTGGCGATGGAAACCAAGTTGTACCTGTGGGATAAAATCTATGATGATGTACAAATATAACGTTTGTTAACGTAATCATTATAATTCATGGATTTCAGACTTCCGCATTGTACCACTGAAAAAATCTATGTCACTAATCAGAGTACCCCCACACAACCAATTTGAAATCTCTCGGTTATACATAAACTAAAACATATTGAAACTAAAGTTCTGAAAATTGTCTATATGACGCAAATATTAGACTTCGATACAGTGTAATTTATTGTGGACCTTCGAAAAATTATTCATACGTAATTCAAAAATATGCAGTCCACTTAATTCTTGGCCTCGAAATGAGATAATCGTGTCGCCCACATTTTATAAAACTAAACACTTTGATCTCACTAAACTCATATATCATAGAATAATTAGGTATCATATGTACATAGACATAAACAAGAAGTCAAATTCTCAAAACCAATAAACACCGACAAAATAACAACACTATTCTACTGCCCCAGAACCATAAAGCTCTTTTTCAGAAAAGCGCAATGTTTGTTGGTGCTCAATTCTATAACAAATTTTGGGTGACTTTATAAAAACTTAGAGCATTTAAGAATTTACATTCAAACATTGAAGACTTAAGTGGTTTCAGTAATAAAAAAATTCAAGAATATAGGGCGATACATATCTTCTGTCATTACTGACATCTATAGTTTCTAATACAGAACCAGATTTTCAAAGTTTAGTAAGTTAGAAAATTATTGGAAATCAAAATTTCATGTTCTGATATCATTCTATTAATCCATATCTATGTACGGTTCAATATACATATTTTCTATCAGAAGAAAAACAAATATTCAGGAATAACAACCCAAGATATTTTGGTTGATTTTTGAATGGTGGGAAATTGAAATGTCACTTTTGGATGCGCACTCCTTATTCCATTTATGATCATTTATCAGCACTTCTTAGGTTGAAAGTTGGCCATCTCCTCAAATCATAAATGTAAAATCATGAGTCTTAAATGGTTTCATAATAAAACCCATGATATTTCCATGTTTCATCTGTTATAAGTGATGAGCCTTAAATGCTTGGTGATAAATCTTGAGACTTAAAGTTTTTCATAAAGTGGCCCTTATCAATATCATACAAAAGATGAGATGTGTGAAAAAATTAATAAATATATTATTGATTGAAAAATGTTATTACAGTGAATTTATGGAAAATAATATGCCACATAATTATTAATAATCATCGTCAAAATCATATTATTTAATTACATATAAATGATATATAGAAGGGTAGATGAACATTAAATATATAGAAAAGGAATATTCTCAGATATATTTATGAAAACAAAAAAATGGATATATATATATATATATATACAGTGTGACCCACTTCAAATGGAACCACCCCTGTATCTCATGTAATCGTTAGGTAAGGATCCTGAAATTTGCTGGAGCGAGAGATATACCAAAAATGCACTCTATGAACAAGTGGGGTCATTTTCAGTGTTATACACTGCTCGCCAAAAGCCATGGAACCACCCCAATTTCAGGAAAATGATATTAGGAGTCAAAATAGGTTGAAAATCACTTCGGATTCGGAATCAAGTCGCACCCTTCACTAACTATCCATAGTTTTCCTAGGAAATTTTCAGTTCAGAAAAATTAAATTTTGTCCCATTTCTCATGGAAGCACCCCCGTATCTCACGTAATTATTGAGGTAGAATTCTGAAATTTGCAGGAGGAAGGGAAAGTCCAAAGATAATAGTTATTTATGTATCAAGGGCGTAAAATAGGCTTTTATGGACCGCAGCGTGTAAGTAATAGACCGAGCGATAGCGAGGGCTATTAACACGCCTAGGTCCATAAAAGCTAGTTACGCCCGAAATACATACAACATTTTATGCACGACCTGTATATATTTGATATCTCATGTAGGTATCTCTTCACCCCTCAAGCACAATAAAAATACATCACGGTTGCAGTGAGACTGTATTGTATCCATATCGCAAATACAATTAATCAAGAAGTATGGAATCAACGTTACCATGGCAACTCAGTCAATTTTTCGAAATAGGAATTAATAGCAGAGATGTATAGAAATTTAACTGGTGGGCTCACTCTTCAATTGTTTCGTCAGACTAACTCTCGATATGGAACAATTGCAAGCGAGTTTTGGACGTGGGGTTCAGGTATTTGCGAAAGAGGCGCCATAATCGGAAAATCGTTCAAAACCTTGGTTCAGTCAGTTCTGTGAGGGATGAATCTATTATTTCCATCATTGTTCTGTGGTGGAATAAATACTGTGCTCAATATTTTCATTCAAAATTCAATTTGTAATAGAAGCAAGAAATCTTTTTTGTAGCCGATTTTAATAAGCTTCACTTCTTACATGACATGAACCTATTTAAAGCATAAAATCTGATGAATTTCCTCTCTGAAGAAACAGAACAAAGAATGAATCATAATAGGCAGATATGGTAACTGGTAGGTACTCACCTTAGAATTTATTCACACCAGTTCACGCTAATATTTCAAATCACTGAAATAATACTGTTGTAGAACAGAGATTTTCTTTTTTCTTTGGTGGGTAAGGTATTGTACACAAAATTTAGAAACTACGGAACACGTCCCTATCGAACACTTGACCCAAATCTCAGAAATAACCATTTTTTCAGCTCATGAATATTTTTGACACATTGACGTTTCGATCCTTTGATCAGGAATCAGTTCACTGCTCTGATCCAAATCATATACGTATCCAAATATTTAGCGGTCGGTAATATGTTTCCTGTAAATATGGATTGTAACCAGGATGAGCTTAGCGAGATTTACCCACGTCAAGTATGTTTATCAAAGGTTTATCAGAGTAGGCGCCATCGAGAAACTTGCAAACGACCAAGCGCACCAGTTGAATTTCTATACATCTCTCCAGTAGCCATATTAACTGTCAATTTGTGTAATCATATCATACATAATTCATTAGTGATTTCAAAATGCATAGTGATGAAGAAAGTGTGAATTGTACTCCACCAGAAATTAGTGAGGCAGTTGAGGAAGCAAAATCGAGTTTATTGCCAAGTAAATCAAAAAAAATATACGACAAAGTATACGAAGAATTCGTAAGCTGGTAAGACAGAAATGATGTAAAAAATAAGAACTACACTGAAAGCTGAATAAGCTGAAGATTGCTAAAATAACGTAGCAACTGATGAGCCTTCTACTAGCCATTGTAGACAATCTGAAAATATTGCTAACTACTCTCAACTACCAGATAATGGAATTACTTCTTTTCAGAATTCTAGTAATATGGAATCAGTTGGAATCAGCTACCTGCAACAGCAGAAGACAACAAATCCAAATATATCCATAACTAACTGTTATGATTGTATTATAAATATTAAGTTATAACTCGTTATTTATGTTAATTGATTCGTTTTATTATTGTTAATAAAGTTTTGGGTTTGATCATATAATTTTGCATTACAGAAATATAAAGAAAACTTTAATATTCAAATGAGCACTCCTGTATAATTCAGATCTATTTTCCCAATCATTTTGCATTAATTGAAACCATTGGAATCTAGATTTCTATCGATATGACAGTGACATTAGCTTTACCACCCCACCAGCTCAATGACTTTATCGCCCGCCGGGCGGTAAAGTAGTCCGCGGGCGGTAAAGTGCCACTTTACGCCTGCAAACCCGGGCGGTAAAGTGCTACTTCACCGCCCCGGTTTACCGGTCGTGCATAAAGTCAATTACGTAAGATACGGGGGTGCTTCCGTGAAAAGTGCGACAAAATTTAATTTTTCAGAACTGAAAATTTTTCAGGAAAAATATGAATAGTTAGTGTATTGGGCATCCTGATTCTGAATCTGAAGTGATGTTCAACCTATTTTGACTCCTAATATCATTTTCCGGAAATTGGGGTGGTTCCATGGCTGTTGGCGAGCAGTGTATATCACTGAAGATGACCCCACTTGGTCATAGAGTGCATTTTTGGTATATCTCTCACTCCCAGCAAATTTCAGGATCCTTACCTAACGATTACATGAGATACAGGGGTGGTTCCATTTGAAGTGGGTCACACTGTATATAAAGAAGTACATTGAGAATTCGCATTTTGCTCAACGCCCAGATTTCATAAAAGAAATATTTGATCTTGCAACAAACGGAATGAAAATTATCTAGTAAAATGGCATGTTTTGAAATAAATTGTATCACAGTTTGAATCATTGGATTAACATTTATTTTATGTATATATCTACTTAAAGATCTTTATTCATATATTCTCTATTTTCAAGGGTTAAGTGGAAGAGCATTATCTGAAAATCCTTGATTTACAGGAAATGAACTTCGCCCTTTATTTCCACTTATAGTATTTATAAGATAAGATTGATGTTTATTTTATGTATGGAAATAATAAAGACGATATATTATATATTATTATTATTATTATATTTATATATGTATTTATAAATACATATATAAATAGACAATAATACTTATAAATTAGTAGTTAGTATATGAACATATACAATTATTATACAAATAACAATTAAGAAGCAAAAAGCATAAATTGTGTAGCGAAATATAAACATAGATAAAAAAAGTAAGTATATACACAGGAATATGGTCGATTTCCACATACATCATACATTTTTTGAACAATTATTATACAAGGGGCATGCACATTTGATAAAATGTAGAGAATATGATATATGAGGACCATCAGAGACGAACAAAGATATTTGAAAAAGCACAGATTATACTGGGATACCTATAATATGTCATTACTAGTTGTTTCAGTCATGTCAGAATCATCGAAATATTCTTGTAATGAATAGTGGGCTTTTGAGAATAGTAGCATTTTCAGTTTCTTTTTAAACTTTTTGAAAGGTTTGCAACTATTGAGACTGTTAGGAAGCTCATTATATATTTTGATGCAACTAGCATGTTGGAGATTTTTCAAATGTTGTTGTTCTGTGGGCAGTGGTCAGTAGATTAGTGTCGTTTCTTGTATGGTATATTGATGGTGGTCATTATTTTTTTCTATAGTTTCTGTATATTTTTTTGACATACAACTCTTGAGAATAAGAATGGAGTAGGAAGTCAAAATTTTTTTGGCTACTATCATACTAAACATCAGCCTAACAATCCATTTTTGTGCTATGAATATTCTGTTAACCCCTGTTGCATTTCCCTATAGTGTGATATGAAATGATAAGGCAGGATAGACAGGTGCATAGTATACCTGGATTAAAATACTTTCATGTATAGCTCATATATCAGTTGCATGATTGCAAAATATGATTTGGAAATTTTTGATGTGTACGTCCCATGCGAGTGTTATATTACCAAAGAAGGGGAGTGTTGTATTTCTCAATGAAATGGTACCTATCCTATAACATATATATGAACACCAATCATTGTTTCAAACATTAATTATATGTACTCAAAGAGATTTTTAAACGAAAAGTGTTTATGATCCGATTCTGAACAACGCTCTCACAAGAAACTGTTATGTACAACATATCATTCGATTCGTTTAATGGTCTGGACTGATACTCTGGAAGTCACGGGTTCTAGAGTCACTGGATGGTATTAGTTTGATAAGAGTTCGGACACAGAAATGACAACGGTTAGGATTTTGGAATGTTTAGATTTATCAAGTTACACACCTTGCATTGTGACAAGAGCATCATAGTCGTCCCGCGATTTTTCATTCAAAATTGTTTGTATTTGACAATTCATTTTATAAACGTCAGAATTGAAATAAAATTTCATAATTATTATACTTTCGAGATAAAAGCAGCTATGGAAATCAATTGCTGTCTAATAAATTGTGCCAATTATGAAACAAATGGATATCATTTATTCGATTTTCCAAATCAAATATCAAGCATTCGCTTATGGAAGGAAGATATGAAACGGCCTGGGTGGAAAATCAATTTGAAGACGAGCGGAATTTGTGAGGTACTTATTGAAATTGCCTTCTCATAACAGCAACTGATTAGAATGAATCTATATTTTAGGCCCATTTTCAAACAGAAGATTTCAAAATCTGTTTGAGAGAATCTGCTGTTCCATCAATCTACAAAGCAAACGATTTCAAGGACAAAATTCCATTATTATCACCACACAAAATACAAAACAAAATAATCATGGAAAAAGGGGAAATGATCGCAAAATTACATTATGAAATTGAAAATTTGAAAACGAAACTCAGAAAAGCAAGTAAACTACAACGTGATATATATTGAATGGCGTTTTTGGTGCTGACCGCGAATTGAAAATTCAACAGTGAAAAGTGAATAGATATTTATGTATCGAGGGAATTATTATAAGAGCCTTAATTACGCTGGAGGTTATCGTTTTGGAGATATTTTCTATATCGATCCATGTTACTTAGCTCCTAGGGCGCTAAGTGAAGTTGCTGAGAACTTAACAAAACCAAGTATTTGGTAGGTCTCGTCAAAATAAATTATTTTTTTCCCATGACATCTTTATCGAAAAATGATTTGTTCTCTGTATTTCAACACCCTGTATCTCCGAAATGAAGCATTTCCAGACACAAGCTTATATAGACTTTATTTCTTAAAATTGTCTCAGGAATACTTCACTGGAGTACAGTTTCTCATACAATAAGGAATTATAGCTATATATACGTTTATCCATATGTATATATTCTCTGATATTAAAATGTTGTTACATGCATTTTTTTCATTTATATAAATCTTGCTCTGCTAGAAGTGTAGGTATCACTATGAATTGAAGTGGGTGTTTGTACCCTATATCCATTGTCCATCTACGGCTATGATTGATTTGACAGAAAATATAACCTCTAAAATCGTATCTGACAATCAGGCGCTACTAGGGAAATTGAAAAGACAAAGAGCAGAATATATGTCTTATTCTTTTATTCACTTAAACCATTGTATTATAGAAAATAGAAAAGGACAAAAGTTCAGCTGTGTCCGAACTCTTATCAAACTGATACCATGCAGTGACTCTAACGGGTTCGAGCCAATCTTGGGTCTCTTTTTTCATTTTAGAATATCTTTATTGGAATATTCCAGGATCATTCAACATTGAATATTTGTTTGGACATATTCTATGAATATTTAAGGAATTCCCATTTGATATTTAGAGAATATTCCACAGATTATAACGTGATCAAATGTCTACTAAATGTAGTATGTTTCAGAAATGAATACTTTCTATAACCAAATATTGGTATTTATACGTGAACGTATTCATTAGACAAGCCAAGGTTGCCAGAGTTCCAAAAGTATGATATTCAAACTTTTGGCAAGGGTGCAGGAAGATTTCTCAATATTTCACCGGAAACGACTTTTTTCAAATCGGAAACCCTGTGTTTTTTTGTTCCATAATCGGTTAGGGATTACCATAAGAAATCCAACAATACCGGATTTGATAAGGTTAGTTCAAACGATTACGAAGATATTTGCGTTAGAAATTTCTTTTGCAATTTTTTATTATTTCCTTAGTTATTAGTAATTATTATACTATATTTGCTTCCTACATTGCATTTTTGTGACTTGTAATGAAACTGAAGAATGAACTTCTCGTCAATAGCATTAATATACTGATTCTGAAGTGGTACTCATTGTATAAGAATTAGGTACTTATTGATTTTGCTTACCATGTGAGGAAATTCTTTCCTAGAAGCTAATCTATCTGTTGCTCCATTTGAATTCAAATTCTCCTTTTCGAAAGCGCAACTAGAAGCTGAAGAATCGAGAGCATACTTTGCATATGTTTTACACACTGAAAATTAATAAAATAGAATCATCATTCACTTGTATTATCTAATTATGTTCATATACTAACTCTTATTGGCCGTATCTCCAGGAAGTTTTGGCAGACTCTCATTCAAACTAGCCGAAGAAACTGTAAATATAATAAAGATGATAAAGATAATTTGTTCCGGAAACATATCCGCGTTATAAATTCTCGTTGTGGACAATAGTTATTTTACTCCATTTAAATTCAACAATTTTGATTGATGATTGATATCGACGTGGAAGTAGAAATACTAGTAAAGATTGAATGCTTTGGTCGTTACCTTCATCTTACAAAGTATAAGTGTGGCTTGGGGTGAAAAGAATGAACATAGCATTCAGTCGATAGTGGTATCTTACTTTTTCCTGCTCGATCTGATCGTAACAGATGCAAAACGCACATGTATCTACGCTATATATTGCTGTATTATTTATGGGGCCAAGACAAAGAAATGAATCTCACTGAGCTTGAGAATTGATAGGGCAACAGTTTGAAGGGAAAACCATTGCAATCTACTCGATTGAATTACAAAGTATAGGTGTGGCTTGGGGTAAAGAGAATGAACATAGCATTCAGTCGATAGCGGTAGGTATCTTACTCTTCCCTCGATCTGATCGTAACAGATGCAAAACGCACATGTGTCTACGCTATACATTGCTGTATTATTTATGGGGCCAAGTCAAAGAAATGAATCTCACTGAGCTTGAGAATTGATAGAGCAAGAGTTTGAAGGGAAAACCATTGCAATCTACTCGATTAGTCAGGCGGCAATCAAGGCAGTCAACTCAATGCAAGTTAACTCAAAAGTTGTCTGGGGTTGCTTGGAAACTCTGAATGAACTGGGCAGTCACAACAAACTGACTCTAGCATGGGTACCAGCACATACAGGGTACGAGGGCAATGAAGAGGCAGGCTCACTTGCCCGAGCAGGAACAAACAAAGCTCTGAATGGCCCAGAACCCTTCTGTGATATTGCGAAAGCTATATAAAAAACTAGTATCAAATCATGGATGCAAACCAAATCTCGAGAATGGTGGAACAACTCGCCAGGAATGAGACAGGCAAAAGAGTTTATTAAAAAACCGTCGCCAACATTCACAGAATATCTACTGAGCCAGAAACGAAGTTCAACTAGAATACTAGTGGGACTTCTCACATGGCATTGTAGGCTCAACAAACATATGAATACGATAGGTCTGACTGAAGAACTGCTGTGCAGGTTCTGTCAGGAAGAGGAGGAAACAGCAGTAAACATACTTGGCCACTGTGAGGGCTTGTCAAGACTAAGGTGCTTTATGCTGGGAGAAGAACAACCAAGAGCCCAAACTTACACAGGGGATTTGATGACCAGTTTATGGAGTCTCATAGAGAATTCAAACGATTTCGAGGGCAGACACCAATAGGTCTGAAAAGATCGTGGTGTGGAGGCAGAGAGCCCGAAGGCCCCAATCTTAATATAAATCTACAGAATAATGATGGATTATATTTTGAATGCCTCTGTGAAATATTGTATTTTTGACCTGAATAACTAAATCTCATCACTTTTGTTGATAACTACGACACGATTCGTCAAATCATTGTTTATCTGGTCGGTTTAGTTTTTGGTTCTGCTTGGATCTCTGATGTATGTCAGTTATGGGGTGAAATTTGGACGTAATTACAAAGTATAAGGGTGACTGGTGGTAGAGAGGATGAACATAGCATTCATTCGATAGTGGTGCTTCCCCTACAGTCAAATGCGCGAATGGATGGTGTTAGCGCTCTTATTGCAGAGGTGACTAGGGGTGCTATCACTGTCCACTTGAAGAATGAAAAACTCACCAGCATTATGTGCAAATGTGAAGGATATCAATAAAAATACCGCACTAGCAAACATGTTTCAAGAACTCTCTTGACAACTACAAGCTCTCTGATGATTTCATAATCTTATAAGTAGTTTGGGAAGACAATCTCAAATATGTTGAGAGGTTGTTATTGACCGTGAACTATCTATAGATAGGTCATCACCAATTTGCATATCAACTAACAACAAAATCATATTATGGCATTCCCAATCTATTCATAACACGGCATTTCTCATACGTACAGTCCACGGTGCAGTGGCTGCTATCGTCTCCTCACTATACAGGGTGTTTGGTTCACCAACGTATATCTGGAAGGAGGTGGTAGGTAATGTAATTTAGAACATATTCAACCATATTATACGAAGTGTTATACTTTTCGAGAAATCGTCGCGCAAAAACATTTTTCAACCACATTTATATCCCATATCGTGTTCAATATCGATGGAATATACAGGGTGTTTCAGTTTTCTGTAGCAGGACTTTAACAGCTTGAAGAAGACATTTTTTCAAGATGAAAATCTCAAAAAAACATATATGCGTGGGACCTTCGTTTCCGATTCACAGGGTATCAAAGTTCCAGATATTTTTTATGTTTTTTGAATTTTCTCCTACAATTTCCGGAATAATTGATTGAAATTTGGTACACCAAATACACTTCAAAAACTCAATATTTGAGGCTATTGAGCGTTTTTGAATACCTACAGGGTGATAGACTTTCAGGGGTCGTACCCAATTTAACCCTGTAGAACTTTTTTTCGTGCCGCCTCTGCTTTCAATGGGACATGGATTCAGATTGTCTCTGTTATTTGCCTTTTTGCCCCCATGTATGTTTTTCGAAAACTGTATGGATTTCGAAATAAATAAAAGTAGAATCCGAACCACTTCTAAGGGTACTGATAAAATCAGAACTGCCGTTCACGAGATTAAATTATTAAAACTCACAACACCTCAACCGTCAGAAGCGACAGTCTAGCGATGTATAGCGCCTACCGCCTAGACCGTGTGTCATACCATCAGTCCCTGATGATATCGAAAGTTTAACCAGTTTCAGTTATTCAGATTTTGCAATCCAGTTAGAGAAGTTTTTTCAAAATAAAAACATTTTTTCTTTGTTTTTCCTAGTTTTAATTATAATGGTGTTCAAAAAGTTCAATCTAATTTTGCAACTGAATTTCATTTGGTATGGAAGCTTTCAGTCATTCTATTTTCCAATAAAATGTTTGAGAAATGTCAAATTAATGTATTTGAGAAATAACGGTTTTATTACAAGTAATTTATTTTTTGCATTTATCTCGAGATCCATACAGTTTTCGAAAAACTTACATAGGGGCAAAAAGTTTCCAAATTGAAAGGACAATCTGAATCTATGTCCCATTGAAAGCAGAGGCGGCACGCAAAAAAGTTTTACAGGGTTAAATTGGGTACGACCCCTAAAAGTCTATCACCCTGCAGGTATTCAAAAACTCTCAAATATTGAGTTTTTGAAGTGTATTAGGTGTACCAAATTTCAATCAATTATTCCGAAAATTGTATGAGAAAATTCAAAAAACATAAAAACAATCTGGAACTTTGACACCCTGTAAATCGGAAACGGAGCTTCCACGCTTATATGTTTGTATGAGATTTTCATCTTAAAAAAATGTCTTCTTCAAGCTGTTAAAGTCCTGCTACGAAAAACTGAAACAACCTGTATATTCAACTATTGAAGAAAAAAAGATACATCAGATGAAATGATTGAAAAAACATTGATATCTCGAAATTTTCGACATCTATGGTATAATGGTACATATTATGGATGAATATGTTCGAAATGTTTTTACCTATCACCCCCATTCAGATATACGTCGGTGAACCAAACATCCTGTATAATTATAATATTTAATCACACTCGCAAATGATCTTACAATAACTAGCATACTAACTGACTCTGGGAGACTGCTTACTGCCGGTCATAATTTCCAAACTTCTGATCTATTCCTCTCACAAATTACAGCTGATTGAGCAGATATAACTAACTACGGTTCGAAACATCAGATGGTGATTCGTGTTCCAATGAACATATGTCCGGAGTTGCTTCGATGCTGAGATACAGGGCGTTGAAAAGAAAAAACGGTATTTTTAAAATGTCATAAATATCCTTATACACCGATTTGGTTGAAATTTGCTTCAGTTATTTGAAGCAATAAGGCGCTAATTCAGCCCTAACTAGATTGAAATTATTAGGTTCAGGGGCGTCTCAGTCGGCAGCACAGCCAACATTATTAAAAAAGGCGACTGACTCTTTTTGTAGTTTTTCATCTCTCCAGATTGATTACTGCTTATTGACCACTCTGACCTCCATTGATATGACAATACTATCAATGTCAGCTAGTCTCCAAGCAGGTGTACAATATACAATATATGCAAAGTGGCTTCCATTTTTTTATAGAAATCGAATAAGCTACCCAGTAAACACACTTGTATTATTTACATGCATATGCCGTCAGTTTCATATGACGGATGTTCCATAACTTAATTTCCCCAAATTGACGTCAATGTGCTGTAAAAGGTAGATACAAAACTTACATGATGATATTTCGCTCGAATTTACAGCGATGTTCAATATGACAGTGATATCTCTTTCACATAGCATTATTGCATAATGAATATATAACATCTTCGTAACTATGGTTATGTTCATACAATATCTATTGAATTATGTCAATTTTATATAAATACATTCATAACAAATTTATCTTTAACAAACTGAGGTGAGTTTTCACGAACGAACACGAACGATAGATGATCGATCTCGACTCGCTGAAAGGTCGATGGGTTCTCGTCTCAAGTTAGAAATAAGATGGCGTCAACGTTATTATGTTTTGATGTGTTATTGTTCCTTGACCAGCAAGTTGAGCTATCGTGCTTTGAGGATTGAGCTATCTAAGTTTCAGAAATTTGATTTAATAACGTGGAATTCTCTAATTTGGTGAGTTGAATTAGTTATTATTGAATCTAGAGCGCGTAATGCTACTTTGATCGAGATCTGATTATTTCAACGAGGTGTAGCCAAGTTAAGAAAATAGTCGAGATGACCAAAGTATTTCGCGCTCGAGTTGCAAACAACATTTTTTCTACAGACGTCAAAAACTATAGTTCTAAAGTTAAAATATGCTTAGCTTGATATGAAAAAAATAGTGTTGAACTGGCTTGAAAGGCCTCCCCCTATCCTCCCTAGGTACGCACGATGTTCCACGAACATAATAGGAATTTCATTTCGTGCGCTCCAAGAGATAAAACAAAGTGTTGGAAATATCAAGCGTTTTCAGATGTTTTCAGCACACTTAGTATGTCACTTGTTTTTTTGAAGTTGTTGATAATAATGTCAGAATTGATTTGTCATTAGGATTATCATTCAATCTAATTGTATATACCCTGAATAAAGTTATACTCGTTGAAACAACAGGTTGTGGGCCCAGAAGATTTCCAAAAATTTAATCTGCAAGAAATTACACTGGAAAAATGAGTGGAAGTCAGATGAAAATTGAAACCCTGGGAAAAGATAACTACGATACCTGGAAGCTGCAGGTAGAAGCAGTATTGGTGAAAAACGAGTTTTGGGGATATGTAGATGGGTCTATTGCCAAACCAAATGCTGAGGATCAATCACCAGAAACATTCAGATCAGTCAGGCCGACGTACCTCAGTGTTAGGCCGGCGTACCTCAGTGTAGGCCGGCGTACCTCAGTGCTTCGATGCTTCAATATCGATTCACGTCGAGGTATCGATCGTGGGTTCGAGACCCACGAACGCAGACTTTTTCTGATGGCCTAAGAAAGTGTTTGGGATCACACGTTAAAAGGTAAGGCCCCCGTCATTCCTTGCTCGCACAAGTCTTTCGAAGACTTCTGAGGGTTGCTCGTAAGGGGTCAACCGAATGACGGATAGAACAATTTTAGAACAACAACAACAATTTTAGTTGAAAAATGGGGAATGGGCGATAGGAAAGCAAGATCGGATCTTATCTTGTGTATCGGTCCGTCAGAGTTAAAACAGATTAAATCTTGCCGAACTTCAAGAGAAATATGGCTGAAACTAGAAAGTATCTATCAGTCAAAAGGACCTGCAAGAAAAACAACTCTTCTGAAGAAATTGACTTTGAATAAAATGATTCCTGGTGGAAATGTACGTGAACATTTAGCACAATTCTTTGATATCGTGGACAAACTGTCTGAAATGGATTTGAATATCAATGAAGAACTGTTAGCAATAATGTTATTATATAGCTTGCCAGAAGAATTCGAGAATTTTCGTTGTGCCATAGAATCTCGTGATGAACTACCGAAACCCGATGCTTTGAAAATCAAAATTCAAGAAGAATATGATGCAAGAAATAGCAAAGAAGGGGAAATCGTACAAAATGCAATGTTTGCGAGGAATAAGAAGTAACGAAAGTTCATAAGTAATGGAAGCAGCAACAGCAGATCAGAAAATCCTAGAACATCCGATTTCAAGTTCAAATGCCATAAATGTCATAAGGTAGGGCATTAAGCTATTGGTTGTCGAGCACCAACGAAGAAGAACTCATTTCACACTGTAAATCAAGTAGAAGAGAGTTACATAGTAGAAATCCTCCAAGAACAAGTTTTCATGACAGACGTCAAGAGAAATTATACATGGTGTTTAGATAGCGGTTGTACTTCTCATATGAGTACTGCGGCAGAAAATTTCACAGAAATTAGTCCATGCTCGAGGATGTTGAACTTGGCGAATGATTTCTCAACAGAAATCAAAGGAATTGGAGAAATCTCCATACCAGTTACGGATGGAAAAAGTGAAAAGTCACTTCGATTGAAAAATACACTGCATGTGCCCGATTTACGAACAGATCTGATATCAGTTTCAAAAATCACGAATAAAGGACATGAAGTATTGTTCAAACGAACAGAAGCTGTAATTTTGGATGAAAACAAGGAAGTTGTAGCTGTAGCTGATCGAATTGGTGATTTGTATTTTCTCAAATCATTTACAGAAAATGTTAGTTTGGCAAATTTTGAACCAAATTCGAAAATAGATTAATGGCACCAGAAATTTGGACATTTGAATGAAGCTAACTTGAAAGGAATATGTCGAAAGAAACTTGTGTTTGGAGTACATTTTGGAAAGAACGAGAAATTATCACCATGCGAAATATGTTTGAGAGGAAAGCAAACACAAAACTCATTTTCGGTAGTGAGTTCAGGAAGAACTAAGAAATTATTCGAAATTGTTCATTCTGATGTGTGTGGCCCGATGAGGACACAGTCTATAGGAGCAGCAAAATACTTTGCAGTTTTCATCGATGACAAAACCAAGTGGTGTGAAGTATATTTCCTGAAAAACAAGCCTAAAGTCTTCGAAGCATTCAAGAAATACAAAGCATATGCAGAAAACCATACAGAGGAAATAATAAAATACTTGCAATCAGATAATGGTTCAGAATATCGTAACAAATCATTTGACGATTTCCTCAGTATGAATGGTATTCGAAGAAGACTAACTGTTCCTCATACTCCACAGTAGAATGGAACTTCAGAAAGGAAGAATAGAACACTAGTAGAAATGGCACGATGCAGCTTGATACAGTCGAAACTACCACCGTCTTTCTGGGCTGAGGCTATATCAACTGCGAACTATGTTAGAAATAGGTGTCCATCAAGATCACTGGATGGTGAAACCCCGTATTACCTATGGAACAAGAATAGACCTACGGCAGCTCATTTCAGAACTTTTGGGTGTAAAACTTTTGCACTGAATAAAAACCCATCAAAAGGAAAATTCGATGAAAGATCAGTAGAATGTATATTCGTTGGAAATTCGGATGAAGCAAAAGCTTACAGACTGCTTGATCCAAAATCGAAGAAAATTATATTAAGTAGGGATGTGAAATTCTTGAACCAATTCAGTGATCACAATGAATATGAAGAATTTATGGAAGATATATCCAAAACAAATTCAATGACCAAACAAGAACAGGAGAGAATAATTTCAATCGATGAAAATCCAAGGACCATGACAGAAAATGAAAATGATCATTCCGAAGAAAATCATGGAGACCAGGAAGCAGAGGATGATGATATTGAAGTTTTCACTGAAGAAATTGTTACAGAAAATCAAGACGTACCTAGTACGTCAAATAGAGGAAGAGGAAGACCAAGAATTCTACGAGATGGAAAAAGAGGAAGACCTAGAAAAGAATATAAAGAAAAGCCATTGTCAAAAATCCCAACTACATCATCAGAATCAGAGGAATCACTTGGACCACAATCGCATGTGGATGATTTCGTTGCTGTAGCAACACCAAGCTCAGTCAGTGTTGATGAAGCTCTCTCTAGTCCGGAAGCTGAAGAATGGAAAGAAGCTATAAGGAAAGAGTATATAGCACACATTAAGAATAAAACTTGGGAAATTGTAGACTGTCCGGAAAATAGGAAACTATTAGGAAACAGAATAGTTCTACAAACTAAGTACAAAGCAGATGGAGAGGTGGAGAGAAGAAAAGCACGACTGGTAGCAAAAGGTTATGCACAGCAATATGGTTCGGATTTCCAAGAAACTTTCGCTCCTGTCATAAGATCAAGCTCTATACGACTTATGATGGCATTATCAGTGGAACTCAAACTGATAGTACATCAAATGGATGTAGTAACTGCTTATCTGAATGGGGATTTGGACGTAACAATTTTCATGGATATACCAGATATTTTAGAAGACATTTTGGAAGAAACAAAAGAATGTCAAAGTGAAGATTCAGATGTCATCAATACATCTAAATTATGGCTGAAAAAAATTAAAAGCGAAAAAAAAACATGTTTGATTAAAAAGGCCTTGTATGGACTTCCCCGCAGTCTGGTAGACATTGGTATAAAAGGCTAGATATGGAATTAAGAAGGTTTGGATTGGAACCATTGAATGCAGGCCTCTGTGTTCATCACTCGAACATTGGAGAAACAGTAATTATGATTGGCATTTATGTTGACGATATCAAAATAGCAACTAATAACGTTAAAGAATTATTGATTTTGAAAAAGAAGTTATCTAATGCATTCGAAATGAAAGATCTTGGCCCGATAAATTATTGTCTTGGAATTGAATTCAGACAACATTTTGGAACTGAAGAAATCACATTGTGTCAGAAAAAATTCATAAAGAACATTCTTGAAAAATTTGGGATGGAAGACAGTAAACCTATAGGCACACCTCTCGACGCAAATGTAAAGTTAACATTGCCAGATAATCCAGTCCTTGATAGGATCTCTTATGTACCTAGCGGTCTCCACAAGACCTGACATAGCATATACAGTGAGTATGTTAAGTCAATTCAATACCAACTATGGTATAAGTCACTGGAAAGCAGCAAAGAGGGTTCTTCGCTATCTGAATGGCACAGTGGACTATTCATTGAAATTCCAGAGAACGGGCGAAAAACTCACGGGGTATACTGATGCAGACTGGGGATCTTGTATTCAAGACAGAAGATCGTATACCGGATATATATTCAAGATGGCAGGTGCAGCTATTAGTTGGGAAGCACGAAAACAACGAACAGTTGCATTGTCAAGTACCGAGGCCGAATATATGGCACTTACTGAGGCCTCGAAGGAATCAGTATATTTAATGAACTTTCTGAAGGAACTGAAGATTCCAGAAGAAAGGATCACCATATACAGCGACAATCAAGGAGCAAAACGTTTGGTTGAGAACCCTGTATTTCATTCTCGAACCAAACACATCGACATCAGACATCATTTTGTGAGAGAAGTTTGCAAAATGAATTTAATTGATATTGTTTACCTACCCACTACTGAAATGATAGCGGATATCCTGACCAAGTCTCTGCATGGACCAAAGCACACATTTTTCAGAAATGGCCTTGGAGTTGTGGAGAACAGAGTTACCTGAAACTTTTGAGAGGGGTTGTTGGAAATATCAAGCGTTTTCAGCACACTCAGTGTGTCACTTGTTTTTTGAAGTTGTTGATAATAATGTCAGAATTGATTTGTCATCAGGATTATCATTCGATCTAATTGTATATACCCTGAATAAAGTTATAGTCGTTGAAACAACACAAAGTTATTGTTGAACATTCAGAAATAAATGATTTCGTGGATGTTTGCTCGATTGAGGACCATAAAGTTGAAATATTAATATCTCATATATTTTACATAATGCGCGAAGTATAGGTACTTCGCTCACTATTTTACTTCGCGCATTGATTTGTGCAAGGTATCATGGTAACGTAGGAAACTACTTTGGTGATCAAGATCTGATTTTTTTAACGAGGCGTAGCCGAGTTAAAAAAATAGTCGAGATGAGCAAAGTATTTCGCACTCGAGTTCCAAACAAAATTTTTTCTACAAACGTGAAAAAATATAGTTCTAAAGTGAAAATATGCTCATCTTGATATTAAAAATAGTGTTGAATTGGCTTAAAAGGCCTCCCCCTATACTCCCTAGGTACGCACGATGTTCCACGAACATAATATGAATTTCCTTTCGTGCGCTCCAAGAGATAAAACAAAGTTATTGTTGAACATTCAGATATAAATGATTTCGTGAATGTTAGCTCGAATGAGGACCATAAAGTTGAAATATTAATATCTCATATATTTTACATAACAATGCGCAAAGTATAGGTTCTTCGCGCACTGTTTTACATCGCGCATTGTTTTGTGCAAGGTATCATGGTAACGTTGACGTTTTTATAAAAAACATGTTTAATGCATGTTTTCCTACATATAACAACAAAATTAAGTCCGTAAGGTAGATATATATAATAGGTTTCAGCCAAGTCAGAATGTTAAAGAGATTTGGAGACATATTATCTAATCATTGTTTCATGTTATTGTTTCAGTTCACCAATATGAAATGAATAGGCAGCAGTGTGATTTGAAAATCAAATATTAATTTCAAAAGACGCTTGGCAGCAACTATCCCAAACGAATTTGGAGTTCAAGTATTATACAAGGTGTTCATTTGAAAACTTCCCACCTCGAATTCCTCGAAACATGAAGGTTTTTAAAAAAATCGCCGAAACACGTAAAAAAATTTATCATGGGGGACAACTTTTTAAGCAAAAATTGCTTCGCCTCCTTTTACCCCCCGTCCTCAGGAGCTACCCCCCTAAAAATCTTGAACGGTAAGATAGTAAGGGGTATCGAGTGATAGCTCATTTGAAAGGTCTATTTAATTCCTTCATTGTGGCGTTTGATTTTTTAAAATCGGTCGATTCGTTTTCGAGATAATTAGAAAAATCTTTATTTATCTTAATTTGTTCAGATAGAAAAAAAACACACGAAAATATAACTTTTTATTTCAATAAGTGTTCAAAAACCAACATAAACAGCAATTCGGAAGATTAGACGTGGCAACAACCGAATAACAACCCGAATTTGTTTCCGTCTCCTTTTTATCAACACAGATAACATGGGATCACCTATGTTGGGGGAATCGAATTGAAAATTGAACAACCACCTTTTAGTTCTTGTTGATCATACCGAAGGTTTATGACCGACAAGAAAAGAGAGAATAATGAGATGTCAAACATCAAATGAATGGCATTCATGTCAAAGTCTTTTTGAAGTGTCATTGTTGCAGTGTTTGTGTGACTTTTCTCTTTATTTTTCTCTTACTCTAGTGCTCGTATGTAACTGAAAGATGATGATGAAGCTTTGAGGCTTCGAAACATGTCCCATAATTTGATTACAATGACGTATATAGTCTATGTGGAGTAGACTATGAGAATTTTGTCCTGACCTATTGTCTTCTTAGGACGTCAACGCGCACGGTAAAGACTATAGGAAGCTATATGAAGAGTTGGAAAGCGACCCCATTATGGGGATGCCAACGGATGGCATAATTCCAAAATATAGCTTCGAAAAAACTTTTAAACTGAGTATAACGGACAGAGAGGCATAGAAGGAAGGACCTCCTATCAATGCAGACATTGCTGTCTATACGGACGGCTCCAAAACTGAGGAAGGATCAGGAGCTGGTATTTATGGGGACAAGCCAAAGACAAGAATCTCACTGAGCTTAGGCAAATACGCGACGGTGTTTCAGGCAGAAATTATTACAATACATTGCGTGAAAGAATTGATAAGGCAAGAGTTTAAAGGCAAAACCATTGCAATCTATTCAGATAGCCGGGCGGCAATCAAAGCAGTCAACTCTATGCAAGTTAACTCAAAACTAGTATGGGACTGCTTAGAAACCCTAAATGCACTGGGCAGTCAGAACAGATTGACTCTAGCATGGGTACTAGCACATACAGGGTACGAGGGCAATGAAGAGGCAGACTCACTTGCCCGAGCAGGAGCAAACAAAGCTCTTAATGGCCCAGAACCCTTCTGTGGTATTGCGAAAGGTACACAAAAGACTAGTATCAAATCATGGATGCAAACTGAATCTCAAGAAGGTGGAACAACTCGCCAGGAATGAGACAGGCAAAAGAGTTTATTAAAAAACCGTCGCCAACATTCACAGAATATCTACTAAGCCAGAAACGAAATTCAACTAGAATACTAGTGGGACTTCTCACAGGGCAATGTAGGCTCAACAAACACATGAGTACGATAGGTCTGACTGAAGAACTGCTGTGTAGGTTCTGTCAAGAAGAGGAAGAAACAGCAGTACACATACTTTGCCACTGTGAGGGCTTGTCAAGACTAAGGTTCCTTACGCTGGGTGAGGAAAAACCAGGAGCCCAGAGATACACAGGAGATCTGAAAGCTAGCCTATGGAGTCTCATAGAGAAGGCGGGGCTAGCCGAAGAACTCTAATCCATTTTGAGGGCAGGCACAATAGATCTGAAAAGGTCGCAGTGTGGAGGCAGATAGCCCGAAGGTCCCATTCCAATCTAATCTAATCTAGGACGTCAACTTCGTTATTTTGTGACCAAACAATAATTTCAATACGACGTGACCCTAATACAAATCTAACAGTGCTGTATTTATGTTTTCAAATAGACATCCTATTTGATTTCAGTCCAATTTAGGCCACTTTATTGAAATTTCATTATTCACGAGTAACCTTATACCTTCGGGGTATTCATATGTTATCATCCAAATATCTGATCAGTCTATCGCGGTGATTGATTGATTTCCCATTCGACTGATTGGTCATCGCCTCGATTCAATCGATACACTAAACTACGAAATTTTCTCCTGATTTCCCGGAAATTGGAATGTCGATTTTCCATCAATTAATCTGAATTATGTCGACACTGCATTTGCAGCAAATTAATAGCTTCCCATCTACCGGTAGTATTGAGGAGTGTTGATTAGATGACTAACATGAGCTCTAAGTGTTTCAGCTTTGATTGTAAATGGGAGTGAAACTTGATCCAGCAGTTTTATTCGGCAACAGATTCGTAACGTTTATCCCATGTTGTGAAGTTTGCAGTTTCTGAATAATCTACATAATTCAGTCGTTTGTTGTTCACGATAATGTTGCGGAGCAACACCACACGCAGAAAAACGACAGAAAAATTAATGATACAAACTTCAATGATAGGATCGCTGTATACAGTGTCATTCATAAAGTCGGCATCATATGGGAAACACTTTTATTAATTACTTATTTTGAAATTCGAGTTGGACGTCAAGTTTTCAAAAAAGATGAAAAATGGCCTACTCAATCGGGGTCATGAAAAAGTTGTTTCTATTTGAATTTTACATATGTGACTCGGATTTTATCTTTCTATTACATTTTTTAGATTTCGATATTTTTTAAAAATTTTCGAAATTTCTGTAATATTAAAAAAATTGTGAATTCGATAAAACTACTTCATACCAGTAGCTTCATCATGTGACTAATTTTCAATTACTAATTATCACTAATTATCGACAAAAATATGATTTTCTTCAGAAAGGGGAGGAAAGAGGAGATTATCCTCTTCAAAAATCTGTTATGTTTGATCCAAACATAACATCAAAATTCTGTTATGTTTGAGTCAAGCACTTAGAAACGAGATTCATTTAATTTTTTTTTTCAGTACTGGAAAGATCAGTTTAAATTAGATTCGTTTCTAAATGCTTGACGATATATCAACTTTGCATCAAACATAACAGAATTTGGAAGCGGGTATCATCATTTTCTGAAGAAAATCATATTTCTGTCCATAAACAGTGATAATAAGTAATTGAAAGTAATTAGCGCATGAAAAAGCTACTGGTATGAAGTAGTTTCGTGGAATCAACAATTCTTCAAATATTACAGAAATTTCGAAAAATTAAAAAAAAAATCTAAATCTAAAAGTTGCAATAGAAAGATCAAATTCGGGAAGCATGTGTAAAATTGAAATAGAAACAACTTTTTCAAGTAAACTTTTTCGATATTCGAACAAATAAGCCTACTTTCATCGATTAATTTGAAAAAATGTCACTTTTGACATGTAGCGAAAGTCACGTGACCTTTTCTGAAGCAAAACTCAACTTTCAACTCGAATTCCAAAATGAGTTAATAATAATAGTTTTTCCCATATGATGCCGACTTTATGAATGACACTGTATATGTATCTTAAACCACGAACAACGTCAACGATATAGGGACAAACATTCATCGCAGTACAATATAGGTGCTCCATGGAAACGTTGGAACAACCTATCTGCTATTAGGCAGTGAAACTAAATGCAAACAGTTGAAATCGATCAACACAACATGCTGGTGAAATTTACCACGAGCATATTCAGTGAACACTTCAGAAGGAGTATTTGATACTATTACAGGCTAGTGAAACTGATTTTGTGATTTTTACCATTCAAGCGGTTGAATTCAATTGTTATAAGACGATCTATTGATATTTTGGTTTTTGAAGCCATCTCGAGAAACACTGTTATAATTTTTTCCTCACATCAACTGGAAGTCATATGCAACCTGAAAAGATTGGTGGAAAATTGATGCTGTATCTTGTATGTACATACATACGAAGGTGAAATGTCCTTTTAGTTTCTAGGGAATATTTCACCTTGTTTCTGAAATCACATACAAATTTCAAAGTAAATATTCTGTTCGTATGAGGAGTGGAAACACATATTTGGTATATACCAAACTATATACATATAGACCAACAGATATGCTTGGAGAATATGAGTATTAATTTGCTATTGGGTGTATGATAAATTGACATTTATCATACAGGGCGTGGAAAGATTCTGAATTGAGACTATCACGAATCTGCGATTAAAGGTCTATAAAAATTACAAGTTTCCATCGTTCAAGTTTGAACCCCCTGATTGGGTATCATAGTGTTGAAAAGGAATATTCTCAGATGAATTATGAACATCCAAAAATGGATATATATTTATATAAAGCAATACATTGAGAATTCGCATTCTCTATGTGATGAGAATATTCTTTTTTTCCACGGGAAAAAGTGAGTATTTTTTTCCCGGATATATAGGTGTACTGTTGATGGCTTTTGTTTTGTCAGTTCCGGAAAATAGGCCAATAACACCGTCTCCGAAAAAGAATTGTGAGTTCTTTTTATCTTCTATATATATATGTTATATGTTACCTTTTTTTGTTAACCATCATCTGTCAATAAAAGCGATTATTATTATTATTATTATTATTATTCTATTCCACTTTGCTGCTACGTAAATTACTAAACAACTACTAGAATCGCATTATTTTTAAATCAAAACTCAGAATCAGATTGACAGACATTCGATTACTTCGAAAGGTTTCCATAGCAACAATAAACTTCAAAAATTGACATCGATAATTTTCTGATTTCATTATTATGTTATATCTTCTCATTATATTGAATTGTGGTTTTTTCTGTCACAGAAAAAATAGTATGTTATACACTGGGAAAATATTAGATTTTAGCCCACGGTTTTGTGTCTCCCTCCGCTACGCGTCTTGTATAATGAATAACTATTTCTCTTTCATTCATAAGCCTAGTAAACTATCAACCTAGTACATACCAACCTATAAGTGGCTATAGTTTAGTGTTGAATGTTGATTAGCACCAAACAATCACCTATTGCCTCTTGCTCATAATTCCTAATTTCAGATTGATCCTAATTGCGTTTAAGATTCACAAATATTGGGATTTCTTTTATTGAATTCAGCAAAAGCTAAGAACATATTTTTTTCTCTGAAATGTGTGAAAGATTATCATGTTACTCAGGACATAGATATCACAATCCACAAAAATTTTAAAGTTCAAATAGGTATACAGAAAACGAATTTGCAATACATCTTATACTCGTACTCTCTCAATTCTCTCAATTTCTCAACTAAGTATTTTTGCGATATTGTTTCCTAACATATCATTATGAACATCATTGAATTTTGTATTGTACAATGATACGAAATAAATTCAGGTGAATAATTGTCCGACCAAAGAAGTATTCAATTCCGAATTGAAATTTAGTGAGAGTGTGGTATTTTTATCATTCACATGTATCAACGATATAACTCGCCAGTGATTCAACATTTCTGAATACAGTTAATTTCACTATCTAAGTCTATTATTGATATTGGTAAGGCAGTAATTAACTCGTTATGATTTGTTGAAATGAATAGTAGTTTGAGAAACCGATTGGACATACATTTATGAATGGCCAAAGTAACAAGAAGTTGAAAATGGATTAATAAAAAACAATTGATAAATGCACAAAATCAAAAATACTGATTACATAGGTGATAATATTTTCAACAATGTGTATTTCAACACAGTTTCATTATTTTATTTTCTACTTATTTTTTATTTTCTATCTATCTATAAAAGCGTGATTTTTCAGTTTTTCATGTAACAATCGCCCCGCAGTGAAAATGGGTCATTTGCTGCCTTCCTTGGATGTCGTAACCGTTTATCAGGAAACTTTATTTCATACGAGTACTACCTAAACTCTGGATGTTAATATATTTTCATATCAAACGAGAATACTTGGTGCAAGATACTGCCGTGGCTCTGAATGTAAAATTCGCTCATTCTGGAGATCCTACCCTAACAACACAGGAATGTCCTAGGTACGTCCCATTTTTGTCCAGTGGTACAAGGACATGATTGGGGCATCCAGGAGATGTCTCGAAGTGGTTGTTCAGTCGACATCCCGCTCGGTACATCCCTAGGTTATCCTATTCGTGTCCCTGGATTATCTGATATCCATTCACATCAGAGTCATTGAATTTCATCAAAATATTGAGTTGAATTTTTTCGAAAATGTTCGTTTTTTTTTTCTGGAAAATAATTGTAATTAAAATAGAGAATATAGTCTTGGAACTTCTTAAGAAATTACCATTTTTCGTAAGCAGAAATCGTAAATGCATAATGCTCCTCATTTTTAAACAACCAAGAATTATAATAATTATACATGAAATCCTAAAAAAGTTTTATTTATTCAGGTTTCAGTTTTGTACTGTTTATAAATCTGTTCAGTACATAAATCTTCAGAAGGCATATTAGCCAATGGAGTAAGTTGCCTGATAAGTTGAAGGTCCCGGGTTCAATCCCTACTCGACCTACATTCTTTTCTTTTGACGAATGGATGTCCCTGGAATATCCTTGGGACGTCCTTGGGATATCCTCTCTTCGTACTTGGTACATCCCAGGGACGTACCAGAAGGACATCCCTTGGATGTCCTATTTGTTTGAAAGTGAATGTCCCTAGGACGTCCCTGATATGTACTTTGTCCCAACAAAGGATATCCCTGGGATGTCCTAGTATAAAATCAGGGACGTCCCTGGGAAGTCCCTATAATTTACTTGTGTTGTTAGGGATATGATGATTTAACAAAACTGTAAACTTATGCTATTATCATTGGTTTGATAAGTGTGCGAACTTTCAATTTACTCCGACATTTTAAAGTGGGTCAAGATCACTCGTCTTTCTGGATGGAATTATTCTTACGAATATTTGGTGCAAGACATTGCCGTTTTCCTGGATATTGAATGCAGTGTAGGAAATTATTAGAAGGAATGAAAGCACAGTTTACATTAAAGTGTACATTTGAAAATTTGGTGGCGGAACTTTGTCCACCATTTTATTAGTGAAAAACACTCGCTCATTCTGAAGATCTTGATCACGATAATGAAACAAAACAAATGCTATGGTCATCAGTTTTATCTAGCGATTTATTCTGACGTCTACAGCTTGAAAATTTCGTCAAACTGTCAAACGTTCCTTTGACATAAATCATGGTTATGTCGTTGAAAACATCAACGCTTACACAGGGTGATTCAGGTTTTAGAGCACAAACTGAAATGGGAGGTAGATCTCATCATTTTAATCAGAAAAGTTCATGCATACATCAGTTCGATCTCGTTCAGTAGCGGAGCTACAGGGGGTCAAAGTTTAATTATTCTTTTCTATTAATTGAAATATGTCGCTTACTTTTTAAGATATCATTTTAAAATTTGGTGTGGTCAATACTATACAGAATATCATCATTTAAAGCCAGAGATTTTCAAAATCTATAGGGTGATACGGTTTTGTGGGTAGAGGCTTCTTTATCCCCCCCAAATTTTTTCGTAGAGCGCCTCTGGCATCTTCAATTTAAAGGCTTATTTGTCCTTTAATTTTTTCGAGAAACGAACTGTTTTTGAGATAATTGAGCATATACGTTCTGGAACATGTTAATTTTGCGTATGTTTCGCTCAAATTTCATTCAAAAACTGTGTAGTAATCAGAGACAGCTAGGGTTTTCAACAGTAAGTTCTGAATATCCAAGATAATTCTTGCACGAAATTATGTTGCCGAGCAACACCACGCGTCCGCCAGGACGATATTGCTCTACGGCAACACGGTTGAGGTAACATTTATAGACCAAGAGCTCGCGTGGAAAATGGTTAAAGTAAATATTCCAAAGGTATGATGGTTTTGATTGAAGTACCCCACAATAGTAAGTATAACACCACCCGTCTGCCACCTTCAAGTGGGGGCATTAATTCAGGAGGGGGTGTTGAAAGGTAATTTTTTTTGTCAATAGATCAAAGTAGTTCTTCCAGACTGAAAATCTGGACAAACGTTTCCTTTGTGATTGTGGATAAAACTGTGCTTTCAGATTTCGAGCAGACGGGGGTGTAATCGAAGCAGATGCCTTCAAAAATATGTCAAGAAGGTGGAATGACAAAAATTAATATTCCAACTTGAAATTTGCATTAAATGATAGACAATGGAAATATCTACAAGTTTTCTTCAGAGAAAAAATCAGCAGACGGCGGTCCAGAGCCGGCAGACGCCCATTTGTCATGTGAAGTGGTTCCCTTATTTTTTTTCTGGACGATATCAGAATGATGTTATTCCAGGCTGAAATTCGGTACATTTATTATGTTTTTGGTTGTGAATATCACTGTGATTTCAGATTTTGAGCAGACGAAGTCGTTATCGAAGCAGACGCCGTCAAAAGGATGTCAAAAATGTCAAAAATGTCAAATGACAAGAATAAATATTCCAACTTGCTTTTCTTATCAAATGATAGACAATGAAAATATCTACAGGTTTTCTTGAGAGAAAAAATCAGCAGACGGCGGTCCAGAGCCAGCAGACGCCCATTTGTCATGTGAAGTGGGTCCCTTATTTTTTTCTGGACGATATCTGAATGATGTTATTCCAGGCTGAAATTCGGTACATCTGTTATGTTTTTGGTTGTGTATATCAATGTGATTTCAGATTTCTAGCAGACGATGTCGTTATCGAAGCAGACGCCGTGAAAAATATGTCAAAAATGTCAAAGATATGTCAAATTTGTCTAATGACAAGAATAAATATTCCAACTTGTATTTTGCATCGAATGATAGAGAATTAAAGAATCTACAACTTGCCACTGTAGAAAAAATCATAAGACGGCGGCACAGAACCGGTAGACTCCCATTTGTCTTGTTAAATATCGCTAATAATTTTTCGGACGATACGTTAGCGACGTCATTCCAAGCTCAAACATGGAGCATATGGTATTTTTTTGTTTGAAACATTCACAATATTTCAAAATTTTGATGAAAGTAAAAGTCTTCCTCCTCTTATATGCAGAAAGGTTTCCAAATTATTGAAAATTGAAAAATAAATAGGATACACATTCAGCCAAACAGAGTTCAATTAACTAGAACTAGATGAATATGATTTAATTAAAGATGAACATAACTTTTATAATGAAATGTAGAAAATTTAAGAAAAAAATAACAGAACATACAGAACATAACAAATGAAACTCATGGAAATATGCCATTAACTACTACTCATCATCGTCGCTACTGTGAGCGTCTTCATCAGATTCAACTTCACTTGAATCATCGGCAGCTACTAGTACTTCATTTAGGTTTTGCGGAAATTGTTCGCTCTCGAACCAATTTATTTTATATTCGCCGTCTTCTTTAACCCATCCATTTCCTTCCGGGTTAAAGAAATTTGGTTTCTCACTAAAAGCAAATTTCCAAATAGCTGCAATTTGATTTGTACGTCGTATTTTGCGAATCAATGTATCCTTACAAGGAGGGATACGACTGGCCTCAAAATTCTTGATACCCGCGAAAGGAGATTGATTCGATTTTGGCTTGTAGCAATCCAAGAATATTTCGAACCGAGCCTTATTGACGCTGGATAATTTTCGGTTCCCATAAATTTCTCAAACGTATTCTTCTATATCTGGAGAAATAGTACTTTATTCAATTATCGAATTACTATTGAATATCGATGCATACCTTCAATTGTTTCATGAGACAGCGTTTCACTCTCTCCCATTCTACTGAAAGCTTCTTGGAACTTTTTGCTCTTCTCTAGTGATTCGAAAGGAGTCAGCTTTGCTTTTCTGGCAAATGAGGCTGTGTAGTCACAACATGTGAAGGCGTGAAATGCTGGTAGAGCATTACACAAACTGGTACCCAGAGTGAATGCGATTTTATTGATGTCGACCAACCTCAGGTTGTTCTTTGACAAAGTACCACATTCTGTTAGATGTTATGATGTTTATGTTATATAACCCTCTGTATAATATAATATATAATTATGATCATGTCTGTAGATGATAACAGTTGGAAAAGCTTGTTGATACTTCTGTCAGATTGAGAGAATTGTCAATAGAATATATTCTCGAATACCTACCGTTGTATAACTCATAACACATTCCATCCATATTTGAAGTGATAAAGCCATATTTTTGCTGCAAAATTAGGTAACATGATTGACCAGTACATTAAATTTAGAGTTATCAATTTGAACTCACCAAGAAGCTCTCTGAAACACACAAACACAAAATCTTCCAATAACAATCACTACAATGTTCTTGATGTCAAAGAAAATTGAGCAATACTACCACTATTTTGAATCAACGACCTTCACACGAGAAGTACAGGGCTAGTTTTATTAATGTGAAGCCCCCTTCATCTTCTTTGTTTTCTATCCATTCGAGAAGATTCAAAACTGATTTTTTTACGATATTTTATATTGATTTCGATCATATTGAGAGAATGTGGCAATATCTCTTCAAATATAGAGGGTATACAGAAATATATTGATTTTTGTATATGGAATGCATTGTATATTTTGATAGATGATGATCCTCCTATATATATATATGTTTGAAATCAGGATGATTTGGGAAATTCAAATTTATCGAAATATACAGGGCGTTTCATTTGAAAAATATATTTATTTTTGTATACCCTGTATATTTGAATAGATATTGCATCATTGTCAAAATGAGTGAAAACTGTTTGAAAAATTGTATAAAATCAATTTCAAAATTTTTCGAATGGGTGGAAAACAGAAAAGATAGAGGAGGGTTCACATTTATAAAACTAGCCCTGTACATTAATTTTCTAGTGTCCGTTCGTGAAAACAAAAAACGAATGAGAAACACAATTCACACCCCACTCTCCAGAGCGTCGCACGTGCAGGGTCGTCTTCGAAGCACCGATGATTCAGTAATAAAGTTATCTACAGAAAATGTTTTGAATACGTCTTCCTCAAAACAGATAGAGTAGTAAGTGAATATTTCATTCCATTTGTATACAGATATAGATTGTAATAAGTCGTAGGTATATAGACAGAAGTTGAGAGATATTCAACAAGACAAATGGGCGTCTGCCGGTTCTGTGCCTCCGTCTTATGATTTTTTCTTCAGAGGAAAGTTGTAGATTCTTTGATTCTCTATTCGTCTGCTCGAAATCTGAAATCACAGTGATATTCACAACCAAAAACATAACAAATGTACCGAATTTCAGCCTGGAATAACATCATTCAGATATCGTGAAGAAAAAAAATAAGGGAACCAGTTCACATGACAAATGGGCGTCTGCCGGCTCTGGACCGCCGTCTGCTTTTTTTCTCCCAAGAAAACTTGTAGATATTTTCATTGTCTATCATTTGATGCGAAATGCAAGTTGGAATATTCATTTTTGTCATTTGACATTTTTGACATATTTTTGACGGCGTCTGCTACGATAACGCCCCCGTCTGCTCAAAATCTGAAAGCACAGTTTTATTCATAATTACAAAGGGAACGTTTGTCCAGATTTTCAGTCTGGAAGAACTACTTTAATCTATTGACAAAAAAATTGACCTTTCAACACCCCCTCCTGAATTAATGCCCCCACTTGAAGGTGGCAGACGGGTGGTGTTATACTTACTATTGTGGGGTACTTCAATCAAAACCATGATACCTTTGGAATATTCACTTTAACCATTTTTCACGCGAGCTCTTGGTCTATTAGACATAATTATGAGATTATACAGGGTGATTCAGGTTTTGAGATAGAATTGAAATGGGTGATAGATCTCATCATTTCAATTAAAAAAGTTGATCTTACCATGAGTCCGATCTCGATCACTAGCGGATCTACAGGGGGTCAAAGTTTGAATATTTTTTTATACTAATTAAAATATCTCGTTAACTTTCAATTTGAAATTTGGTGTGGTTAATACTTTTCAGAAATTTACAATTTTAAGCATTTTAGAGATTTTTCAAATCTACAGGGTAATACGCTTTTGAAGGTATTGGCTTCTATATCCTTCCCGAACTTCTTCATAGTACGCCTCTAAAATTTTCCAGTTACCAAATAGGGTGGATCGTGCAATTTCGAGGCTTTTATTGTTCATCAATTTTTTTCAGAAACAGACCGTTTTCGAGATAAATAAGCATATCCGATCTGAAACATGTTGATTTTATCTACAGTGTGACCCACTTCCAATGGAAACACCCCTGTATCTTACGTAATCGTTGGGTGAGGGTCCTGAAATTTGCTGGAGCGAGAGATATACCATAAATGCACTCTTTGACCAAGTGGGGTCATTTTCAGTGATATACACTGCTCGCCAACAGCCATGGAACCACCCCAATTTCCGGAAAATGATATTAGGAAAGGTTGAAAATCACTGCGGATCCGGAATCAGGACGCCCAATCAACTGATTATTCATATTTTTCCTGGAAAATGTTCAGTTCTGAAGAATTAAAGTTCGTCGCACTTTATACGGAAGCACCCCCGTATCTTACGTAATTGACTTTATCTTTGGATTTTTCCTTGCTCCTGCAAATTTCAGAACCCTACCTCAATAATTACGTAAGATACAAGGGTGCTTCCGTGAAAAGTGCGACGATATTCAATTTTCCAGAACAGAAAATTTCCCAGGAGAAATATGAATAGTTAATGAATGGGCTTGTATCACGAAAAAAATTATTCCATAATTCGATAGAACTCACCCAAACTAGCTCACCACCGCAAACCGTTTCTTACGAAAGCGTAGAAGTCTCACGTTACGTTTTTATTAAAATAGACAGTTGCAACTGTCTAAATAGACAGTTGTAACTGTCGATGAAAATAGACAGTTGTAACTGTCTAAATATACAGTTGTAACTGTCTAAATAGACAGTTGTAACTGTCTAAATAGACAGTTGTAACTGTCTAAATAGACAGTTGTAACTGTCTAAGTAGACAGTTGTAAGTGTCTAAATAGACAGTTGTAACTGTCTAAATAGACAGTTGTAACTGTCTGAATAGACAGTTGTAAACTGTCTAAATAGACAGTTGTAACTGTCTAAATAGACAGTTGTAACTGTCTAAATAAACAGTTGTAACTGTCTAAATAGACACTTGCAACTGTCTAAATAGATATCTATAGACTAGTAAATACTGGCTCCCCTGGGCTCTGTCCGACCTACAATAACAGTACAACATAGGACAAATAAAAACACGTGCTGATAACTATTATAATTAACTATTACGAGCTGTGTGTATTGCGTGTATAACGATGGTGGTAGTTTTTCTATAGTAAAAGTAAAATGGATGATGGATTAATCTTAATCAGATTTTATTTCTGTTTGGGTTTCCAACAAACTGAAATTTTGGCCAGTTTGGCTCTCAATCATGATATCAACATTAGTTTAAGCACTCTCAAACGAAAATTACACAAATTGGGATTGTTCAGAAGGAAGAATTTCACGGACATCCTAGAAATTCAACAATTCATTATAAAAAATACAAAAACTCATGGACAATTACATGGATACCGATGGATGCACCTTAAATGCCTTCAGAATAATTTAGTAGTTACACAAGACATGGTTCGTCTTCTGCTCCAAATTATTGATCCCGTTGGTGTAGACAAACTATTCTACAATATGACGATTTTACGTTTGCAACGTACATCGATGCTTCAATCACCCGTAATTCCAATAAAATGGTTATCCAAATTCCAAATTATTCCAAATGCTTTTTTTAAATAGACAGTTGCAAGTGTCTATTTAGACAGTTACAACTGTCTATTTAGACAGTTACAACTGTCTATTTAGACAGTTACAACTGTCTATTTAGACAGTTACAACTGTCTATTTAGACAGTTACAACTGTCTATTTAGACAGTTACAACTGTCTATTTAGACAGTTTACAACTGTCTATTTAGACAGTTACAACTGTCTATTTAGACAGTTACAACTGTCTATTTAGACAGTTGCAACTGTCTATTTAGACAGTTACAACTGTCTATTTAGACAGTTGCAACTGTCTATTTAAAAAAAATCGTAACGTGAGCCTTCTACGCTTTCGTAGTTTCTTGCTGTGAGCTCTCTACGTTTTACAAAAAATTATTGAAATCCCCGATTTTTCCGACCTGCGAAAACGAGGCGATGATGTGACGTCAAAACCCTAATACTGAAACAAGACTATTCCAGACAGATATGAATGATACATGATTTCTGACAGAGTGAATTAGCGCGAGATCACAGTTGAAAGAATTAATATATCAGTTACCTCAGTCTCCGTTGAACGTTTGGTATTTTCTTTTAACTATGGTGAGATGAGGTTCTTACGTCATAAGAGGGTCCGTTTCCATGAGGTACTATTATTTATGTCCAAAAATAAAACATTCCACTTAATTTCTCGATCGAATTATGTCGTCAATCATTATTCATGTATAAAAGGAACATTATAAACATGGTTTGAGTTAAAAGTTCTACTAGTGGAAAATTCAACCGTCAGGAAAATCGTAGGCTTCATCAGAAGTCTAGGGTTAGAGGACCAAAACTAGATAGGGGTAATCACAATAGATCTTCTAGGTCGCAGTGATCAAGAGGTCTCCCATCCTATACGACCCATCTACAATCTACAATCTACAATCTAAAAGTTCTATTAAGATGTACACGCTCATTGGGCATCCTGATTCCGAATCCGAAGTGATTTTCAACCTATTTTGACTCCTAATATCATTTTCCGGAAATCGGGGTGGTTCCATGGCTGTTGGCGAGCAGTGTATATCACTGAAGATGACCCCACTTGGTCATAGAGTGCATTTTAGGTATATCTCTCGCTCCAGCAAATTTCAGGATCCTCACCCAACGATTACCTATGATACAGGAGTGTTTCCATTAAAAATGGGTCACACTGTACATTTGTGTCTTACATTTTATTCTCGGACAAAATTAGTTAATAATAATGGACTAATGGAAAAATTATCACATTCCGCAAGAAGATTCTTCCCGACAAGTTGAATGCTATTAAATTTTTTAATTTTTTTTCATGATATTGAAAATGATACCATCAGGATGAGAAATATGGATACATTTGGATGGGGCTTGACCTTTTCCACGTCCTCGTTGCACTGGTCGGTTAAAGGCAACCTAACCTTCTACCCTCTGTATCGCCGCTAGTGACTAAAATTTGAATTTGGTACATTTTATTGCATTGAGCGAATCATGATAGCCAAAATTAACATGTTATTACACGGATATGCTTATTTCGAGGCTTATTTATTCTGAAAACGGTGCGTTTCTCCGTTTCTCGATTGAGATGCAGATTAAGTCCTTGAATTGAACGATCCACCCTTTTTGGTAACTGGAAAATTTCAGAGGCGTACTACGAAATAGTTTGGGGGGAAATAAAGAAGCCTCAAAAATGTACAACCCTGTGGATTTTGAAAATCTTCGAAATGCTCCATACGATGATCTTCTAGAAAGTATCGACCATACCAAATTCCAAATTGATATCTTCAGAAGAGAGCAAGATATACAGGGTGTCCGCTGAAAGGAGGTCAATCCATTAACCATATATTCCTTGAACAAAAACAATATGGGTTTCTGGATACCATTTTTCATTTTAGCCCATCATATTCGATATACAGGGTGGCAAAGTTGGAAATTGAAAAAAAAAATTTTCTAATTACTCGCGTATTTGATAAGATAGCAATCTCAAAATTGGTTCATTACTTCAGCACATCGTGCGAGGAACACAAAACAGAAAATAACTGTCAAATATTCAAAATACTGGGGGTCCAGTACACACTTAACCCCATATTTTTTTTGTAGGTTCGCTAATGACTTCCTATCTATTTTTCCTCAAGTGGTCAATCATTTTTCAGTATTTTTCGTTTCCTGTAAAATTTCGATAAAATCATTTGTTTTTAAGATAATTCGAAAAGTACTGGTTATTGTTTGATGTCTATGCGGCTTACGGTAATCTCATATTACTCCTATTTATTTCGTTGAAATTGGAAGAGGGCGTAACTTTTTACGTACGAAAAGGTAAATATGGAAATACCGGGTGCTCAGAGCGAATGTATTGAAATTATTTTTACAAAAAAAAATTAAAAAAAAGTGAGGACACGTGTCGAATAAAATTTGTTTGCCAATCGAACAGCGTGAATTTTTTTACGGGGTCAAATAAAAAAGAACGTTTTTTTGGAATTTTGGGTAAATAATGATTCTAGGAGGATGGGGGGGGGGGTCGATTGACGAGCCTCTCCTTTTAAAGGATTATTGAATTGATTTTCGGGAACGGCAAATTTAAAAAAAAAATGTTAAAATCGGTTTGAGCGGTTTTTGGTGATGCGGAATTTAAAAACAATATTTTCGAGCCTCTTCCCCACCGTATGGTATGTCGGGTGCGAACGAACGGGAAATAAAATCGGAAGAAATAAAAAAAAAATGTTTTCGGAAATTTTTTGCTGAAATTATGATATTCATGATTTTAATAGCTACTTGATGAAA
The DNA here is from genome assembly GCA_918026855.4 of Phaedon cochleariae. NCBI lineage: Eukaryota > Metazoa > Arthropoda > Insecta > Coleoptera > Chrysomelidae > Phaedon > Phaedon cochleariae. Next base: position 53,309,422 of record OU896709.1, on the reverse strand, counting down.
GAAATAGCAAATCAGGATTGTCTATGGATGTATGAAAGATTTTGTGCATAAGCCACATATTTTTCAAAGGCTATGATTTTCTTTAATCGAAAGGGCTCGCATGTGTATTCAAAAAATTCATATCGAGCAATTCATAGACCTGTTGAATTTCTATGAATTTTTTTTTCGTCAAAATTATCTGAATGCATTCGCTCTGAGCACCCGGTATTTCCATATTTACCTTTTCGTACATAAAAAGTTACGCCCTCTTCCAATTTCGACGAAATATATAGGAGTATGTGAACATTATGAGATTACCGTAAGCCGAATAGGCATCAAATAATAACCAGTACTTTTCGAATTATCTTAAAAACAAATAATTTTATCGAAATTTTACAAGAAACAAAAAATACTGAAAAATGATTGAACACTTGAAGAAAAATAGATAGGAAGTCATTAACGCACGTACAAAAAAAATTTGGGGGTAAGTGTGTACTTGACCCCCAGTATTTTGAATATTTGACAGTTATTTTCAGTTTTGTTTTCCTCACACGATGTAACTCTTTGTGCTAAAGTAATGTACCAATTTTGATATTGATATCTTATTAAATACACGAGTAATTAGAAAAAAACAATTTTTAATTTCCAACTTTGACACCCTGTATATCGAATATGAAGGGCTAAAATGAAAAGTGGCATTTAGAAACTCATTTGGTTTTTGTTCCAGGAATATATGATGGATTAACCTCCTTTTAGCGGACACCCTGTATTTCAATTTATAAAATAAAATAAAGATCGGACACATATTTATACACACTTTTTCAATCGGAATGATAAGATTCATCATCCATTTCTGTTCGTACCACGAAACATGAATCACCCTCTTTTCAGAACAGAGTGGTATTTTGCTTCACTATTTCGAGTTAAAGAAGCTTGAAAAGCATTTATCATAAATTAGTGATTCATTTTGACAAGCACCGTCGATAATTATTTTATGCCAAACTGACAGACTTTGCTTCGCTATCCATGGTTACATACAGACTTTGCTTTGCTTTTCATGGTTACATTGTTGAAAATATCAACTATGAATCAAAATATTTTTCCAAACAGCAAATCTGAGATATTGACTATATGAAAAGATATGACACACGCGGTATATTGGACACCTTGTATGTTGAGTCCATTAACCTGTAACCGAGGTACATTTTTCAATTGTTGCATCATAAACATAATGAAACCCTAGCAGTCGAGGTTTAACATTATTTGCACAAGCTTCGCCAGCATTTTTTTTGCAAAATTGCTGGAAAATATTCCGAACGCTATAACGCACGTTCTTCGAGCTAAGGCTACATTCGGAACGGTCGTACCTACCAGATTCAGTCGAAGTTTCACACTCCGAGTGCTCGGGAATTAGGGGTACCACCTATAGTCCCTTCGACGGTTTTTTAGGGACTTTATTCCAATTGCGACTTATTGGAACTAATCTATTTGTGTTAGTGACAGTGATTTGGCAGCGATGGGTATCTTGTTCAAATCGTTATTCGTAATGGATCTCCAAGTAAGTTTTTTTATTTCAATTTCAAAAGTATTCGCTAGCACAGTTCCATTTCGTTATATTTAAATATCTTCAACAGTATTGATATTCTCAGATATGATTATGAACATGGATATATACAGGGTGATCCACGGTGGATGGCCTATTACCCAGTAAACACACACACGTCAAAAAAACGTAGTAAAATTACCACAACGGTCGGTTGAAATAACGTTCAATGGAATCTTTTCATCACGTTGAATCAACGCGAAAATGTCGCTGGCATCCACGTTATTTTCAACCAGTACAAAAATGTATATTCAACCACTGATTTCAACGTAAATATCTATTTGAAACCGGTGGGAACTGCCCGGTTCTCAACGAAACTTTTCACGGGGAATAAACGTGGCATATCAACGTTTGAACAAGTTGATAAAAAAGTATATTTCAACATCCACTTCGGATCAATTTTTAACCGACGAATTCTCGGTTTCTCGAACGTTTCTTCAACGTTTTAGTCAGATTATTTTTTTTTCGTTTTTTTTTGTGTCTACAATCATTTTATCAACATTCTCATAATTACTATAATAATTATTATACCTCACTAACCTGCTATGTTGTTGTCCATGTATTTCCCTTTCCTAAGCTGTTCCACTTTCTTCTCAGTGAGGTGCCTATCTCTCCGTATCCCTATTTGAATATGTTCGACTACTCGTATTTGTACCTAAACTCTTGGTGTGAGCGTCGGCGAGATGTAAACAGATTGAATACAAGTTATCTAATGACAATTAACTAACGTTGTTGGAAAACATATATTTTACGTTTTTTTTTGCTTTCAACGGTTATGAAATACTCTCAATGAAAAGTTTGATCAACGTTTATTTCAACAGTTCAATAAACGTTTCGAAAAAGCGTTAGTTTACCGTGAGAACTCTGCCGAAACAATGAAAAATAGTTTACCATGTGAAATACACGTTTTTGAATGACGGTACGGTTCTTAGACTCATGATTCTGAAAATTTGTAGAAAAAGTAGAGGGAAAATGGGAACTCCAACTTGAAGATTTTCATCATTGCCAAACTTTCGGTTTTGTCAGGAGGTGAAGTCATTCTTGTTAATTCCAATAGGATACCTTGTTTCAGAGTTGATCGAATTTTTCCAGAGAAAGTGATAAATGTCAATCGAACATACGCCATTTTCATATGAATTGATCAAATGACGTATCAATAGTAACTCAACAGTTATAAATATGTGAATTTGAAACGTTGAAGTAAACAAGACATTGTTGTTTGAATCTATTAGTTTTATGACGTTATAAACAGGTTATTTCTAGCAATTATTCTACCGTACATTGTGAATGTGTCGTTTTATTGAAATAGAATGACGGGTTGTTGCTTGAAAGTATCAACGTTTTATTTCAACGTTAAATAGTGGTTGTAGATTAACAGGAAGTTATGAATTGTTGAGAATAAAACATCTAAATAACGTGTTTTTTTCTTGGTCATCTTATTTCCACGATTCCAACCGTTATTCAACGTTTTATCAACTAGTGTGTGTATATATCTGGAGAACGAAAAGACAAAACATTCTGAAAATCCGGATGCTTTGATAATTGAACATTCCCTATCCGTCTAAAATATTTCCATCGATATAGTGTTGCCACTTCTATCAGAAACAACTCAAACAACTAGCAACTTTGTTATTTCAGATAGAACACCCTGTATTTAATTGCATTTTTAGATTCTTCTTGGAGAGCTCATTTCATCAATGTATCGCACTTGGGGTCTAGCAGGAACGGTAACAGAAATATAGGGTGTTCAAAATCGAGATTTTTCAATTTTGGGATTTTTTTTGTGTCGAAACTATCCATTATCGATCAAAACGGCTCACATGTCCCTACCTTAACTCTTGATTCCCTATCTACTGGGATTTATTTGAAAATAATACAGGGTGCTTCATGATTCAGAATTCTGATCACCCTGGATCTGTTTCAATTAAATGTCAGTAGAGAGTGAATCAGAAGTTAAGATGGGGACATGTAATCCGTTTTGATCGATGATGAATAGTTTCGACACAAAAAAATCCTAAAATTGGAATATCTCGATTTTGAACACCCTATATCTCTGTAATCATTCCTGGTAGACCCCAAGTGTGATGCATTGATGAAATCAGCTCTCCAGGAAGAATCTAAAAATGCAATGGAATACAGGGTGTTCCATTTTAAATAACGAAGTTGCTAGTTGTTTCTGATAGAAGTGATAACACTGTATCGATGAAAATATTTCAGACGGATAGAGAATGTCCAATTATTAAAGCATCACAATTTTCAGAATGTTCTGTTTTTTCGTTTTCCAGATACTTCTAATAGGCCATCCACCGTGGTTCACCTTTTATATATATATATGAAGAAATACATTGAGAAATTGCATTCTCTATGTGATGAAAATATCAATTCTTTCTCTGTTTATTCAATAAAAAAAACTACTTTCCTGGCAATATGTCACGACGAACATTGAATTATATATCTGTTGAACATCCAAAAAGAGAGCATGAAAAATGAAAATTCTCTGAAATTGAGAATTGACATTATCTCCCAAATCGAATAAAATAATAATATGATGTATAATGATATGAAAATATAACTCACAAACTTAATCAGTATTGAAATGGAACATGAAATATATAGGAGAAGTATACTTGTATATACTAACTTGGAAGTTCCAAGCTCATCAAGATCAGAGTTCATACAAGTATACTTCTCCTATATACATTTCAATTTTCATTTCAATACTGAACAGATTGGTGAGTTGAATTTTTATATCATAATACATCATATTATTCTATTCGATTTGAGTGCTAATGTCAATTCTCAATTTCAGAGGATTTTCATTTTTCCTGCTCTCTTTTTGGATGTTCAACAGATATAATTCAATGTTCGATGTGGCAAATAGCCAGGAAAGTTGTTGTTTCCTGTTGAATTTTCAGAATGATATTATGTGCATTTACATATATTTATATGAAAAAGAATGCAAATTCTCTACTCCAGAAGATTTTGTTCGTGTTCAATAGATATAATTCAATGTTCGCCGTGGCATATATCCAGGAAAGTAGTTGTTTTCAGTTGAATAATTCGATAAAGAATGTTTTTTATATACAGTGTGTCCACCTTAAGGACTTACCACCCCTGTAAAATCGTTATTATGCGACCAATTTCAAAAAACCATTTTTTGTTGGATAGGTATTTGGAATGCCCATCCAACGAGAGAGTGATCTAATTCTTGGACTGTTATCGTGGCCAACTGCGACAAATTTCAATGACCCATATTCCAGAAAGTACTATTAGGGATTTTTTTCCACGAAACTTGATGATGAATTCTGAATCAGTACCCCTTGAAATATACCTGTACCGATTTTCATCATCATAAAACACAGGGTGTCCGAAAAAACGAATCATAATTTTCTTCAAATAGGTGATCAGCAAATGTAGTTCTGTGGTTTTTCTACAAAGAAATAATCACAAATTATCATTGAGGATTATTTCAAATATACCTGTACCAGTTTTCGTCATTTGAATATACAATGTGTCTGAGAAAAAAATTAAAAAGGATAGGTAAGCAAAAATTTTTCATCCTGATAATTCTTCACTCAGAATAAAAAGATGAATCAGGATCACTTGGAACATACCTGTACCGATTTTCATCATCATTAAACACAGGGTGTTCGAAAAATCTTATTATTATTTTTTCTAGTTGATGAAAAAATATTGCCTACTATTTCTTTTTAATTGTTTTCTCATACACATCGTATTTTTGAATGATGAAAATCGGTACAGATATGTTCAAAGTGATCCTCAATAATAATGTGTCATCAATTCTTCTGAAAAATACCACAATATCTACATTTTCTGATCACCTATTAAAAAAAAACATGATTCGTTTTTTCGGACACCCTGTGTTTTATGATGATAAAAATCAGTAAATGTGTTTTTCAAGTGATCGTGATTCATAATCCATCATTGTTTTTTTGTGAAAAAATTCCCTAATAGTACTTTCTCAAATATGGGTCAATAAAGTTGGTCGCAGTTGGCCACGATTACAGTTCATGGTTAAAATCACTCTCTTGTTGGATGGATATTTCAAATACCCATCCAAAAAAAAAATCTTTCTGAAATCGGTCAGATAATAACAATTTTACAGGGGTGGTAAGTCCTTAAGGTGGACACACTGTATATATATCCATATTTTTATGTTCATAATTATATCTGAGAATATTCCTTTTCAATACTTTCACCCCATCAAGGGGTTGAAACTTGAACGATGGAAACTTCTTATTTTTATTCAATCGCAGATTCGTGATTAGGTTGTCTCAATTCAGAATTTCTTTCCACGTCCTGTATGATGAATGTCAATTTATATCATATATTCACAAACATCTTCAACAGTTTGAATACTATCTGTAGTTCGAACATTCCTCTAGCTGTTAAGATAATTTTCTCTCGTCGTTTTCAAAAATAAAAATATGAGTATTATTTCAATATACTGGGTGTTGATGGAATATATGACCAAACTTCAAGGGTTGATACTGGAACGGGAAGTAATACAAACGGTAATTTTGCCCTTATCATGCGATGGTTTTTTTTTCGAAAAAATTGTTCTGTCTGAAAAACACGAATTTGATAATGAAAATGTGAACAAATCACTATTTATCGAGATATTTCGAGAAAAAGTTCGAAATTTCGCCTTTTTTTCTCGCTGTCTCAGAAGCATTCGAAGCTACCTGCTCTTCCTATTTTGTCATTGGACACTATACAGGGTATGTCACGACGAGCTTACACTATCTTTATATCGAAAATCGGTCGGAAGAAATTCATGAAAATGTTCATGCTTATATTTTGGAATACGCTCTGTTTGTTTAAAATATTTTTGACAATGCAGTGTTGCGCCGCTTCTACTAGAAAGTAATAGCAACATTGATATTTCAAATGGAACACTCTGTATTTTATCGCATCTTCAGATTCTCTCTAAGAAGCAGGTTTCGTCGATAGATCACACTCGAGGTCTATCAAAAATGATTACAGAGATGTATGGTGTTCAAAGTCGAGATTTTTCAACTTTAGGATTTTTTTGTGTCGAAACTATCCATAGCTCCTCAAGAAACGGATTCGTTATCAAGAAGAAGACTACATTATTCGTTGCTTGACCAATTTTATTTTTTGTAATTTCGACAATTTTTTTTTTCAGGAGAATGTAATTGAATGTTTTGCGTGACATTACTCATTAGCCAGCCGGTCATTCGCCCGTCATCTACCATTGTTCATTTTATGAATATTTGTGGAAATCACTTCGAGCTTTTTTGTATGAATTTACCATTTCATTCCACTTTGAGCATTGTGGCTATTTCGTAGTTGAAATTACGCCAGTCGGCAATCAGCTACTCCCATTTTTGATTATCGCCATATTTTCGTGTTCAAATAATTTCAGTTTTAGCTCAATTTTTCAGTCGTTGTTATGACAAAATAACAATAATTCGCCAGTAAGAGTCATTATAATACTTCTGAGGGACTCATAATAAGGGATGTACACGGGAAAAAAAAGTTTTGTTGCACCAACAAAATAATTTTGGTCATTTTCTTTTTGTTAGAACACAATTTCAAATCAACAAAATATATGTTCATTTCAAATAAGCAAAAAGCAACCTAGTCAAAGAGACAAAATAATTTGATTGAACAAAAGTTTCATTTCATTCAACAACATTTATAGTTGACATAAAACAAATTTTGTTGATCCAACTATTATCTCATTGTTCAATCAATCATATACATTTTGTCGAATCGACAAAATTAAATCAATTTTGACAAGGATTCAACTGAATACAACATCATATTTTGTTGAGTCAACAATCATTTAATTGAGCAACCAATCAAAGGTTTTTTTCTATTTGACAAAATCGAATCAATTATGATTTTGTTGATTCAACACATCACTATCAAGAGATATGTTGTTATTTCAAACGGATTACTTTGTTGAACAGAACCCATAAAACCATTATATCAAACAAATATTTCGTTGAATGATTATCTAGTTGCATTTTTGCCACCAGGTGGCGTTTCTTCCAACCTTCCTACGCTTGCCTCAATTGGACAATTGGGGTGTACATATACCTACCTAAAACATCCATTTATATAATTATATAAGGCTGTCCTTGGATTATTTATGACGCTTATACAAACTCATAGTCTTGAATCAACTGAGGAAATCTCTAATCTCTCTTAGTTTTGAAATTCAATGATTGGATTCTTTTTACATTATTCAGCAAAATATTTTGTTAATTCGAAATACAATTTGCTTGATCGAAGAATATACAGGGTGTCCGGAGATAAAACCGACAAGATTGATGGGGTTATAGGGACTGTCAATATGATTGCAAAATGCCATAAACCAAGGTCCGAAACCGCTTCGTTATTGACATACAGAGTGATTTGTGGATTTTGACAAAAAATTCAATCCGCCATATCAAATACAGGGATTAACCGATTAGATTCAAATTTGGTACATGGATTACACTGAAAAGCATCAACAAGTAGCCCTCTGATCGAAACCAATATCAGGACCGGAATGATATTTTTTACTTATGTTGATTTATTGTGAGAATAACTCAACCTGTATGATAATATCCAAAAATTTCAACTCAGATTCGAAATCTACGGTGAAAATTGTATAGGAATTTCTCGAAAAATCTTCTGGCACCATCTTAGTTATTCCGTAATTAATTATTATTTCATTTTTTTTCATTCAAAAATCAATTATTGTCGGATGAAGTACCATCGAAATTGGTAATATAATAAATATTAACCAAACGATGATATGAATATCGTTATTTTCTTCAATCAGTTCGTAAATCGTAGTAGAATAAAATAGTCACATAACCCGAAAAAACTGAAAAATAAATTCTTATCAGGACTGGAATGATGTTTTTTATGATCATATTTCTGTAAGAATAGATGATCTAAAATAACAATAATGAAATTCACTGAGAAACGTTAAAAACTTGTTGAAAAATGATCGGACTGAACTTTCAAATAACGAATCCGAATGAGTATAGCTTATAATGTTTGTGTAAAAAGAATACCTACTCTGGGCTTGTGTCAAATTCAGAATTTCATTATGGAAAACCATTGTTAAGCTGTCATAAGCGTTTGTTTCATTGGTGTTCATTTATTATTCCAGTGATTTTAGGATCAAACTATAGTTCTGAGAGTCTGTTTATGATGCCGTTTCATTTCACTAATGAGAAATACACGCAGATATTCTATTTGTGTATGTGCTTCACCTGGTGATGATCACCTAGATTTCCTTGTCAATACTTGACCCGAATCTATTGCAAGGTGTAAATTACGGGGTATGTGGTTTCAGCATGATGGTGCTAGACCTCACTTTTCAGTTCCAGTTAGAAACCATCTCGATGCCAATTACCCCAATAGATGGATTGGCCGTGGAGGTCCAGTAAATTAGCCACCGCGATCCTCTGATCTAACTGAGCTAGATTTTTTCTTATGAGGTCATTTGAAGTAAGAAGTTGATAATGAAGAAATTAGAATTAGAGAAAATTTAACATAGAAAATTACTGCTGCCTGTGTTAGTGTTAGAAATAACCCTCAAATAATTCGCAAGTCAGTGAATCATCTAATAGCACGCTCTCAAAAATGTATTGATGCTGGAGGGCTCCACTTCGAAAATGTTTTGTAATACTGGGTAGTGAAAGTTTTTCACGAATTCATTGGTTTTGTTATGTTCATTAAGAACAGTTATTGTTCGTTGTGTAGTAATTTCATAAATTCAAATTCATTAGTGAGCGAATATAATTTACGAAAAATTCACTCTTATCCTTTGTCAACAGGTTCTTATACGATTTTTTTAGATTCCGAATCGACGATCTGATTATTGATAATTATCGATGTACCTACTAGGTCAGCTAATATAAACAAAAAAAAAATTCATTCCAGTCCTGATACGAATTTATTCTTCAGTTTTTCCGGGTTATCAGAGTATTTTATTTTATATACTACGATTTACGAACTGATTGAAGAAAATAACGATATTCATATCATGGTTTGGTTAATATTTCTTATATTACCAATTTTTGATGGTACTTTATCCGACAATAATTGATTTTTGGATAAAAAAAATGAAAATAATAATCAATTTCGGAATAACTGAGATAGTGCCAGGAAATTTTTCAACAAATTCCTATACGATATTTACCGTAGATTTCGAATCTGAGTTCGAAATTTCGGTTTTTATTATACAAGGTGAGTTATTCTCACAAAAACTCAACATAGGGGAAAAATATGATTCCGGTCCTGATATTGGTTTCGATCACAGGGCTACTTCTTAATGCCTCTTAGTGTAATCCGTGTACCAAATTTGAATCCAATCGGTTAATCCCTGTATTTGATATGGCGGATCGAATTTTTGGTCAAAATCCACAAATCACTCTGTATCTCAGTAGCGAAGCGGTTTTGGACATTCGTTTATGGCATTTTGCAATCCTATTGACAGTCCCTGAAACCCCATGAGTTTTGTCGGTTTCATCTCCGGACACCCTGTATATTGTTATTTTAACATATTCACTCTCTGCAAAACTGAAAATTTTGTCACTTGAATGAAATGATATAATCATTTCAATCAACTGAATCGTTCATGAGAGCAGATATTGTATTATAGGAACAAAATAGTCTTTGTTTATTCAACCAATTCCTGCTGTTAATTTAAATCATTAATGAGTTACATCAAATTAATTTTGAATTGAAAACTGACAAAAAACATTTGTTGCGGTGACAAAATATTTTGTCGTGGATATATGACACTCAGATTTTGTTGAGTTTACAAAAATTTTGTAGCTTCAAACAAAATTTTTTTCTGTGTAAGTATTATTATACCAGTCGAGGACAAATTGCAGATGTCTAAACATCGGAAGCAATACGATCGATTGACTGCTGTTTACTTAAATAAAGTCGATGATTTATTGATTCCATCGATCACATCAATCGTCATTCAATGATTCGATTTGGATCCGCGAATTCAAGTGTATTGAAATGCTAAACCAGTAGAATGAGCGGTTATTCGACTTTTACTTTTGCGATTATGTAAACGGGATCATCTCTGTGTATGGTATGACACACTTGCAAAATTTTCACTTTCAATACCTTGTTTGGCCCACTCGAAATCGCCTATTTTGTTAAAGCACGATGTCATACAGATTATTCTACTCATTTCAAAATACACGTTTTTGATTTGTTGAAATATCTGTGTTGATAATCGAAAACATGAAGTTGTACGTACGTACCACAAGAATTCCATAAGCCTTTTCAGCAATGTAGAATATATGCTCATCGAAAAGCATTTTAGAATCGAATATTATTCCTAAATCCATAATTTCGGTAACAGTTTTCAAGGGACGAGAAGATACTTGATATGAGTCATGAATGATATACAGGGTGTTTCAAAAACCCTAACCCCCTTGCTAGGGTAGGTAGAACATTGAAAAATGAGTTGGGTTTCTCCAGTAAAAGAATGTCGTAACGGCATTTGTTTTCATGATACAAAGTGTTGAAAAAATTATTTTTTTACACATTTTTCACGATTATTCCGAAACTACTGGCAACATTGTGATGAAATTTTGTATGGATGTTTCTTGAAATCTGACACATCGCATGAATTTGTTTTTATATCTGACTCTCATAGAGGGCGCTAGTTACACGGTTCCTACCGAGTAGTTTTGAACATAACTTTTTCGAGGTCAGATTTTTCAATCCAAATATGATATGAACTTGAACATCATTCAATTTTACACCAAAATGGTACTCGTGGTGAAACTTGATACTATGTTCCGTTTTAGGAATATTTCGATTTGAAAATAATGGAGTAGTAATGATGCTGGTATAAAATGAATTTTATTGAGTTCAATTACCTATTTATTCAGGTTCAAAAACAATAAAATTATTCTTGTGCTGAAGTTATTGATGAAACAAAGAATCATAAGTAGAAAATCAAGAGATATTTGACTAGAAACATGAAATATTGAATCAGTTAGAGTAAGTGTTCAAAATATCCTACATTTCGAGGAATACACGATTCTATATTCTTTTTTAAAAATAAATTATCCTTCTGAACAGTTGAGGATCAGCTGTTAGGTCATTTAAGTGATGTTCAATTATGTCTCACAACTCTTGACGTGAATTTACCTATGTAGCATAGACTTTCTGCTCAAGACACAACAAAACTGTGTATTCCATGTTCTTGGTCAAATCTGTTTCGATGTTATTCTTGTGATTCATTGTTAAATCAATGAGTTTTGCATCAGAAATGTATTGTTGTTTTCGGTTTTCAATAAATAGGTGATAATTTTTCATAATACTCACATTAGGCCAATCAAATAATTATATTTTGAGGAATTAATTTCCAGCAAGCTGTAAATCATTTAATTACCTTCATTCGGTCCCGAATGCGTGTAATCTAAGTTTGCACCATTCCAGGAGTTGAGCTTAACTTTTGATAGCCAAAAAACCGCAAAATTTTTGCACTTTTTTATTTTTTTGCTTATAGCTGCAAAATGGTTCATCGGTCGAAAAATGTCATTCTATTCAATAATATAGAAGGCAATATTCTGCGTCGAATGACATCTGAAAACATCAAATTCCGTTTATTAGTATAGCCGAAATCGAATGTTAAAAAAGAAGAAAATTTCGTAGTTCGGTGCAAGCTTACATTTTGCGGCTTTCCAAGACGACATATCGTGAAAACAGATACTCCTATTGAAAAAACCCATGAAATAAAAGTTGTAGAGAATATAATTTTACGTTATATAGATAGATGTCCAAATGTTTGAGTTTTCTTGATTTGTCCAATTATCCGGATATCTGAATGCCCGGTTCAGCTTCGGTCCCAAATTTTGCATCAATTTATAATTATTTTTCATCTAGTGCGCGAAATGCTACTTTGGTGACCGAGAGCTGATTTTTTTAACGAGGCGCAGCCAAGTTAAAAAATAGTCGAAATGCGAACATGAATGCTGCCACATTTTGTGTTGCATGCCTATTATATATTGATTTATGCCACAAACTGTTCATCAATGAAGTGTTTTCGTTCCTTCATTGTACCTCAACTATTAGGAACTATGATTATGAAATTTCATTCTCTACAACTTTTATTCAATGCATTTTTTCAATAGGAGTATCTGTTTTCAAGAAATGTCGTCTTGGAAAGCCGCAAAATGTAAGTTTGCACCGAACTACGAAATTTTCTTTTTTTTAACATTCGATTTCGGCTATACCTCTGAACGGAATTTGATGTTTTCAGATGTCATTCGACGCAGAATTTTGTCTTCTGTATTATTGAATGGAATAACATTTTCCGTCCGACGCACCGTTTTGCAGCTATAAGCAAAAAATAAAAAAAGTGCAAAAATGTGGCGGTTTTTTGGCTATCAAAAGTTAAGCTCACCACCTGACATGGTGCAAACTCAGATTACACGCATTTAGGACCAAATAGAGGTATTAAAACGATTTCCAGTTTGCTGGAAATTAATTCCTCAAAACGGTTTTTTTCGATTTAATTTTATTAGCCTACATAGCTTTATACCAGCAACATTTACCACTTCATCATTTTCAAATCGAAATATGCCGAAAACGGAACACAGTATCGAGTTTTACCAAGAGTACCTTTTTGGTGTGAAATTGAATGATGTTCAACTTCACATCAAATTTGGATTAAAAAATCCAACCTCAAAAAAGTAATGTTCAAAACTACTCGGTACGAACCGTGTAACTATGAGAGTCAGATATAAAAACAAATGCATGCGATGTGTCAGATTCCAAGAAACATCTATAAACAATTTCATCACAATGTTGCGAGTAGTTTCAACATGATCGTGAAAAATGTGTAAAAAAAATATTGTTTCAACATCGACAATTTTTTTACTGAGCAAACCCAACTTATTTTGCAAGGGCAAGGGGCAAGGGGGTTAGGTTTTTTTGAAACACCCTGTATGAATGATATCATATTCTGTATATATATTTCTGTGATCGCAATGAATCACAGATTTAAAAAAAATATATAAAAAATAAGGTATTCCAAAAAATTTAATTGTGGTTTGTCACGCTTTCAAGTATTACCCTGTAAAACTTTCGATAGGGTCTGTGGGTAGTCCTCATTGCGGCATTCAACTTTTGTATATAGTTTTTTTTTGATAAAAAATAAGGTAATTATAAGGGTGGGCCTTTTCGATAGATAACCCTGTACATACAGATATACAGGGTGTTCCTTGAAGACATGTTGATATTCGAGAAGGTGATTCTTCAACTCATTTCAAGAAAAAACTTCTCTCTGACGTATGTCCTAAAAGTCTTAACTTTTGACATACAGGGTGATGAAATTTTGAGAAAAAATCAGTTTTTTAATAATAACTGGAATAATATTGTACACATTTTTTTGAAATTTGGTATATATCTTCTATGCATCAAGGTGCATTCTTTGATATATATAAATTTTCCTTACTTCTACCAGTGGCGCCGGGGGATATAATTGATTATATTATACTTGAGAGTGAGCAACGAAAGAATATTTCCAGAGATCATGCACACTTCAAATTTTGATGTAAATGCTAAGTTAGAGTACTCCATTCAGGACATCTATTACTGGATTACCACAGCATGTAACATTTCGAAATTCTCGCATCATTTCAGATCCATCAGGAAAAGCTATACAGGGTGGACAAAAAAAAAAGAATCTATGTATATGTTCAACTTTGATACCCTGTATCTCAAAAGTTAGGACGTTTACGATATACGTTCATATGAAGTTTTATTCTTGAAATGGGTACAAGAATCGTCCCCTTGAATATTAGCATGTCATTAGGAAACATCCTGTATAGGTACATGTATTCCTCTATTGAATATTTCTTCCTAACTTGTTGTCCTTACTACAGCACTTATATTGAAATGATACTAATATTTTTATTCATAGAAACGAGGGCAGAAAATCCCAATAAATTCTAGATAAATTAATATAATAATTATTAATCTCTATGCATGGGTTCTACGCTCGTGTGCCGTCCTCTGGTCTCTGGTCACTTCCTAGAGCTGATGCTGATGCACTTCTTCGGCACATAACGGATCTCCGGTCACCTCGGTGAAATAAATAAATGCTTTGTGTAAGATAAACATTGTTTTCCGACTTAATCAATACGGAAGTCGACTTATTCAGTAGGTACAAAAATAGGCGTTTGAATTCTCGAAGCGAAACATAGCCGTACAATAATAAACCAAATTGTAAGGAAGCCCAAGCAGGGATTTCGGGATTTACTCCAGCGCGGCAGATTAACATAAGGGGGGTATTCTTGGACCTTGTGAAGTTCTCCTATCACCATACCTGGGCTCTTTATATGATGTCGAAAATTCAGGGCAGCCGATCAGCTTAGTAAAAAGAATTGATCATCAGAAATACTCGATCGCATCAGATTTAGACATGTTACGTTAATTACATGCAGAAAAGTTTACATTTCAATAATCTGACGATTTGACAAAAAAATCGTCACCTGTACATTCTCGAGCGCGGTTGATTTTTTTCTTATTTTGAAGGCAATTAGTCACGGATCACGGAAATAACATAATCTGCCGATTTGCACAAGCCGAAGTAGCGAGAATCATCAATTAAGTGTGATGCTTGCAGCCACTGGGAACTATGTATGTAATTGTGTTAACGTAGGAAACTGAAAAAAAGTATCACTGCGTATACTGTTATCAATCAGCTCATGAGGAGGAATCTGAAAATGCAATAAAATACAAAGTGTGCTATGAGAAAAAGTGTAACTTTTATACGTCACGCATTTTTGAGTAACCCTGTATAACGCAAAATATTTCAGAAATGTACTGCTCATAAGACTAGCCCATCTCAAGAATTTTTGTTCATCTATCTCGAACAGCAAAGCCGTTATCTCACTTTGCCATACTATTGGTCCACCCTGTACGGCAGTAAATGTAGATTGACAGCCTTGGCTGAATTCCTGAATGAATGAACTGTCAGCCGCGGCAGTCAACCTACCATTTTTCTGCCTAGTAATACAAATAACTATTTTCTGCAACCGACACAAAAGTCGTCCATTTTGATACCAAAATTAGCTCTTAAATTGAGGTTTCTATTACTGACACAAAAATAGGTAAGTTGCTAGGCAACATATTTAGTTCCTAGGAGCTAAAGTTGAATTTCAGTTCCTAGGAGCTAAAGTTGAACTTTAGCTCCTAGGAACTAAAAAGGATGTACTGGACGTCATCAAAAATAAACAACATTGTGACGGTTGGTTATTTTGGTTGAGACGCATACCTGATTTGTTTCCGAATTCAACAGATTTGGCATTTCATACCCATGCTGGAGATATAAATACACCTTATTATAGTTTAGAACCCAATCAGCACCAGACATCTTAAAGACGTACATTTTACGACTTACTTACGTCTTTACGTCCAGGGACGTATAAAGTACGTCTTTAAGATGTAAATCCATGTACATCTTAAAGACGTACACGAATTTACGTCTTTAAGACGTACATTATAGGTCGTATCCACGTCGTACCTCCCATGTCGTATAAAAGACGTTTTAAAGAGGTACATTCCAGTACGTCAACTCGACTTATAGAACAATAATGTAAGTTATTTTCTGAAGAAAAACAAAATGTCATCTCTTCACGTTTTTTATTTTCAATTGTTCAGTTTTTTCTCATTTTCAACAAAAGTGATGTTTTTGAATTTTTTCGTCCGACATTTTGGAGCCTTCGTGTTAGATTCTCGAATTTTTACAAAAAAATCATATTCTCCGACCCCAAAAGTCCCATAGTAATCAATTTTGCATAAAATCGGACTATAATCACAAAACTCGTTTGCCATTTTGAAGCCGACATCTTGGATTTTTCATTTTCGACGAAAGGAATTATAATCTCTGATCCCGAAATCCTTCAGATGCCAATTTTGAATCAGATCAGACCATAATCAGAAAACCATATTATGCCACATCGTCCGCCATATTGGATCCGCCATTCTGTTTTTTCCATTCAATAATAATATCACAACGAATTGTCACCGGAATAATATTTACTCGCCAAATTTCAAATCAATCGGACGATTTAAAGTGAGTCAAATTTAACTTGCACGTTTTGATTACAAACAGACACAAGGACATGTTAAACTAAGTAAAAGCTTGTTATGTGATATATAGAACAAACAGAGTAACAGAAGAAGTGAATATGGTATAATCATCGAAGTCAAGCAACAAAGAGCGAGGTTAGTACTTGAATGGGTGATCGCTTGTGTCTACCGTTTGATGAAGTCGTTAAATTTCCCTTTTTTTTTTCGCTTGTCTGCACTTGTTGCTAACTTCAGTGCACAGGTGAAAATTACCTGAAACTATGTGATTTTTCCGTAATTTGAAAGATCAATTTGGGTTCATGGACCAAAAACACCTAAAAAAGACGTCTTAAAGACGTACATATTAGTGGAAAATGTACGTTTTAAAGACGTCTTAAAGACGTCTCTTGGGCGTAATATGTACGTCTTTAAGACGTACTTATGTCCCGACATGTACGTCTTAAAGACGCCTTTAAGACGTACTTTGGCTGATTGGGAAGCCTTCAAGATTCAAATACTTGCTTGATCTGTATTTCATTCTTTATTCTCGGGATGGATAACTTGTTTTTGAATAATCACGGCAAGCAATAGTTTTTTGTCTCAAACAACGATATTGTTTAGCTTCATTTGATTATCAAGTCAAACACAGTGTAGGATGGAGAGGAATAAGTAATCACTATTATCATTGTTGATATGCTCACTAACCTAACATTTTCCACGTCTTATTGTTCCTATACCTGGCACTGGCGCGGTATTTGCCATTAGAGCACCTGGTCCATACACAAATATGTCACTCTGTGGTTGTATTTATATTGAAACTACAATCCTTGAAAACCTAACCTGCTGTTAATGCAGGTAGAATATTTTTACCACATGGATTATTTGTCAATATTTGTTGCATTGCATATATACATATGGCACGGCATTGGTGGTTACTTCACATGTTTATTTGAGTTAATTGTTTCGGTTGCAGAAAAAATAGCATGTTTCATTCGGATCAAAAGTGACTTATTTGTTCGACTCGCAAATTTTTCTTTCGCTCGGCTTCGCTAAACGCTCCGCCTCGCAAATGCAAAATTCGCTTGTCAAACAAAGTGTCACTTTTGATCCTAATAAAACAATCTACTATTTTCTCCAAAAAAGGTGTACTTTTACTGCCTAGGTAGAAAAAGTTTGTTACTATGCAACGTTCCAAGTAATTTGAATCAAATTGGTAATCGAAATTGACAATGACTTTGAGTGAACAAAAATGATGGATTATTTTGACTTTGCGTGAAATTGGTGAAAAAATTATATGTTTCACATGGCCGAAAAGAAGATGTAATGCCTTGGCTGGTTTCCTAGCCTCGGCTACGCCTACGCCAGCCGCGGTATTAAATCTTGTACTTTTCTGCCTAGTGAAACAAATAATTATTATAGATACAAATAAGACACTATCATATAGCAAATTCTGCAGATTCTGAAACATTATTATGACTTATAAATTAGATGTCTTCTGGCTGTAATATCCTATAACGTCGTTATAGCATTTCTCTGACGTTATTCCAGTACGTGGTCCGGATTTCACTGTAACCTGTAGGTCCCTCTCTACCTAACCCTGTCCAAGTTTCGACTTCTGGAGAGTTGGTTCCCTACTTCGAAGTAGCGATATGCAATTTTTTTGCGTCAACTGTCTCGCTTTGTGATAAAATATGACGTCAGGGATTGTATGATTGAATATTTCTTCTGCTCTCTAGGTTGCAATCTGTGATCTGTGAAGCACCCTCAAATACTTATTTTTTATAAGGATCACCAATTCCGTAGATTACTAATGGCTATAAATGCATGCAAAAATGCAATTAATAGGTGGTTATGTTACTGGATTCGAATGCATACAGGAAATCTACCATATAAATACAAGAATTAATAGGAAATGTGGTTGTTCTTGAACAATACTGAGACAATTAAAAAAATGGCGATTTGAAAAATCTGATTCAAAATAATGCTGAGAAAAGTGTGAAGCCTGGCAGGACAGCTATAGTATCATAATAAAGTTATGGAGTAGACATTGAGTAGTCGTTCTTTGCTAATGTTCTATAAATACGGAAAAATATGAAACATTCTGCATTGAGATAACATTGTTAGGTCTGATCACGTGCTGAAATTATCTAACAAAATGCACAAAAGCGACATTGCTATTTAGTAGAACGTGACTTGCTGACGTTTATTAATCTAGTTTCGTTCGAAATAGTCATGTATAAGACAATGTAACAAACCTCACATAGGGTACCAATTCTCATGAATATAAAATCTCATAATGAGAGGTGAGGTTATACTGGGTGTCCCAGTATAAGGTTCCTATAATCAGGGTCCGGGTCGTGAATCCACAAATAATTTTAAGGTATACAGGGTGTTTCATAGGTAAAGGGAAATATTTCGATGGTACATAGGGGTCACCAAGGTGGTTCTGAAAATACCATATTTGATAGGTCTTAGAGTCTTCATAACGGAGATACAGGGCGATTTATCGATTTCGAATAATTATTCATTCGTCTATAAGTATTGAACTACCCAGTATATTTTTCTAAAATTTGGTATGGAGCTTATACTTGGGACGTTGAATTCATTCACCTATCGGGTGAAGTAAAAATCCAGGTTCGGCTTCAGGAAAAATTTACATTTATTCGAAATATTAAAATAACACACTGTATGTAATAATTGACAGAGTTCATCAAAGGAATCGTGAAGAGGAAGAAAAACTGAACTGGATTTGATGCTTTTTGTTTTCCCGCCACCAATTCTCATCTTAACAATCATAAACAGAAAGCTAAAAGTATGTAAATTTGAAGAGTATTGAAATTATGAAACCACTTTCAATTATGATTATTTGATATATTCTTGTTAAATGATCGTTCGAAAGAACTTACTCAATCTCACAGTCTTTATATAACAGAGATACAGGGTGAATTATCGGTTTCGAATAATTATTCACTCGTCCATATAAGTATTAGACTACCCATCGCAGTGATATTTTCTCAAATTTGGTATTGAGCTGACTTGGGACGATGGATTCATTGACCTATCAGGCAGAATGGAAATACAGGTTCAGCTTCAGGAAAAGTCTCATAGTCTTTATAACAGAGATACAGGGTGAATTATCGAATTATAATTATTTGGTATTATTTCCATTCCGCCTGATAGGTTAATGAATCCATCGTCCCAAGTGAGCTACATACCTACCAAATTTGAGAAAATGTTACTGGGTAGTTTAAGACTTATGGAGACTGTGAGACTTAGTGAGTTCTTTCGAGCGATTTTCTGACTGAAATATCAAATAATCATGATTGACACTGGTTTCATAATTCCAATTCTCTTCAAATTGAAATACTTTCAACTTTCTGTTTATGATTGTTACGATGAGAATTGGTGGCGGGAAAACAAAAAGCATCATACACAATTCAGTTTCTCCTCCTCTTCACAATTCTTTTGATGTACTGTGTTAATTATTGAATACAGTGTGTTATTTTGATATTTATAATAAATGTAAATTTTTCCTGAAGCCGAACCTGGATTTTCACTCCGCCCGATAGGTGAATGAATTCAACGTCCCAAGTATAAGCTCCTTACCAAATTTGAGAAAAATATACTGGGTAGGACAATAGATATAGACGAATGAATAATTATTCGAAATCGATAAATCGCCCTGTATCTCCGTTATGAAGACTCTAAGACCTATCAAATATGGTATTTACAGAACCACCTTGGTCACCCCTATCTACTATTGAAATATTTCCCTTTACCTATGAAACACCCTGTATAAGGAACTAGGCAAGTGGATTAATTTAAATAGAATCATCACTCGAATACCTTTCAATTTCATATTTTTCAAGAATTTATTGGTCGACTTTTAGGTGCTAAAATCATGAATAATTGATTGATTGATTGTGTTTATTACCCCAATCAACATAGTTGTTTATGATAGGGATACATAAATAATATACATAATGTTATACATACAATTATGACATTATAATAAGATATAATAGTAAAAAAAATGCAAATAATCATGCAATATAAACCTTGTCTTTCATAAGTAGGTATTCAAATAAGAAATGGAATTATCAAAGTCTCTGAAGCAGATATTTTTTCAAGCTGATTTTGAATCTAGTTGCTTCCTGTATATTCCTCAATTGACTTGGTAATTAGTTGTATAGAACGATTCCTGTGTGAAAAATGGATTGTTCGCCGATATTTGACTTATACGTATTTGCTATTAGTAAATTTGACTGTCTTGTTCCATGATTATCATGATTATGTAATGAATTAATTTCATTGAAATGAAATTTCATAATTTCACATTTACATAGGACAAATTGAATGGAACAACATATTTTATCTTTGCTCTTCGCTTTATTAATTTCAGTCAGATCAGTCACTGTTACTGCATAATCATAATCGCATATAATTCGAACCCTTGTGATGAAAATGTATTTATCTAAACACAACAAACGAATCTATATATCTATCTATCTATCTTTCTATCAATCACATGATATTGTGTTATGGAGAATAAGAAATTTTTGGACATGCTGGTTGCTCGAAAAAGTCAAGAATGAACTATAATGTCATGAGTTCCTCCTATTATGTTTCATTCAACGGCAGGACTCAAACATCTCTTTGATAACTTGATTATAATTGGTGACTTGACAACCTTGCTTTATGAATGGAAATGAAAGATCATCTGACCAATATCCAAACAGCATAAACACTGACGTCACCATTTATTCGACATATGACGTTACGTTTGAAATGAGCTCTGAAATTCAATGATTTTGAACAACGCATAGACTCATCATTTACCTTTAAAAGCGTGAGAACTGAGAATTGTTGCGAAGATTAATTTAGGTTCCTAACGACACAGTGGAGTAAGTGAATGTCACTTGAAGGAAGAACTCAGGAAATGGGAAGAAATTGAAAAGTCCTCCTACTGGAGAGCAACTCCAGGTCAACGACAAGCGAAAAGGTTCATCAACCATTCGCAGAACCGAGCCAAAGAGCTACTCAGCCTCAGCAAACCAGAGCTGAAGCTTATCACAGGCTTTCTCACAGGACACGGCCCTCTGAGGTACCACCTCAAAAAGATGGGCCTGGCGGAGACTGACACTTGCCGCTTTTGTAACAATGCGACCGAAACCGCGGAACACATACTTTGCTCATGTGAAGTATTAGTCCGCCAAAGGCTGAACCACCTAGAACAGGTCTATCTCACCCCTGCTGAGGTGGAAAATTCAACCGTCAGGAAAATTGTAGGCTTCATCAGAAGGGTTAGAGGACCAAAACTAGATAGGGGTAATCACAATAGATCTTCTAGGTCGCAGAGAGGTCTCCTAGCCTATACGACCTATCTACAATCTACAATCTACAAGTGAATGCCAATAATTCATCATCAGCCCACTCGTTCGTTTGGTAGATGAGGGTAATTTGATCTTACAAATCGTTTTGTTGTTCGGAAAAAAATTATGATGTACAGAAAGGTGCAAAATTCGTAATAGACGCTATGAAAATGCCCCATTTTTTTCACGATTTATCTCAATTTGAGTATACCAGAATATAATTCTTCAGACAGTTTTTCATAATAAATTTTTTGTTTGATTCTTCATTTCGATGTCAAAAACAGTCTCCATGATTTTGGGCATTTGTTCTTATTGTAGAAAGAGTTGAGCTTTATAATTGAGAGTTCGCATTGAGTTGATTTGTTGCGTAGAAGTTGAACATTGGGTTGATTTGTTAAAAAAATGTCCGCAATCCGAAATTTGTTGTTTCTTAAGTTCATCAAACTACTATTCGGATTTTTTTAGTTTTGTCAACTTCAAAAGCGTGATTTATCTATTTCAAAGCCATCTATATTAAACTGTGGTGTTTTGGTCATTAACAACTCACCAATTGTTCATCCAAACATGCAAGTTATTCATATTTTTGAAATCAGAAAAAAGGCTCTATCAACATGTCAAAAAGTATAAAGCGTGTTCCATTTAAAAAATCTGAGTTGATGCCCCTTCCGAAAAAACGAATGACCTCGTATATGAAACAACTACACAAAATAAAAGATTGAGTTGTTTCAATTAAGTTTTCCATTTGACATTTTTCCATATCCCTCAAAAGTGAGTCGAAATCACCCTTGTCTCTGGATGTAGCAATCTCTTCATACGAGTACTTGGTGCAAGACACTGCTGACACTGCCGCTTCCGTATCTCTGGATGTAAAAAAAGCTCATCTTCAACATCCTGATCAGGATAATAGAGCAATATTATCAAATTATGCTACTTCTATCGGTCCCTGATAAGTGTTCGAGGTTTCAATATAATTCGACGTTTCGAATGGATCAAAATTACCCTCTCTTTTGATGTGACTATTCATACGAGTACTTGGTGCAAGACGAATAGAAGAATTTAAAACGAACATTTGAAATTTTGGTGGCGGAACTTTGATATTTTGGTGGCGGAACGTCATTTACCATTAAATTCGAGAAAAATCGCTTATCCAGGATAATGAAAAATAAAGTTATACTTTTGTCATCGGTCCTGGATGAGTATGCGGAACATCAATTCAATTCGATGTGTTGAAAATGACAGTTTTTTCGAAACAGTTCTTTACACTGCATTCTTACAAGAGCATCTGTTTTATGTTAAGGTGTTTCGCACCTAGCTGTTTATTAAATCATATTTTTCGTACCACGGAATGATTGTAAGATCAAATCACAATTATGAACCAAATTTTGTATGATTTTAGGATTAATGGTGATTGATGGGAGAATTCATAATGGAACATCAGATTTTAGGGTTTTCCTGTAATTTTTGAGACATTGGTCAGAGGCTATAACAGCAGAACTCAAGCACTTGCTTTCGACGTGGTCAGAAGCACCGGAAATATCAATGATTCTTGGATTGGTGCCGAATATTCAAGTACAGTTCATATATTATGCAATATGTTATGAGGGTTCGTATATACCCCACTTTTTTCATCGTTTCAATATGAGAAACACCCAATATATTATGAAGCCATCAAGATGTGGAACAGTATTTTTCATGCGAATCAAATGAAGAAATTTTGTATTTCGTCCAAAATTGATTGATAGTTGCAGCTTGTACAAATCTTCATCTATATTATACATCATGGATAATTACTTGTAATATTCAAAACGTCTATGTAAAGTAAAGGAATATTAACATCTATTCATTTGCACTTGTGTGTTCAAACGAAGGTCATTGTTCTGTAGTTCTTTATCAATTTGTTGATCTTTCAAGAAATCTAGCCTCGACAACTTTGTGAATTGCGATTGTTGTGTTTCATGAATTAGATATTATGTTCAAATGCTGATGAGAACCCAGGTTTAATCAAACGTTCACCTATACGGGGTGTACTTTGATTGATGGCTGAAAATAAAGGAAATGGTTCCATCGCTCACTGCAAGACGAGAAAATCATATGAACACATGCCCTAAACCTCTTAACTTTTGAGCAATGTAGGGTGTTGAAATTTTAAGAAAAAACTCGTTTTCTCATAACTTCAATACTGTTCTAGATCTCCTCATCAAATTTGACATGCACCTACTATGCACCAATAGGCTTGTTTTTTGATGCCGGAGATTTCTCAATATTATATGGATTCCCTCTCGTGCGCTTCAAGCGATAAAAAAAAGAAAAAAAAATCATACCAGTGGCGTCCGTATGGGATGATGTATCCTGATTCAACAATTCAACTCCCTGAATTTTTTCCTACGAACAACCGTTGTCGCGTAAAAAAATAAAAAGCATTTTTATGCGTTTGTGGTATAACGAAATTATTTTGAACTAGTAGGCTACTGACCTATTTTTGAATTTGAAATAATGACAATTTTCACATTGTGAAAGTTGCTTCAATCAATAAAGTGAAAATAAAATTTCAACACCTTATAGTTGGGAAGTTGAGAGGTTAGGGTATATTATGTTCCATTTCTTCGTGATATAGGTATCAGCTAACGAACCATATCCTCTACTTTCAGCCATGAACCGTTTCAATTCCATTTATTCAATAAAAACATTTTCACAATACAAGGTGTATCAACAAAAATCTTCTAAAGGGGACATTGGACATGATAAAAATGTAAAACATACAATGTAGAACACTTAGATACGCCACAGAATTACCCTCCAAGGGAGCCCTCAGAGGCAGCCGATGCAGACCTTGCCGATGATTTTTGTCTAACAACCCTGATGGCAGTCATGAGGGAGCTGACTCCTAGGAGTAAACCTCTAATCCAGCTCATGTCAGTGAGTTGCCCAGGGCAAGAAAGATTGATCGTCGATTGCTACCTTTTTCTCTCTGATTTAGCATTTTTTGTGTTGGAAAATAAAAATAAAAAACCAACTTTTGAAATTTCTCTGTGAAAGACACTATGAGGGATGAGGGGTGGGATAGGTGTGGGAGAGTGATTGGGATCTAATGATTGGGATCTAATAGACTGATTTCGTATCGGCAAATACACTAGTTTTGTTAGCCGATAGGCGTGCTATCTCTGAGTCCTGCTCCATGGTAATGCTGCCATGAACCAAATTACACCATGTATACGAACCTCCTGAGGACTACAAGTCCTCCTTGTGCGTATTAGGCTTCACATATAATAATAATAATAATAATAATAATAATGTTTATTGAAGTAATACCCAATATGTATAACAAATTCATGACGAAATAATATATTATGGTCTTACTACTCCAAAAGGACAGAATATTGGCAAAGCCATTTTTCAATTCTGCCTGAATAATTACAATAGAACATAACATGATGTATAAAACAAAAAAGGACAATACTTCATGTGATTCAGAACGAATTCAATTTTTCATTTATCTCTCAGCTTGTTTCTTACGTTTAATTTTTTTTATGGTTTCGTATTAATACTGTTTATTTCTACTATTCGTTCCTGTTTTTTATATTCTCAAATCTTATAAGTACTTATCTAACTGTATTTTGTGATATTTGTGAGTATTTTCAAAATGAGAATAAGGAATATGGTTAATTTTGTATGAGGATGTTTGTTTTGTTTGTTCCTATTTTGTTGGAAATTGGTTACTTTTTTGTTTACTAAAAGTACATAAGGTTTTGACGTAATGGGTTAATTTCGATATCCTTTCTTCGAATTCGTATAGCATGAAAAATATCTTGAGCAGATCTATTGAAATCTACTGACTTTTCGACGAGGTATTTAGTGATGGAATAAAAATCGAACTTCAACCCTGGTCCGCGCGTAGAGTGAGTTGACCACATTTGCTGTTGTCAAAGTGATTATTCACGAAACCGACTAAGGCCTTGGCTATCAGTTTGAAAACTCGACTATAATGGACAGGGTTTCTTCCTCGATACATGAACTAAACTGGGCGTCAATTGAAACGTTAATAGTGAAATTTGGTATCAAGTTTGACTTCTCGTTATTTCTAAAATATTGAACGAATTTTGAATTGTCGCCCAGATTCTGAATGCCCTTTTCATCGTCTTTCGAACCGTTCCTTACAGCTTCTTCTTAATTGATCATGACCCATGATACAGGGTGAAACAAAGATTCGTGCATTTTAAAAAAAAATTCTCCGCCCCCCCCATTTTGTCGGAAGATCACGATGCTCATATTTTATTGGGGCATTTCATAAATAGCAGCCATACCTCAGGACATTTTCGAGTTTTTGCCAAAAACAACTGTGGTTTCCAAAAAAAAAATGTTTATTGCATTTTCTTTAAATGGACTTATTTCAGAGGAGTTCCATAAATGGATGCTTTCATGCATTTCAGGAAAGCGTTGGAGCAGATATGTATACCAGGTTACTCAAAAACAATCAATAATTTATTACTTCGCAGTCTATGATGAAAGTTTTCTACCTTAGTGAGCAGAAAATCAACACATCTCATCAACAAAAACAAACAACGATACCTTGTTTCTATAACAACGTATTTTCGAAACAATGTAGGTATGCATAGAGGTTATATTAATTGCCAATTTTCATGAAAACGTCAGTGTAATTCGAGTCCTTAAAAATTTAAAGATGCCTCGTTCAAATCGGGTCAAAATGGAAAATATTATTAGGTAAGATCACTATAGTGATATAAACGATAATTCAGTACAGATAATTATCATTTCAGGTTACGACAATTAGGATATACCCAAATTCATTTAAGTACCATTTTCAATAAGTCAGTCATGACAATAAATAGACTAATTCGTCGTTTTGAGGATACAGATGATTAGTCCATTGAAAAAAAATGCAAAAATTTTTTTTTTCTGGAAACCACAGTAGTTTTTGGCAAAAACTCGAAAATGTCCCGAGGTATGGTTGCTATTTATGAAATGCCTGAATAAAATATGAGAATCGTGGTCTTCCGACAAAATGGGGGGGCGGAGAATTTTTTTTCAAAATGCACGAACCTTTGTTTCACCCTGTATCATGGGTTCTGATCAATTTAGGAGAAACTGTAAGGAACGGTTCGAAAGACGATGAAAAAGGCATTCACAATCTGGGCGGCAATTCAAAATTCGTTCAATATTTTAGAAATTACGAGAAGTCAAATTCGATGCCAAATTTCACTATTAACGTTTCAATTGACGCCCAGTTTATTCAATTGAGACCTGAAATTCCTCGAGAAATGTTTCCATTTAAGAAAAGTACAAATACCTATCTGGAGGGTTTATCTTATCTAGGGTATGTTGAATTCTGATTCTTTTATGTTTGATTTTTCGAATTAGGTTTCGATTGGTCTGAATTTGTGACCATCCTAAGTCCCAGACTTGAATGATTTTAATGGCCTTCACTGTAGTTTTCTATCCCAGAATTTTCAGCGTATACTGAAACGCCTTGTAGATATAAATTGAATAATAGGTATTTCATATATCGCTATATTAGTACCAACACCTGTGGCTTCGGCAACTGAAGTACAAACTACAAATTCCTCCAGCATGGCACGAATTCCAATAAAGCACCTCGATCAAATCATAAATTGTTAAATCGATATAAATCAGAGGAGCAATCAGTGGCGGCCCCAAGTATTGTCAGGTTGAAAATATGTTCGACCAAAGAGTTACAATTTATTTTATCTCATCTATCTATTTTGCATCTCTACAAACAGTTTGAAATGTATTCATCATACAAGGAAAAAATTATAAAATTTTAGGTCGAGGTCGAAAACCGAAACTACTATTCATTGAAGTTCATATAAAATTCCCTCCCAGGTGTTTTTATTTAAACCTCACACGTGGAAGGGAAATGCTCCCTTACTATTCAATTAGCTATTTGTCGCATCCAAAATATCAATCATCTTTGCTTCGAAGGATATTATACAGGGTATTTCGAAATTCGACCGACAACGCTTGGCAGATGATAGCCCTCGTTCATAATTACGGTAATAGAAAGATATTATGGTCTTCAAGTGTTCAGATCTGGACACTGGATGGAATGTCAAAAAATGATCCACTCAAAGATGAAACCATTCACTGAATTTGAGCAGAATACTCAATGTTTCTTGAGTTTTAACGAAAGAAAAAGCTATTTTCATTTCTCAACTGCGACACCACCCTGTATCTCGAGAGCTGAACACTAGAAGACCGCTTATATTCGTATCACCTGTCAAGCGTTGTCGGTCGAATTTCCAAACACCCTGTATATGTTTACATACAACATTATGTGAATTATTATCGTCAGGTCAGCAACACTTGAGGTAGTAAAGGTTCAGGACATGTCAGAAATGCTATAGGTCAAATTTTCTAAACACCCTGTATATGTTCATATACAACATTAGGTAAATTATTATCGTCAGGCCAGCAGCACTTGAGGCAGAAATGCTTCTCCATAGAGCAGATTGTGTATAGCAATTTATCTAGCTATCATTGAACATAATAATGGAGAATTCATCACAGACAGGTGCCTGTCTCTTATGATGGGTAAATAATCTGAGAAACTTAGAAGTTGATTTTTATGTGAAATTGAACGAGGTACCGATAGATAAAAAATCACAAAACAAAATGAAACAATTTTTGTTTGTTCGTTATTTATTTTGATATTATATTTCATACAACACCTTCTCATTTATCTCTACTATTCAGAGAATACATGACATAATTTTGTAATTTTTTCGTCAAAAGACACATTCTTCTGAGAAATCCTTCCTCCATTGATGCATATATCTACAGTCTCTATAATATTTCTTTTCGTGTGACTGAAATTAGCATAGACCTACGCGCAACTTGCTACCCTCTTCAGACTTGCATATACAACAGCAATGTCTATCATGACGTTTGTTGACATAAGTTACGACATCGTTTCTGAACTCAACTGGTTGAGAGCTTGAATATAGGGATGTTCGTATGTCGAGACACATTTGAATCGGCTAATGACATCGTTTTGCGTGGCCATTGTCAAATATTCAACATGCCAGGAAGACGTTTTAATTCGCAAGCACGAAGTCTTGTATCGAATTTGTTACAATATTTCACAAGAGAGAAAGATAATAATTGTCCTTCAATCCCGTTCACTTCCATACAACAGGTAAATCATAATTCTTCCTGATCAATAATAAAAATAGTCAGACCTTACTCCAAGAATATCATCATGAACATAATTTTAGCGTGTCGTTGATGTCCTCAATATTAATCTGCGGACAGTTTCGAGTATCAAAGTACGTTCTGAGAGAAACGAACGTTTTAGTACGCCAGGGAAATCTAGGACTAAAAAAACCCAGGACAGTAGATCTGAATGAAAATTTGAAAACGGAATTACGCAATGTGATCTATACTATGTATGCAGAAAGTAAGTGATTTCATTTGATACTTATATAGAATACCTTCAACTGTTTATTTTACAGAAAAACACAGCACTCAGAATTTTGAAAGAAGAACCCAGAACTAAACATATTCTAGATGCAAGTATATGCACATTGAGCAAACTCCTCACAAATATAGGAATCAAACATAAAAAAGAGACAACAGACGGTTATTGGTTGAGAAGACGGACATATCTACAGAGTGACCCATTTGAAAGCGGGCCACCCCTGTATCTCACGTAATCGTTGGGTAAGGATCATGAAATTTGCTGGAGCGAGATATATACCAAAAATGCACTCTATAACCAAGTGGGGTCATCTTTAGTGATATACACTGCTCGCCAACAGCCATGGAACCACCTCAATTTCCTGAAAATGATATTAGGAGTCAAAATAGGTTGAAAATCACTTCGGATTCGGAATCAGGACGCCCAATTTACTAACTATTCATATTTTTCCTTGAAAATTTTCAGTTCTGAAACATTAAATTTTGTCGCACTTTTCATGGAAGCACCCCCGTATCTCACGTAATTATTGAGGTAGGGTTCTAAAATTTGCAGGAGGAACGGAAAGTCCAAAGATAAAGTCAATTACGTGAGATACGGGGGTGCTTCTGTGGAAAGTGCGACAAAATTTAATTTTTCAGAACTGAAAATTTTCAAGGAAAAATATGAATAGTTAGTAAATTGGGCGTCCTGATTCCGAATCCGAAGTGATTTTCAACCTATTTTGACTCCTAATATCATTTTCAGGAAATTGAGGTGGTTCCATGGCTGTTGGCGAGCAGTGTATATCACTGAAGATGACCCCACTTGGTCATAGAGTGCATTTTTGGTATATCTCTCGCTCCAGCAAATTTCATGATCCTTACCCAACGATTACGTGAGATACAGGGGTGGCCCGCTTTCAAATGGGTCACTCTGTATAATGAGAGCAGAGTTTTTCAGAAAGTTTTATGAAAATCGCAATTCTAGTTACCCTAGACAAATCGTCTTTTTAGATGAAACTTGGATATTTGCGAAAGGGAATTAGATGATATCATGGCAAGATCAAAGTACAAAAAGCGTTCGTAAACCAGAAGGTTATGATGGGAAACGATTTATTGTACTTCATGCTGGCCATAGTGGTGGTTTTGTGGAAAATGCTGCATAGTAATATACCAAATACCTAAAACGTCTCAACAGTGTTCTGCTTTGTCACGTTCACAGAATACCTCACAAAGCAAAGTTCTGATACATGTTTCTGCTTTCAATAAATTGGCGAATTAAAGAGTTGAAACTTGAAATATATACCAATCCTATGTTTTATTGAATGTTTCTTAGTCAACAGCTAAATATAAAATACCAAAATAGTGCAAAATGTATTCGGTTTCGTGCAAAATAATGTATTCGAATTTTTGTCGTAGCAGAGTGCTTTCGACTATACAATTCATCTGTAACTGTAACCAAGTAATCAGTTTTTAGCTATTGAAAATATCAGGGGAAAATGAAAAAAAATTCTTTATGTATAGTCGAAAGCGCTCTGCTACTAGAAAATTGAATATATTTTTTTGCACGAAATACAACATTTTGTACTGCTTTGGTATATCTACACATGCACACAGCTAAGTAACCCTATCATAAAGAAACGAAACAAATCAATGCACCTACTTAATTGGAAGTACCTATACTTACGAATACAAACAACTAGAACAACATTATTCCAAATTTTTTGGGATTTTCTCTCCTCGTTTCTATAAAATAAAAATATGAATATTATTTCAATATACGTGTAGTAATGATAAATCAGATGATTTGCCCCAAAATGTCACTTTAAAGAATTTTCCTATCAGAGAGCCTAAAAGAAAAATTCAGTAGCTTGTCAGTGACAATTTGTATTGAAAAAAGTTTGGAGAAGAGAAATGAAGGTATATAGAAAAAATATCAAATTTTTACTTATCTTTGGACGTTTCGGGACCGATTCTGCTCCCGTTTTCAACATAAGATATGATTATTTCAACAGCTAAGTCGTTTATCTGTCTTGAAGCTTTTCAGTTTTCATTGACAATGGGCTTATATCACAAAAAAATTGTATTCCATAATTCGATAGAACTCACCCAAACTAGCTCACCACCGCAAACCGTTTCTTGCTGTGAGCTCCCTACGATTTATAAAAAATTATTGAAATCCCCAATTTTTCGGACCTCTGAAAACGAGGCGATGATGTGACGTCAAAACCCTAATATTGAAACAAGACTATTCCACTTATTCCAGACAGAGATGAATGATTCATGATTTCTGAAACAGTGAATTAGCGCGAGATTACAGTTGAAAGAATTAATATATCAGTTGCCTCAGTCTCCGTCGGGCGTTTGGTATTTTCTTTTGACTATGGCGAGATGAGGTTTCTACGTCATAAGAGGGTCCGTTTTCAGAAGGTTCTATTATTTATGCCCAAAAATAAAATATTCCAGTTAATTTTTCGATCCAATTATGTCGTCAATCATTATTTATGTATAAAAGGATCATTATAAACATGGTTTGAGTTGAAAGATCTACTAAGGTGTACACGCCCATTGGTGACGTTGGCAATTAAATGAGTTACAGGATGTTTTCATTAATTAATCTTGAATTTACCATTTTCATATTCACAGATTTTAGTAGCGAATACCATGTTACCTATATATTAACTGACCATGTTCTGTCTATATCAACTGAACAAGAAGCAATGCTATTGTCTCCGTTCAGAAGAATGCAAGCAGATTCCTTGATTTTTCTAGAACAACAAATACAAACAAACCAATTTATCAATAGAGAACAAGCAAAACTAGGGGAGATGATTATTAGAATACACAATAGAAATTCTGAAAGGATTCGAAGAAAGATAATTCAAAAAAGGAAGTCAACGGGCAACCACACCAGACGTCAAAACTGTCAGGTACCAATCGTTTCGATTATTATCTATTTTATCAATATCTGTGGTTGACTGGTTGAGTACTGTTTGGAACGAAAATAGAAGAAGATGAATGTAAAAACTCCACAAACGATAAGACGAGAAGATAAATCCAACCTAAAACAGTATCACTGATATTGAAACAAATTGGCTATTGGCACATTCCTATACAGTATATACAGTAGCGCCATTGACAGGCATCAGACAAATTTTGAGTCAGACAATATTATATTATACCCCCCCCCCCCCCCGTCTACTTATACTATCAAAACATCATTTAGATCGACAATGGTCTAGTCATATCAACGTTATGGAAAGAATGTGTGATTAGATTTTGAGGATCTAGTTCGAGAAGTTCCTACTGGTCATTAACGACTTCTACAGAGTGTGTATAGAAAAAAGCAAGTTAGAAAAAAATGTTAGTATGCTGGTTTTTCCACCAAAAACTACAGTCGAACTCAAACCGCCAAGTTCCTGTGGCATGCTCCAAAGAGTGCTCAAAAATTTCAGGAAGAGGCTTACTCAGTGTTTTAATAGTGAAGACGTCACTTTGGTGACCATGTTATATTCACTGCGTTTTACCGTAAACTTCAACAGCGGTTTCACTCCATTTTGAAATCCATATTGGTCTGCCGCGCACTTATGCTTATAGGAATGTATATAAAATATGGTGGTTGCGCTATCTGTTCTACTCCGCCACCAAAATTACAAATCGTATGAATTTACCGAGTGCCACGTTATGAAGTACTACACCCTATTAAAACTATTCTAATTCTGACAATGATGATACTCAGAAAAACAGGTAGTTTTCTGTTACTTCTTGAATCAGTTTATACGTATTCACCATCTGAGAAACTATACAATAAGGAGCACCAAAATTTGAATTTATCAGTATTTATTTATATTTCCAAATTTCCTCACTATTAGAAATACCTCAAGAAGGGCTTCCCAAAAATTCCTCACTCAATATGATTCATCTTCCTTATCACTCCATTCATTGGCATCCAAGAGCTACTCAAGAGTTTGATCGATTTGTAAACGACTTCCGAAATTAGGTCATGGCGATGATTACAAATTCAGGTATATATATTCACTGAATCGCTATACCTATAATATTTAGTTCCCATTGGCGGTGATCACTGAAAATTATTATAATAATAATTATTGTCATTGCGCTCTCTCGAAAATCTTTCAAAATCGATCCAAATTTATTAGTTTTGAGAGTCAATATTTTGAGGAATACAGAAGATGATGGTATACCTGCTAATATACAATAGATTTTATAAAACACTATTTTGTGCGACAATATCCCACCAAACTCGACATATCTGGCGATTCATTTCATTTATGAACAGTGTGCTTTGGACTGTCAAATAATTGTTGCTGGTGAATGTCTTCTTGTGAGTGAATACATTTTGGTACGAGTTCATAGTCAATACTTTTTCGATTGAAACGCCCTGTATCTTTTTCCACAGCAATATTATATCGAGGCATATTTATTTTGGTCTTATCGCCTATCGCCAATAGTAATGACTCACCCTGTATATTGAGTAGGGTATTTTCGAGAAGATCTTCAGATGTTCTCTCCAAGGATGGGTAAATATACAGTGTGTCCCACTTACCATGCTCACCATGGGTATCTTTTTAACGGTGAGAAATACGAGGTCGGTTAAATGACACCAAATGTGCATGGAGTTTGTCAAGACCAACTATAATGTGAAGGAATATTTTGATAAAATCTATTCGTTTTTGTTTTATACGCAAAAAACAGATTTTGATCATTTTCATGTCTCCTCCGTAACTTCTTCATTTATGAAAATATTCAAATATTAATTTCACATTCTCATGGCAGTTTTTCAAAGTGACTTCGAAAAAAATATGAAATTTATACCAACTCTTCTAGAACTTGAGATATCAGCACCATACTTTAGTTTTTCAAATGTAGGTCATAGCTTGCCATGACTTCGTTACAAATAACTTCTTTTTCTCTTACAGATGATATGGCGCAGTAATAGTTTTGTGTTGATAACAATGGAGTTATCATCATTTACACAAAATCAAAAAATTATTTGGAAGCCGCCATCTTGAATTTATAAATTTCAACAAAAAAATCATGATCTCCGACATCAAAAACCCCCACTTACCAATTTTGAATGGAATCTGACCAAATCTTGTCCGCCATCTTGGAGCAGCCATTTTTTTCAATTTCTACAAAAATGCCATAATGAATTGTCACAGAAATTATGAACACCTGCCAAATTTCAAGTCAATCGAAGTTATGGAATTTTTGTTGAAATTTAAAAAATGGCTGCTCCAAGATGGCGGACAAGATTTGGTCCGATTCCATTCAAAATTGGTAAGTGGGGGTTTTTGAGGTCGGAGATCATGATTTTTTGTTAAAATTAATAAATTCAAGATGGCGGCTTCCAAATAATTGTTTGTTTTTGTATAAATGACGATAACTACATTGTTATCAGCACAAAACTATTACTGCGCCATATCATCTGTGAGAAAAAAAGAAGTTATTTGTAACGAAGTCATAGTAAGCTATGACCTACATTTGAAAAACTAAAGTTGGTGCTGATAGCTCAAGTTCTAGAAGAGTTGGTATAAATTTCATATTTTTTTCGAAATCACTTTGAAAAACTGCCATGATAATGTGAAATTCCCATTTGAATATTTTCATAAATAAAGAAGTTACGGAGGAGACATGAAAATGATCAAAATCTGTTTTTTTTGCGTATGAAACAGAAACGAATAGATTTTATCAAAATATTTTTTCACATTATAGGTGGCCTTGACAAACTCCACAATTGGTGTCATTATTCAACCGACCTCGTATCTCTCACCGTTAAAAAGATACCCATGGTGAGCATGGTAAGTGGGACACACTGTATAGGGTGTCCAATTAAAGATCCAAACACTTCTTGTTGCTCCCTTTATTCTATACTTTTTCAGTACTATTGTAAATGAAATTGAATATCTGTTGATTTGAGAAGGTAAAAATAACCCTGTGAGGCTGTTTCGAATAAAATAAAATGGTTATAGGGGTAATACTGTGATGTATCACTTGGTACACTTGGAATTGTATGAAGTGTATTATTGAGGAGTCGCCTTTTCTCCAACCCATCAGGCCCGCCACTGAAAGTACGTTACCAGGAAGTTCAGTTTGCGAAAACAAGTACAATAGGTCACAATTCTTGTTACAATAAAGCGACCGACTGAATGTTCTAAGAGGTACCCATAGTGTAACATAGTGTGCCATGATCACGCCCTTGCCAGGAGCGTAACTGAGTCTTTTAGATATTACTTATATAAAGAAAACTCGAACCAGGATGAAATATCAAGAAATTCGTGATGATTTTTCAATATTTTTTTTTTCATCTCCAGATAAAAATGTACTTTTAGATGACACGGACTGGGCATTGAGTAAAATGAAGGATTATCAACTATAGAATTCACAGAAGAAATGGTATAGTATATCGTCACTGGAAAGGAAACGTTGAAATTTTGAGAAAAAAATTATAACGAATTGCCTAGTGAATCATTATTAGGTTTGAATTGACTATGAGATATATTGATCTTTCTAGAAAATTGTTATAGAAAGGATTTACTCCAAAACCAAACAATTCGATGGATACTTTTAAGTCAAATTGAACTCCTACTGTCCTTACATATTGAAAGCTAATAAGACTCATACGATAAAAACAGTTTTGTTAGTATATAAAGCACAGTCGCTTAAAGGTTGATACAATTTTATCATGAGTAGGGTGAACATTCTCACTCATTGAACTCTACTACAAGTAACCAGAGTAAAATATCTAATGAAACAAACAAACAAATTCGAAAAAAAGAATACCTAATACTGTATTCTAAAA
Source organism: Phaedon cochleariae (assembly GCA_918026855.4). Taxonomy (NCBI): domain Eukaryota; kingdom Metazoa; phylum Arthropoda; class Insecta; order Coleoptera; family Chrysomelidae; genus Phaedon; species Phaedon cochleariae. The sequence continues at coordinate 53,273,109 of OU896709.1, read as the reverse complement.
TGTATCCTAATCAGAAATTCCCATAACAAAATCAAGTGGAAGGTGTATTCAATTATATTATCTTTCAGGAACACATCTTCTAGGAACACATAAGTCTCATAAAGCTGGTTTGACTATTACTACATTTCTTTCATATCATAATCCTTCTAAATATCAAATTATGCGAATTGACTAACTGGCAAACCACAGTTATGTATGTCATATCAGATGGATTAACCAACAAAATAGTAGAAAATAATGAAAACTTAGAGGTGGTCATGTGTGCGCTGCTATAGGTTGCAAAAACAATTCTAAGACTTGGTTTTATTCCTCATCTGATCAGAGTCAGTTGAATGAAGAAACCCTGTTTACCTATTGACCAAGCAGAACTGCAATTGAGAGACCATGAGTTAAGTTTTCCTAAAAAACAACTTGAAGAAATAATCCAATGAAAACCTGATCAAATCTATCAATTTAAATGTTTCGCAATGTTTGTGTTCAAACATGTCCTACTGAAAATAAAAGTTAGCTTTTTGTAATGAAGTGTTTTTGACCAGCTTCATTACTAGACTGGTTTTGATCAAAATCCAAGTACCTGAGCCTGATTCTAGTTGAATTTCACCTGTTCGAAAGCTCGAAACCTGAAAACCTGAGAGAGCTAAGTAATGCATTGACTCCTGACTTCCCAAAGCTTTTCCTGATAGTAAACTCTGATGAACATCATTACAACCCTAAAGACTTCAATATTTTCCAACCCTCTGCTTATGATATGAAATTAAATGAATTATCTATCTGTTGAAATGCTTGATGTTTGACTGCTCATAACTTTGTTGTTATTGAATATTTTCCAGCCAAATTCATTCAGTAGCATAAGCAAAGGTAGTAGATCCTGTTCCTGTGCCCATTTAGGGTTGAATATTATTTTTTCCGCGTTTTGTGTTGGAGGTGCACATGTGCTTTCCAAGGACAGATTTAGTGGCCATGGCCATGAGCCATGACAAGGTGGGAGTTTTGACCAATGAGATTCTAGATTTACTTGTCCTTGTGCCAAGGCCAAAGCAGTGTATAAATACTGAAGACAGCTAAGGATTCGGGTCTCTCTTCTCTTCTCTACAAGTCTGCACTACCAGCTCGACCTGCTCTTCAGGCTTGGTTCTCTTGCTGATCTCTTAGTGCTCTCATAGTTCATTCAAAACCAGTGTAAAGTATTATTGTATAGTGATTTCCTGTTACACATGTAAGTTTGTATTATTTTCAGCATTGTAATTCATCCTGTTCATAGACTCATTCGATTCCTGTTGTTTTGCATACCGATACTCACCCGAACTGTGTAAAGAATCCAGAACTTTGAATTTGCGAATAAACGGATTTTGTGATTGCATATTTCATATTTCTTTCTCTGTTGTCATTGTTTTCAGTTTATAGTTCAATAATTTATTTAGTGATTTTCAATATTTTTATTTGTCAAAATTGCAGAGTATTATTATTGACTGACGACTGACACTGACAAGCCAGTGGTGAATTCTTCTTCTTCTTTTCCTCGAGAAATCCTGTCCTGTGCATCCGGGTTTTTGTGCTTTGTGTCCCGTCAGGCGGTGATCTATGTTTCATGAAATTTTGACATGAATGCATGAATGGAAAAAATAATTAACCTCACTAAAATCCCGAGATTGAAAAATTATAAAACCGAAGGAAAAAGAAAAATAAATAAGAATTGAATCTGTTTAATTCGTTTGGAACTGTGTTTCCGATTCTCCAGGTAGAAATGATGAAATAAGTTGAATAAATAATTTTCCCGGCCTAACCTCAAAATACCAGAAAGTCCCGAAAGATATTTGCTTTGATTCCTGTAATTATACCAACTGAAAATAGCAACCAGTATTCCAGGCTAAACCCAGGGTTTGTAATTGAAGCCTACACTCCCTTGGCTCCTTATTGATTCCAGGTCGATTCAATAACATTGACCCCTGGTTTATACTGTAGGTACCGAGGTAGGTATACTTCCTGTACCTTTCTCCACTGTTGCTACTTTGGGCCTCTGTACAAAAACAGTTTGTACAGAGCAGGTAGAGTAAACTACCTCAAAAACAATCTGACGCTCGAGAATCCCCCCCCCCCCCTGTCAAATACCAGAGTAGTCTCCTGTCCTGAACAGAGCGTCAAAGTAAGGGCCACAGAATAAAAACCCTTACATTTTGTTTATCAATAGAGTTCTTCATCTTAGGCACTGATGAGATTCGAAACAAATTCTCTAGCTATATTAATGAGCTGTATATTGTGGAGAGCTCTTACGTGATGGGACTCGAGTCGAGGTATCTGCTGACACATCGGATGATGTCTGATGAATCAACGATTCCGGGTACCGGGGTTATTGGTAGTTAGTTACAACGATATAAACATAGAGTGAAGAACTTTGAGAAAATTGTTATTTCATTTTATTATATCGAAGGGAATTCGTTGAAGTAATTTGTGTTATACCGGTGCATCTATCAGAGTCGTTGAGCCTGAGGTAACACTTATTATAATATAACTTTTCAAATTTTTTCACGAAGAATCTTTTTATCATTCTGTTTGAAACATGAGAAATGAAATTATATATTGTTGATTCCGATATGAAGAGTCAGTAGATATAGAATAAGTAGAGAAAGTTGAATTCAAAAGCCCTATAGTTACCACATATAATCTCTTAGATCAGAGATCGTTCTGTAAATGGAATTCTCACTTTTCAGACCTATTGTTTGGCCATATCTTTGTGTTCGGCTTTTTGAATACGGCACTAAAACGAAGTTCCCAGAAGTCTGGCGGTAATAAATGATATAACATCCTTTTCGACCATGAGAAGTACATCATAACTGCCAAAGGATTTCTATCGTAAAGGCGGTCATAAATTCGCAACCTACGCACTTGTGTTACGAAAAGAAAATATTGACAATAATTCTTGGAGGACGTTTGGCTACTTGTATGTTTCTCTTCTCTGGATATTTCTCGATTTGATCTCGACATGCAAATGTTTAACAGGTTCTGCCATTAAAACATTAAATAGGTACTTATTGTGACAGGAAGGTATATTTTCAAAATATACAGTTTCAGTCACAAGAACAAATATAAATTGAAACCCAATATGGCAAAATATGTGCAAAGATAGGGAAAACTTAAGGAATGCATAATTGCTGGGTTAGTCGGGAGGGAGGAACGCACCAAACTGTTGAACACATGAATATAATCTCATTCAAATTCATTTGTTTTCAAGAAAAAAGTTCTTTTTCAGATCATGTATTGAAAACTTCAACACTGAGGTATGAAAATTGGAAAATTGTACATCATTAGAGTTATTTGAAATAAATTTCACTTGAAGAATATATTCTCTGAAGATTTGGGGCGTCCCTCCTGACTAAAAAAAAAAACGATCTAATGTTTGCTACAGTTGAATATTTCCCTCATATATAAAATGTCTCATAACAGCAATGCAATTCATTTTACTTGATTAATTGGGATTCTCTCTCCTCGCTTCTTACAAAAAAAAATAGTTATTTTTGTATCTAGAGCGCGAAATGCTACTTTGGTCGAGATCTGATTTTTTCAACGAGGCGTAGCCGAGTTAAAAAAATAGTCGAGATGACCAAAGTATTTCGCGCTCGAGTTGCAAACAACATTTTTTCTACAAACGTCAAAAAACATAGTTCTAAAGTAAAAATATGCTTAGCTAGATATAAAAAATAGTGTTGAACTAGCTTAAAAGGCCTCCCCTTATCCTCCCTATAGGTACGCACGATGTTCCACTAACATAATAGGAATTTCCTTTCGTGCACTCCAAGAGATAAAACAAAGTTATCGTTGAACATTCAGAAATGAATGATTTCGTGGTTGTTTGCTCGATTCAGGACCATGAAGTTGAAATATAAAAATCTCATAACTTTACCTAACAATGCGCGAAGTAGGTACTTCGCGCACTGTTTTACTTCGCGCATTGTCTTGTGCAAGGTATCATGGTAACGTAGGAAACTGAAAAAAAGTGTCACTTCGCAATTTGTTATCAATGCGCGAACCTTGTCATTTTTTGACGTTTGTAGAAAAAGAATATTTTTTCAATATATTATTATGTGTAGTAGGGCAAATCAGATGATTTGCCCAAGAATGTCACTGCGTCTAACACATTTTTCTATCAGAGATCCTAAAAGAAAAATCCAATAGCTTGCCAGTGACACTTCATTTGGAAAAATGTTTGAGGAGAAGGAATATAGATATATTGAAAAAATATCGAATTTTTACTTATCTTTGGACGTTTCGGGAACGAATTTGCACCCGTAGACATGAAAATGCAAGAATATTTTTCTTTGAAAGTTGTGTTCTCATAGTTTGACACTTCTTAGCGACATACTGATGTTGGCATATGAATGAGTGATGTAAGTACCTATACCAATGAGCTACATGATGTTTTTATCTGTATCTACCATTTTCATGCTCAGATTTCAGTAGCGAATACCATGTTCTATACCTATATATCAACTGAACAGTAAGCAATGCTATTGTCTTCGTTCATAAGAATGCAAGCGGATTCCTCAATTTTTCTCTTTTGGTAGTTATCTTCCTTTCCTTTGTCCTACTACACATGATAATATATTGAAATTATACTCATATTCTTATTTTATAGAAACGAGGAGAAAAAATCCCAAATTATCAAGTGAAATGAATGTACCACCTTGTCGATTAACCTACAGACAGTATTTAGCAATGCGATTATCGAAAAATTACAGCAGTAACTGCACACATCCGAAACCGTGTCGCCAGTAAACATTACAAATAAAAGTCAGATAAACTTCAGAAAGTGAAGAGATTGGTCAGTATTATGATATTTCTCAATAAAGAACACAATTCTTCGAGGACCATCTCTTTTTGTTAAATATTCCAATGAATTACATTCGTGCATAAAAATGACCAGATGAATGGGCTTATATCACAAGAAAAATGTATTTCATAATTCGATAGAACTCACAGAAACTAGCGCACCACCGCAAACCGTTTTTCGCTGTGAGCTCCCTACGTTTTATAAAAAATTATTGGAATCCCCGATTTTTCGGACCTCTGAAAACGAGGCGATGATGTGACGTCAAGACCCTAATACTGAAACAAGACTATTCCAGACAGAAATGAATGATACATGATTTCTGGCAGAGTGAATTAGCGCGAGATCACAGTTGAAAGAATTAATATATCAGTTGCCTCAGTCTCCGTCGGACGTTTGGTATTTTCTTTCAACTATGGCGACATGAGGTTTCTACGTCATAAGAGGGTCCGTTTTCAGAAGGTTTTACTATTTATGTCTAAAAATAAAACATTCCAGTTAATTTTTCGATCGAATTATGTCGTTAATCATTATTTATGTATAAAAGGATCATTATGAACATTGGTTGAGTTAAAAGTTCTACTGAGGTGTACACGCCCATTTGCATTTGAGCGCGCGTGTTTTCTCATACAAATTGCATACGGTAACTTTAATATTTTGGCGCTTCAAATGAACTCTTGCAATTTCCATATAATACGCTGTCTTACAAATTTATCGTTAATTTTCATACAGTTGTGCAATTATAACCATATAATAGTACTTTATCTACAAATATTCAAGCAACTCTGCGACTTCAGAAATATATCTGTGGATATGAAATAGTCCATAAAAATATCAAATCAAAATTATGATGTTAATCTTCTCTCGAGGAAAATTTCAAATTTCAATGAGCCAGGAGGAGGAGGAATTGGTGTTCTCCTTAAATTTCTGGAAGTAATATTCCTCGGGGAACCCCTCCCTTGGCAATGTGTTCCAGAGCCTCGCTGTTCGTTGGATGAACGAGTCTTTGGAAAGAGATGTTCTGCAGGTCTCCAAAGTGACCACGAAGGGGTGCGAAGCCTCAACTCGACGGGTTAATCTCGCGGGGACTGCTAAGGGAGGAACAATTGTCGATATTTCAGAAGAGCATCGTCCATGAAAGTATCTATAAAAGAGCCAGATCGCCAAATTTTCTACGGTGTTCCAGAGAAGTGAGTGAGTTTGTGAGCGAGGCATCACCCACGAGACGAATTGCCCTTTTTTGAACAGAATCCAACAGTTTCAGGATATGTTTGGGTGCTGCACTCCAAATATGGGAACAGTATTCCAGGACTGGTCGGATCTGTGCCTTATAGATCATAAGCAGCTGACTGGAAGTGAAATAGCTCCTGGCCCGAAACAGAAAATAGCAATAATAAGATAATTTTTTTGTGAAAAATAGAATCTTGTATGCACCACGAGCGTTACTGGATCCTAACGCACTTGGTACATAAATAACTATAATATCTTTCCAATACTGATTCATAAAGTTCCTATAAGCCTTTTTTTCATCTAGGCATCCATAATTGATGACATGCAATCCACAGCGGCCGAAAGGGCTCAAAGGGTTAGGAAAATCATGAGAAAATCAAAATTGCATGCCGATATGTGAAGAATTGAAGTTTGAAGGCGGGTTTAGCCAGCTCATAATGCATAGTGGATAACTCATAGTGTGTAATGCATAATACATAATTCATAATTCGTAGTGCACAACAGAAAGGAGTGTTTATACAATGCATATTTCTTATGACAGAAGTGACAGATTCGACAAGAGTTGTTAACATCACTTTTGAGTTGTTTGCGTGTGTTTTTTTCCATTTTTGAATTTTTTATCAATTATTAATTTACTTACCATGAAGGTAAAAAGAGATTAATTGCAAATTGCAACTATTGCAAGTGATGAAAGTTACTCCCACTCTCCGCTGTGAAGTGACACGTTGACATTTTTGACAGACGCATGCGCACAAGCGTAATTTGTGCAGTTAGTGCATAATGCATCAAAGATAAAAGTTGGTTAACTTTGTGAATTGTGCATTATGCATTATATTAGGAGTTGTGCACTGTGAGTTGTATAAACGGGTACATATGGAACTCAAGTTTCAAAATTATGCATTACACACCACTATGAATTATCCATTATGCATTATGAGCTGGCTGAACCCGCCTTTAGTAACAAAAACACTCCGGAAAAATTGACACGATGGTGGAAAATTCCGGGAAAACTCTGTAAAAATTCAATACAGGTTTTCCGTGATTTCACATTGCATGCTATTAGGAAAAATCGTTCTTTGTATAATTGATTAACAGTTGGTGATTAGGCATGCACACCAGTATTTTACAAAATAGACGCATGCATGACGAAAGTTTGCAAAAATAAGTGTTTTTTGTCGTTCCAACAATTTGCAACGTGAACTTATTTACAGGATTGGTGGAGGTTTTCGGATTCATAGCTGCTATGGTTGTGGTTCTCCGTATTTTTAGTGCATGTTGGTGTTGAATTTCCCCCAGGTCCCGCCACTACTTTGCATACCACGCATTATTTGAAACGTGTGATGTGACGTAGTGGTATGTCTAGGGGGTTGCCTGTACATCTCGTGCCCTACCTCTGAAGATCATCCTAATGTTTTGAATTTACATGGCCGATTGGCCGCTACTTCATTTGTTTCCATATAAGTCGAATAAATGTAATAAACTATTAGATTCCATTGTTGATTGATTAACCCACACTCACTTCCAATTCTACTAATAGAAACAGATATGTATCGTAGGTAGGAACACATCAGAAACAATCATAAGATAAAACTCAGAACGTGTCAGATATACTGGGTGTTAACGAAGAGTTTTTACGTATTCACTTTCGATCACTTCCGGTTTCACTGGAAATGGCTCCGGTTTTGAATTTTTAAATAAATAATAACACCTTGTATATTGTGACATTTTTGGATTTCTGAGATAATTCTGAATAAAAATTTGGTATTTTCAAAAGTTTTAACGCCTATAGAACATTTTTTTGGGTCACTTTCAATATCGCACAAAATTAAGGTACATAGTTCTACTCTTCGCTCATATTAAGCTCATGTCACTGCAGTGCTTTATTTTCCGAAGAAGACTTGCAGAATGACTGCAAAATATTGTGCTTTATGGCTATCCATAGTACACTAGACAAAAGTTTATAAATTATTGTCTAGTATTTTCCTCAGTAATATCGTTGATTGATATATTACAACGCTTACGCTGCGTGTAAATAATAAGTTTTTTTTTATTGCTTGGAGCGCACGAAAGGAAATCCTTATAATGTTCAAAGAACATCGTGCGTTCCTAGGAAGGATAGGGACAGGAGCTAGGTATTTGATTTTTTTTTGAAGTTCTGGAGATTTTATGTTGCCGGGAATACTTCCTCAGGCAATGAATTCCAGAGCCTAGCCGTTCTATGGATGAACTAGTTTTGATTAAGTGCTGTTCGACATCTTTCGAGGTTGACAACGAAAGGATGTGCTGACTGGGCTTGTCTAGTTCGTCTGACTGGTATTGCTAGTGAAGGAATGAGAGCAGAGATTTCCGAAGAACATTTTCCGTGGAAGTATCGATAGAAAAGTGAAAGATCGTCAACGTCGATGTTTTGGTGCTGAACCCCATATGTGGGAACAGTATTGCAAGAAATTCGGTACCCAGTGTTTCTTGACGTGGGAAATCATAATTTTGATTTAATTTTCATGTAACATCTAGAGGGCGCTGCGTACGATGTCATTATTTATTTCAAATTGCCCTAACATTTTTGACAGTGAACTTCTGATAGGAACGAAACCTCATTATTCCAAGTAAAAAAGGTACACTTCCTCAACAAATCTGGAGGAGATCGTTTTCGAGATTCCTTCAAGTTTCTTTATCGATGCAGGTTGCTTAGCTCCTAGCGCGCTAAGTGAAGTGAACATCACAATACTAGGTACGTGGTAGGTCTTGTCAAAATAATAGTAGATTGTTTTATTAGGATCAAAAGTGACACTTTGTTTGACAAGCGAATTTTGCATTTGCGAGGCGGAGCGTTTAGCGAATAAGCCGAGCGAAAGCATAATTTGCGAGTCCAACAAAGTCACTTTTGATCCGAATAAAACATGATATTTTTTCTGCAACCGAAACAAACACATGTACATGTACATATGTACATGTATTATACCACAAATAGAGGCCCTTGAGGGGAAAATCTAATGACCATCAGAAAGTGTCTTCTTCTGTTCTTTACCAATATATAGGGTGAATAATGAGATTTGGCAGAAACATCTTTTGGGCATTACTTTTCAACAGTTCCTTCGATTCGTCTGATTTTTTCATGGTAATTCTTCTATTCAAACCCTAATCTACTGACATTTCCAGAATCGGAAAAATCCCGGACCGTTTTTGAAAAATGTTGATAGTTCAGTTTTTATCAGAAGTTCATCCTGGGTATGGTTTCTGTGAACTGTGACAGGGCATTTTCAGAGCACACAAACAAGCATCAAGAATAAAATATGCAAAATTCTCCTCACACTTTCACAGAATTTTTTGAAAAACGCTAAATTTTAAGCGAAAATAACGCATAAATTTCACAAATAAAAGTAAGTCTCGCATCTCCAATGCTTTAGCCCAATGGAAATCAACATGTTCTCCCATTTCCAGGCCTAGATTTCGTCATCTCATTTTTTGTGGAAGGTAATCATCTCGGTAATCATAACCCTGTAGAACTTTCTCGAATCAGTGGATGGGGAATCTGTTTTGATGTTAATGGTCATCGATTCAAATGATTCAAGATAGTCGAACAGAAAATAATATCAACGGAATAAAACAAATCTAATAGATAATACTGGTGAATTGAAATCATGAGATCATCTATAGCGATGGCCATCAACATTTTCACATAGATAGGCACTGAAGATGAAATAATATGTAGATTTTCATCAACTGAAGCATTGAAACTGTGATACCCTCTTCCATTCGTAAAATTTATGGGTTGCGGAGTATTAATTTCCAAATAAATGAATTTTTTGCAAAATTTTCGTTTTTTCATAAAATTCATAGTTCTTTTCAAACTGAAGTGAAGATGTGATGGAAATTTGGAATATTTCATTTCTGATGTTTGTTTGTGACCTTTGAAAATTTTCTGTCACAGTTCACAAAAACGTTATATATACAGGATGAATTTTTGCTATTAACTAAACTATCGAAATTGTTCAAGAACGGTCCTGGATTTTTCCGATTCTGAATGAGTCAGTCGATCAGAAAATAGTATATAGCGTAATATTCCATGAAAAAATCAGACGAATCGAAGAAGCTGTTCGAAAGTTATGACCGAAAGATTTTGTTTCCAAATCTTATAATTCACCCTATATATTGGGAAAGAAGTGAAACTTTCTGATGTATATTAGGTATTTCCCCCAGGGGCATCTATTCGTGGTAGGAGTATGTACAGTTCCTCATGACTCACCCTGTAGGTATACTATTTTTATCAACATTGACTCAGGAATACATCTCTACTAAGAAGTTTGATAGCTAGCTGTTCTTGTTCAATTTTCAAGTCATATAAGATATTGTTTCATCAGTTTTACTGTTGAGTAACTGCTCTCAGCTGATGCAGTTGTAACCAGAAGGGTGGAAAATACAAACAAATTAAACATTTTATGGAATGGAGATAAAATGTTTGAAGGGCATCGTTCGAAAGAGAACATCTGATTCAAGATTTTGTTTTGAAGTTTTCAATCTCTTGATCAATTTTCGAACTATTGAAATCTATATTCAATCACCCTGTACCTAGGGCGAATAGGGAGAGGAGGTAGATGTTGGATTTTTTTAAAACTCATGATACGGCTGCTACGGCGGTAGCTATACGCCCCTGATAACTGGGGAGAAAGATAAATAGGTACCTACCCCCTGCACATGGTCTTCACGTATATTTTGAACCGCCCCTTAACTATTCTATTTATCATCGAGTTTTTTCTTCCAAAGAACAGTCTTTTATGATTTTCTCTGTAGATTTCGAATATGTTAACAGAAAAACTATTGAATATATCGAAAAAAAGTTATGGGCGCCCTGTATTTTATTGATTCTCCCTGAAAAGCTGAATCAATCGATCTATCACAGTTTGAGTCTAGCTGAAATGATTACAGAGATATAGGGTGTGAGAAATTCAGATTTTTTTACTTTAGGAACTTTTTGTGTCGAAACTATTCAGTATTTGCTAAAATGGTTCACATGTCCCTATCTTGACTTTTGATTAACTATCTACTGACATTTAATGCAGGGTGATCAGAATTCTGAATTCTGAACCACCCTGTATCTCTGTTATCATTTCAGCTAGACCCCAACTACGATAGATCGATAAAATCAGCTCTTCAGGGAGAAACCAAAAATGCGATGAAATTCAGGGTGTTCTCTTCAAAAATTTATTCAACTTGTCCATAACTTTTTTTGAGATGTTCAATAATTGTTTTTCTGATAACATATTCAGAATCTACAGAAGAAATTATGTGATACTCTTCTTTGAAAAAAAAATTGATGAAAAATAAAATAGTTAATGGGGGTTCAAAATATACGTGAAGATCCTGTGCAATATCAGAACCGCCCTTGATTCGAATACTTCTCCTCCATCTAATGAGTTGGTTTTCTATCTGTATACGATCGAATTACATATAATTGCATCGAATTACATTATGGATCCCGGCCATAATGAATTGGCTTTAAACGACGCATACAGGTCGGTAACGGTTGCTCTGACCATATACAGCCGGCGTTGATTTTTGCAATTGAGGAAGTTGAGTGTCAACTATTTTCTTCAAGATTGAAGAGATAATCATTCATGAGCATACCCAACTAGCAAAGTGAAACTCATAAGGAGTTGAATAATCCTCTAATCATTATTTAATAGTACCATAAAAGTTATCAAAGAGAAGAGAAAATATCATGGTTTATTGAAAAAACACAATATCCAAATAGACTATTCAACATTCAAACTATATTGCGTGGTCGTTCAAAAATTTTGATTGAAGAGGATTACAAAAACTATTTATTTCATTGTGAAACCAGTATCAACTCAAACCCAAAACATCTATATGCAATTCGTGAAGTCGAAAAGAAACAGTACTGTTTCAATCAACACTCTGAGAGACCGAGATAGGATAATTAGAAGCTCTAATGAAATTTGCAAGATATTTTCTGACTATTTTCTCTCGGTTTTTATGCCAAGAAGAATTCTTCGTGCTCAGAAAATAACACATCCAGAAACACATAACACACAACATGTCTTCCTATAATATTTCCTTACAATCTATTAATCAAAAACTTGAAAATTCATCGAATAAAGGAGTGGGGCCAGATGAGATACCGACAACATTCCTCAAGAAGTATACTGATTGCTTTACTAACTTGATTTTGATATATATGTATTGATATGTTTCAATATGTACTGAATAAAATCATTTCACCTTTGTTTTTATCAACACATCACAATCACTACATGTTGTACCTACTCAATCATTCATTTCTTCAATTATTGATCTCTCATCATCTTCCTAATTGATATTTGTTTTGTAAAGTATAAGTAGCTATATATATTATGACATAGATTGAAATGGTCTTTTCAATCTATGATTATCAGATATGACATATGTGTGAATACTATTTTTGGGTTAATTCCGGTTGTATTCCTTTTCGTAAATAAATAAATAAATAAATAATGCCTATCGAAGAACTGTGTTTTTGTATATTGATATTCATTTACATGAAAGGGTAGTTGTTGCTGACTACTTAGAGGTAAAAGTAGGTTTATTGGGAAATGCAGCGAAGGGAAAAGCGTAGGTACTCTTGAAGTTTGTCCAAGTAATATTATGTTTCCATCATCAGGGATCATACAAATAAATTATCATTTAGTCACATTGAATATACAAAGAAATAAACTTACATCCTTGGTGGGGGTGCTTCACATTCATGTTAGTAATGATAAATCGATTCCTCCAAATAAAACGCCATTTAACGATGACGCGAGTCATTTTGATAAAAAAGGATGCACCTTTTTATCGCTGTGAAAATGCCTGTACCTCAGAACCATATTTTATCTAGTAGGTTTATGCGCCTGATGTCCCTATAATATCTGTCGTGTCGCAAGTTTGTTTGTTGGACATTGTTCACACGTAAATTATCAAGATCAGCCGTTTCAGGAAAATTTACTCTGAAGAAGTCACAGAAAATATAAAAAAAACAAGCATGCATACTACAAGAAACACGAAACCATCAATAACGGTGATTATTATTGTTGTTTATGTTGTCATGGATTTATCTTGCCAAAAAACACCCAAACTTTTTTTTATTGGATAAAATTTCCTTACTAACTCAATCATTTCCCACCAGTAATTTATCTCTTCATATGGAAAAAAGCTCTTGTGTTTTTACTGTTGATAAAATTGTATATAAGACGATAATGATATAGTTGGAAAACGAACAGAAAACAGGACCAATTACAATTATGTGAATTACTTAGTTAAATATATAAATCTATACAATAGATCTTCTAGGTCGCAGTGATCGAGAGGTCTCCCAGCCTATACGACCCATCTACAATCTATAGTTAAATTCAGTCAAGGATCTCGGAAACGGTAGGAGATACGAATTTGGTTGAATGGGAAAAAAGTTGTTTATTCCGAGAGTCATCTCAACGGCGGCCTTCGAAAATTTTCACATATTTATATAAATATTTTTTCGTGTTTTCCAAGTTTTCCCAGTTTCATCAACGCACCTTATGAATGATCTCGATCATTCCAAGAGTTTCAGTCAATCACCAAAAAATATCAAATAGAGTGTGTTCGGAAAATAAAATTTTATCACAAGTGGAATATTTTCAACATCGGAAGCATGCGCAGTTCCAAGGAACATGAGAATTTCCAATAGTTTTGTGAAACTGCAATGTCGAGAAAATGAGTCACTAATGACAAGTGCCGTGCTCCCCAGGGGGGCTGGGGAAAATATTCGAAAACTTTTCATCGTGTATTTTCATGAGATGAATCGATTTATGGTGAAATTGAGATGATTTGACTCTCAAAAATACCCAGTCCGCAAGATTTTATGAAAACACACACGAGTAAAGTGCTCCCCAGGGGGGCTGGGGAAAATATCGATGGGTTTTTGGCAGAGTAACGTAAGTCACAAACTGATGTTTTTACAGGAGACACGTTTTTGTCTATGAAACATGAAAAAACAAAACAGAAAGACAAAACTGAACAAAAGTTTATATAAAGTGTTCTCGAAAAGAATTCAGGTGAAAAAAAATCATGGAAACCTATTTCTATGTCGAATTTGTTACTTACGTTACATTTTTGGAGAGTAGTAAGTGAAACTTCTACTGATGTTATGACTGGTTGTGTTGTGTTTATTATGTTTTCATTATTAACTATCGATTAGGGAATGATAATTTCAAATACTTACCAGAACTATCAATTCACAAACAAATAAAACTTGTTCACAGATAACAAACTCTACTGCCAAATTCACCGTCAAACCCTGACGTAAGTGACGTATATTTTGTTCTGCTTACATCAGTATGACGGGAAATGCAATCCACTTACGCTAATATGACGGGACAAGGAATATACTTACGTTGCTTTATTTTGTTACTGGTTTGGATTTATGTACTTACGTTTCAATATTGGAGGGAATTTCTATGATTAAATGATTTATTTGAGTCACAACACTCTGCCAGGACATGTATTCTCAATCGGTACTTGATATACTATGACTATCTCGTTTTTCCTAAAAATGCGACTTACGTTACTCTGCCAAAAACTCATCGATATTCAAAAACTTTTCAAGTTGTATTTTCATGAGATAAACCGATTTATGGCAAAATTGAGATGATTTGACTCTAAAAAATACCCAGTCCGCAAGATTTTATGAAACAACACAAGAGTAAAGTGCTCCCCAGGGGGGTCATAGAAAAAAAACTGAAAATTCTCATCGTGTATATCGGTGAGCTGAATCCAGATATGCAATGAAAACATCGAAAAGTTTGATGGAAATAGCCAGTCCGCAACATTTTATTCCAGTCCGCAAATTATACACACCCGTTTTTTTGAAGTCTTTTGAGCAGCACTGCAATGCTTATGCACCAAGCACCAGCCGCCACTGACCTACCCCATGCCACATTTTTTGTTTCATCTGTGATATTATTCAAATATTCATCCGATCCATCCGGCACACACTAACAATCCGATAAATAATTCAACAGGTCACCATGCGTGATTCGAATCCAGCCAACCGTAAACATTATATCAATAATAAGTATAAGCCTCCTCCGAAGGAAAGAATAATCCATTTAAGTTGGCCACGACATCAGATTCATCTTTCGAGATCATTGCCATCTCTTTGTCATTGAACATCGAAGTGGAGAGAAGTCACGACTATAGGCACAAACAATCGGTGTTAATGTTGAATCGATTGACGATCGATGGTGGAGATTGTTAAAACATGATGATCCATGGGCAAATTAGTCAGTCATGACCTCATGAGGTCGACAACCTTTGGTCGAGACATGTCACCCCACCCCACTACCTTTTCTCTGTTTATTTCCTTCATTTCTTTCATTTCCTTTTCATTTCCCGAAATTCTTCTAACTCACATCCATCTCCTTCATTTTTATTTTATTTATTTATTCACGTTACAAAAAATCAATTACATTTGTGAGTCAGCAATAAGGGTAGAAGAGAATATTTAAAAAAATACAAAAACAAATACAAAAACAAATACAAAAACAATACAAAATTACACTGTGGAATTTAATATGCTATATACTGATTTTGGTTTTTCATATCTTCTAGCTTAATGATTGTCTTTATTCTTATTACTCATTAATTCATTATTCATTATTGCTTAAGTAAAGTTTACCTCAGACCTCAGCCTTCATGTACTCCCTCTCCGAATAGAAGCAGTGGGATAACAAAAACTTTCGGATTGTTCTTTTAAATAGTTTGTTACAAGAATTTTTGCCTTCTTGATAGTTAACACTCTGTATTGTTATACCTGCCTTTTTTTTTTGCTTTATCCATATTATAAGAAACATCTTCATAAGAATGGAAACGGGGTAATTCCTCATACTGGTGGAAAATATGTTTGTTTTGGTTGTTGATCGTTTATTTCCTCCATTACTAAAGTAAATTTAGCAGTCCTGTCAGAATGATTGTAAACACTGATGATTCAGAATTCAGACAGCGGACAGTACGTTGTAGGATGTAAATTGTGTCAAACTATTTTGGTACGTTCTGAGATGACGTCCTTGATGGAGTAACAGCGACCCACTGGTGCATCGTTTTCCTTTGCGTTATTCATTTCGGTCTGGTCAGTATAATCGGTGCAGATCGGTGCAGATCAGTGCAATTCTGTCGTCAGAATAGATTTGCGAGGGCTGGCAACAGTGTAATATTTCTGAATGTTTGATCTGGCAACCTAGAGTTGATTTTCAACTTTTCAATCTCAACGTCATTGCGGGATTCGCCTTTTGACCATGGTAGGAGACACATGGCGTCTCCAGGTCAAAAGTCAGGTTAATGTGTGTGCAAGTCTATAATCTTTCTAATTACCTGATCTGGATTAAAATCCAATATTTATTGTGAAGTTTAATAAGTGTGTGTGAAAATTATAAAGCCCTTTTATCTCTACGCCGGTATAGAGGCCGGATGGTGACGGATTCACCGGATAAAGGGGCCATACTTGAAATCAAACGTGCTCAGCATGAGCACATACGATAGAATCTTTGGACATTGATGAACTCGGCTGCCGGGCATGGTGACGGACTACGGTGTCTTTAGTGCTCGAGTCGAGTGAAAATATTATTACATAACCATATATATATATTCTTGAAAAAATTAATTACCTGATCTGGAGAAATTGTTACCGAAAGGTGACAGAAATCCAATAAACCCAAAAGAAGAAGAAGAAGAAGAAGACAACGTCATTGCGCAGATTCGCATTTGAATTACAACTGTTTTTTCATCATAATTTTCAACAATAATTGTTTGCACAGGATGTGAGAATAATTCTCTGTTTCACCCTTCTCCCTTCGGGTTTTGGAGAGTGAAGCTCCACAATGTGGAGATCAATTTTCTTCTTTTGGTTTTCCAACCTTTGGAGAGTGATCATCTCCATTTTTCTATTTTGGGCCATTCCTTCGGGAAGGTAAGATATTTTTGGGTAATTTCAAGGGGTTATTTTGTCTACAGGCTTGGGGGTTTTATTTTGTAGATTTGTTGGCTTTCATCTACCAGGCAGCCATTGCCGTTGGCTGAAGGAAGAGCCGTTTTCCTCTGGCAATTTTGAACTCTGGTGGGTTTCTCCTAAATAGTCATCCTGGCGGGCTGTTGTTGAGTGCCTGGCACTAGGGACAACTTTGGGAGCTGCAGGAAGCAAAACAGGAACCAGCTATTTCGAATGCTTCACGTGGCGTCCTACCACCACAACATTCCAGTTGAGGTCACTTCAGGATGACAGTGATCGGAAGTCCCATGTAATCCCACAGTTAGTTAATGAATAACTTCTGAGGCCAGAAGTTTCATAGAAGATTCCTGCCTGACGATTCCAGGATGTTCCATGCTAAGGTCAGATCCAACCATAAAGTTGTTTTCATATTTTTCACTCATTTAATTTTTCTACAGTATAAAATATCCTTCAGATTTCTTAGTACATGTAGTGTGTTTATATCAGGTAGATATTTGCGATTAATGAGGTATTATTAGTCTCCAGACACAGTGTGAACTCAGACTATATTGGCCAATATATGAAGGGGGTACCCATTTGAATAAGTATAAAGATGTCCATGAAATTATCTGGTATCTAGAATTATTTACTAGCATTTTATAGAAATAGCGCATAGTTTGTGCTTTATGTATGTTGTTGAACTATCTGGAAAACCTTTCCAATTCTGAAGGAATCTTTTTGGGAATTAAACTTGGCCTCAAAGTTCACCTATTGTGTCCTTATTTACATATTTCTCTTTCAGCATCGTAAATACCTCCTTATACTTTTGAATATCTATAAATTTTGTCATAACTACAATTTCCCAGTTCAAGTAGAACAAACTGGGTGGCGCCTACCGGAAAATATTTAAGAGTCCAGTAAACTAGTGAAGTCAACCCACCCTTTTTGCCACCAGACACAAGAGCTACCGTGCCTGTAACCTATTGATTTACACTATTTCTTCATCATTTATGAATTTTGTAAAAAGGGGGTTACAAGTTGCAGGAAGTTCATTATAAAGCTTTTAACATCTGTGAAGTTACGTTTTGATATCACTAAACGGTGTTTAGTTGTACGAAACAGATCACAATTTCTTGTTGTATGATAATTATGAAAGGCATCATTTGTTTGTTAATTCTTTTTGTTTTTATGAATCTCCAGCAAACAATTAAGAATGTAGATACATGGTAAAGGAAGTATTTCCTGATTTTTGAATAATGGATGACAACTCATTCCTCTTCAATTTCTTGCATTTCCCCAAACTGCCTCTATTACCCATGCATTTCCTTCATTTACAATTTATTTCCTAAACATTCCTCTAAGTCTTCGAATTTCCCCGAGATTCCTTCATTTCCCTGTTTTTTCCTTTCATTCAAAAAGACGCACTTAATCAAATAAATTTCTTAATAATGTAATGTCATCCATAAACCGTTTCATAGGAATATTCAGAAATTTATCCAAGAATCTCTTTTGAGTTTGAAGAATTCAATAGGAAATTTGTGAAATTCTGAATTTCTTCGAGTCTGTTTTTTGGAGCATATGTCTATGTCATGAATGTCATCATGTAAAAATATATAGTAAAATAATTTGAAACGTCATCATTTCGATTTTTTTCAGTGAAATCACTATATATTTCGACATACATACATATTTTGTGAATATCGTTAATTTAACACTATGATGTTCAATTCGAAGATAGTTGAGTGGCACGAACTAGATGTGAGACAAGGAAAAGATTCATCGGACCTCTCTATATTTCAATGCGGCCACGTTGGTATAGCATTGAAGAGAAAGATGGAAGAGGAGATACCGTTCCTCTCTCTCGTTCAAGGTAGAAAAGAGCTGAATTGCGATATTCGACAGATATTTTTTGACTGACAAGGCTTCCGAAGTGTGAAGTGAAGTGAACATATAAATGCTTCAGCAACTTTGAGAACATCCTGTATATAGGTATAGATTTCCTTATGAAAACTGATGAAACGGCACTTTACCTTGGAGGGCAATCATTTATCATTTATTCATTACTTCGTTCCCAACAAATCAAATAAGTATTATCCAGGTACATTGAGCAAGTTTACTCATAGTAGGTAATGCACAAAACGCAACAAACCAGCCGACGAATTACATAAGAACAAATGAGTAAGAGTAAATGGAAAATGTAGATTATTAACATGCCTCGGGTCAGAACATTCCAACGTAATACCTTATTGAATCAATCAAGCTGTCTATGCCAGAGGAAATACAAGAAATTCTGCTGTCCAGTGTTGCCAGAATGTCAACAATTTTTTGCTGTTGATTCCAATGTTCCCAATTGTTTTTTTCTACCGAGGATATGATTCCGAAACGAGCCGTAGGCGAGTTTCGGAATTATCCGAGAGAATAATAGCTATTATACGCGAGTAGAAGACTATACTTTCTTTACGACTATACGATAGTCAGAAATTTAATGTAATCTAATTATTATTTATGAAAATAATATACTTGATGTATGAATTTCAATGATATGATAATACAATTGACAGGAAACTTTAATATTCAACGAACTCAATGATGAAACAACACAATAATTATTAGGTCAGTAAATTATGTTTCTCGTACTTGGTGACTAAATTTTTAGTGATATTCTCACAATTTGTGAAATTTTACTATTGGTGTTGCATTTAATTCAACACTGACATTTTTATTCATATTGCTAGTTGATGTTTTTTGTGTGAAGGAACTGTTATTTGATGATGATGAACATTGTCCGATTCATTGAAGAATTCGAATCTGCCGTTTTTTTTATTCAACATGGAATCTTCTAGAAATCCTTCTGCCACCGATGTGCTCTTCCAGCCACCATGTCTTTTCAATGCTGTTATACCTCCACCTGCATTGACAAGCAAAGCAATGCCCGGTGTACATCTCGGGATTTGGTAGCTTCAAAAATGTAACTATTTGTTTTCCCATTGCTGCAAACTTATTAATTCCAATTTTCTAAAGAGTACATTTTCCTTTTTGGTAATTCATGAAAAAATTGGGAATCCCAACATTTGCTGCTCGTGTATCAATGTACTTTTTACGAAATTGATAAAATTTCCCGGTTACAGTGAACCTCCTTTCAATTTTTGTTTTGGTCTCAGGAATAGTTATCATCCATGGAGATCCAAGATCTTGAATATCTTCAATATTCATAGAGTACATTTTTATGGAACGGCAAGCCTCCATTATATCCTCCAGATATCAAAGTTAAAACTTAAAAGACTCTGTAAGTCAATCTGACATTGGCGAAAGTCAAGCCGTGATGTGACCCGTAAAATGAAGCAGATAGCCTTCTTGAGAAATTTGTTTTGTATATTTGCTGGTTTTTCATTAGTCTAACCTTTTCAGTTGCTGTGGATCCTGAAAATTCTGAATCTGTGATTGGTCGAGTGCCGTTGAATAATGAGTTGGGATCCACGGTGTCTTGGAATCATCTTCATTCATCAATTACTAACCTATATGTAATCAATGTAGAATACGATAGTCGTAGAGAAATATAATGGATCCGATAAGAGATCATTATTTCTCCTGGTGTTGTGAGAGTGAACATCAGATTTTTGGGTAAGAACAAGTCTCGGAACAAGTCAAAGTAGATGAATATTTGCGGAGAGAGAACACCAGACATTCATTTCATACCTGAGGTTGATTCAAAAAGAGAATAATGTGATGAACGTTGTATATTTACCTTATTGTAGTTGAGTTTTTTCATAGCTTAGTTTGCAGAGTTCAACTCAAGAAGAGTTTTAATCTTCTCCTGAAGATGCTAACATAGTTAGCGAAACACGTGTCGAGGCGTTTAAAAAATCGGTTTGGTTAGTGGTAAAACAGTGTAGTATATTATGGTGCCAAAGGTCCCAGTCTTCGATATATAAAAAATGGATATTTGAATAGCAAATTCGTATTTCATTTTCAGATTTCAGTAGTGGATACCATATTCTATCTAATTATATCAAATGAACAGGAAGCAATGCTATTGTCTCTGTTCAGAAGAATGCAAGCAGATTCCTTGATTTGCCTCTTCTGGTTGTTATCTACTTTTACAATGATTTTAATATTATTCCACTCTGCCATATGTTGTCCATCTTCTTTCAGTAAGACTAACCAGCCATAGCATAATAGGGAATTGAGGAAGTCAAGGTGAGTTGATATATATGTGAAAAAATATATTCTGCCAATTCGTAACAGGAATACAGGGCATTATTTGAATTCGGGCGAAACTTTGATGAACGATATTTCACGCCAAACATCTCGATGTTATCGCCTGAAATTCAACAGCAACTCCCCTTTACTGACACTCCATAAGATGGCTCATTGAAGAAAAAAAATCCAGAGCCGGATTTGGGAAATTCAATCCCTCCATAAATGCCATAATTTAGACTTTTTGGATAGTATTATTCAAACACTCTCATCAGAATCAGAAAGATCAGGATGAACACTACAAGTGCAGCTTTCCAATTTGTACGGCTCACTTCGACCGATTTGGTTCGAACAAAATACTTATGAATGTTTCTTCGAATTCGTCCGGGCAAATTACTCTCTACATTCGACTCAAAGTACTCAAATCATTTTTTCTTGCATGTCGATATAGCAGCAGAGTTGAGAATTGGTTCTTCTCGATAAAAAATTGGATAAATATCTGTCTGTATCTTGTCATATTCTTCAACGAGGATTCTCAAAATCTCCTCCTCCAATTGCTTCACATTTTCTGCATCTCTTCGGTATATCTCTCATGGTTTTTAAAATAATTTGCCCATTATTTCTGATCATATCTGAATCTGCAACTATCCTGCCCCTCAGTTCCTCTCTGTCTGATATACCAATCGTTTCATATATCTCCATAGATAATAGTCTGATACTGTGGGAATAGGAAACCCAGGAGGCCAAGTATGAGGCCGCAAAGACCTATCCAGCGATTAGAGATTTGGGTGTCTAGGTATTCTCTCAGTGTGAATACTCAAAGCTTATATTGAGTATTGTGGAGTTGCCCCATCCCGTTGGAAGAAAATACCTCTCTCGATCCATTTTCTTACATCCATCACAGCCTTCTTTTTTAGTGCTTTTTGAATCAGGAAAACATCAAACTCATACAATTCAATTCGCTGATTGAGAGAGTTCACATGCAATGAGATCATATTTAATAGTTCTTCAAAAGTTCCTCTATGTAGTATGAGTTTGCACGTATATTATCTGATTCGGAACCTGAATATAAGGCGTCAAACCATTTTAACAATTCCAAGTCACTCCAAAACTATAATTGAACGGTCTTTTTCCTCTAATATTGCATCGAGTATCAACACTCTGTACAACATAGACCACTCTCTCCTCAATAGATCACAAACCTCATTCAAGATCAAATATAAAAGTATTCTTCTGGACACTCAATAGCCGAAAGTTACTCTTATTTCTCTCCTTCCTACTTCCTCCATCTTCTTCTCTCTTCTTTGTTCTTTTCTGCTTTCTTTTTCCTCCTTTTATATAGCAATGATATACTTGCCAACTGATTTCATTTTTATTCTTCATCTGAATGGCATTGGTATGGAAGAACAGAAGTGGATGCGTTCCACATTCTGAACCTACATGCCAATTGTTTATCGAAATGTATATTTGCAATATCTATATGATGTATATCCACATATGATGAACAATAAATGTATTATTATTATTATTATTAATCTTTCACCTGAGCAATAATTCTTCATATTGAGTACAATGTTTTTACATTTCCACACGTAGAAGCAGATTTCAATTAGAAATTATTTATGTTTATATTTGAAAAGTCTCTTGCAGAAAAGCGGTCCTGGATTTTTTTCCATAGTCGACCATATTATGGAATGTCAGTTGTGGTAAGATGCTGATGAAATTCAGGCGATACCAACGAGACGTTGCTGAAATATCGTTCATCGAAGTTTCGCCCCGAATTCAAATAATGCCCTGTATTTCTGTTACGAATTGGCAAAATATATTTTTTCGCATATATATCAACTCACCTTGACTTCCTCAATCAGCCATTAGGCTATGGCTGCTTAGTCATAACTCACCCTGTATAAATAGTTTCTGATGATTTTATCGCACGTCTGGCAACGCTGGTGCTGCCCAGAGGCGGTGCAAGGTGCCCAGACAGTAAAATGTTATTGACGCAATGTCGATGTATGCAACCAAGAACAACATTACCTATACAGGGTAGCAGGATATATCAGTGACATTTATTTCCATAAAAAATAATCGCCCCAAAACAAAAATAAAAGCATAATTATCGAAAAAAAAACAAATATATATGTTGAGTAGGAGGTATTATACAGGGTGCTTCATAATTGAATGCTGATCCTAAAGGGCGATGATCCTTGGATGATTTTGAAAAGAGAAGTTCATATCTACATATGTCTTGAACCTCTTAGTTTTTGAGCTACAGGATGTTGAAATCAGAAGCGTACAGCGTTTTTTAAACAAAACATTCAATATCATGTCTACGAGGACATCACTGGTAAAAGTGAAAGTTTGATTTGCGTCTCGAAACAAAATGTGTTTCCACTTATAGTGGGTGTCTACTGAATTACCAAAAACAATATCCAAGAACTGAAGAATCAAAATTCTTTGGTTTTTATTTTTTTACGCGAAAACGGTACGTTGTATGAAAGTAATTCTGGGAACCAAATTTGCTCCAAAATGAACAAGAATTGGAAAAAAAATCTGGTTCTCAGAAAAATCAGTGGCGTGCTATTTTTTTTCTTCAAAAATTGTCAGTTCAAACCCCGTACGGACGCAACTAGTGAGAATTTTCAAATATCTCTCACGTAAAAAAATGCTCCTTAATTATGGAAAGGTGTATACAAAATATCATAACAATATCTGAGAGTGATAAAAAATTATGACGAAAAACTCATTTTTTTCTTGAAATTTCATCACCCTGTAGCTCAATAACTAAGAGGTTTAGGACATATGTTGATATAAACTTTTCTCTTTGAAATCATCCAAGGATTATCGCCCTTTAGGATCAGCATTCAATTATAAAACACCCTGTATAGTTCAATTTCCGACACAAGCGCACGAAAGGGAATCTCTATAATGTTCGAAGAACATAGTACGTATCTAGGGAGGATAGTGAGAGGAGGTAGGCGTTGGATTTTGTTTTTACTTCTGGAGATTATAAGTCCTTGGAAATACTTCCATATAGGCAATTAATTCCAGAGCTTTCTTGTTCTATGCAGAAACGACTTTTGATATAGAGCTGTTCGACATATTTCGAGGTTGACAACGAAAGGATGTGCTGACTGCGCTTGTCGAGTTCGTCTGGCTGGTATTGCTAGTCGTGGAATGATAGCAGAGATTTCTGAAGAATATTTCCCGTGGAAGTATCTATAAAAAAGTGAAAGGTCGCCGACCTTTCTAGGGTGTTTTAATGATGTCAAAGTGTTAGTGAGTGTGGCATCACCCACCAGGCGAATGGCTCTTCTATGAATGGAACTAAGAGCATCAGAGTATGTTTGGGTGCTGAACCCCATATGTGAAAACAGTATTCTAGAACAGGTCGTATCTGTGCTTAGTAAATCATGAGGAGCTGTTGAGGTGTAAATTAGCTTTTCGCATGGAATAAAAATCCGAGATTTGTGAAGCCGCCTTCGCGATGGATCTGACATGGTTATCCCATGAAAGAGTATTGCTGATGGAGACACCGAGCATTGATATAGATGACTTGGTG
This sequence comes from Phaedon cochleariae, assembly GCA_918026855.4. Taxonomy (NCBI): domain Eukaryota; kingdom Metazoa; phylum Arthropoda; class Insecta; order Coleoptera; family Chrysomelidae; genus Phaedon; species Phaedon cochleariae. Next base: position 53,248,308 of record OU896709.1, on the reverse strand, counting down.
GGAATGTTGGTATCAGGCATATTGAGTTGCGCCTTTTTAGAGAAAATACAGGCTTGAGTTTTCGCGGCGATGAATTCAACTAGGTTGTTGGTTCCCCAGGCTGTAATTTTAGCAAGATCTTGAGAGATGTCTGTGAAATATAAGGCTGCAAAGGAAGTAAATTGGGTGAAGTGTTCTAATTGTTCTATGGTATTTACACGGAGTGAAGATCAAAGCATATTTGACCCGACAAAAATATATACTCTATGGTAATTTCTGTAAAATGTTTCGAGAAATACTATATAACGTCACCTTATTTTCAATTTGCTTTCAGTTCTACTGAGAATGGCATCTCAGTTGCCGGAATATGTATTGAGGATTTCCTGAATATTGAGGTATTTTCAGGTATATTTTTTATTACTTTTCTTCAATACTTCACTTTTATTGTGTATGCCTTCAGGAAACAGAATATCTATGAGGCTGATTCCATGGTCTGATTGCATCTTATATCACGTTCATAATGTTTAGGGGCAGGAGTCCCCATAGAATTGAAGGGCTATCTTCGCTACTAAAATATAGAGGCACGAGTTTGATTCTTTTCATTTTCTTCCAGCATTACGACAATTTCAGAAAATATTCAGGCAAAATTTTATTTGGTTCAAGGTCAAACGCCTCCAGATAGAAAAGTAGATTTCTACCATAGTGATAACTCCATTTCAGTGTTTAACAAGAAGAGGTCAAGAAGTTCTTTACATATAGGTACTAATGATATGTATAAACCAATAAAGGACAATACTTTATCCATATATCTACTATGTCTATATATGGCGCATCGCCTATACGATATCTCAACAAAAATGGGACCAAAGTGAGAGGTATATAGTTCTTGAATTTAGGACGGAAAGTGAAGGATGGAAACTGCTGCCGTGAGGATCAGATTTCAAGTTAGGTTAGGTTCGTGAATAATCATTTGATCAATAGATGAAATTAGAACACTTCACCCAATAGTACCTTTGTACAGGTCAATGTATAAACAAGAAAATTTGAAAATTTGACTTACTTATGAAAAGAGGATTCCTGTCTATGCTTTCCTCCGCAAATACTGCATTTCGTTCCACTAGACATGGTTAAAAAAGTTCAGTCTATGAAAAATTTACGAGAACACAAACACTAAAGAATTGTACAACTAAAAACGCAAATAATCGAATTTCAATCACAATCAATCACATATACGCGCTGAAACCAATTTAGAAATTTGAAATTCGTAGCCATATTGGTTCAACAAGTCTCGTATTATTTTTTCCCTACGCCTATTGGTCAATTTTGTCACCAATAGAGACAGAAATTGGTAACGCTTTGAGGACAGCTATGCTTCATATATAGAGTAGTAGATATATGACTTTCATTTGATTCAAATCAAACTCCATTTTTTTATATTCCTCTGTTATAACAGTTTGTTTTTTTATTTTTGTTGTTGATTCCTACTATTCGTTCCTGTGTTTTATATTCTTATAAGTACCTATGTAACTGTATTATATGATATTTGTGAGTATTCTCAAATTGAGAATTGGGAATATGACAATTTTTTTCAGGGATTGTTTGTTTTGTTTGTTTCTATTTTGTTGAAAATAGGTTTTTTTTCTTTTTACTAAAAGTACATATCATGTTATAATTATAACGTCATAGGTTTATTTCATTATCCTTTCTTGGAATTCGTATAGCATAAAATAGATCTGAATTTCTAACAAGTGAGGTACGTAGTTTTTTAAGGTCAGATAATTTATACGACGCTATAAAAGCAGATAATATTTTATCATTGCTCATGTAAGAAGGAGTAGAAGCCATGGCACCATATCATGAGCATATTTTTATATTGAAACTCTCATTGGGCATCAAAGATGTGTATACGACGCTATGAAAGTTCAGAGAACTGGAGATTTTTCCCACAAACTACGTACTAAGCCCACTCGACTGTCTTGGTTTTTCCACACAAACTACGTACCTAGCCCACTCGACTGCCAATAGGGACTAAAAAAACAAAACAAAAGAAAGTTAAAACAATGCCAACATATTTCGTCTTTGTGGGAAATCAAGACAGTGAGCTATGTACGTAGTTTATTGGCGAAAAATGAAGACAGTCGAGTGAGCTAGGTACGTAGTTTATGAGAAAAAAATCACGACAGTCGAGTGTGCTTTTTTTACTTTCTTTTGGTTTTTATTTTGTTTTCTATTGGCAAGTGATTATCTAGGAACTTGTTATACGACGCTATACATAGTGGAGTATACTACGGCCGTGCCAAAAATGCTATCTCGGAAACTAAGCGAGATAGAGGTATAGTTGCTTTGGAGAAAATGATCCCCATCGAATTTTGAGCAACTTTGGTTTTTGTGTGTGGTCTGTCTGTCTGTCTGTCTGTACTCTGTGTTAATCATAAATCGATATATCTCCGGAACCCTTCGACATATCGACTTGAAATTTTGCCATCTTATTGTACTCAAAACAATATTATGTCATTAAAATATGAAGGAAATCGGAAAACTCTAAGGTGGTTTTTCCGGGTCTTTTCGATTTTTCACCGGAAGTTCCTTGTAACCACTCTACAAATCGCAAAAGTGGTCCGATCGATTTCATTTTTTGTGAAAAAAACCTCTATCAGGAAGAGACGAAGCCTATTGAAATTGAGCAGGGTCGGAAAATTCCAAGTGGGTTTTTCAAGGAGATTTTCCGAAAAACACGGTTCGCTTTAAAACGACATATCTCGTGAACAAATAGACTAAATCCAAATTTGAGAAATGCACCGTATGCCTCTTTGATGACGCAACAAATTATCATTCAATCATTTTTTCGTGCATCCATCGGAAACTGGAAAAACAAATGAAAACCCAAACATCAAAATTTGAAATCCTTTTAATTCAATATATATCGAAAACAAATGGAAAAATCGAAAATTATCAAGAGTGCAATGTTATCCACTGGAACATTCCCTACAAATCATTATCCATAATTTTTTCTGTAAACCCAATAGTACAGGAAATAAAGTGAAAAATATGAAAAAAAAAATTTTAACGACCCATAGGGTACTATGAAGATATATTGAAAAACATAGATTATCGATAGATGAAGCTCATCTACCTCCACTGAGGCATGGAATATTTTTTCATTTTGTTGATTGGAAGATGGAACAAAAGTGTTGAAAATTTTATTCTCAGATAATTCCAAATATCTCGAAAACAACTGAAAATATCTGAAAATGTTATAGAACCAAAATTATTCCTTTTGATAGAATGTACAAAAAATCCGTATAACATTTTTCTCTGAATTCAATAGTTCGGGAGATACGATGAAAAAACTAAAAAATTTACAGGTTCCTAGATAATCACTTGCCAATAGAAAACAAAACAAAAAACAAAAGGAAGTAGAAAAAGCACACTCGACTGTCTTTATTTTTCGCCAATAAACTAGGTACCTAGCTCACTCGACTGTCTTAATTTTTGCCCATAAACTACGTTCCTAGCTCACTCGACTGTCTTGATTTCCCACAAAGAAGAAATATGTTGGCAAAGTTCAAACTTCCTTTTGTTTTTGTTTATTCAGTCCCTATTGGCAGTCGAGTGGGCTAGGTACGTAGTTTGTGTGGAAAAACCAAGACAGTCGAGTGGGCTAAGTACGCAGTATGTGGGAAAAATCTCTAGTTCTCTGAACTTTCATAGCGTCGTATACACATCATTGGTGCCGAATGATAGTTTCAATATGAAAATATGCTCATGATATGGTGCCATGGCCTCTACTTCCATCTTATATGAGCAATGATAAAATATCATCTGCATTCAAAGCGTCATATAAATTATCTGACCTCTTTATCTGATACCTTTCAAAAACTACGTACCTCACTTGTAATTTTTTTAGTTTTTTCATCGTATCTCCCGAACTATTGAATTCAGAGAAAAATGTTATACGGATTTTTTGTAGATTCAATCAAAAGGAATAATTTTGGTTTTTTAACATTTTCAGATATTTTGAATTATCTGAGAATAAAATTTTCAACACTTTTGTTCCATCTTCCAATCAACAAAAGGAAAAAATATTTCATGGTTCAGTGGAAGTCGATTAGCTTCATTTATCGATGATATTTGTTTTTCAATATATCTTCATGGTACCCTATGGGTCGTTCAAATTTTTTTTTCATATTTTTCACTTTATTTCCTGTACTATTGGGTTTACAGAGAAAATCATGGGTAATGATTTGTAGGAAATGTTCCAGTGGATAACTTTGAACTTCTGATAATTTTCGATTTTTCCATTTTTTTCGATATTATATTGGATTGAAAGGATTTCAAATGTTGATGTTTGATTTTCATTTGTTTTTCCATTTTCCGATGGGTGCACGGAAAAATGGTGGAATAATAATTTGTTGCGTCATCAAAGGAGCATACGGTGCATTTTTCAAATTTGGATTTAGTCTATTGGTTCAGGAGATATGTCGTTTTAAAGCGAACCGTGTGTTTCGGAAAATCTCCTTGAAAAACCCACTTGGAATTTCCCGACCCTGCTCAATTTCAATAGGCTTCGTCTCTCCCTGATAGTTTTTTTTTTTCACAAAAAATGAAATCGATCGGACCATTTTTGCGATTTGTAGAGTGGTCACAAGAAACTTCCGGTGAAAAATCGAAAAAACCCGGAAAAAACACCTTAGAGTTTTCCGATTTCCTTCATATTTCAATGTTCCGGAGATATATCGATTTATGATTACCACAGAGTACAGACAAGACAGACCACACACAAAAACCAAAGTTGCTCAAAATTCGATGGGGATCATTTTCTCCAAAGTAACTATACCTCTATCTCGCTTAGTTTCCGAGATAGCATTTTTGGCAAAGCCGTAGTATACTCCACTATGTATAGCATCGTATAACAAGGTATTTACTGATGGAATAAAAATCGAACTGCCAACACTAGTCCGCGCGGAGAGTGAGTTGACAACAACTGTCATTTGTCGTTGTCTAATTAATCATTTACGAAATCCGATAGATTTTACGTCAGAATAGGACCGTGATGTGAATATAAGTGTTTGAGGTCGACGAAAAAATGTTATATGCACCTCGGCGAACAACTGTCTATTGTCTCGCCTGATTGTTAGCCTCGGCTGAAACCGCGGCTATCAATTTGCAGACTCGACTATAATAGACAGTGTCTCGTCCTTGGTACATAAATAACTACCTCAATTTCAATTACTGGTGCAATACTAATGTATGTCGTCATGTGTTTACAGGAAGTTTATGAGTAGTTTCAATTCTTTGTAGAAAATCAGGGGGCGGGGCAATAATCCCCCCTGCATACCCTGAATGACGCCTATGATTTTGTGTATTGTAGACAACAATATGAGCTAGTATGCCACTGTGAAAACTATCAGCATAATTGAAACACTGTAGAAAAGTTCTTTGATAATATCACCAGTTCCCGTTACGTTTAAGATGGTTTAGGTATAGTTAGCTCGCAAGAAATCATCTCTTACAAAGATCGTATTACACCGCCTTTGTATCCAATAACAAAGTACAGTGTCTCGTCTCCGGTCATCCAATACTTTACGATTATTTTTTGAGAATAGGCATTCGCGAGAGTAGCCTTTCTCATGTCATCAGATTAACAATAAAATGATAAAGCACGTTCTCGCTTCATGCGGTCATTGCTCATTGAGGGGCTAGGGCAGCGTTTCTCAACCTTTTTCGGCCACGGACCCCTAGGAAATCTAACGCAATCTTCAGGGACCCCCTCATTAAAATAAACAGCAATAAGTTCTGGACCGTTTATTCAGTATGTACTACAAATACAAAAAAAAACTTTAATACATAATAAATATTTTTTTTTCTAAAAAATATATCAATGTGAAGGTTGATGTTGCTTTTTTGCAACTAAATCAGTTATATTCGGGTTGATGTTACCACTACTGAGTTGTAATCTCAGACTGGATTCCACTTGTAGTCTGTTTCTGTACTTGTTTTTAGTATATACAAGAGCAGAAAATGCCTTCTCACATAGATATGTGGTTGAAAAAAGCAGTAAATGTTTCAGTGCTTCTTCTGATATTTCCTCATAATCATTTCTCACATTAATCCAAAAACTTGATAAAGCCGATTCTTTGAAATTTCGTTTCAAAACTGAATCACAAGAAATTTCTATTAATTGGTTTTCTTGTGCAGTTGTCAAGTCTGTTATATCACTAACATCAGTGTTGAAAGGGTCTATTATCCAATTTTTATTTTTGTTCGGTAATGGAAAATAATTCCGAAACGAAGACTTCAACGCGCGGAGGTGTTTAATGATTTCGTCTTGTACTTCTGTTGGCAACATTGCTCCACCACCAGAGGATTCCAAAAACGCTGACAGCATAGGAAAGTGATTGAAGTTTTTTTGAATTGTACGATTTGTCCAAAGGTCAAGCTTCTTTATCATCGTTTCAATTTTATCTTCAACTTGGAATATGTTGTTATCTCTCCCTTGTGAACCCAAGTTGAGATCGTTAAGGGCACTGAAAATATCAGCTAAATATGCTGCCATTGTGAGCCATCCAAAGTCATCGAAGTGAGCAGCATGTTTATGGACGCTGCTAACAGAATTGTTCAAAAAGAACATTCTTATCTCATCTCTCAGCTCAAAAACACGCGACACAACTTTGCCGCGAGACAACCAACGCACCTCAGCATGCAACAACAACTGCTTGTGAATGCTTCCGATTTTTTCACAAATGATGCCGAAAATACGGGAATTCAGAGGCCTAGCTTTAATGAAATTCACCACCCGCACTAAGTCGTCTAACACTGCTTTTAATTTTTCTGGCATATTCTTAGCAGCTAATGCCTCCCTATGAATGCAGCAATGATGCCAGATAATAGATGTATTCATTTTCTTCACGTGCGCCTGGAGACCTATTCGTGTACCAGTCATAGCCCCAGCACCGTCGGTGCTGACTGCCACACATTTATCCCACGTTATTTCATTGGTGGACATAAAGTTGATCAATACTTCAAATATTGCTTCACCTGTAGTGTGTGATGGCAGAGGCATACAGAATAAAAAATCCTCACTAATGCTGTCGTTGTGCTCGTAACGAACATATGCAAGCAAGTTTGCGTCATTGCTAATATCTGTGCTCACATCTAGTTGCAGAGCATAAAATCTGCTCGCTTTAATATTCAGAATCAGCTGCTCTTTAACATTCTTGGACATGTCATCAATTCTCTTCTGTTCGATAATGATATAACATTCAATTCTTTCGAAGCTTTGTCTCCCAACATAGCCGAAACCATAATTTTAGCGCACGGTAATATCAATTCTTCAGCAATGGTATGAGGCTTGCCACTTTTTGCAACTAATAAGGATACTTGGTATGATGCTAATACAGCACTTTCGTTATTGGTCCCAGTAGCAGTCTTCATCATTGTTTTTTTGCTTCGTTCCAATTCCGTGGCTTTGATTTTGAAAAAGGCTTCAGATTTTTCACACAGTTCTTGATGTTTTGTTTCTAAATGACGTCGGAGTTTGGCCGGTTTCATTGACTCATTCGACAAAACTTCGTAGCATATGACGCACTGAGGTCTTTCTTCGCCGTTCAAAGTGATACTTGAGAAACCAAAAGCTAAGTATTCGTCGGAAAACTTGATGGCAATTATTTATTATTGTTGAATGATCCAGAGATGAGTTCGCGGACCCCCATGCATATATTCGCGGACCCCCAGGGGTCCGCGGACCACAGGTTGGGAAACGCTGGGCTAGGGGACAGAAAACTGCTAAATTCAAATTATATTCAGAATTCACAACAACAAATTAACAAATGAAGTAACATCAAAATTTGATTCTTTTTTCAATAGACTCAGTCGTTACTTGATGGAAATCCATAGTAAATGTAAAAACATCACAAAATATACGATTTCCAAAGTCATGTAAACCATTCATCCTTCTCAAAGTGGTCCAGATTTTCTCTAAGAAAAAACAAAATACACTCAGTCTGTCGACCACAAAGTTTTATTACAAAAATTGACTTTTTTGTGACTAGTTTCGGCTCAAACAGTCATCTTCAGTCACAATACACAGTACATGTAAAGATATTCAGTTTACAAGGATAATAACAGAACACATACACCTATAAGGCCACGTGGAAATCACGAAATAAAATAAAATTAAAAATAGTAAGGAGCAGTGGTCATGTGGACAAAAATCAGTCCGGTAAAGTAATATTAAAATTTTTGAACCGACTGTACAGCCAAAATAACACAACAATTATTAGGTTCAACATTGGCACAAACTTGGGAAAATTAGTTAATGATTCACTCAAGCGAAAGCGCTGAACGGACATGATACTTTTTTTTTATAATTGCCAGTTTGAACTGACAACTTGCCATAATTGTCAGTTTGATCTGGCAATTAGCCATAATTGCCAGTTTGAACTGGCATTTAGCTATAATTGCCAGTTTGAACTGGCATTTAGCTATAATTGCCAGTTTGAACTGGCATTTAGCGCTGCCGTACGAAAGGATCTAGTCATGTTATCGCCATCTAGTGACGGCAAAAAACTAATGCGAACGCGAACGATTCTTTCGACCAACGCAAAAGGCGAGTGGACTGATAATGAATTATTGGCATTCAATTACTTCACTGTGTCGTTAGAGACCTATAGTATTTTATTCAACAAGAACGGAATGATAGTGATTTTCCCCGAGAATGAAATTTGCAGCATGATCCGTAGGCGAAAAATGCTGCAATCATTCAAGTGGGAAATTAGCATTCTCTGCGAGTTATACACCATAATTTTTCTACGGCTGTGACAGATAACAGCGACATTTTTGATTTCTTCGTCTTGTAGCCATCTGATTTCCTCTCAAGTTATGCGCATCTATTAGACAGAGCTGTCATTGCTTGAACTGTGACATTCCATTTGCGCGGTCCTTTCGTACGAAAGCGCTAAATGCCAGTTCAAACTGGCATTTATGGCTAATTGCCAGTTCAAACTGGCAATTATAGCTAAATGCCAGTTCAAACTGGCAATTATAGCTAAATGCCAGTTCAAACCGGCAATTATGGCTAATTGCCAGATCAAACTGGCAATTATGGCTAATTGCCAGTTCAAACTGGCAATTATAAAAAAAAAGTATCATGTCCGTTCAGCGCTTTCGTACAAATGAGTTTCATCTTCAAATGGCCATTTTTGTGAAAGACAAAAGCCAAGGAGAAGAGGAAGCGTCAAAATAACAAACGTTGACAGAATAACAAGACCAATAGCAGTGACAAATGATACAAACTAAATGACATGTACAATATAAGAGTGAATATATGAACATTTGAACTATTACTTCGACCCCTACTATTGAGATAAAATAATTTGCTCAATAATTTTTTTTTTCGAGAGACGACTGTTTCGATTATGAAAAATGAGTTTGTTGCTGTTGCTGTTACATTCTTCACGAACGAAGAAACAATTTTAAACTTTCACCTTTCGTACCTAGGTAAATTTGAAAGTATGGATAAAAGATTAGGTGATTGAAGCATCAAGGATTCGTTAAATTTTCATTTTTTGGAACAATATTCTTTATTTTTGTGCTGATACTCAGCGTTTTGTTTTATACGTGGCCATTAGTTCATAGCATATAGCCTCTGTATTTTGACGTAATTTTTTATAGAGAAAATTCAATACCCTGTATTTTGGTGCAGCCTTATAACCTATACCACAGTAGAGAGCTTACAGATATACATAGCATTTTTTGATATCGTTCAGTTTTTGTTTTCAAGACTCTCGAAATTTCGAGAGTCTCGAATCGAGATCGAGAAATTGTCTCCGAGAAGTTTGTTTATTTCTCGTCTCGATGATCGAGACGAGACGAGAAAGTGCCTTCGAGACGAGATTTCTCGTCTCGATGAAACCGTAGTCTGTTTACTGCCTTCCGTGAGAAAATATTCGGATACGAGCAAAATGAATTGTTTATCTCTAATTTTGAATATCTTTGGGGAAATGATATCCATACCCAAACAAGTATTTCGATTTGGGGCCTCCAATTATTTTCCGCCGGCCATTGATTAAATATTTCAAAATATTCAGATTTTTTCACTCACCTTCAGCATTTTAATTTTATAGGGTAACAAGATGGAAACATTATCATCTCTGAATATTGGGATATATTTACATAATTTCGATCGTTAAATGAGATCTAATCACAACACAAAGCCAAACCTATACAATTAGTTTTTTTGACAGTCCTTCAAGCCTACCTACACATTATATTTGAAGAATCAGCTTCTGTTAAATCAGTACCTTCAATGAAAAAATATTCAATCATTGTATTTTCGTTTAATGAATTTGCGTTTAGCAACATTTACATCGGTGTAACAACCATTTACTAGATCAGCGTAGGCTTTCAATATTTATATTTTATAATGAGATGAATAAATGAATGTTGTATACATACCTAATATCAAGTTCATCCATTACGACTATTTTCCATTGAGGCAAATCTCATTAGAATAAATGATTAGAAGATTGTTCGTCATAATTTGTGAATTTATCATACAGTGGGTGATTCAAGATATAGAGGCAGAACTTTGACAACCAATAAAAGAATAAGAGTTCCTATAATTATTGGTCGTAAGAAGTTTTGTTCCCGAAGAACTTGGTATTGAAATATTCAAAATAGACTTCATCATTTTTATAAACATCTTGTATGAGTTATCGTCATGGTGAAACTTTGTTCGTTATATAACTGAAATAGTACGTCAAAATTCCAAACTGACACCAATTCAATTTATCCAGTAATTGAATAAACTATATTCGACACCTACACCGAAATTTGGGGTCAAATTTGATTTTTCCGTTTTCATAAATTCAATACAGAGATATTAGAACTTGAGGTTCATTTAAGTGGCATTATAGGTACCAACGTCGTTCAGTAAACATTGTAAAAATCCCGTTATAAAACGAATTAACGTATATTTACTTAATTGAGGATTAGACAGAATTAGGGCTTCGCGAGACCAAGAGACCAGTCTTGGTCTTATGTTGGTCTTGATACAAGACCAAGAACAAGACTTGTCTTTCGAGACCAAGACCAAGACAATATTAAGAAAAATCTTATGGAGAAAGTAATGGCATTTTATTTCAGTTATTAATTTTAGTTTTTAACTTTTGTTCACCCAAACTTCGAAATAGGTACATTTTTCAAATTCAGTATTGCAGTTTTAAAGTTCACAACAATAAATAGGTGTATGCTGAAAGGTCACAGTCGAAGAAGTACTTAGCAATTTTTTGTATACCAATCAACCAGAATGTCCCGCAATTTCTATTTTTCACTCAACAATGCCTGATAATACCCGACAATGCCCCGTATTGCCCAACATTGCCCTTCAATGCCCAACAATCCCAACATTGCCCCTCAATACGAATACACCAATCTCTTTCCATTGCATGTGTTGAAAAGAGACGAATAATATCGAAAAGGGAAGAACACTTTCTTATGTGAAACATCGAGACCAATACCAAGACCAAGACTGATCAGTCAGTGGAAAATGCCCGAAAGACAACATTCTTCTTGGGATCCGAAACTTCATATGAAGTTGATCAATATTATACAGATACAGGGCGATCCATTCATTGGCCGAACGGTCTTACTGAGTGATCACTCGACCTACTCACGTTCGTAGAACGAGATCAGGCTATTCATTCATTGGCCGAACGGTCTTACTGGCGAGTGGGAGTGAGTAAATCCTATATTGGTGACACACACTGCAGCAAATGAATATCAAATTATCTCGACAGTTCACATAGTTGGAACTATTCAAAAAATTTGAAAGATTCCCTTGATACTTCTTCGAAATAAAATAGCTGGCAATACAGGAGAAAGGATTGTCACGTCAGTACTGAATAGCCTATAGATTGTTAGGGGTAAGTACATGGGGGAATCCGGTGTACGTACATCCTAGGGGCATTGAGGGGTAATGCGAGGCACTGTGGGGCATTGTTGGGCAGAGAACTTATAGTGAATTTCAAACCCCTTGTTGTTTCTAACTTTCTTCATTTGCTTATATTAGCCTAGTCAGCTTCTCCACTTTATTTTCTTCACTTATTCAAGCCCGTTCAACGAAATTCTCAAATAATTTCATCAAATGTTTTAATTCCGAAGAATATCATAAAAATATTGTTTTCACTCTCACAATATCCCTATCTAGATTTTATTCAGATTTTTGTGTTTGTTTGTTCATTTCGTGAGCATTCTTCCATAGCAAAATCACCTATCCAAAGATGGAATCACTGAAAAATATGTGAAGAAATTGTTCTTTCAATCTAGTCTCAAGTGGTATGTGCGAATACGCCGTTTGTTGTTCATGTTCCATCAATATATAGGTATATTTTTAACAAATTCGACTGCTTGTTATGTGTGGTTTTCATACAAAATCCGTACATCTAGATACATTATTGTGACAATAAATAAGAAACATGAGGAAGTGTTCTTCCCTTCCCAATATTGTTCGTCTTGTTTCAAAACATGCAATGGAAAGAGATAGGTATATTCGTATTGCGGGGCAATGTTGGGCAATGCGGGGCATTGTCGGACATTGCTGAGTGAAAAAGAGGCATTGAGGGGCAGTTTCGGTGAATTGGGGAATTCATTGCTCCCTGGTGTACAAAAAATGGCACTTATCTCTCGCTAGATTGTCTTCCAGCGCTATCATAGCGAAATCATTGGGTATTTAAAGGGTATTTCTTCAAGAGCCACATTTAAATAAATAGCATTGAAACCTGTTATGTGAATATTTTTTTATGAACATTATCAACTTATCTCTCTGTAGGCATATAAATGAATTTGGAAACAAACTTCACAATCTTCATTTGTGTAATTCAATTGAAGCACACCAGGATTTCCTAAATTAGGAATTCATTTTATATTCCGAATTACGAATACGATATTATCTCTTCAAAACCACTCAAAACTCGATTATTTTTTAAATGGCGCATAATATGAGAAAGTGATCTGCGTATGTAAATGGATCTACTATTATCGTGTAGTAGTAAATAGTGGCATTACTATTCGTGTTTAAATTTCCGCCTCGTTAATCTGCGTCGCATTCATTAAAAAGATAAAAGTCATTCTCTACGCCTACTTCTACATACTTAATGTATAACTAAATAATCATGAGCTGTTCTTGAGAAATTCTGGTTCTCCGAATAGTCCAAGAACCACCAAAACTATTGCTATTCACAGCGACAATCTGAGAAGGTTGTTAACCCTTTTCCCAAGCGAGAACTTACTTTCCTAGAAAAGTCAACGATGGTCCAGAGTCAACTTGAATCATAAATACTTTCAAATGTATAAAAGGGACTAATTATTATACTATTCAATTAGGGATTGGAAATCAGAATGAAATGGGCAAGATCCCTCTTCCGGCCAAAAATCCACACTTCGAAACAAATTCTGGAATCAGATGATCTTCTCTTTTGGCTGGTGACCAACTCGCATATTATTTTTCCATACCATATACTTTCTTTCAGATGGAACAACAAATATTTCATTATGCATATCTTGAAAAAGAAAATTCATCTGATATCAAAATTATAATAATTTCCATCATTCATTCCTTGTAGTATTATTTTATGGTTGGTTGCAGGAATGAAATTTGAATACAACTATCAAATTAAAATTATGTTCGTCATTCTATCCTCAAAATTCAATCCAAGTTGAGCAGAAACTGGGCAACACTGCAGCAAATATGGGTTGAATTAGATGATTTCATGACAAAAACTTCTTTCAATTTCAAATTTCTTTCTTGGTTTACCCAGATTTATTATCCTCCCATATTGTACATAAAAATTATATACGAGGTGTTTTTGAAACCACATCGATATGATACCTATTCCCAGAATATCCTCTAATTAACGAGAATTTCATCCCGAAAATTGAACAAGAATCGGAAAAAATCAAGTACGCCACTTTGAAGCATTGAATGATTGAACTCTGCATGAATGTGCCTTTCTTACGGGAATTCTAACGAAGGTGATGTCAGTATGACTGCAGTAGAAAAATGGTATCACCCCAGAGTTTATTTTGATCCCTACATTTTTATTGGTGCCATTCGATTGTATACGTCGAGTTTTCTGAGGGTTTGTTATATTTTTATTTCAATGTCACCCTGTAATATCCGAAACCAGAAAAAATCACGTTTTCATCAAGATAATATGCAAATCATGCGATGGAAGAAAGAGTCTGCTGTTTGAAAAAATGAAACATTTGCACACTCCCTGGATATCAATTGAAATTATTATAATGTTTAGTGGATTTCGCTGAAATCTATGTATACAGTGTGTCCAAAATAAGGATGTCTATATATCATAGGGTAAACTTGATGATGGTTTCTCCCTAGCAACAACTGTGATTTTCCGTAAAATAATGAAACAGTATTATGATATTGAAAAATTGTACACTACACGCAGTATATACCGGGTGATCCATTCAAGACTATCCACCCTGGATATCTCCCAGAATTATTATTTAACAAAAAAATTACGATACTGGTCGATTTTTATATGGAGGGGGACACCTTTTGACGCGAAATAAATAATCCATACTTCAACCCTCTACTCACCAGCAGTTTGAAATGTTTTGAATTCCAACAAGTCGTTCTCGAGATATTCGAGTTCAAATGGTATGTTTTCCAATTGCGAGTAATCGAATGTACGGAATGAATTATTGAATGTTATCCACAACAAATATTCAAAATTACCTTCGTTGACTTCCAGACAGTGGTAGAATCTATTTGCAAAATTCCTTTTGCACATTTGAAATGTTTCTCTAGTTATTTCCTGGCATTCAACCCTAATTCTCAACTTATCGTCCAGATTATAGTGAATTCCGTTTCATAAATAACGGATTTCGGATGACTTCAAAGAAAAAAATCATTGGGTGCCATGTCCGGCGAGCGTGCTGGCCATTCAAATGGTCCTTCACGAACTATCTATTTGTTTGGGAAATTTTGGGGTAGCCATTCTCTCACCTGTGATACGGAATGAGGTGACACATTATCTTGTTGAAAATTAATATTATCTGCCAATAGATTTCGATTACCATCATCATAGAGGTCCGTAGAAGACCAATAGAATGGACAGCACGTCTGCCGGACTTGGCACCCAATGATTTCTTCCTATGAGGTCATTCAAAATCGGTAATTTATAAAACGGAACCTACTGACCTCGATGATTTGGAGAGAAGAATAAGAACTGAATGCGAGGCAATATCAAGAGAAACATTCTCAAACCTACAAGAGGAATTTTCAAATAGACTCTACCACTGTCTGGGAGTCAATGGAGGTCATTTTGAACATCTTTTGTGATAACCTGTCCAATAATCTATCATTTACATTCATTTACTCACAATTTGAAAACATACCATTCGAACTCGAATATCTCGAGAACGACTTGTTCGAATTCAAAAAACTTTCCACTGCCAGATTCATAGTTGAATTACCTTCGCAATGGTGTTTAACACGACCCTCATTCCCTATTCAAATTATTGAGGAGGTTGCTCTGGGGAGTAGAGGGTTCAAGTATATGTAGGTATTATTTATTTTGCGTCAAAAGGTGTCCCCCTCCATATTAAAATCGACGTGTTTCGTAATTTTTTTGTAAAATAATGATTCTGACAGATATCGAGGGTGGATAGTCTTAAATGGACCACCCGGTATATGTAAAACATTGCTCATAGCCGACCCATCAGCGCAAACAAATGAGCCTCGGGAAACCACAATATCTCCATGATGTTTCATCAAGTGTCCTGATTGTGTGTAGTACATCTCGTATCATCCACCATTGCTATCGAACAAAAAACATGCATCCTTGAAATTTCTTGAAAATGTTTTATAATAGGTACCTATCAAGGACCCCGAATGCCTTTGGTACATACCGTGTCATCCCAAAAATTCCGGATGGATGTTTACAGGACATCGCAACTGCTGATGCGGGAGTTCTCAAGAATGTATTGATATGTCAAGGAAAATAGAGATATATGTATTAGTATTATCCCATTACAATGATTCGTCTATAACATCTTGAAGAATATCCTACTGTGTTATAGATTGGAGCGACCAAGGACCAAGTGACACTGACTACAATGGATATCTATAGTAACCAGTGAATCTAATCAAAGGTTTGTAGTATATTATGCATTTATCATGTCGAATTTATATTCAGGGAACCTTTTTTTGTTGACGTCTCCTATAGATGTGACATTTTGATTCCATTATAAGTGGAGGATTTCTCAGAAGTCATTTTAGGCAACTTCGTTATCTTGTGATTGAAAATGGACGTCAATCAGACGTCACTCTGCTATCTCTGCATTCTTCACCCTGTATGGCTAAGTATAGATATGCATATAATCTGCTGCCCACACTCCGTCTATTAACATCATTCATCTTTTCTAAGATATACAGGAAATGTAGTAGGTCGATGTAATACCATCTGACAATCGACAAAAACAAATAATAGCGCAAGAGTGCTGGTAATGTATGACCTATTCTTAAGGCAGTACCGTTAGCTGTTATGACTCACGTCCAGATGGACTAGGATTTCTAGACTAGATTTCATGATAGTGGTGACATTACATCGTTTTGCTATATGATTTAGCGGTCTGAAGAACGCCGTTTACGACTGATCTTTGGCTTATTAAGGCATACGATTCTTCTGTGGTATTTGAATCACGATAAAAATTGATGAAGTTGGAATTCATTACATTGTATACATTTATTATTATTAAATTAATTTAATAAGTATAGGTGACTTGTTCGTTGTACCTATGTGATTCAGGTTTAGGCCGAGGTTTAGGCCGACAAAATATTGAGAGATAATAACTTTCACTGCAAGTGCATGCATCTTTAGTCCCAGTGAAAGATGCGATATTTATTCTTAAAATAATTGGCGTGTCTCTGCGTTTACTCAGGGCCTACTCTATCTATAAAAGACCAAGAACTCGCGTGAGAAAAGGTTGAAGTAAATGATATTCCGAAGGTTTGATGCTTTTGATTGAAGTATAGTAAGTAGGTATAACAACACCAGTCTGCCACCTTCAAGTTGTGGCATTATTTGAGGAGGCGGTGTTTGGAGGTCAATTTTTTTGTCAATTGATTGAAGTAGTTCTTCCAGACTGAAATTCTGGACAAACGTTCCCTTCGTTATTGTGAATATAACTGTGCTCGCAGATGTTGAGCAGACGGGGGCGTTATCGAAGCAGACGGCGTCAAAAATATGTCAAAAATGTCTAATGACAAAAATTGATGTTCCAACTTATTTATTTTTATTTTATTTATTTATTGAAAATGTTACTTCCAGTCAGAATCAAGTTCTGGTATAAGGAAGTATAGTTAATAATAATACCTAAAACTATACAATTATAATAAACTGATGAATAATAAAATATTTGAAAACATTAATTATTAAATTTTGACAAATCATTTCATATTGGTGAGCAAAAATCAATTTGAATATGAATCAAAAGTTGGAAAAAAAAAAAACAAGTCATCTATTTCGTTCAGAAATGATAAAATTTTTAAGATGGTATTTGAATTTTATTGTATTTCTGCAATTTTTTATATTATCTGGTAATTTGTTATATTCCAAGAGAGCAGCGTGGGTGAATCTTTTTTGGCCTATAGAAGTATTAGCGATATCAAGATGAAATAAACCATGTTGTCTAGTTTGATAATTATGAATTTCATTGTTTCGTGTTAAAATAAAATTAGATTTCAATCTTTTATTCATGATATTGTATGTAATTTTCAGTCTTTCGATTTTGAACATTTCTTCTAATGAGAATGATTCAGTTATTTTATATAATTGATTTGTTGGTGTATCATATGGTAAACGATACAGTACTTTCAGTGTCTTTTTATATAATGCAGATATTTTATTAAAATTGTTTTTTGAACAGTATCCCCAAACATTTATCAAATAGTTAATACGACTGAGTTTATGAGAATATAGAATTATATTTGTAATTTTTTTATTCAGCTTGGGACATCTTCTCAGGGCTCCAATAATAGTATTTTTATAATTTGAATCAATTGATTGAAAATGAAAATGAATCTACAACATTTCTCGAAGGAAAGAATCAGCAGATGGAGTGGTTTCAATATATTTGTTCGAACGATATTTTGCATGACGTTATGCCAGCCTGAAATTCGGTACATTTTTCATGATCTTGATTGTGAAAATTACTGAGATTTCAGATTTTGAGCGGATGAAGTCGATATCAAAGCAGAAGCTGTCAAAAATATGTCAATAATGTCAAATTACAAAAATTGACAATCTACATGAACGACGTCATTCTGAGCTTAAACTTGGAGCATTTGGAAAATTCTTGTTAATGAGTTTCAAAATATTTTCAAATTATGATGAAACTGTGGCATCAAGTAGAAGGTGTTCATCCTTTTTTATACAGGAAGGGTTCCAAATTATTCAAAATTGAAAAATCAATATGATACACATTCAAACATACATCAGAGTTCAATTAACTACAACTTATTGAAAAGGAATATTCTCAGATCAAATTATGAACATAAAAAAATGGGTATAAGGAAATACAGTGGAAATTCGCATTCTCTATGATTTTTTTTGTTTTTTGTTTTTAAATTCTGGTTCCCACGAAAAGGTATATCCTGTAATGTTCAGCGAACATCGTGTGAACCAAAGGAAATGAGGTAGGAATTGGTGTTCTTCTCAAATTTCTGGAGGTTATATGCCTCGGGGAACACCTCCCTTGGCAATATGTTCCAGAGCCTCGCTGTTCGTTGGATGAACGAGTCTTTGGAAAGAGTCTGAAGTGACCATCTCATTGTCGGAATATCATGTTTGTTCCTAGACATTGACTTCGGCTTACCTCAACGTCTTGTCTACGTCATTATTTGACATTATCTTCACTGATTCCTAACCTGCATTGGCAACAATTTTACAGCTAGTAGTACCATACTTTTTCAACTCCAAGTCAAGAACAAATAATGTGATTCTTTCACAACAATATTTTTGTATATTGTTGCACTTTCAGTTAGGCTGAAGATGGTTTTTCATAAGTCCAAAACATGTCCCTTCTGATTGTGTAACATCATTAAAATGTTTCGAGCATTCCTTCCATCTTTTGAAACATTTCACTCCACTTTGAGCAATATGAACGAATAACATCATTCAGATATCGCCACAAAATATATGCTGGGAACCACTTCACATGACAAATGGGCGTCTGCCGCCTCTGTGCCACTGTCTGCTGATTTTATTCCTTCGAGAAAAGTTGTAGATATTTCCATTCAACATTTTTACCCCCTGCTTCTCAAAATCTGTAAGCACAGTTATAGCCTGGGAGCCAGCGACCATTTTGAAGTACAGTGTTATCCACTCGTTACACTAGCTCGAATGTTTTTCGTCTTTATTTATCATGTGGAAGTATTCCCAACAACATATAATCTCCAAAAGTTGAAAAACAATTCCAATACCTACCTCATGTCCCTATCCTCCCTAGGAACGCACGATGTTCTTTGAACATTATAGGGATTCCCTTTCGTGCGCTCCAAGCGATAAAAAAAAGTGTAATTTAACGAGTATGGATATACACTGAGTCGTTACCACCGGTTCGGTGGTAACGACTGAGTGCATGATTCCTGTCCAGTGGAAAACGGTTATAGTCATTTCACAGAAGCTGAAAATTCTCCCTTTGCTTCATTTGGTATAACTAGTAAGGAAATGGACCTCCAGCTGGAACAGTTCCAGGGGGTTTAGTTGCAATAGCCACTGAAACATGTAAAGTAATAATAAAGAAACTAACACCGCAAAATCTAAAACTTTGTTAACATGTTGATTATGATACAAATAGATCAAAAAACGTATCCAGCTGAATTTAGAGTGGGGGATTATGCCCAAGCTTCTCACGTAAAGAAGTTAAATATATGCACTGATGAGTGAACTGATACTGCAAAAGTTGAATTTGGGAAACCATCAGGTTGAATTAATAACATGAACGAGAAGAACATCCATATTATATCATAGCTCCTGTCTACTAACTACCTAACTTGGTTGTCATCTAGAACGACAATGGTCGAGATGTCTAGAACACGGTTGCTTATATAGCCCCTTATAACAAGGGTAGCTTTCTTACGAAGATATGATAGAGGATTCGATTTTCTACTGAGAAGTGTGCTAGAAGTATGATCAGATAAGTAATGAATCTTCAAAAAGTAAAATGACGTGTTGGTGGCGCCCCCTCTGAGATAAAGCAATATTAACATCAGGTTTAAATTCGACACTTCGAAATTATATCTAATTATGATAAATTTTGTGAAGAGAAACCCCAATCTAACGAACGATATTAAAAAAAATTTAACACGCACAATACAGTTTTTTTTCCACCAGCCCTTTTGAAAGACCGGCAAAACAATAATCATTGAATATCAGAAATTCAAAATTACAATCACGAAGGTCAGGATCGCATGGTTCATGAGATAACGTTATGTTAGGAACCAATTTTTTTCTTTTCAAATACAAAGCAATCACTGTTTGTTGTTTTCAGTTACCTACCAAAAATTGTCCTTTTTTTTCTAAAAAGCGTCATATATTCATCAACTTTCAATCTGAGGGTGACAAAAAATAGTCTATTAACTGAGATGGAAGAACCACAAGAAAGTCCTGACAACACTACGAAATCGCCCGCGTTACGGTTAGGAAAGTGTCAAAACATTGGCAAACATTATAACTCATCGCTTTTTTGAAGCGAAAAGGAGAAGGTAACCATCACCAGGCCGAAAAGTCGACGATCCTGCCAAATGACCATATCTAGGAGTCCCTGAGGAATGCACCAGAAGATAGTAGCTGTAATATTCGGTGAACGAAATTGAACATATTGGAAATTATTATACTCTTTTATTTTTCAGTACCTACTTGATAAAAAAGAAGAAATTTCAATTTTTCATTCTCAACATCAATGTTAAGAGTTTCTTACTCTCAACATTAGTGTCTTATACATTCATAAAGACATCTGGTGTTACAAGACAAACTTTCAATAGTGTTCGTAGAAAAAGTGATTAGTCAAAATTACTTCTAAATAATATATCATGCATCAAAAGCACGGACTAGTCAAAAGAACCATCTCACATCTCACCAAATGAAACATTCATATTCTGGGGTTATGGGACTGTTCTTGTGGCAGTCGAACGCTTTCGAGAAATCATATGAATTATTTAACATCCCGATAACTCTGAATATGCCAGGAGAATGCACCAAAGTCTTCATTGCCAAGAAAGGTGTTCTCCGAGGCATATAACCACCAGAAATTCAAGAAGAACACACAATTCCTACCTTATTTCCCTTGGTTCTCACGATGTTTTCTAAACATTACAGAATATACCTTTTCGTGAACATAAAAAATAAAAAACATCTGCTCTTGACTGCCTCTATTCTCTATTTGTCAATGTAGATATCTGGTGTGACAAGGCAAACATTCAATAGTATTTTTGAAAAACAGTGATTCATCAAAATTTCAACCATTATTTCAAATTCGAAATGTCAAGTAGGTCATGCAGCAGAAGCTACGGCGTGATAAAAAGAGCAATGTCGCACCAAATAACACATTTATATTCTGTGTTCATGGGACTGCTCTTGAACCAGTTGAACACTTTCGAGGAATTCTACGAGTTACTCAATACTTCGATAACTCTGATTATGCCAGGATAATGCACCGAAGTGTTCATTCTACTCTTGGCCACCTCTGTTCTCTATTTATCGATGAATACATCTGGTGTAACAAGGCAAACATTCAATAGTATTTGTAGAAAACAGTGATTCATCAAAATTACAACCATTATTTCAAATTCGAAATGTCAAGTAGGTCATGCAGCAGAAGCTGCGTGACAAAACGAGTAATGTCGCACATCACCAAATAACACATCCATATTCTGGGTTCATGGGACTGTTCTTGGGGCAGTTGAACGCTTTCGAGAAATCCTCCGAGTTACTCAACACTCTAATAACTCTGAATATGCCAGGAGAATGCACCGAAGTCTTCATTCTGCTCTTGGCTGCCTCTATCCTCTGCTGGCCGCACCAGACTTGAGCGAAGTTGAGGAAGAAGAGCTGCCTATTGGTGAGGTTCAAGCCTGGAAGATATTCTTCGGCGTTCGGGTTTTTCATCAGCCAGGTTTCGTAGGCCCTGTAGGCTTGCTTCAATCCTACGAAAAAACTGTTGCGGATTGAAAGCGAACAGGAATTATTACCTAGCCTGACCTGACTTTCTTGCAGTGAGAGGTATTATTATGAAGAAAATGAAAAGAGGGTTGCATTTATACTAAAATATACAAGGTGTGCCAGTTGAAATAACAAAGTTATGACTATTGAAAAGTCAAAATTTGCAGTTCATTATAAATCACCCCGTAGAACTGTCATTTCAATTATAACATCATGCATAGTTTAGTAAGGGAAT
The DNA here is from genome assembly GCA_918026855.4 of Phaedon cochleariae. Lineage (NCBI taxonomy): Eukaryota > Metazoa > Arthropoda > Insecta > Coleoptera > Chrysomelidae > Phaedon > Phaedon cochleariae. Next base: position 53,225,847 of record OU896709.1, on the reverse strand, counting down.
AGGGAAAACGGAGATCAGTATGCGTGGGTGACAAAGGCTTATGGGATACCCCCTTTTTCTGTTTTTTTACCAATATTTCCGAAATTTGTAACATTGAATATGCTCACTAGAGGGAACTTGCTCATATTTCAGGATTTTTTTTTTCATCTTCTGGTTTTCCCGGAAATGTATGTATGAAATGTAAACGAAGATATTCCCATTCGAAATTTCGATAAGCTCAATGGGTGTGACGACGCAATATCGAAACTTATATCTCTATCACATTCATTGAGCTTATGAAAACTTTGAACACGAATTACATAATCGTTTGGAATAACCCAATGAAATCCAGTATTATTGAATTCGTAATAATATTCTATAACCGATTATGGTATAAAATACATAATGTTCCATTCGAAAATCGAAAGTTGATGTCATTTCCAAGAAAACCGGTAGATGAAAACAATTTCCTGAATGTGAGAAAGTGCCCTCTAGTGTAAATATTCAATGTTCCAAATTTCAGAAATCCACCTATAAAACGAAAGGAGAAAGGGGAGATATATCATGAGTCAGTGTCACTTGGTATATAGTATATATTGAATTAACACCAGATCAAGACAAATCGGTACATGTGGAGAAATATCGAGTATTCCGTTGAAAAAACCATAATTAGTGTATATCCACGCTCAAAAAACGTCCTGTAGAGATGGAAATAATTTTGATATAGTACCTAATTTCTTAAAATATTCTGGTTATCTCTTATCGCAATGGAACTATAAAGCTTTTCCATGATACGAGGACTCTGATATATCAAATGTTGCAGAGTACATACAAACTTCTTCTGTACAATTATTTTCTACACAATCGTCTAGCTACATCACCTCAATCTATGGCTCTTTGAGTTCCGAAAAAGTAATATAAGGAAGGAAAATATCCTTTCTGCATGAGAAAGGAGACTAAATTTTCTCAACAATCTAACCTCACTGGACCTGAATGAACCTTCTTATGAACTGTATCAACAGATAAACGTACAGAACATTACGAGACATGAATAAATATTGAACATCCTGTAGCCTCTAGGCGGGCTTCACGGCACCAGAATTTAGTCACAATTGGCGCCGACAGGTTAGTCATGAGTGGGGCAGACTTTATTCAACAAGTGTTCTGGAGGTGAGTAATAGTAGGCCCTGGCTGAAGTCAATGACTGAGCTATGTCCTAGAACAGAGTCTTTTTCCATAGGTAATGGGACGAATTGCTAGGGTGAGTGAGAATTCAAATGTTTTCCATAATTTTACGTTTTGTTGTTTGTGACCCGACCAAACCGAATGCCAGTCTCAGATTCAACAGGTTTTCTGGAGATTGAGAAGTGCATGTTTGTTGAGGTGGATTGGGATAGTGAGTGGTTATTCCAGATGTTTCGTAGAGATTTTGCACGCATCTCATATCAGCCCGAGTTATCTGCCTAGGCCATGAGCTGCCCTAATTGAACTTATATTGCCCGTTAGTGGGTTATTGCAATATTATGATAGCTATAAAATTTCTTGGATCGTTTGAGAATACAATCCCTAATGAGGGACAGATCATGAGACTGTGCATGCATATCCGCCGCTCGAGAGTGTTTATTACTGTTAGTAATAGCTTATACGGAGTAGGTATGTTCTTTATTCTCTAGTTTGTAACTTACCCATATATTAGACGACATATTACAGAACACTAGACAGGCGTATATCAGGAAAAGTCTAATGATTTCCTGGTGAATCAAGAGCTTGTTGTCCATAGTCAGCAAGGAATTCCTCGCCAACAGAGGATACAAGCTCCTGATTGCAGAGTTGGCCTTAGTCAAATAATATTTGGTATCAGCGTGATAGTTCATTCGCCTGTCCTCCAGAACTGCCACAGGCATTTCATAGTGGCTGTGTCCTCCACCTCAGTATATTCGGAACGCAAAGGTCGGAATAGTGTTTTAATACAAAACTTCCCTCTGAAACTGAAGATTTGCCTTTCGGCTTGATTCATTCCAATTGCTTTGTTGAAAATATCTTCTATGAAGAGAGAATTGCATCTCGCAGATATCGCGTGGTGCCTGGTGACGTCAAGCACGAGCGTGAATTCAGAGAGCCACCCACCGACTTATAGACTAATTTAGACCGCCAGTTCTATAATAAAAAAGGTGAGCCCATACTCAGGAGATCGATTTGGTGGACCTGATTCATGCACATATAGGATCTGACATGTTACACTCATGAATCCGAGGAACAAAGAGTATCGAAGGAAGAAGGTTGGGAGAGGTCTACTATACGAACGAATGAAATATTCAGGTGTCCTAGCATCCAAATGCTCAGATTTGAGAACTTCATTTCAAAAAACAGCAAATTTGCATGTGGTGTCAATGTCCTGGATTTGCCTGATGGAAGCATCAGAAAGCTGTCTGGCGTAAAATGGTCTGAACATAATTATCCTTCCTGAGTGGTCCAATGGTCTCCTAATAGTTACAAACCATTCATTGCTCTTTTTCTCAGGAATGCTAGAATCATTATTGAATGAGTAAATTTTCAATCCAAAATCGTCTAAAATAGATCAGCATTCGTATGGCAGCTCACGCCTAAACTCAAATTTTTCACAGCTGAATGAATATACAAAACATGCATGATTTTATTTGATCAAAATAATTGCTCAACTGATGGAAGCAAATTAAAATAATAAATTATTCGGTACCCACAAACTCACTGATGAATAGAAACATCTCTTATTATTATTGATCGTGGAATTCTTACAAGCAAAACACTTCATATTGCCTAGAATTGGCGAAAATAAAACGAGATTGATTTCGATACCAGGTCAAAGTCATCAAAGAGAGCTTGGGGGTTCCTGCGTATTAAGCAAAAGCGTTTTCTGGCGATCAACTAACCCTACATTTTCTGGTTGCGGTGATATGACGACTAGCAGTCTAGAAAGAGTAATAAGTCAGTGGAGCCGCCGAAGGAAATTGTGTATCTAGATGCTTGTTATTATCTTCCACAAGCGTCTAGCTAGACTAGCGATTCTTTCAAACCTCAAGGTTATTCGTGTTTATAAGACTTATGATGTTATATAAGGAAGGAAAATATCTGTTCTGTATAAAAAAGAAGTTCGGCCGTGATGCCGCGAACGGTCACCCATCAAACGGGACTGGAGGATTCCGGTCGACATGGATAGCTGGGCTTGCTCAGCGAAAACTGAAATTTTGGTGTACCTTGTGTCTTAGTTCGACAGGTAGGGGGCAGCCCCAAGCGATCCTACCGCCAGTCATCGTAAGTAAAGCCGGGTCCTCTCCTGTAACGAGGTAGAGGAACGTGTAAAAGTCCTCGAACGATCACTCATTCAACGGGACGAGAGGATTCTTGTCAATATGAGTAGCAATCAGGCCTCTTACGACGGCGACCCATCAAACGTAACAAGAGGAATCTTGTTGACATGGGTACCCGGAATGATGAGGATAGTCCCATCAGGTCGTACATACGACCTGGTGCCTCACCAATTGGGTTGGACTCCAGGGGGCAGCGGTTTTCCAAAGAAACACCACCGGACTACGGTAGAGAAGGTGAGGAAGAATCCCACTATGGGTAAAATGGGTGGATATCTTGCCTGCCTTGGCGGGTGGGCAGCGTTTCTGCTCGGGCCGAGTCAGTAGTTTATCAGATGGCCTCACCATTGCTTTAATGAAATGGTAGCAGGAAAACATGCCGTTACATAACGGAGATGGCTCTAGGGCGCTGATTTGGCGTATCCAAATCCTTCATTCCTCATTGGGGAGTGCTGTCGTTATAAGTCGAGAGACAGGTGACCGGCAGTCATTCCTTATGGGAATTTTGTGAGAGGGGGGTGGAACTTGATCTCACCCGTTGCTACCCCGGCAACATTATTGATTGATTGATTGCATGAAAAAGGAGAGTACTTTCAACCGAACTTGTCCTAAATGAACTTTCTTCCTGAAGAGAATATTTTTTAGAAATAAATTGAGTGAAAAAAAATTAAAAAGAATTCACGCCTCGTAGGGATTGAACCCCAGTCACCAACATGGAGGTCAGATACATAGACTACTGAGCTACCGCTTCACTTGTTATGTAGTTTCTTAATATAAAGAAGGGAGAAATATCATATGTTGCGGGTGACTTGACCTCGATGTTTGAAAGATTCGCTGGTTTAGCTATACGCTTGTTCATCCACCTACCTCCATTGTCAGCGATATTCTCTCCTTGTGTCAGATATCCATCCAGAGACACGCGTATCTCGGGCAGGACATACTGCCCATACTGGTCGATCATGCATTGTGACTTTTCGTAGAACCGTTCGATAGAGGACTCCCTCCACCACATATGGAGGTTCCCTTCGTGGTCGAAGAGCCTGCCCTTGTCGTCGAAGCCGTGGGTGATTTCGTGTCCTATCACCACTCCGATGCCACCGAAATTGAGGGCCTTGGGAAAGTGTCTGTTGTAGAATGGAGGTTGGAGCATTCCTGCGGAAACAAATAACTTATTTTTTTATATTTTCACCCATAAGTAAGCATCATCCCTAGGGATCCGCGAGACCAAGTCCAAGACTGATCAGTGTTGGTCTTGGTCTCGAAAAATAAATGTAGTCCTGGTCTTGGTATTGGTCTTGATGTTTTAAAACCAAGACGAGACTGGATCAGTCTTGGTCTTGGTCTTGATGGTCTTGGTCTTGGATCAAAAAGCGTCTAGGAATTTTAATTATTCAATTCAAATATTCAACAGTTTATATGCATATAATATAAATTTCGTATTTCGTCTTTAAAATTGTCAATTTGTGCGTATAAAGTAAGCGAAATGAATTGTTTCTTCTACCATATATTTCTATATCATTATACATCATACGATTCATCCGATTTGAAGAAGAATGTCAATTCTCAATTCAGGAGGATTTTATTTTTTATTTTTCATGTTCTTCGTTTGAATGTTCATCAGATATAATTCAATGTTCGAAGTGGCAAATAGCCAGGAGAGTATTTGTTTTCTGTTGAATATTCAGAATGATGTGTACATACACATATTTTTGTCTGAAGGAGAATGCAAATTCTCAATTTCAGAAGTTTTTATATTTTATTTTCAAACTCTTATTGTGTGTATTCAATAGACATAATTCAATGTTCGTCGTGGCATATAGCCAGGAAAGTAGTTGTTTTCTATTGAATAAACTGAAAAAGAGTAGATATTCTCATCACATAGAGAATGCGAATTCTCAATGTATTGCTCCATATAAATATATATCCATTTGTGTATGTTCATAATTCACCTGAGAATTTTCCTTTTCAACACTTTCATACCCAATCAGGGGGTTCAAACTTGAACGATGGAAACTTGTGATTTTTATAGACCTCTAATCGCAGATTCGTGATAGAGTCTCAATTCAGAATTTCTTTCCACGCCCTGTATCATGAATGTCAATTTATCATACACCCAAAAGCTATATTATCTTGATGAGCTTCCGGTTGCAAAAATGGTGAAAGAACAATTTGCAAGGCATCATAATTATTGTCCAAGATTTTTACGAATTTCATCTTTCCCAGGTTGAAGAAAGCCGACTTCGTGTCACATACACTAAATGCATGTAGAAAGAGCAAGTATTGTTGAAGGCCAGAGAATTTGAAGCAATCTGGAGCGTACAACTTCTGTTCAATCTTTCCTTTACCTGGTTTCAGAAAATAAACGTTCGAGTCTGGTTAAGTGCGAGCTGTCATCAAGACCAACAGATCAATATATTTTTCAACTATCACCACCGAGTCATAATAACGTGATATTTCGAATGTCGTCGTTACGATCAAAGTATCGGCGTCATCATAGGCCTGTTTGCATCTAAAACCAGCAGCAAAAATCCTGAATGATTCCATTCTTATTGTGATCATTGCCCAAGAATGTTTCCTGTGAAACTTTGGGCTTAATGGTCTCGTTGAAAATAATATCAGCAGGTTTGTTTTTGCTGTCTTCAAAGTCTTTCAGCAGATTTCGTGCTCAATTCGTTGCAATATCAGTTTTTTTGAAATAAAATTCACCTTTTCGCTTCCACAACTTGAATCGATACAACACTGAAAAAACAGTACCGTTCAGTACGGTCTTTTGTTGGTTAAAATTCAATAACGAATTATATGTTATCGGGTATTTCAACGTTATTAGCCACATTTTCGGAGATAATCCCGTGAAACTAAAAAAAACGATGAAATTCCACTTCTACTTTGTTTAAACAATTGTTCCGGTAGGAGTTGGTGAATTATTTTTATAGTTCTTGTTAAATAGGTCCTGAGCAACAGATTGAAAAGAAATCGACTCATTTAGAATTATTTCCACCATCCGTACTTTTTATGTCTTTGACACCTGGATTATTATATTTCATCTATAATAAGAGTATAAGTCAAGTTTTGGAAATAGAAGAACCCAGTTATTCGCAATCACACGACCTCTAGAGTGACCTGATTCTTGAATAGGAAGACTATTCACAGTTTTTAATGCTCTACACCACTGAAATTAGGATTCTGATGAAAAAAATATCCCCTATTATTGGAGCCCTGAGAAGATGTCCCAAGCTGAATAAAAAAGTTGCAAATATAATTCTATATTCTCATATACTCAGTCGTATTAACTATTTGATAAATGTTTGGGGATACTGTTCAAAAAACAATTTTAATAAAATATCTGCATTATATAAAAAGACATAGAAAGTACTGTATCGTTTTCCATATGATACACCAACAAATCAATTATATAAAATAACTGAATCATTCTCATTAGAAGAAATGTTCAAAATCGAAAGACTGAAAATTACATACAATATCATAAATAAAAGATTGAAATCTAATTTTATTTTAACACGAAACAATGAAATTCATAATTATCAAACTAGACAACATGGTTCATTTCATCTTGATATCGCTAATACTTCTATAGGCCAAAAAAGATTCACCCACGCTGCTCTCTTGGAATATAACAAATTACCAGATAATATAAAAAATTGCAGAAATACAATAAAATTCAAATACCATCTTAAAAAATTTATCATTTCTGAACGAAATAGATGACTTGTTTTTTTTTCCAACTTTGATTCATATTCAAATTGATTTTTGCTCACCAATATGAAATGATTTGTCAAAATTTAATAATTAATGTTTTCAAATATTTTATTATTCATCAGTTTATTATAATTGTATAGTTTTAGGTATTATTGTTAACTATACTTCCTTATACCAGAACTTGATTCTGACTGGAAGTAACATTTTCAATAAATAAATAAATAAATAAATAATGATTTTTTTCTGATGTATAAGTGCATCAGGTAAGTATATAATTTCGAGAAACAACATCAAATTTCATATTAACATGAAAACAAAATGTTGTTGGCTCGAATCCATTCCACAGAAACATTTCAGAAGTCTTATATTAATTTGTGAGATTATAAAAAGATGAATGATGATCTGAAAAACTGTGGAAACATAATTGAAGAATTACTGAGAGGTGACATGAAAAATATAGAAATTTAAATGTTTTGGTATATACCAGCTGGAAACATTATTTGGTTCTTATTCCTGCTATAATAAGCATTAACTACAGCTGGTGGTGTACTCCACAAAGTACGATTTACCGAAGAACCAAGTCTTCTCTGCTCAACTCTCGTCAAATGTCTCAGCACTACTAAAATATTCTCGAAAAAATAATCTTGATGGACCTCCACATCATAATATCTCGATCCCAATTCCGTATCGTTCAATATGAAATCAGGAAACCCAATTTTCAAGTCCATGTAGTCCAATTTCATTTGAGCATACTCCTTCGTGCTGTTATCTAACCAAGTGTTCTCCAGAAGAGTTTGCTTGAAAGCATCCTGAAGTTGTTTCGTCATCTCTATGGTATCTGTTTTACTCTGCTGATCGAAATATTTCCTAACAAATAATGAACCTATCGCCATACCCATATTCGAGTTCACCTGCGAGACACAAAATTGCCATCTCGGTGGATTCTTCTCACGCCCAAAGAGAATATAGTAAAACCTTTGTTTGGCATCTAGAAACCTTTGATCCAAGTTATTGGTTCTGTGTCGGACGAACCTCCAAATGAGATAGTTCTGCAATGTTCTCGGATTAGTGTTACTGAGGAGATATAACAGTTCGTGTAGATACCTGGCACAGTAGCAAGCTACAGGCGTTCTCAAGTCAATATGCTTGCCCAGAACTATGTCAAAGTATGATTTCCAATCGAACTGGGGAAAATATAATGTCAGCGAAGCGATATCAGTCCTCAAGTAGATGTCAGAAATGTTTCTTCTCTCTTCAGGTGACGCCATGATCTGAGCTAGCTGCATTTCAAACTGTATTATTTTTTCAGTTTCAATTTCCGCAGTTTCCGGTACATCACCCATGAGGTTGACCACAGTTAATATGAATACTCTGTACGCCATTATATATTTAGGGTTAGAATCTTCTAAATAGTATTCCCTGGAAGGTAGCCCTAATGTGGTTTGATCGATATGAACGATATGTTCATTAGAGTTCTTCATATCAGGGCCTACCCACTGAGCAATCAGTACATCGTTGTTGAGGAGTCTCAGTCTTGCTAGTAGCCAAATCAGATCGAATTTTGAGTCATTCCAGTTGGGTGTTATGATTGGCCAATTCCCTAGTTCCCTTAAAATTTTCCTAAGGGGCGCATCTCCTCGTCTTGAGATGATTTCCTCATTCATGCAAGATATGTAAAACCATCTAGCTTTCGTGACAGCATCTGTTTTGTCATTTGGCAAGAAATATTCACTAATGAAGCTTGTGTTTAGGAAATAGATGTCTTCTTTTGATCGAGTTGGTGGAATTTCTTCGAGGAGATACTTCAAAGACAGATCCAGGCTTTCTCTCACCATTTCGAAAGTATCGTAAGTGGCTCTGTCTGGAGGAATCGTGAAATAACTTTTCCAGTTACCACACGCAAATTCGTAGAAATCGGTGCAAGGATCTATACTTGGGTTCATATATTTTTGCATTATTCCACTTTGAATAGTCCTTATTTCTTTTGTGCTAAGCTTCGATTTCCAAAAAGAAGCAATGTTGTGTATGGTAGTAGGAGTTGTGGATTGTACAATATCATTCTCGGTGGAAGCTTGTGTACTAGTGAGAGTGGTTTGTGATATAGTAGTACTAAACATACTAGTAGAATTATTTGGTGATCTGTTCCTGGTGAAATCCAATAACTTGGAGCTAATATTTAGTTCATCTAAAACCCTTCCCTCCATAAACTTCCTCAAAATGTGTTCGCTAAATATATCGTTTTCATCATCCATCACCTTATGTATCGTCCGTTTTCCAGGAAACATTTCATCATGTTCAATTCTCTTCATGTTAGGACATGATAGATCTTCATCATATTGGCGATCATGGTTGAGATCTCTTTTTTTCTTGCTGCAGATAGATCCATTCATGTAAGTTCTTCCTTCAGGTGCGTATATAGTTTTGATATCTCTCAATATTTCTCTCTTGTCTTCTTCTTCTAGAAGGATATCAGCCAAGTCATACCTTTTTATCAGAAGAGGGGTATGGTTATTGAGTTTTCTGAGTTTAGAGCAGAATGTCAATTGAGAAAGTAATAGAATCGAGAAGAACAACTTCATTTTATATTTTGGTGTTGTGAAATGTTCATTGAAATTCTATCAGAAGTCAAAAAAGTGTCATCATTGTATCGTGTCTGTCGATCGACTAAATAACAAAAACACCAATGTTGTATACAGTGTGACCAAGATATAATTGCACAGCATGTGGATTCCGGAAACGGGAGGAGACACCGACAATTATGAAAACAGGTAGAACCAACATCGTCAGTCACAAAATTGATACAGAGGATACCAGAGCGATTCGTCAAGCAGCCCAGAGATTGCCACAGGACAAGAGAGAAATTACCTACAAGATCATCCAAGACATCATAGAATAGGACGGGGTAATCAAGCGATCCCATAGTCCTTGAGCTTTTCCAGTTGTCCTAGTGAAGAAGAACAACAGAAACACCCGTTCCTGGGGGGAATATCGCCGATTGAACAACATGACAAGAAAGACACGTTGGCGGAGTAAAGTTTTTTTTTTCATTTTGGACCAGTGGATATTTGGCAGGTGGAAATGGACCTGGCAGACAAGGATAAGATATCATTCACCATCGGCACTGGGTTATGGCAATTATGGCCACGTTTGAACGAATAATGGATAATATATTAAGATGACTATCCTGAGAGACATGCCTGGGTCATTTGGAAGACATCATCGTGGTCAGTGAAACTCTTGAATAACATCCGGCTAACCTGGAGGAAGTTTTCAAGAGACTACAGGCTGCAATCTGGAGAAATGCTGCTGCAGAAACGGGTTAACTATTTGGGGCATGCCGAAGATGTGGAGATCGACCCTGTGAAAATACGAGCAGTCAGGCAATGACCAATACGAGAGGATGAACACAAACCCAGGAGGATGTTTTCAGATATCGAAAAGCTTTTATTCTTGCTTATCGGCTTCCACAAGGACAATTTATTCTTGACAAAAATGTGAGCAATATCGGCATTGAACTAGTCATTTAGCAGTATCAAGATGGACAAGAGGAAGTCATCGGTTACTTCAGCAAGGTGCTATCGAAGTCCGAACGAAACTACTGCGTTACCAGGAGGAAACTTCTTTCTATAGTGGAATCAGTGGAGCACTTCTACAAGAATCTCTATGGCTAGAAATACCCAATCAGAACAGACAATGCTGATTTAGAGTGGCTCCTGGATTTCAAGAGCCCCGAAGGCCAAGTAGCTGGTTGGATAGAGAGGCTTCAGTTATATGACCACCCAGTGGGGACAATCCATAAGAATGCAGATGCATTGTCTAGAAGGCCTACCTAAGTACTCACATTGTAGTCGTTTGGATTATAAGGAGGAAATTCTCTGCAGAACCACGGTTGTCAATGAAGATTGGTTATCTGCAGCAATGATACAAAAGCAAGAGAACTACCTAGAACTTCGAAAGCTTTTGGAAACGCGAAACGCAGGACAGCGAATCGTCGCCTTTCTAGGCAGGATGTAGCACCATGTTCACAGACCTTGAAGGAATACTGGAGTCAGTGGGACTCCTTGATATTAAAAGACTACCTGCTGAATAAAAATCCCGGGTGCGATGACTAGGTGCCGAATATCGGGAGTACTCGAATATGTACCAGGTGATTCAATAGGGATGATGAGGTGCTGGGTATCTCAAGAACTAATAGTTTATTGAAGACGCCCCCTAGCGAGGGCAGTAGGAACCCGAATGGGATAGATGTTGTTATGTTTCATTCAGCAAACCTTCCTTTCTTGAACCAGATCGACCTTGTAAGCGAACTCATTAGTTCCTGAGATCAATATCTCGTCACCCTTATTGAATCACCAGGTACATGATGGATATCCAGGGGGACATCTGAGAGTGAAGAAGTAAATGCACCGTATGCTTTGCTAGCAAAATGGGCCTCATTGTAAATCAAGGGTCCCCATGAGGCAGTACAATGTTGAAAGCCCTTTCGAGAGGATCACCATGGGTATTGCTGGGCTGTTTTCAGTGACCGATGATGGATATAAATACATGTTTGTCTGCATGGATTACTTCACCACTAATCAGGAAGCCGTAACTGTCACCGATGGCTTGATGAACCAACTCATCAGTATTTTGGGGTGCCATTGGAACTTCACACTGATCAGGGCCGGCACTTCTATAGTGGAGTATTCCAGAAAATCAGCGGGAAGTTAGGAATCAGAATGGTAAGACCAACTACATTGCATCTGCAGTCAGATGGCATGGTGGAGCAAATGAACCGAACCATGGAGAGGTATCTCTGCAAATTCGTGGTTACACACCAACAAGACTGTGACCAACATATCCCTTTCTTGTTGATGACTTACAGATATAGTTGGAGAAGATCACGTTACGAATCTGATGAAAAAGATGAACGATATTCAGGAATTGGTTCGTTCTAATCTGAGAATCTCCAGCGATCGCATGAAAGACCCACACGACATCAAAACTGAGGGTACAGGATACGCAGGAGAAGGCATGGTGTGGTTGTTCAATCCACAAAGGAAACGAGGTTTTTTCCGAAACTTCAGAGATCTTGGTGAGTACCTTATACCGCCAAGAAGAAGATCAACGATGTCATTTACTGCATCAGTGAAGTACTCTGTGGCCAAACAAGAGTCGTTCATTCCAACAGACTAACACCATTCGAGGAGAAAAAAGATCGACAAGATCAATGAGTATGTACGGAAGAAGAGCTGCTTCCATTCGAAGAATTCCTTGCGACATACAGTGGTTCATCGGAGGCAAAGTTTGGCGTCACCAAGAAAGAGCACAGCGATCCTCTCGCATTAGCTCACTGCATCATGAAGGATCTTTAGATGTCTCAAGAAATAGCCGAAAAGTTCATGAAGAAATTCGGAAAGTTGGAGCAGCTTCATCAACAGAGTCCATCCGTCGGTCGAGCAATAGAAATAGGAGATATCAGCCCTGAAGAAAAAAGGTATATCTGTTTTATGTAATAACGAAAGAAATATCTACTCAGAAACCCACTTACATGGACCTCTGGGTTACACTAGTCGATCTACGAAGCGCCATACCATAGATAAGCTGGCTCGTGGTATGTATGGCTTGAATTGGAGAATTGTGAGAAACATGCTGGAGGTCGCGTTTCGATTCACTGAAGTAGAGATTCTGGTATGTTGTTGAAACCCCAAGTAGCACACATAGGTTATGGGTTGTACAGACATCTGCAAGATCATGTTCAAAAGTCCGTGACTTACGTCTTGTACTATGCTCTAACGTTGGTATGTATGGCAATACGATAAAAAGGCGCACTTTTGCGAGGTCACATCGAAGTTATAATGTAGTCGTAATGCTTTGCTAATAAAGACTCATACATAAGCCAGTCGCGGAAGACTTGTATTGGACTATCATTAGTGCAGCGTTGTGTAGTCATATGTTGTCATTATATCGATATGCATGAAGGTCGTGAGCTGCATATCTGATGTATTACAATACATCATATTCCAAACTGATGTAATCTTGGAACTGACTTTTATTTATGAATTCTCTCACAGTATAATGGCTTCCATTTCTGTGAAAATCTTATTGTGACCTAATGCCTAAATCTTCAATTTTCCTTGGAAGTTGAAATATATTCCCAAGTATTCTACACAAGCTTTGCCATCACCTCTATATCTTCTTCAGAATCACTCCTTATGGCGATATCTAGACATTCAGTGATTGGTAGATGATTTCCAGTATGTAAAATTCGGAAACTCTTTCCTTGTACATTTTTCTTCAAGTTTGGACGAATCTCTTCATTATCTTGCATCCTTATAGTGGAGTTGGATGATTTGTCATTTTTACTGTTAATTTTTGGGTATTTGAGTAGGTACCTCCTCTACATATTTTTTCAGAATGTTTCGAAATTTGTCTGATCGCTTGATTTGCTTTGGCATGATTATTTTTGTTATTGAATCGAATATACAGGGTGTTTCGAAATTCGACCGACAACGCTTGACAGGTGATAACCTTCGTGACTTCATAATCTCTGAGATAGGGACATACGGTCTTGAAGTGTTCAGTTCTCGAGATATAGGGCGTTGAAGTTGAGAAATTAAAATAGTTTTTTCTCGATATCTCATGAAAAATTGAATATAATGCATTCAAATTCGGTATATGGTTTGATCTTCCAATGGTTAATTTTTTGACCAGAAAGACATTCCGAGAATTTTATCCAGAGGGGTGCGCTACAGAGGGTTGTGATAACTTTTCCGCACATATTTTCTACGCCACTGATGAAATTTCAATTATTTCTAATTTCTCGAATTGATTGTTCAATTATGTTGAAAAAGTGCATCACCTTCAACTAAGCTAAAATGAACAGTTATCGAGATATTTGACCCAAAATAGAAGTTTGCATAGTAATTTTTCATCTTCCTCAGTATTAGAAAATTACGAACATTTTTGTTCTCTCTTTATGCGTGGAATAACTATTTCTGTTCAGCTATAGCATGAGATCTGAATAGTATCTAATCTACTCAACACCAGAAAAATATTTTTGCAATTTTCTACTACTGAAAATGATGAAATATTACTATGCAATCTTCTATTTTGGGTCGAATATCTCGAAAACTGTTTATTTCAGCTCAGTTGAAGGTGATGCATTTTCTGAACAAAATTGAACAATGAATTCGAGGAATTGGAAATAATCGAAATTTAATCAGTGGCGTAGAAAATATGGAAGGAAAAAATGCCACAACCCCCTGTAGGGCACCACTGGACAAAATGTCCGGAATGGCTTCCAGGTCAAAAAATGACCCATTCAAAGATGAAACCATATACCGAAGTTGAATGCATTATATTCAATTATTCTTGAGATATTGCGAAACAACTATTTTCATTTCTCAACTTCAACGCCCTGTATCTCGAGAACTGAACACTTGAAGACCGAATGTTCCTATCTCAATGATTATGAAATCACGAGGGCTATCACCTGTCAAACGTTGTCGGTCGAATTTCGAAACACCCTGTATAACCAACAAAAATGGTCACATGGCAGATACATATATTGTGGTAATTACGACCAAGTTGAACTTTTCGTTGAACTACATTACATGAGGACAGTACGTAGTCTTTGAAATGTTCCTATAGCTCACATCCACATACATTCCTTGTCACAAAAACGTCACAACGACTGCATTTCACACATACAATTTATTCACATTTAAACAACAGTACGACATTATCTCGAGAATTATTGATTGAACGCTCATAATATCTATGCTGAGACATCATATTAACCTATATCATCAGGAAGGCATCAGGAGTACAGCGAGCACCCTGTAACACGCGTGTCGACTTTTTGCAATAATTTTTGTTGTATTGTAATATCTATAATCTTTTCTTCGATATACAAAGAAGATTATCACTTTGGTGATTTCAGGGTTATGTCACTCCTAAAAATATGTCAATTAAATATAGAACATGGAGATAAATTTCCTTAGTTGAATGATATATCTTCGAAATGAGTAATGTGAATTATTTGAACAACTATTAATCAATTTTATAGGAAGACAGCCGAGCACCAGAGACAACAAGTCTACCCATAAAAATCGAAAGGAGTGGCATACTTGAAACCACTCATTATATAATCTGCGAAATATATTATTCAATTTATGTTCGACATAAATATTTCATGGTATAAATTTCTGCAGTTCAATTCAAATGAACGATCGTAAGAAAGTGAAATTATTTCCGAGAGTATCTTCATCGAGATTATCTATGTCACCAGCGAACCCTGCGTACCTATGTTACTTTTTTGTTGAACTAAAACACTAGGAGCTATAAATAGGTACCACAACCCAGACAGCACAGAATATTTTATGAATGATCTCGCATCGTTCACAAACTATAAACTTAAGAATATTCCGAAGAATGTTCATAGAATATGATGAGGATGTCCTGATCGAATGTTCATAGAATGTTTCACGAGAATGTCTATAGAACATTCCATCTAAATATCCTGGGAACGTTCCTAGAATATTCCAATATATTCTATGAATGTTATTCAGGAATGATCATAGAATGTTCTCCAGGTATATTCATGGAACATGTTATTTAGAAATGAGATATTTTTGTTTTCTATAAACATATGTCCTAGCTTCGTTTTTGAGATACAGAGAGTTGAAAATAATTGAAAAAAATAAATTTTCAATTGATTCAAAATTCTTTCGTCTGATTTTGATGAAACTCGTCATGCTCATGCAATGGGAAGCAATTAATGGGGTTTAGTGAATTCAAATTCACCGCTATGTTTTCCAATTACTTTCTTCCTTCCCCCTACCCTAGCTACCCGAGTTATAACTCGGAATATTGAGTGTAACATTCTGAGCTATGAAATTCTGAGCTATGAAATTCCGAGGTATATAAGCAAGTGTGAGTCGGAATTTGAAAATTCAGAGTTGTAACTCAGAATTTTGGAGTTTTTTCAGGGATTCGTATATTATTTCCCTCCTATATCGATTCCTGGAATGTTTTCCATACTGAGAATATTCCTAGATAATTCTGATGGTGTTCTATATTTTCATAGAATGTTCTGAGAATATTCTGAAACATATTATGAGTTCTTGAAACGTGTATTTTTGTCCCTTCAAGTTGTTAAAATATAATAAAAACTCGCCAAGTCGTCTCCACAATGTTTAATTGCAAATTCAAGAAGGAGGGGACATGTATGTATGTATGTGTGTGGGCGGTCCGGGACCTGACGCACTTAGGCCTCCCTTTTCGGGTCCATTGTGCACCCACATTCCTGGGATCGCAAGCCAGCCATGGAGAAGGCCGATCTCGCGAGCAAAAGAGACCATCTTCCTAGGCCAAATCTTCTTAACATCCTCTGGGTCCAGGATACTGCTCCCAAAATGGATATCCCTTGCTGCCACTATTGCCGGGCATTCAGTGAGGATGTGAGTAGAAGTCTCTTCATCCTCTAGGCACCATCTGCATTCAGGATCCTCCACAATCCCGATCATGCTGAGATGTTTGTTCAGGTGGCAGTGCCCTGTCAGCAGGCCCACCACCAGTTTCAGCTCCTTCCTGTTCAAAGCCAAGAGGGCATTGGTCTGTCTTCGTGACGGGTTTCCTATATGGAGTTTGGACTCCCTCATTCGAGGAGCCTTTCCCCAGCTGTCCTGAAACTTTTCCGTCAGGATTTCCTTCATCTTGAAGTTGCTCCAGGATCGAGTGACCCCTAAGATTGGCTCTGGGCCAATCACTGAACCCTTCGCCCCCTTTCTGGCCAGACCATCGGCCATTTCGTTACCTGGTACCCCTGAGTGTCCAGGGACCCACAAAAGACATATCTTGTTCGTTGCTGACAGCCTTTGTAGGCTATCTATGCACTCTGACACCAAGGCGGAGGTCACCCTATACGAGGTGAGCGCCTTGATCGCCGCCTGGCTGTCAGTGCATATAGTGATTTGCTGGCTGTGATAGCCCCTCTCGATATTGTCTCGAACACATGCAAGTATTGCAAATACTTCAGCCTGAAAAATCGTGACATGTTTCCCAAGGGTATAGCAGTGATTTGCCCTTGGGGACTGCCCATGGACCCCAGCACCTGCGCATTCTTCCATCCTGCAGCCATCTGTATACCAGATGATGCCCTTGGTGGGTATTATGCAGTGCCCATTCTGTTCCCAGTCTATCCTAGTAGGAATCTTGACTTGGGGCATTTTCCTGAATCGAATGATCGGTGTTATGCTGTCCCCTTTCATACTGAGTGAGGGGTAGTCGTCTGTAATTTGCTTCCAGAGGCGAGAATGTCCGTATGTTCCTTCGCTCCTCCACTGGTTACAGCTTCCTCCACTGGTTACAGCTTTGTAAGCGGACGGCGGCCTTCATCGCCTCATGTTCTATATACAGGTTCAGAGGCGGCAGTCCGGTCAGAGTTTCCAACGCCCTTGTCGGCGCCGTCCTCATTGCTCCTGTTATGGATATGCTGGCCAGTCGTTGAACTCTGTCGAGCTGACTATTCGACTTGCCTGTCAGCGTCCTCGGCCACCATACGATGGCCCCATATGTTATCATTGGACGTATGAGAGCGGTGTACACCCAGTGAAGGATACTTGGCTTGAGCCCCACCGTTCCCCCAAACGTCCTTCTGCACGCCCAGAACGCTGCCGTAGCCTTCTGGACCTTCCTCTCAATATGCTCGTTCCAATTGAGCCTAGAGTCAAGAATGACTCCTAGATATTTGGTGGAGCCTTTATACCGCAGGGACTTGCCCGATAGTCGTATATCGGGGAGGTCCCCTGCCTTGCGTTTTCTGGTGAAAAGTACTACTTCCGCCTTTTCAGGGTTAGCTCTTAGTCCCGTGCTACGACAAAAACATGGTCATATTGAGCATGGTTAAATGGTTGATAGAACATGATGTTTATAGTTTTGAATAAAAATTGAAAATGAGGTGAACAGGTATCATTATTTAAATTGGGGCCCTGTACTCCAGATATTTGCTCGTTGCGGGGTATTTAAAACTATAAACATGTTCTATTAATCATTCAATGATGAGGATTATGACCATGTTTTTGCTTTTCTCCATGATAATTTCTTTCTGGCTGATGATGGATACCTTTTGGGTCCGAAACATGTCCCCTCCTTCTTGAATTTGAAATCAAACGTTGTGGAGATGACTTGGAGAGTTTTCATAATATTTTAACAATAGTAGTTGTTCGGAATCAGAATAAACTTTATCAAGCGTCTATAAGGGATAATTCGAATGCAATAATGATCAGTGAAAGAACCAACGAACAGATGACGAAACTACTGAACACATTTTATATCCATGCCCTTGCTCAGGAGACGGTTCAACATATTTGGTTTCACCAATTCAGAACCTACCGACTTCAGTAAAATCTCACCTCATTCAACCCATACAACCTCCATTGTAGTTGCAGCAATTGATTCGCGCATCTTGTGTGTGGTATGTACTGTTAGGTAGGTATAAAGGTATGTATGAGTGAATTATGGTGAACTCATCATTATTCATAAGAATTTTAATGAAAAAGACAAACAAAATATGAAAAACCAGATAATGATCATGAGAGAAATATAAAGATGATGATGAATACCTATTCAATGAAATTGTCTGTAAACGTCGCTATAGTAATGGTGACAAAAAAGGCAAAGAAAATTATGCAGATTGAGATAATATACGATTTGTCTGAATCTATCAGAAAGGAAAAGTATCCCCAAAAACCACTTTATTCGAATCATCGAAATCACAGGACCTGATAATAGCAGATGAAAATATTTTTAAATCACTTTTTTCTAGTCTCTATTTCTAACTTTTTAGTTTAACTGCCCTGATCCAATTTCATCTGAAACACCTCCATATCATATCTTTGTTGAATTTTATCCTCGCAATTGTCCTATTAAGATACAATTTTTATTTGTTATACGACGCTATACCTATAGTGGAGTATACTACGGCCTCGCCAAAAATGCTATCTCGGAAACTAAGCGAGATAGAGGTATAGTTACTTTGGAGAAAATGATCCCCATCGAATTTTGAGCAACTTTGGTTTTTGTGTGTGGTCTGTCTGTCTGTACTCTGTGGTAATCATAAATCGATATATCTCCGGAACCCTTTGACATATCAACTTGAAATTTCGCTATCTTATTGTACTCAAAACAATATCATGTCATTGAAATATGAAGGAAATCGGAAAACTCCAAGGTAGTTTTTCCGGGTATTTTCGATTTTTCACCGGAAGTTTCTTGTAACCACTCTACAAATCGCAGAAGTGGTCCGATCGATTTCATTTTCTGTGAAAAAAAAACTCTATCAGAGAGAGACGAAGCCTATTGAAATTGAGCAGGGTCGGAAAATTCCAAGTGGGTTTTTCAAGGAGATTTTCCGAATCACACGGTTCGCTTTGACATATCTCCTGAATCAATAGACTAAATCCAAATTTGAAAAATGCACCGTATGCCTCTTTGATGACGCAACAAATTATTATTACACCATTTTTTCGTGCATTCATCGGAAAATGGAAAAACAAATGAAAATCAAAACATCAAAATTTTAAATCCTTTCAATTCAATATATATCGAAAACAAATGGAAAAATCGAAAATGAACCGAAGTGCAAAGTTATCCACTGGAACATTCTCTACAAATTATTGTTCATAATTTTTTTGTAAACCCAATAGTACAGGAAATAAAGTAAAAAATATGAAAAAAAAAATTTTTAACGACCCCTAGGTTACCATGAAGATATATTAAAAAACAGAGATTATAGATAGATGAAGCTCATCGACTTCCACTGAACCATAAAATATTTTTTCCTTTTGTTGATTGGAAGATGGAACAAAAGTGTTGAAAATTTTATTCTCAGATAATTCCAAATATCTCGAAAACAACTGGACATTCTGAAAATGTTGTAGGACAGAAATTATTCCTTTTGAAAGAATCTACAAAGAATCCGTATAACATTTTCCTCTGAATTCAATAGTTCGGGAGATACGATGAAAAAACCAAGAAATTTAGAAGTTCCTAGATAATCACTTGCCAATAGAAAACAAAACAAAAAACGAAAGGTAGTAGCACACTCGACTGTCTTGATTTTTTTCTCATGAACTACGTACCTAGCTCACTCGACTGTCTTTATTTTTCGCCAAAATATGTTGGCATTGTTTTAACTTTCTTCTGTTTTTGTTTTTTAGTCCCTATTGGCAGTCGAGTGGGCTAGGTACGTAGTTTGTGTGGAAAAACCAAGACTGTCGAGTGGGCTAAGTACGTAGTTTGTGGGAAAAATCTCCAGTTCTCTGAACTTTAATAGCGTCGTATACACATCTTTGGTGCCCAATGATAGTTTCAATATAAAAATATGTTCATGATATGGTGCCATGGCCTCTACTTCCATCTTACATGAGCAATGATAAAATATCATCTGCTTTTATAGCGTCGTAAAAATTATCTGACCTCTATACTGATCTAATACCTAATGAAAACTACATCTATACTAATCTGATACCTTTTAAAAACTATGTACCTACCTCACTTGTTTTACTACGCAATAAAGTAGTAAATCGACTGCCTCATATTTCAAATAAATGGGATTCTACCTTTAGGTGGTTCAAATCACGAAAAAAACGTTGTATTTGTGGCCTGATCGAATTTCAGGTGATGAAATGTTCCATTGAAAAAGAATATTCTAAGATAAATTATGAACATAATAAAAATGAAAATTTTTAATCACATATGAAGAAATACATTGAGTTTTTTTTATTGGCTTGGCCGTTACTTGATGGAAATCCATAGCAAATGTAAAAACTTCACAAACGATGAGATTTTCACAAAATTCTCAAACACACGACATGATTCGCTAACACAGTAGCTTCGTCAGGTGACTGCCTTGGCTGAATTCCTATCTATCAGCCGCGGTAGTCAATCTACTACTTTTCTACTTAGTAAAACAAATAACTATTATTCCCAAATGACATCAAAAGTGAATTTTCAATGACTCTCAACAGGAAGAAAAACTGTACTCCCACTGCCTAGGCAGAAAAAGTTTGTTGCTCTATGCAATGTTCCAAGTAATTTGAATCAAATTGGTAATCATAATGACAATGACTTTGCTATGCTTTGGGTGAACAAAAAATGATGGATTATTTGAACTTTGCGTGAAATTAAAAAGAATTATAATGGCAGAAAAGGAAATGTAATGCCTTGGCTACGCCTAGGCTATGAAACGCCAGCCACGGCATTAGATCTTGTACTTTTCTGCCTATAAAGTGACACTTTGTTTGACAAGCGGATTTTGCATTTGCGAGGCGGAGCGTTTAGCGAAGCCGAGCGAAAGCAAAATTTGCTTATTTATTCCTCTCCATACTACACTGTGTTTGACTTGATAATCAAATGAAGCTAAACAATATCTTTGTTTGAGACAAAAAAACTTTTGCTTGCCGTGATTATTCAAAAACGGAGTTATCCGTCCCGAGAATAACGAATGAAATACAGATCAAGCAAGTATTCGAATCTTGAAGGCTTCCCTGATCAAAACAAAAATACTCAGCTGAGATGTTTATAATTCCAATACTAAACTATAATAAGGTGTATTTATATCTCCAGCATGGGTTTGAAATGCCAAATCTGCTGAAATCGGAAACAAGTCAGGTATGCGTCTCAACCCAAATAACCAACCGTCACAATGTTGTTTATTCTTGATGACGTCCAGTAGATCCTTTTTAGTTCCTAGGAACAAAAATTCAACTTTAGCTCCTAGGAACTAAATATGTTGCCTAGCAACCTACATATTTTTGTGTCAGTAATAGAAACGTCAATTTAAGAGCTAATTTTGGTATCAAAATGGACGACTTTTGTGTAGGTTGCAGAAAAATAAATATTTGTGTACTTTTCCTATTGTAAACTTCATCACCATCATTTTGTGTTCACCCAATGTCAATTTCAATTTTGATTGCCAACAACTTTTTCTGCCTAGGCAGAGAAAGTACAACTTTCGAACTTCACCCATTGTAGTTCAAACATACAAGAACAACTGCATGGGCAACTCGCTATAGGCACCTTCGTTCATTCAAAAAAGTTGTTATTATGCTAATGCCGACATAAAAGTCTGAATTGGTATAATATTTTATCTCTTGTAATTTCCATGCCTTTCGCGCTTTCGTAATACTGCTCTTGATCTTGCCTACTTAATTTTTTTGTGATGTATATCAAATACACGTGTTCACGCAACATTTCCAGAAAAAACTTCGATCTCGTACCCGTGGGCATCATATCCTACTATGGTATTATCCGCGGTGACTTGTGATTTATAAATATTTAGACGCTTCTCAACTTTGTCGATTAACATTGTTCATGATAGCTGAAGGTTATGCATGTCAAATAGTGGTCAACGACTGGCCATTTGTTCATGACAACATGCGTTGGGAACGTTATTTATGAAGAAGAAATACAATGCCAGCCATATTATACCAGTGGGTATGAATGTATGAATTGCTACCTCTACCTTTGCATTCGCAGAATATTTTACAATACGATGCAAGTGTAAGCAATAAATTCTTTATTTCAGAAATTGGCGATCTCAGAAAAAATTCAAGAACACTTGAGTTTTTATGTTATGATGAGATTGACAATTTGACAATTTTGTTCCACTTATAACTACACGAGAACTTTTTTTTGTCGTAGTAAACTTGACATGTATCAATAAAAATATTGTTGCCATGCCAAGTTTACTTCGATTTGAAAAAAAAGCTGGAATATAATTCAGTATAAATTTAATTCATCAAACATATTTTGTTCATGGCTGGTTGTCATGCTTTCAAAAGTTTGATTCCGTTATTGTCGCTGGAAAAGTTAGGGCAAACTTTTTTCGCTGTCCTAATGACCAAATCTCGCGGCAACCCAGCGAGAACAAAAACATCTCCACTGCGATGTTCTGTTCACACATGAATAGAACTATTATAGAACAGCCAATGTTCGCCGCAGGCGGCAATTATCGAGATGTCCTTGATATGTCACAAAACTACCTTCTCCCTAGTTCTTTTTAAAGCCTTTTTATGGACACAACAAAACATTTTCAACGCGTCTTGCGAACATTAAATCGCTGAAAAAAAACATTTTCGAGGTACATTTCTGAAGCCTTTTGTCAAAATGAACTTTTGCATTAGGATTCCATTTCCCTTGAATGAAAAAATGCATTGAAAATAGATTGAACATGAAAATATTTTCTTGATATGTAATTACCTTCTTAATCGGTTTTTGAGTAGTGCTTACTACACACAGACATATAATTGGAAATAGGTTTCCCAATTTTTGAAATGTTCTCCACAATGCATAATTTTGCAACTGCGGATAAGCTGTGTATTGATGAATTCGTACTTTTATATATTGATGACACTGAGGCACCGAACATCGAACAACACATCTTGCATCTGGTGGTCATTATCACAAACTAAATAAGTTTTCTAACACAATAAACTTCACCAAATTCCTTTTTGTTCGTTAGCAGCGTGATGTAAGCGTGACACGCTGCAAACGCGAATGCCAATAATTGCGAACAAGAAGAAAAAAATCGAAAACAAATCAGAATTCATCGTATTGTGACGTAAGCATGAGACGTTGTGGTGAGGCAAACAAAGAAAGGGCACAAAAGAACAAAAACAATATTTTCAATATCCTTCTAAGACCTCTTTGGGAAGTGCATATCACGCCTCAAAAAAACATCCTCATGCCTACATTTCTAAAACATCCCAAAACATCCCAGGGATACCTCTCAGTAGGAAAACAAAAATATGCCACAGAAGAACAAAAACAATACTTCAATATTCTTCAAAGACCTCTTTGGTCAGTGCATATTATGTCTCAAAATAACATCTTCATTCCAACATTTTCAAAACATCCCAGGGATGTTTGTGCTCGCTTGGTAGTGGGATTTTTCATACATGAATTGAATTGCCAAAGAAACAGAGGGGACATGTGAAACCTTATTCAAAAGGTTTACTCATTGTCTATCCAACAGTATAATTATTCAAATATTCATACAGGGTTGACCAAAACTGTTTCTTCATCAAAATACCAAAATATTTATACAGGGGATTCATGGGGAAACTCACATAGCCGAATAGTGAATCGGGGAAATCGAGACTAGTTGATGTATGTATATGACAACTTTCTTCGGCCATTCATAACGAATTATGTAACATCATATAACTTCTATCGCCGATATATTAGAAATAATCAATCGTAATTGGCTGGAATATGGCAACGGAGTTTCTATATCGGAACTATTCAAGATGGCATATTATCAAATGAAACGTCAACCATCTACTACCTTATACAGAAATTGAATATTTATTTCTATTCTTTTTCGAGATATTGGCGTGCGGAGTTTCAAGTGAAGAACCCTGTATATGAAGAATAAGCCAAATATTTCACGAGAGAAAATAGTCTGTTTGTAGACATTTCAGCATATTCTTGAATAATTAATTAATTTAATTATTTTTATCATCATTATCCACTCTTCGATTCCACTTCGAATTCATGTGATCAATTCCCTATTAGTTAGTAAGGTTGCAAACGAGAGATTTCTTCGAAACACTGCTTATTTTCCCCCCATTTGAACACACTCTGTAGGTATAGCTGCAATAGAAGCCCACAATGCAAATGTCTTTGAAAATGATATATCATTATCCTACTACACACATTCATCATAATTAGACTCGAATGATACTCGTTTGGTACTGTATATCAATGAGAGCAATTTGCAATCTTGTCTCAAAATGACCAGGTATTTGCATTTGTACACGATTAAACAAAGGAAATTATGTACCGTATCAACATCAGGTTTCTCATCTCGTTTCTCATGTTGTATTTCCATGCATCATCCATCCCGAATAGAAATGGGAAAAATGATGCATCGAATATGAAAAATAATTGGTTTCATTATGATGATTCAATCATTACGCATTGAAGTTGTAATGCACAAGAAACAAATTAGGTTTGAGTATTCATGATATCTGCTATAACTCATGATACAGGGTGTTTCATTGGAAAATTAGAAAATGTCAGGTCAGATCAGATAGATAGAAGTCAGGTTATGTTAGGTAAGGTTGGGTCTCAGGGAACCATAACGAAAAAAATATTTGCTCCAGTTCCTGCTGATAATTAGGGCAACTCTATTCATCATAGATCTCTCAGTTATGAGATCTAGTTCTTTGTAAAAAACATTGTTTATAGGCTATAACAATATGGTATAATAGCTCGATTCATTGGTGCTATTTGGATATGAGTAGTAAGTGGAAACTCATCATTGCTGTGACGAAACATTTTTTTGTTGTTTTCACTTTATTAAAAACATTGTATGCACACTCAGAATAGAAAGGTAGGAACAGTAGGTACTAGAGTCACTGGATGGTATTAGATAGATAAGAGTTCGGACACAGAAATGACGACTGTAAGTGTTTTGAATGTTTGTTTACTAAGTAACACACCTTGCATTGTGATATGATTGTGATAGTCGTTGCGCGCTTTTTCATTCAAAATTGTTTGAATTTGGGGATACATTTTATAAACGTCAGAATTGATATATAAATTTTCAAACTATCGAGAAGGAAGCGTTATTGAAAATGTCCTGCTGTTCAAGGATTTGTGGGAATTATGAAGAGAATTGATTTCATTTATTCAATTATCCAAAGGATACAACCATTCTCTTATCGATTGTCTTTATTACCCCAAGAAACATTATTGTTTATGATAGTGATATATACAACAAAACATACATATAACATAAGGAATCGAAACAATAGTATTTGCACAATTAATGTTTTTCTTAAAAAAAAAATTATAATAAAATATAAAATGAAAATATTATAATCCATTACAAGTAATCAAATTGTGAATGATTAGTACTATTAGTAGATATGGAATTAAAGTTTACTGAGCCGATATTTCTTTAATTTCATTTTGAATTTTTCTGCTTCTTCTATATATTTTTCAACTCATTAGGTAAAGAGTTATATAAAATTATTCCATTATGGAACATTGATTGTTTACCAAAATTTGACTTATAATTATTTGCTATCAATCGTATTAACTTCATTAACATTCAAATTCGATACTTTCAATTCCTTCCTGACAAAATGAATAAAACAACAAAATTTGAGTTTATATAATGAAACTAGATTCAGCAAGTCTTTAGGTTTGTATAGATTCGCAGTTGATTCTAAAAGAGGTAAATTGAAAATGCACTTTATTGTTTTATTTTGAAATTTCATGAGTGGCTTCAAACGTGAAATATTTGTACTTCCCCAAATAGATATTAGACATTGTATATTTGAATAAAAAAGACAGAAATAAATACTCTTTAGGTATCTCACAGGAATGAAATTTCGAATTTTATATAATGTAGAGTCCACGATAGTTGTTCATCTATATAAAGACCTAAAAATTTTGTTGCATACGTATATTCGATGGATTTGTTATTGAAACATATTGGGGTATTATTCAATATATCCGTTGTTCTTTTTGAGATGTACATAAACGTAGATTAACTATAATTTAGAGTCAACTTATTGGTCGTTAGCCAAGATGATATTTGTTTCAAATCATTTTCAATATCATTATTGATATCATTGAAATCTTTCGAAGTATATATTATTGTTGTATCATCTGCATATAATTCAAGTTTCCCTTTCAATTTCAAAGTAGATATTGGGTTGATATAGATTAAAAATAGAATTGGCCCCAAAACCGATCCTTGCGGTACACCACATGTAATATTCATCAAGGAACTACAAGTATTATTCACATCAACATACTGTTTCTTATTCTTCAAATAATTATGGAACCAATCATGAATTTTGCCTCTGACACCTATTGATGATAATTTAGTCAATAAAATATTATGATTTACAGTGTCAAAGGCCTTACAGAGATCCAGAGACAGAATGCCGCATTTGTCATTGTCATCTATGGTAGCAATGTATGAAATGGCTCGAATAGAGAACTAATTTGAAGCAAAGCAATATTCGTGTATGAAATGGCTCGAATAGAAAACTAATTTGAAGAAAAGCAATATTCGTAAGGAACATACATACATTGAAAATCACTTCAAATGAGAATATGTTTCAGGTCCATTTTCAAACAGAAGATTTTAATGTCCGTTTGAAAGAAACTTCCATCCATTATCAAGATCGACTATTTAAAAGACAAACTCCATTATTATCATCACACGAAATGCAAAACGAAACTATCATAGAGGAAGAAGAATCGATTGCAAAGCTACATAATGCAATTGAAAACTTGAAAACGTTACTGAGGAAATCAAGTAAATTCAACGTGATATATCATTGAATAGCGTTCTCGATACCGACCGCAAATTCAAAATTTATCAGGGAAAAGTGAATGCAGGAAAAGGTGGAAAATCGAAACAATAAATGAAGCGTCATCAAATATTATTGTAGTTGCGTTCTCTTCCGGAATTCCCATTTTTTCCCAGGAAACTAAGAACTCACGGCGCAGGCAGGTCAATGCTGTCAATGAAGATCTTGCTGAAATCACAGCCTGAAGAACAAACAACCTAGTTGAATTCAACGCCACCAAAACTCAAGCCTGCATTTTCTCTAGAAAGGCGGAACTCAGTATGCCCGATATTGTAATGTCTGGCTCCACCATCCCCACCAAGCCCACCATATCTATGCTCGGTATTTCCATCAGCAACACTCTTTCATGGGATAATCATGTCAGATCCATCGCAAAAGCTGCTTCACAAAAACTCGGATTCTTGTTTCGTGCGAAAAGCTACTTTACACCTTAACAGCTTCTCATGATCTACAAAGCGCAGTTACGGCCTGTTCTAGAATACTGTTCTCACATATGGGGTTCAGCACCAAAACATACGCTGATGCTCTTAGATTCCATCCAGAGAAGAGCCATTCGCCTGGTGGGTGACGCCACACTCACTCACTCTTTGACATCATTGGAACACGGGAAATGTTCTTCGGAAATCTCTGCTATCATCCCTTCACTAGCAATACCAATCAGACGAACTAGACAAGCCCAGTCAGCACATCCTTTCGCTGTCAACCTTGAAAGATGTCGAACAGCACTTTATCAAGACTCCTTCATCCATAGAACGGCTAGGCTCTGGAATTCATTGCCTGTGGAAGTATTCCCAACATTATATAATCTCCAAAAGTTCAAAAAATATTCCAATACCTACCTCCTGTCCCTATCCTCCCTAGGAACGCACGATGTTCTTTGAACATTATAGGGGTTACAGGGTACGAGGAGAGAGTTTTACGGTATTCAGATACCTACCAGTTTTCGCATTATTAATTTCGCTCACTATATTCGCCTTATAGAATTTTGAACGCTCCTCGTTCGTGTATTTTTCTACAAAGGGCGCCTTTGGGACTCTGCAACTGCAAACTGCAACTGCAACTTGCATTCAACACCGGCTGGCACCCAAGGGCCCTGAGAACAGCCAGCCAGAATCTGGTGACACCATCAAGACCACCTAGACGAACATTATATGGGGAGTTCTGGTTAGTCGTCTAGTGACTATAAATATCACAGTCGTTTGGTTTGATTCTTGAGATTACAAATAATTCCCATTGAAACAATCCATTCATCTCTCCATTTGTTTTCGAGCTGAATAAAGTTCAACATTCGATTTTCATTTTACTATAAGGAACTAGCTTTGAGTATATCTTCACCTGTCTATTTTATAGTCATATTGAAAAGTTGTTACATGCATTCGTTCCATTTTTTTTTTAACTTGAAACTATGAACTGTTGTTCTGCCAAAATTGTGTCGATATTGAAGTGGGTATGGGTATACCCTATTCCTTTTTTCCAACTACGACCATGATTGATTTGACAGAAAATCTAACCTCTCAAATTGTATCTGACAATCAGGTGCTACTAGGGAAATTGAATAGACAAAGAGCAGAATACATGTCGTATTCATTCATTGTAACTTAGAAAATAGAAAAGGACAAAAGTTCAGCTGTGCCCGAACTCTTGTCTAACTAATACCATCCAGTAACTCTAGTAGTAACTGCTCATCTTTTGTTGATAACTTTGTCATCTCTCTAAAAATCACGCCTATATATACATAGATATAAGATGGAAGGTTTCTTGGGGTTCTTGATCGTGGATATTCTGCATCTTGAATAAAATCATTTTTCATGTAGGTAAAGTATTTTGAAAGTCAATCGGGACAGTTTCAGCACATAACATACGCCGCACGTTCTTGGTCCATTTGAAATTCAAACAGTCTGAAATAAATCTTTATCTCTGGTGGAAAATAGAAAAATAAAACTTCAAGATGCATGAAATGGTCCAAATTGAAAATATTCAATTGAAACGAATGAGCTCTTGACATTCTGCAGTAAACCGACATATTTTGGATCAGTGAACATACAATATCATACCTCACCTATTAGGTTTTCATTCAGATCGACAATGTTATATCTAACGAACCAACCAGTATATTATCTTGAATTAAAAATCGAGTAAAATTTTCGTATCAATGGCAACGCAAACGCATGCTATAGCTAAAAAGTTTTTCAAAACAGCTTCTTAGTTTAGATAAGATAACAATCATGAGCTTACATGAAGACATGTTTTTGCAGAAAAGTTAAAAGTGTCGATTCATCGGTTAGATGCATTCTCAATCAGTATGTATCTATGGCAATGCATGAATATGCTCCACCTGAAGAAAAAGCCGAGTTGATAATGCATTGATAATAATAGTTATACAAAACTTTTTGTTGAGATAGATTATATTAGAATGGGACCTTCAGGGTATTCGGCCCAACACCGCAACCAGATCCAGATCATTTATGTCTGTCCTCGAAATCTTTAGGAGTTCTTCGGCTAGCCCCACCTTCTCTATGAGATGCCATACGCCATGAGCCAGCTTTCAGATCCTCCCTGTGTATATTTGGTCTCTTGGTTTTTCCTCAACCCGCGTAAGGAACCTTACTCTTGGCAAGCAAAAATTGTGTACTGATACTGCTGATGTTTCCTGCTCCTCATGACAGAACGAGTGACAGAACCTGCACAGCAGTTCTTAAACCATCTAACTCTCGTGTATGTTGAGCCTATAATGCCCAGTAAGAAATCCCACTGATCTTGTTGAACTTCGTTCATGACTCAATGGATTAGTAGTAACATGTACTTCGTTGGTAGGTATGAACAGAGTGACCAACTAAGAATACGAGGTACTGGGAAACTATCCATCGTACAGGCATACATTACATTCAAATCTGGTCTCCACACTTAGTGAAAGAAATACAACTCTCAGAGAGAACCCAACGTCTGGCCACCCGAATGGTACCCTCACTCAGGCACATCCTATGAAGATTGATTAACCCGATTGAAGATTCCATCTCGACATGTAGCATATTTTTGAGCTGAACACGGACCCCAGGCTGAGAGGACATACAATGAAGCTCAAACGCGAAAACTTCAAGTCCACCGTTAGGCAAAGTTGTTTTGCCAATAGAGTATTATTTAGGCTATGGAATTCGCTCCCAGAGGCCGTTGTGACAGCTTCAAGTATGAACAGTTCCAAAATGGTTTCGATGCATTCCAGTATTCTAATTTGTGACTGTACCTATTGTGTTGATTTCTCTTAGTGTTGATATTTTCGATTCTTGTGTTTTTACGATATCACTCACTTTGTCCTGTCATGTGAATTTATACTTCTGAGCATAAAAGGCTCTGCCTCTGCCCTTATTATTGTCAATAAATTAAATAATAATAATACATATAGGTGCCTTTGAAGGATAGAAAAAAGGTAGGTGTTGGAAGCAATTGATATAAGTCTGTTCATCCTAGACTTCAAATTAAATTCAATGAGAAATGGAATAATGTACTCTTTGTTTCTTTTAACTTTTGTTTCGTGCCTCCATCATGAATATTTGGTATGTACCAAGAGATGCTACACAATGGTCAATTCTTCATAAGAAATATTACGAATTTCATTCATCTGATTCATTTACTCATATCTGAAAATCTCTCCTCAAGAGTTTTAAGACACCAAGACACAAATATAAGTCACAAATCCATCAATGCTCTAGTTAGAAAGTTTGAGGAAACTGGAAACTTTGCAATGAGAAATATTCAACCAAGATCATATTGCCCAAAGTAAAGTGAAATTTTTCAAAGGAAGGAAGGAATGTTCCTTCTTCATTAGGTCTATTTCAAAATTGTCAAAGATTTCAAATATTTTGGTTGGTTTCATGCATACAATGTTGAAATTGTATACATCATTTCCATACAAAATTTGGATCTACAAGCAACTCATTGAAGGCGATCATGAATTTTGAATTCAATGTTGTGAGATAATCTCTGGAATGATACAAAATGATGCCAGTTCTTGAAGAACATCTGTTTCAGTGATGAATCCACACGTATTTCGACAGGACCATATACTCCGGTTTCTGAGGAAATCAATGTGTGACTGGTATTCTACGAAAAAAGACCTATTGGAAAATGAAACCGATCCCCTCATCACCCAATATTCAGAAAGACTAATCAGTGATGATGGATATATGACGCTCTATGAACATAACTTGTATATTCAGAAACCCTTGATGGACGGCAAGATCTCCATATTTGGTATCTATCGATTTTCTCTATAGGGACAATTGACAACAATTTTTGTTTTGAACTCCGCGAGAA
Source organism: Phaedon cochleariae (assembly GCA_918026855.4). Lineage (NCBI taxonomy): Eukaryota > Metazoa > Arthropoda > Insecta > Coleoptera > Chrysomelidae > Phaedon > Phaedon cochleariae. Next base: position 53,194,115 of record OU896709.1, on the reverse strand, counting down.
TATATTGATAAACTAGAATGAAGAATGATTCTAGAATGCACACAAATTGATGGGGAAACGTTTCAAATAAAAGTTCGTGAAGAATTCGTGAATATATAGTGTGTACTATCATCAACAGTATAACATGGAGAACATTTTTGAAAAAACTGTGTTTCCTGACCCCTAACAAAATTCTATAACTTTTGTTGATATCTCCGACACTCGACACTGTTCGTCAAAATAAATGATTGTTTACCTTACCTGGTCGGTTCTGTTCTGTTCTGTTTCTGCCTGAATCTGATCTCAATGTAGGGGGAGCCATTCGATATTATAAAGCAGGGGTGGCTGTGAGTGAAAAAGACGAACATATTATTCAGTCGATACTGCTAATTTATTTCCCGCTTGATATCTAAATCGACCTCTTTTTGTAACCATTGCAGAGCAGAAGTTATTCAGGGTGTTAAATTTGTAATACAAAGCCCTGTATATCTAAACGGATCAAAATAGAGCGTTGGTATATTTCTAGTGAACCAAATGAGTTTCGATGTAATCACTGGCCATGTTTATTTAGTGACGTTTTATTGTTATATCACGAGTGTTAGCAATCCCAGTATTCCCAGTTACAATAATGAACCAAAGACACATTTCCTAGTCCCATTCTGCTTGTTGACCAGTTTATTCATAATAAAAGGAAGATATCGAATTGGGATGTACATTTAGTAGGTATGTTTAATGCTTTCATAATCCATACGATTTGCTCGTGAGTATGTGCTCGAGCAGTAATAAATACTGGATAATAAATAAAATACATTGTAAATGCAATTTAATTCAACAGTTCATACAATAATCCTTTTAAATTTATTAAACAACCCAGACACAAACACTCTCATTTTTGTTGCTCGTACCATGATATGAATACTAATGGATACTTTATCGGGTATACTGTGCTGGTATAGTGTATAGTTACCAACAGACAAGAAACTGCAAATGATTTGAGTATAATTAATGTGTACGACGTTCATTCGACTATAGAGAATAAAACAGATATAGCTGTTCAAATTAACACAAATTATAGTATAATTATGTATTTGTTGTTGATTGGGGTATTATAGGCGAATATAAGAACCGTTCTGACGCGATCATTATGGTTTTCATAAGTAATATCACAGTGTTCTGAATATTCGAGATAAATCTGTCGCTTCATTGTTCATTAAATTGTGTTGCCGAGCAACAACAAGAGTCAATTAGGACGATTGGTATTGCTGTACGGCAACACAAATGAGTTTAAAATGAGATACAGAATTATGAGGAGATCAGAACAGAGTGGTTTTTTGCTAGACTATTTCACGTTCACGAAGGATAAGAAGCATTCATTATGAATGAACGATTCATTATGACAAGTACAACCATAATTATTGTATGCCAAACTGACAGACTTTGCTTCGCTATCCATGGTTACATCGCTGAAAACATCAACGCTGATAGTCCAATCAGAATTGAAAAATAGCTGATGTTTTCGATATTAGCACACGGTGCCTATGGCTTGTGATTGATCAGAATAGTCTTCAACACATACCAAATTGTAAAGTCTCATTTATTTAGTACTAGCTTTCCGGCCCGGTTGGTGTGCCCATTTTATAAAAAATGAGACATCTGTTGCAGTCGTTCTGAGCTATGCGCGTATCTACAGTACGTCAGTACATATTTTTTTTGATATTTTTCTTAATCTCACACCTATTCTCATTTTCTCAGTATCTTTTGTATTTTTATGTTGTTTCGCGTTCGCATTTTAATCGGTCAAGCTGTGTAGTAGTTGACGTCCTGAGAGCAGCGCCACCTACCGCGTCCGGAAAATATCGAAATACTCATTCACAATGTCAACCTATTCGGTTCAGCCGTTTAGAAGTTATGTGAAAGAGATAAGTACGGAAGGATAATATTTCTTATACTACCCTCGTTATAGTATTACCCGTTTTCCCGTAGAAATGCAGCATTTTCTCGAGGTAAAAATAAGCCTATGTTCATCAGGAATAATGTCGGTTTCTGATGGTGAAATAAATTTTCAAATCAGTCCAGTCGTTCCGGAGCCTATTCAATCGAAACTGTCATTTCTTTAATATTAGTATAGATATCGAACCTATATTATTTTCATCAACTAGGATAAATAAGATAATTATTGATTACTGTGAATTGAATTTGCTGATGACGATTATTCGCCTGAAAAAATAAAACGTGTTTGTGTTGAACTCCTAAGTGAAAACTGTGTACAACAGTACAAGACTGAAGACAATGTTATCATTTCTTACGCAAACAAAACCAAAGAATGAAGAACAATCATTCGAAAATAGGATTGTGCAAAAGTTGGTGACAATCGTTTGGCAATTAAAGGGACTCGAAACTTGGGGTATTAACTCCGAGATTATGTGCTGGCTGTACACAACATTTGTAAGACCAAAGATTCAGTACGGATCAGCTGTTTGGTGGCCAGATGCAGAAACCAGCAGAATTAGGATGTGTCAAGTATGTGGTTCGACCAGGCACATACGTTCAGTATAAAGTCTGACCATCAGTTTGACCAGTCAGCTTTTTGGGAATATCGGTCACGTTTCAAACCTGCCAACAAGGTTACCACGTTAACGTCTGATGGGAGTCCAGTCAGCCAATGACCATTCTGGTATCACCACTGTGATCAGACGGATGACTTGACACAGCCTTAGTCGAAAGCTTAGTAAAGTTCAGAGGATGGCCTGCCTGGCGATTACAGGAACAATGAGCTATGACATCAACTGCAACGCTGAATGTGTTGCTGGGGCTGCTGCAGCTTCCGATCTTCCGATCTGGATTGAGAGGAAGCAATGGCGGCCTATTTGAGGATGCGGAACTCTGGGAGTTGGGCTATCGAAGAAGCAATGATAGGTCACGCGGAAATTGCGAAATAAGTGGAGTAGGAGATCCCTATCTCCACCCTAAGAGCAAAGAATGCTCAGAATAAGCCGAGATAGAATAGAAGGTTCCAAGCAGGGAACAATAGGAACAGGAAAGGGTGGAATTCCGCCAAGAGAGTCTAGTATTTTACACGGACGGATCGCGCCTAAATGACAAACAGGACTCATGTGCAGAAATTTACCTAGAAGGAATAGGTATTAGGGAGAACTGCGCTCGAGGAAAATACACTACAGTTCTTCAGGCTGAAGCAATTGCTATTCTGATTGTAGTAGAGAGACAATAGGAAAAAGAGGGACCAGAGCAGAAGATTAACATCTGCTCAGATAGTCAGGCTGCTCTTAAGGCTCCCTGCCATACCCAGACCAAGCTCAGCTTTGGTGCAGGAATGCGGCGATGCTCTTGAGAAACTAGCTACACTGAAGGGAGTCGAACCGACTCATTGATCTATCTAGACTGATAGTCGTCAAATCGCAGTGACCCAAAAATGAAGGGTCAGTTGCTCGCCTGAAAACGCTTCTGCTCATTACCTGCAAACTGTCGTTGATGACTTTGACGTGGTATCTAAATGAACATAGCATCAATTTTGTTCGTAGGCGGGACAAGGTGGATGGCGTCGGCTCAATTGTTTTGTTTATGACATCAGGGGTCTGCTTAATGGAGATAATATCAAAATTGAGTGGTGATATAAATATTTCCGTTTTATTTTCGCCAATTCTAAGAAATATAAAGTGCTTCGTTCTTTGGTGTAAGAATTCCACGATTATTAATACTGAAGATGTTTCTTCTCATCGGTGAGTTTGTGGGTATTGAATAATTCATTATTTTAATTTGCTTTGATCAGTTCAGCAAGTATTTAATTCAAATGCAATCATGCATGTTCTGTATATTCTTTCAGCTCTCAAGAATTTGGGTTCAGGCGTGAGGTGCTATACATGTTCATCTATTCTAGACGATTTCGGATTGAAAGTTTTCCCATTCAATAATGATGTTAGCATTCCTAAGAATGAGAGAAATCAATGGTTTGTGGCTATTGGGAGACCATTGAACCTTAGCCACTCAGGAAATATAATCATGTTCAGACCATTTCAGGTCAGACAGCTTCCTGATGCTACGATGAATACGGCAAATTTCATTCGTTTCTCACTACTTTATGTATGATTTATCAACCTTCCATAGTAGACCTCTCCCAACCTTTTTCATGAGTGTAACATGACAGTTCCTAAATGCGCATGACTCAGTCTCACCAGTTCGATCTCCTGAGTGGCTCACCTGTTTTCTTATAGAACTGGAGGTCTAGATTAGTCTATAAGTCGGTGAGTCGAACTAGTATGGGTTATGGGTGACATGGGGGTGCCCGGGAACGAGGTGGTCGACGAACTGGCTAGAATCGGATCCGCGATACCGTTATTCTTGAGACCGGATCCTGTACTGGGTATTACAAAAAGCCAAACTTCGTCTGCTCTCAACAAATGGGTGGACGAAGCACTAAAAGGATATTGGAGGCGTATAGGCGGCTGCAGGCAATGATAGACCCAGTGGCCGGACCAAACAAGTCATAGACAGCGTGGTTACTTGGCAGGGATCGTCAAGTTCTGCGCCTTCTTATAGGGGCACTGACAGGACATACCAGGACCTGCACAGATACCTATATCACACATAGGTGTAGAAAATTCCTACTTGCCATGAATGCGGAGGAGATGAGGAAACGTCACTTCACTTCCTCGGAGATTGTGAGGCGCATGGAAGTATGAGATTCGAAATCTCTGGGGTGGATAAACTACAACAGGAGAATTATGTCGAGTGGATGGACATCCTGATCTTTGACAGGACGTCGGGAAGGTTCAGAAATGACAACTAGAAGAAGAATGTGTAGTTATGTCGATAGCAGTGGTTGGCAAAACGTGGTCATGATAGCCTACTAACCTGGCTGTAGCCGCCACCATACTACTACTACTACTACATACCGGATGAATGAAAAAATCTACAGGGATATATTTTTCAGTGGTCAAGTCTTCTTTCGCTGCGTCGCTGGTAGGTTTTGGAATACAAAGTGAATTTTTGGATGAGTTCACAAACTTTTTTACTTCTCGTAATATTAACCGTCATCGCGAAAATTAAAATTTTGTAATTCGCTAGATTCAATTGCAATTTTTAACAAAACGGGTGGAACTATTATAACAATGAGAAGAGAAAATGGTATGTATTTCCTATTTGTCATTCGAATTTTGAATATTCAAACATTACCAAACAAAATGAGAAACCTGAAAAATCTTGAATTTTTATAAAAGATCTGGAAAATAATAATAAATTAAATCTTCCAATTATAACGCTCTAGATCGGCCATGAATCGTTTGCAGACACATGTTTATAGGGAAACAATAAGTATTTTTTTTACCAGAAAAATATAAGCCCCGGGAATCTTGATAGTACATTCAGAAACAACGAAAGGAGAAATTAAACTATATATCCGCTTGCACATTTTCTTGAACAGGGGTATGATATCAATTCCTCCTGTTCAGTTGATATAGATATGTGTGATACTTCAAGGTGGCTCACAATTATAAGTTTTTCATTGTTGGATGTAGTTAAAAGACTTTGGGGCTTGTGATTTATATTTCAATTGATCGGAAATGACCCCAACTTCCCCTTTCAAAAAGGGACCTTTTGTTATATACCAGAATCGGTTGAGGATTATCATATCGAATTTAACGATACCAAGTACGATAGGGTTATTACAAACGTTTACAAAGATATTTGTATTTCGAAGTTTCCATGTGCTCGATGGGTGTGAATATCGAAATTTCTTTCTCTGTCATACTCATTGAGCATATGGATATTCCAGATGCAATTAGATTCGTAATCGTTTAAAATAACCATATCAAAACTCTTATCGTTGAATTTGTAATGATAATCACTTCAAAAATTCAAAGTTGGTGCCATTTCTGGTCAAACCAGAAGAAGGTATACATCAAAGCAAACAGAAATGCCAGAAAATGTCAATTGAACTATAAATCACAATCTGCAAATTTCCTTCTACTACCTTCAATGATAAAGAAGTCATCTGTAGGGGGGAGCCAACTTGGAAAATCTGTGACAATGGTAAATTCAAGATCAAATAAAAGGACACCATGTTACTCATATATTTTTCTAGATAGTTATTTTCTCCTCTCATGTTGAAATCGGGAGCAGATTTGTTCCTGAAATGTCCAAAGATAAGTGAAAATTAATAATTTTTCAGTGCACCTATATTCGTCTTCTTCAACATTTTCCTCAAACAAGATCTCCTCGACTATCTATCGAATTTTTATTTTTGTCTGAATCATCTGATTTGTCCTTATTGCTAATACCTCCATTCATAGGGACGTGAGGAAAATCACCAATAACTCCAGAATTTTATATTTCACCTCCTCGATTAACCTACAGACACTATTCGGCATACCGAATTCATGCAGTTAAATCAAGAAACAATTATCACATAATAAATCATATTTTGTGTAAGCTACAAGAATAGAATACAAGAAATTGAGTGTTCTCAGAAGGTCACTTAATCTTACGACCGAGAACCACATCAACACAAATTATATACACAAAGTGGAACAACCAATTCTGACGGCTCATGCTGCATTTTTTTATCGCTTGGAGCGCACGAAAGGAAATCCCTATAATGTTCAAAGAACATCATGCGTTCCTAGGGAGGATAGGGACAGGAGGTAGGTATTGGAATTTTTTTTGAACTTCTGGAGATTATATGTTGTTGGGAAAACTTCCTCAGGCAATGAATTACAGAGCCTAGCCGTTCTATGGATGAGGGAGTTTTGATAAAGTGCTGTTCGACATCTTTCGAGGTTGACTACGAAAGAATGTGCTGACTGAGCTTGTCTAGTTCGTCTGACTGGTATTGCTAGTGAAGGGGTGATAGCAGAGATTTCCGAAGAACATTTCCCGTGGAAGTATCGATAGAAAAGTGAAAGCGGTCGCCGACCTTCCTACGATGTTCCAAAGATGTCGAAGAGTGAGTGAGTGTGGCGTCACCCACCAGGCGAATAGCTCTTATCTTGATGGAATCTAAGAGCATCAGAATATGTTTTGGTGCTGAGCCCCATATGTGGGAACAGTATTCTAGAACAGGCCGTATCTGCGCTTTGTAGATCATGAGAAGTTGTTGAGGTGTAAAGTAGCTTTTCGCACGGAACAAGAATCCAAGTTTTTGTGAAGCAGCTTTTGCGATGGATCTGACATGATTATCCCATGAAAGAGTGTTGCTGATGGAAATACCAAGCATAGATATGATGGGCTTGGTGGGGATGGTGGTGCCAGACATAACAATATCGGGCATACTGAGTTCCGCCTTCCTAGAGAAAATGCAGGCTTGAGTTTTGGTGGTGTTGAATTCAACTAGGTTGTTGGTTCCCCAGGCTGTGATTTCAGCAAGGTCTTCATTGACAGCATTGACCTGCCTTCGCCGTGAGTTCTTAGTTTCCTGGGAAGAAATGGGAATTCTGGAAGAGAACGTAAGATGGAGGGTACTATCATCTGCAAAGCTGTGGATGGGGCAAGTTGTTATTCCCAACAGATCATTGATATGAAGAAGGAATAATGTTGGTGCCAAAATTGATCCTTGTAGAATGCCGGAATTGATGCCAATGGTGTCAGACGATACACCGTCCACCACCACGTGAAGCGATCTGCCTGAAAGAAAACTCGATAAGAGATGGCATAGCTGAGGTGGTAAGCCGTATGATGGTTGTTTGTGGAGGAGTCCTTTGTGTCAAACACATTTTCGGGGGTAATCACTATCATTCCGTGCTCATTAAAAAATATACTATTTTTTTTATGATCTGGTTCCCACGAAAAGGGATATCCTGTAATGTTCAGAGAACATCGTGAGAACCGAGGGAAATGAGGTTGGAAATGGCTATGTGTTCCAGAGCCTCGCTGTTCGTTGGATGAACGAGTCTTTGGAGAGATGTTCTGCAGGTCTCCAAATTGACCACGAAGGGGTGCGGAGCCTCAACTCGACGGGTTGATCTCGCGGGGACTGCCAAGGGAGGAACAATTGTTGATATTTCAGAAGAGCATCGTCCATGAAAATATCTATAAAATAGAGCCAGATTGCCAACTTTTCTACGGTGTTCCAGAGAAGTGAGTGAGTTTGACATCTAATTTCAATCAACATTCTGGCGCTTCAAAAATACAGACAATTGATTCATGGACTGGAGATATTAGAATGAATGTTGAAATATAAACGGTTTAAGATGTATTCATGTTTTCAATTTATTATGTTATTGGTCGTAGCAAAAATAGTGCATGCAACATTCATGTAATGACTATTGATACATAATGACGTTACGTACCTAAAAAATGAATATGCAACTATTCGTACCGAAATCGAGACGCTGCAACAACAAGGTCGTAATAACAACCTGGAAATCTGCGGAGTGCCTGAAATGCCGAATGAAAACACGTTAAGACTGATAACTAGCATTTTTTCCAAGATGGGTGTTAACTTTTCCGATGGTGATATAGAGGAATGTCATCGAGTGAAGTCATTTCCCAACCCCAACAATGAAAATAAAAATCAAGTAAAGAACATTATCGTCAAATTTTCATCGAACTACAAGAAGAATCTAGTTGTGGAATCGTCAGGGGTACCACGAGGACGTAGCATCAAATTGCGTGATGTTGGTTTCCAGGGTGAAGGAGTTTTTTACATGAATGATCACTTGTCTCCCTATTTCAAGATGATTCACAAAAAATCGAGAGAATTCTGCCGCTCGAACAATTTCAAGTTTTGCTGGGTTAAACAATCCAAAATATTTGTGAAGAAGGATGAAACTTCTCGTGCCTATCTTATAACTAATGAAAGTAGCCTTGGGAATATTTCTACAGCATAACTCCTTTAAATATTTTCTTAGGCTATAGTTTGGTGATATTTGATACAGAATTCGAGCTAAGATTGTTCTATCAGAATACGAGGGGTCTAAAAACTAAAACCAATGACTTTTACCAGTCGGTATGTGATGCTGATAACCAATTTGTGTGCATAACTGAAACGTGGTTAGATAGTGATGTTCTCAATTCCGAAATATTTCCTCCAACATATACCGTACACAGAAGAGATCGTGATCCTGTTCGTAGTGGAAAATCACATGGAGGTTGTGTAATGATTGGTGTAGATAGTAGTTTTCATTCTCAAGCAATGCCAAACTGGTGCACGAACGGAAAAGTGGAAGACCTTTGGATATCTGTGGTTTTGAACGGGGGTAAGAAGCTTTTACTTTGTTGTACCTATGTCCCGCCTGATGCAAATGTTCATGACCTAGTTGAATTTTTTGATAAAGTCGAATATATTTTCGATAGAAATCGTCATGATTTTATCATAATAACAGGAGATTTCAACTTAGCCAATATTAATTGGCAACCTAAAGCCGACATGAGTAGCTTCATCCCGTCCAATGCCACGGATACCAAGACTGAATACTTTATTAATTTTTTCTCTCTGCTACAACTCAAACAATACAATAATATTAGAAATGTTAACGGTAGGATATTAGACCTGGTGATGTCCCCCAAAATTGATATGTTGGTGACACAATGTAATTATCCGCTCGTCAAAGAGGACTCACATCACAAATCTTTGGAGGCTGTACTTAAACTGTCGAGTTGCAAATCATTATCAAGCAATAACTATAAGAAATTGTTATACAAAAAAGCTAATTACGATCGAATCAACACTACTCTCGATAACATCAATTGGAATAATATCCTCAAAGCTTCAGATGTTGAAGTGAGCGTTCAAAAGTTCTACAATTTTCTGAATGATGTTGTCGAGGAGTGCGTCCCCATTAAAATTATTTCAAAAGGCTCATATCCTCATTGGTTTGCTAAGAGAACTATCAAAATGATTTGTGCCAAAGATAAGGCTCATAATAAGTGGATTAAGTATAGAAATCAAGTTGATTATCAACAATTTTCTACTTTAAGGAAAAATATTAAAATATGCATTAAACAAGATTTTGATAAGTACGTTGCTATATCGGAAAGTAATTTAAAGTCAAACTCTAAAGTATTTTGGTCATTTGTGTCAAATAAAAAGAAATGCAGCTCCTTTCCCCGACACATAAACTTCAAGGATAGGCAGGGTACTGATTGTTCAACTATTTGTGAAATATTTGGTGAGTACTTTGGGAGTGTATACGAGTCCAACTCAACCCCATCCCTTCTGGATCTTTTAAGCACCTCCAATAACTTTGATATAAAACAAATCAGTAAGGAAGAAATTCTGGCCGCATTGTCACAGTTAGATAATAATAAAGGAAGTGGCCCTGATGGTTTCCCTGCAGTATTTTTGAAATCATGTAAGGAAAGTCTGGTTGAGCCCCTTCACATACTGTACAATAAATGTCTACGTGAAGGTACATATCCCAAAGTTTGGAAAATAGCTCAAGTGTTACCGATACACAAATCGGGAGACATTAACGATGCAACAAATTACAGGCCGATATATCTGCTAAGTTTATTTGGTAAAATATTTGAATTTATAATTTGTAAGATAATGTGTTTTATGGTCAAAAATTCTATCACCACTACTCAACATGGTTTTTTCAAAAAGCGTTCTGCACTTACAAACCTGGTGCCCTATGTACAAGATATTTATGGCAACATGGAGAAGGGGATCTCAACTTGTGCGGTGTACACCGATTTTTCTAAGGCTTTTGACAAGGTTCATCATCCTACCTTGTTAATAAGGCTTAGAAATTTCGGTGTGCATGGTTACCTGCTGGGACTTGTTACTTCATATGTTCAGGACAGATTTCAGTACATAGCACTGAATAACACAAAGTCTGATTTGATGCCAGTTACCTCGGGGGTTCCTCAGGGCTCCCATCTAGGGCCGCTACTATTTAGTATCTACACTGAGAAAAACTGGTTAATTAAAACGTCTAGTTGGTATTTTTTTAGTACCGGTAATTAAAAATATTTGGAATTTTATTAACAATGACAACGTATCCTCATTTCCTACAAATGACTTTTCTATTTTTCGCCAATTATTTGTCATCAATAAAAATACAAAAATACTATTTGTGACAGAATTATCACAGTGTTGTCTATTCAGTCAATTAAAATGTCATATTGGGGTTAAAAAACCTCATTCTGGGGTTACTAACAACAGCTGACTATTTGTCACAACTGATGACACATTTATCGTAAAAGGTTTATTATTATTCATAGCAGAAATTGTTTAGGGATAACTAATAATTTTAGTTGTACTGCGTCGTTCGGGACCGCCTCGCGTCTCTTCGGGACCCACCTGCAAAAATTGCATCTTGCATCTGTTTGTCTTTCTGTCATCATTTGAACTTGTATCTTGATAGTGGATAGATCGCACGGTCGTCCAGCTTAGACAAAATAAATAAAATAATTGTCTAGTGTAGCCGGGAGCGTCGTGTTCTTGCTGGTTCACTGCTCTGTGTGTTTTCAAATCACTGTTTTGTGTTTTTTTGCACTTCGCGCTGAGCCATTCGGCATTTGGTTGGCAAAATAATAATTCGCAGTTTACCATCGTTATCTGTGCGTCACTAGTTATCAGGTTTAGGTACCTATTCACAATTCAGTTCAGTTTATGACGGGCGACGGTGAGAAACGTCCAACCGACGTCATGTGTACACGGTGAATATTTAGAATTCCCTCTCTTTTTGCTGAGCTGTGGCCTGTGGCACTTTCGGTGTGTGGTGTATTCCTGTTCACGATTCCATTGGAAATTGGAAGGAAAATGGAATACAATCTGTTATTATTAGAATGGGGCCTTGATTTTAATTGATATAAAGCTATTAAGTTGCCAGAATAACTAAATTATATTTCAAATGTTACTAAATCACTTTTAATAGTAACTAGATTCCATTTCAGTTACAATTAAATATCTAATTTGCAACAACACACTCACTATTAACGTCAGAAGAAATGAGTAATTGCCCCAACTGGAATAATTTGTTGTGATAACAAACATATATTGAAACAGTACTAACAATCTAATTGTCATAACTATGTATCTTGATTGTGGCAAATAAAACTTGGTATTATTCCTTGAAAAGACTTATTAGTTATTACAACACCGTCGTAGATGACTCAACTAAACTTTTCATTAGAGGCAAATAGGCGTTTCCAGAAAAACAGAATTAGTTATGGCAACAACTAATGCTTGCTGTCCCCTATCGTACTAAAAAATTTTTCTGTAGTTACTAATTTTTTAGTAACGGCTACAAATTTTTTCCCTCAGTGTATGTAAGTGACGTCGGGAGCTGTTTCCATCACTGCAATATCTCATTATATGCCGATGATATGAAAATTTTCTCTCCTTTAAAATCTCTCTCGGATTATAGTTTAATACAGGAGGACCTCGATCGCTTTTCGGAATATTGTAAAATATATAAATTTCCACTAAATACTAAGAAATGTAGTCAAATCATATTTACTCGTAGCCCGAATCCACCCATCTCTTCGCTCAATATTGACAATGATAAACTGTCGTTTTCTGATGAGATAGTTGACTTAGGTGTTACTTTGGATACAAAATTGTCCTTTGAAAGTCATATTGAGAAAATTGTGAGAAAGTCCCTAAGGACTCTTGGCTTCATATTGAGAAATACTAGGGATTTTAGGAATCCTTCCTCGTTACTGATTATGTTTAACACTTTGATAAAACCTATCCTTGAATACTGTAGTGTTGTTTGGAACCCATCTTATCAGAAATACATAAAGAGACTAGAGTTTGTGCAAAAGAAGTTAATCAACATTATAAATTATAGATTCTTCAGATATAGGCACTACTTTCCTTATGAAAGTAACCTAATTTTCTATAATCTAGTGAGCCTATCTCTTAGGCGTGATTTCAATGATATATACTTTATTTACAAAATATTTAATAATCTAATTGATTCCAATGAATGTTCAAAACTTTTTACACTGAACTGTTCCTCATATAATATTCGTCATAGACAACTATTTGTTACTCCTTATTTTTCCACAAATTATTTTGGTAATTCTCCAATGATTAGATGTACGGTCACAATCAACACCATGATATCTGATGATTTGGACATTTTTATGCTTAGCGTTGAGTGCTTCAAAAAGAAACTGAGGAAGTTCTTAAACACTTGTATTATGCTCACTTAGCCGATTTTCATATATTTTGCTTTGGATCTGTAAACTAGATTAAGTTTTTTTTTTTTTATATCCTCTCAATTTTTTTTTTTTGGTATTTCAAGATTACACAATTGTTATTTTTATTGTTATCGTGTGTTATCCTGTTATTGGGCTTGTCCTGTTGGGTAACCTATGTAAATAAATAAATGAATAAATAAATAAATAATCTCTTCGCATGAAATACTATTAGTTAAATTTCGAAATCGTAGTTCAAACGTTTTAAAAGTATCAACTGTAGTATCAACCACCTTATAAACTTCGTAGACCTTTTATGATCATAAGTTCATGAGAAGAAAATTAATTGGGATCGAAAACTAATTTTCTCATTTGAAGCCAATACGAAAGTGGAAAAATTGCAACAGTAGGTACAGGAATTTGGAGCATTAAATTTGTCCAATAAAGAATGATTGGAACTCCTATACATCGCACGGCGAGATTAATTACTTACACAACTCTCTCAATTAACTGTCGGCTAATTGATTGGGTTTTTTTATATTTCTAATTTGAGGAACAATCGGATAGTAGAACGAAGGAGGAATTCCATGAATGTTTTATATTATTTATACAGGCTGTTCCGTCTGAACCGCACATTAGTCGTATATGTATAGAAACATATACTTACAGACCATTCGATTATATTCAAGTGAATTTTTCATTAGGCTGTAAATGCGTTTAATAATGAAAAGTACGTGTTATCGTTGGCTCAAATCCGTTTCAGAATGAAAATCCATGTTGGAATGAACGACCGAATTTTAAAAAATTGGTTTGCTCGGCTTCGCTAGACGCTCCGACTCGCAAATGCAAAATTCGCTTGTCAAACAAAGTGTGTCACTTTTGATCCTGATAAAACAACCTACACTGATTCCGAGAATGTATTGAACAGTATGTGTCATTTATATTCTATGTTTTATTAACTGTAAAGTTATCAGTAAAAGTTCCAGAGCGCTAAGAAAAGATGGAACCTCTAAGCGCCACGCTTTGCCTTGACGAATAATCAGATTGATAATTGTCTTCCACACCTGTTTTCTGCAAGTTGTTCAACTTACAATTTACAAATTGGGGATCCAACGGGAAAATAGCAAGAGTACAACCAGTTCCTAAAAAAAAGGCAAAAAGACCCGACCTAGCAACTACAGACCGATCGCACTACTATCTATTATTCCAAAGATCATGGAGAAAGCTATCAACATGGAGCTCATAAAATACCTGGAACATTCAGGTATTATCAACGATAGGCAATATGGCTTCCGTAATCAGAGATCAACTGGTGACCTGCTCGCTCACGTCTCACATATATATATATGGCAGCAATCTATTGAAAAATATGGTGAAACCTTAGCCGTTGCACTTGATATCTCCAATTCATTCGATCGAGTCTGGCACCACGTACTCCTCGCCAAGCTTCCATCTTATGGCTTGCCTCCCCAGCTACGTTCTCTGCTAGCTAGTTTTCTCTCAAGCAGGTCTCTCCATGTAGTGGTCGACGAAGTTTCATCTGTCTCTCTTTTCATAAATACTGGTATTCCGCAAGGATCAATTCTAGCATCAAAACTATTCCTACTCCATATCAACGATTTGCTGGAAGCAACTCCATGTGCAGTACACAGCTTCGCGGATGATAGTACCCTCCATACCGCCCTCTCTTTTAGAGCTCCAATACCAGCCAGGCAAATCAGAAACGAACGCGGAAAAAATGATGACAACATGAATATGGAGAAGAATTAATCTTCTCCTGAAGATGCTAACATAGTTAGCGAAACACGACGTGTCGAGGCGTTAAAAAATCGGTTTGGTTAGTGGTAAAACAGTGTAGTGTATTATCGTGCCAAAGGTTCCAGACTTCGATACATCTATAATATGTTGTATGCCCGATCTCCTGAGTGGCTTCACCTTTTTTCTTATGGAATTAGCAGGCTAGATAAGTGTTATTACATATCAATTTATCTGGGACTCCACTAGTCACTAGAGTCACTAGTCCATCAACCAGTAAATTCACAAATTCCAAACTACCGGTTCTCCTTCAATACCTTTTCTCATGTGATTTAGGAAATGCAAACAATAATTTCTGTGGTGCAAAAACGCGAAGGAATTACTTTAATGGCGTATTTACTCACGTATAGAGAGCTCTCGCATTCACACGTGTTAATTAATCATGCCTCCACTTCCACTTTGAAATCACTCTTATTCTCACATTCAATGTGAAATTCGAGATAATAATTATGTAAGATGGACAGTAACGGACTGAGATGGTTTGCATACCTTGATTGTTTACATACGCGCTCGCGTGAAAAATTTATTTGACACCCTGTAAGATATAATAGAGAGTTGGAGTGATCATTGCACGTAGACCTCCACGTAGACAATAACGTACGAAATATAACGTTTTTCTGCAACCGACACAAAAGTCAAGTCGTCCATTTTAATACCAAAATTAGCTCTGGAATCGACGTTTCTATTACTGACACAAAAAAAGGTATGTTGCTAGGCAACATATCAATTTCCCAGGAGTTGAACTTTAGTTCCTAGGAGCCAAAGATGAGAGAATAAGAAGGATGTACTAGACGTCATCAAGAATAAACAACATTGTTATGGTTGGTTATTTGTGTTGTCGAATTCGTTTGCCAAACAAAGTGTCACATTTGATCCTAATGTAGTGATTCACACGAGACCAACGAGACGAGACTCTTATAAAAATATCGAAATATCATCATGTTATTCACCTGATAACACTTTTACTCTTGTTTATTTTTGATAGCACCCACCATCTTCGAGATGAATCGATTTTCAAAGTCTGCTGAGTAATAATAGCTATTTATATATCAAGGGAGCAAAGGCATCCATTTCTTACCGCGTGTGATGTTTGATGCCCGACGCGTACATGGGAGGAAATGAACCTTTGCTCCCAAGATATATATATGATTTTTTTCATGTACTGGTTCCCACGAAAGGGGATATCCTGCAATGTTCAGAGAACATCGTGAGAACCAAACGAAATAAGGTAGGAATTGGTGTTCTTAAATTTCTGGAGGTTATATGCACAAACGCATAAGAGCGTCGTTCTCAAAATTGTGCTGCAAACGATCTCATCTCTCGAGTCTCGATCCTAATCAATGTGTTACATGATCTAAGGTTACAAAAGTGTAGTAAACGCCCACAGAGTATGCCATGGACAATTATTGACAGTATTCGATATTTGAATCTGAACGAAAATTAATTTGACACTTCTGTCATATTGAATCTGTTTAATGTGATATTGCATTCAATTTAAAGTTTCGACTTTCGATTGAGTGAGTTTATGAAATGGGGAAGTGTGTGAGATCATTGGAGTTCGAAAAGGAAATTGTTATTCGTTTTATAGTAGTGATGAAGACGCTGAATTATTATTATATACGTATATCTCTCTACCAAGCAAACAAGCTGAAGCCGATTTATTTTACCTCCCACGGAGGGTAACATTTTCTTTACTACTGTGGGAGTAAATTAGCAGGTTTGTGTCCTTAAATGAGGGGGGAAAGGCTTATTTTTTATGCAGTGAGCAGATAAAAATATATTTTTCTCATCTTGATTTCCTTAATTACTTACCATATCATTTTTCGATTCATATCTTCATTGCGATCCCCCAATTTTGGATCAAACATCAAAAATAAATGCTAAAAGAAGTGGTATTGTTCATCAAACTATAATTTGTAGTAAAATTCGGTACCCCATTCGCGGTATCAGAGGTCATTATCTAACGTTGCGATGACATGAAAACGACGGGAAAACATGTCTAACTATCAATCTAATAAGCCAGCAGTAAGGAATGTTTACCAGTAGTTTTCATGTCATCTCAACGTCATATGATAACCTTGACTGCCGCGAATTAAGGAGAAAGCACTATTTTTATTACGCAACAGACTTTTGCAATCGATTCTTATATCGAAAATGGTGACTGCTATGGAAACTAAAGTAGAGTACCATTTTTTAGTAACAATTTTGATATTTTGATATTTCCTGGGCAAACTGCCAAGAATTACATAAACAAGAAAGTTGGAAGAAATAGTGCCCCTAGCCCCACCAATTGCCCACGCCCCTGATTAAACTTTCAGAAAGTTTTCAACATTTCCAAATCGGGCATACGAAGTGATGTTTGAATACAGAATTTGGATATTTCATCCCATATGGTTTCGAAAATATTTGCACTTAAACCATCATCTCGGGCTCTCCTTCAGATGGCTATATCTCCCCAGCGGACCATTTTTGGACCCATATTAGGTTTTTCACAATTTCAGTTCCATGAATCTGTGATTGAAATCTTTCTATGTGATTTCGGGACACCCGGTATAATGACATTCAACAATTTGACCGATGATAATGGATACATTTTTTCCACCACTATCTCTAGAACCCACCATTTCTACTACCAAGGTAGTTTTCGTCATTCTATGAACCACTAGTCAATAAAGACATAGCCACCTCTGATATAATTTACCCGAATTCACTATTCTTATGCAACATTCGCAAAATAGCACTCGAATGATCAATAACGCCTTGTTATGGCTGTCATGATCCTGGCTACTTGATTTTAATTAGATTTGAAAAGAAGTGCTTTCATAGTGACCTCCATCGTGATAGTGATACTAGATCCATATTCCAGTTTCACAAAACTATAGTGATAGAAATATCCTGCTAGTGGTGAAAAAAATCACATATTCACCATGGTAGTGAAGAACAATATTACTACTGGACCTTATATCCCTCGGCTAAAAAGCCTTGGGATATAATCGTGGTCTCTTGGTGATACTGATATTCATTACTACCTTGGTCTATAAATAACTAGTATTGAAATTAGGCTTGTGAAGGAGCATGAGCAGCTACATATTTTGTCATGTACCAATAAAATTCAATTTTACACTCTAGATAATTTTTCGTATTGATAGATTTGTGTGCCGTTAGTAGAAACACTGAAGTTGTTGTATATAGGGAAGTGAATTCATCAAATTCATACAATTAAAAAGAGAATAGTAGGAAATGAAATTCCACTGTTGAAAATGAATGCCAATGAAATTGAATTGCCAAAATTAACGCTAGTAAGTACGGCTCCTTTGCTGAATGTACGGTCCCATCTGGGAGAAAGCATGAAACTTGTCATGGATGTGTCTTTCAAGTATATATTCCAATTAAGCTAAAGGAACACGTTGGAAAATGATTGTTTTCTTCCCAAGTGAGGAAAATACAAAATGGCGGCTCAGAAATCGCAATTTCTTCAAGTATATTATTGGTTAATATATTTGAAGGTAATAGCAGTGTCCCAGTTCAGGTTCTTTTATACTGTCAAATTCATCAGGTGAATTAAAAATGGCTACCAAAAATAACCTCCGTTTTTACCAAACACACAAGGATCGTTGAAATAGTGGATGAATTATTACTAATAATCACTCATGCGAGGATCATAATGTATATCCTCACAATGGAAAAACATATGTAGATAAAAACAGATATCCACAGGATCTCTTCTAAAGTTCTACCACCCACCATCATGCACACATCTTGAAAACAAAAAATGTTGAATGTTGTTTTTCCAATACGGTGGGTAACAACTTTTACACATGTAAACTGGGATTGATGAAAATGTTTAACATTAAATTTGTTATTTCCGCTATAGTGCGGAGAAGGTCGAAAAAATTTGAAATACCTGTATGATATTTCGATGAATAGATTTTTTTCTCATATTTGTATCATCTCAATGTCGTTGTGCAATTTTCTACATTCGGCTCTGTGAATGTATTCTTGTAAACGGAGAATTCACATAGTTATAGAATATCGTTTCCGTTTCCATATCACGTGATCTATTCTTATCTTGGTCAGATATTTCTTGAGATTTGTTCAAAGCGTATCTCATCAGTTCTTTATTTGATTACTCTTCCATTACGTGATATGAGTTTAGTTAGTAGTGGAATCACCTTCTGATTTCTTTCAGCATTCAGCTGAAGGTGAAGGTTTAAATAATATGGAAATTGATTCAGAAAATTTTATAGATAGGATTTTCAATGTTTTTCTGATTTATATAGAGGTGGCGATATGTTGATAATCGATCGTCCAAAAATGTTTTTCGATTTTCTAATGATAAACTTTATATACATATATTTTATTGACACAATGCTTGCTGCCGTTTGAGTATCATAATATTTTTCAGAACGTCATCATCATTGAGTTTTTGTGTTGTTTCCGTTAATTTCCAACATATAAATGGGTCATTCATTCAAGGTTGAGTATAAGAAGACAAAATAAGTTATTTTATTAAAAAGTCTTTCGTGTGAATTAAATCGAGACTTCTGATATATTGGATCTACGGATCATTGAGAATGTTATCTTAAACTCAACCTGCCCACAGTTATCTTTTCCCGGCTTGCTCCATGTATCACAGTAGTAGTATAATATGTGGTACTTCGTTGGTATGAATGTAGAACATCGACTAGTAAATAATGAGATTTTGCAGCATGTAAAAGAGAACTCTTGGAAGAATATCCAAGCTTTCTCTTCTACTTGCTGCAAAACGTCACTATTCACTATAGTCGATACCTAACTAGTCAGCAACTACTACCCTTCCAATATATTCCAAATTTAACCAAATAATTCAAATTGAAACCAAATTTTCAGTGTGGGATCTGCCGACAGATACACCAAACGTCTACGGAGTTTTCTGTTACTGGCAACACTGAATTCGTGGCAACGGAGGTATAGGGTAGATGAGGGATGAAAGTAAACATTGTCCTGCGCATTCTCAACAGAAGGGTGCCGTGGTGCCAAGTCGACAAATGAGGGTGAGTGTGAAAGGAAATTAAATGTTTCGGAGCAAATGAGAGGTTTTCTCGGTTTCCCGAAGAGTTTTTCTCTGGAGACCGAAGTTCCTGCACGGCGTAATGTAATTGAATCGAGGTACGGAGAATGTTGAAAATATATGTGGAAGCTGGTGAAAACCTACCAGATATATTTTAGATGATCGATAGTAGACCTTATTTAGATCAACTTCTGATATCCCAGTGGTCCATTTCATAAGAAATGGGTGCAGACTAAAGGAAAAAGAATTGATAGTGTAATTGAATTGATATATGAATTCCAGTTGGGGTCATTGGAGATATTGTGTCTTCGTGCTCTTATTATGAAAATGTGCGTGAATTCATTCAATGATACGAAAGAGCTTCCAATTTTTGTGCAAATATTTCTTAATGACCGACCCTGGAGGTAAAATATTGAGACACAACCTCACTTTTCTGTAAAACATTAAAACACAATCTCCCTCTTTTTATTTGTTTACAGAGGAAACAAAGAATTGAAATAGTTTTCCACAATATTTTGGCATACAAATCGTGTTTTCGCGCTATTCATAAATTCAAGCATGCCTTCTCATTGTGCTATTGAACAATGCACAAAAACTGCAGTGAGAGACGAAGGAATATGATTCTTCAGGTAAATAGGAATCTCACAGTTTTCATCATAAAATTCCGTCATTTCTTATGAAAATCCCTTCTGCCACTTCTGCAATAGAAGCTAATACTGCTAATAGATTGAAAATGTCTACAACACACACGATCATATTTCGTCAGCATGTCAGACCAGTCCACCCCTTTGATTGCATGAATCCGCAATTTTCTTGCATCATTTAAGCTCCTGTTGCAGAAGGAATTCCGATGAGGAATCAGGGAAATCATCAAATTTCAAAAATGGAAAGTAAATAGTACCTACCTAAAAACCACCAAATCTTAAAGCAAAATGTTATCTCAATATAACTGAAATAAAAAAAATAAACTTGAACGCTCTCAAATATTTTTGTACGATGAGTATGCTGATTAATTGCACTATGAACAAATAAAACTGTCTGTGTTATTAAGCTCCAAGCCAACACAGATTTCATGATACCATATTTGACACATCACACACATGCGCATATCAAGCTCTTCATCGTTATCGCATACCTGTTGCTGTTGGCAATTCGAGTTTGATGCAGCAGCTGATTGAGAAGTTGTGGGTATATCTTTGTTGAAAATTATATAGCTTGTAAAGCTGGAGCTACGTTATTTTGATCCCATTGTTTGCGCAAATTCCTGCACGGTTTCCCCATGCTGACACCTACAATATAAAAAGAAACGATTCTAAAAAGAATTTGAAGAAAAAATCTTATTTTTGTGGGCAAAGCGTGTTTTATGGCCAAAAGCGGTTTTTATGGTTAATAGCGGGTTGTATGACCAGAAGCAGGTTTTATGGCCCGGGCCATATAGGACTTTCACACCGAGGGCCATATTACCCGACGTGTAGTTACAAAAAACATATTTTTCCTTAATCAACTACTTAAACTGGACATATAATTTCATAGGAACATTAGGTATGATGGTTTACTTACCTTGTGGTGGAGTACGCACGCAGAGATGTGTGCTTTGTGAACAAAATGGTGGAAACTTCTTGTTCGAAAATTAAATAATGACACTATTATCGCTCCACGGTCTACATGGAACTGAATTAGTTAGTCTTCCGAAATGGAGTGCACGATGCGGTCTTTGAGGAAAGTAGTACCAAGCAATGCTAAACTGTTTTTTTTTTCTTCAAATTACTTGAAATACCCATTCGGGCCATATAATCTCTCTGACCATATATGCCTCCACTACTTTATATCTACGTGATTATAGTAGGTACTTCCTTTTGAATCATAATGTACCAACCGGATTCCTTCGTCTCCCGCTGCATTTTTTGTGCATTGTACAACAGTACAACAGCACAATGTGTTGGCTTGCCGGAAAACACGATTCGTATGCCAAAATAATTGTGAAAAACTATTTCAATCACTGGTAAACAACTAAGAAAAGTGAGGTTGTGTTTCAATGTTTTACCTCCAGGGTCGCTCATCTGACAGTTTTTGCACGCAACCCATGACTAATCAGGAATCGGAAGATGAAGGACAAAAATTCGCATTCTTGACTAACGGAAGAATTTCAAATTTCGAACGTCATCTCATGACAATTCAATGGAACCTACCAAGGAAATATTTGTTTTGAAATTGCCGGTTCTTAAGCCAAATTTTGACTTCCACTGCTAGAACTATAAATTAGAACGGATAGTCTAAGAGGCAGTTATCGGCAGACTAACGATATGTTAGCAAACTCCATATTGATGCTAGGTATACTAGGTAATCCAAGAGCCAGCTGCAAATTTCGACCGTTATCTGATAACGCATGATGGAACCGACCTTTGTGTCTGCTTCAACGAATGTATATGTCCTCAGACGAATAAATTTATTCGTGATGTATCATGAAATGTATCTTTGTACAATCAATGTTCTATGTCAGATGTAGTTCCATGATTTCATGATAGATGATGACGACAACAACGTCACTGGTCAGATGTGTGACATCGACAGGATGGACTGATAGAGGTTATGGGGATTGAGACATGTAGATGGTGGAGAAGAATAAAACACATGAAGATCAATCGGTGTTTTATTTATTAATAAGAAATACATCATGGCGCAGTCGGTCTAAAAATTGATTATTCGTTGGATGAACAAATGAAGGCAAGTCATATTTCAACGGAAAAAGTCGAATGAGAAACTGAAAATGATAGCACCGCAGGCATCCACAGTGCCCACACATACACCTGTTCCAGTAGCAGGACTGGTAATACCAAGTCCAATGATATTAAATGGAAATTTGAGTGAAAACTGGTCGAGGTTCAAGCAGAGATTCAACATTTACATGACAGCTTCAGGACTGAATAAAGAATCTGGAGAAAGACAGGTGGCAATTTTACTGAACATCATTGGAGCTGAGTCGATTGACCTATTTAACACATTTAGATTAGAGGAGATTGAGAAAACGAATATCAAAAAGGTGCTTGAGAAATTTGAAGCATATTGCAATCCAAAGAAGAATGTGTTACACTCAAGGTTCCTGTTTTATGAGAGGAAACAAAAGGAGTATGAAACTTTTGATTCCTTCCTGTTAGAGGTGAAATCTTTGGTGAAAGATGCTGAGTTCAAGGCACCAGAAGAAATGTTAAGGGATAAAATTGTATTACACAGTGCTGATAGAGAAACTCAAGACAGATTGATTAAAATTGGAAATGTCACTTTAGAAGAATCAATTGAAGCATTCCGAATAGCAGAAATCACTAGAAAGCAGACTCAAGAAATCCATGGAAGAGAGGTGGATTACATAGGAAAGAATGGGGAACCACAAAGGTATGGACAGAAATGGAGTCAAGGCAACAATAGAGGAGTAATTCACAGAAGAGAGGAAAGGGGTCATACATATACACGTAATCAAGAAAGAAAACAAAATTCTAGTATAGATAATCGAGAAGGGTATAAAAATAAAACAGATGATAATGGAAGAACAAGTGGTAAGAATTTCAACAGCAAATGTTATAGATGTGGTTATAGTCACAGCTTTCGGAATTGTCCAGCTATGGGAAAACAATGCAGTAAATGTAGCAAATTTAATCATTTCTCGTCTGTTTGCAATTCAAATGTAAATCAGGTACAGAGAGTTGAAAATGAAGCTAGGGATCAGTTTGAAGATGAATACTACTGTGATTCTATAAATGAAACTAATTTTTGGAAACAAAATTTAGTAGTAGAAATGATAGAAATAGACTTTAAAATAGATACAGGGGCAGATGTAAATATAATACCAATGAATGTTTACAAAAAGATAGAAGAAGAAAATAAGGTAAATTTCAAAATTAGTAAAAATAACGTTAAACTGATGGCATATGGAGGTTTTAAAATAGAAACACTAGGTGAAGTTATGTTGAATATTCATTTGGGGGATAGAAGAGTGAGTGAAAAATTTGTAATAACAAAAGTAGATTCTGTACCAATTTTAGGCATGAGTGCAATCAGGAGGTTAGGTCTTGTAACTAGAAATAAGGTATGCAGTGTTAGTGCAGAAGGTTTAAGAGAGATTATGCTCAAACAGTATGATAATGTTTTTAAAGGTATAGGTTGTTTTCCAATGGAGTACAGTATATGTGTAAAAGAAAATGTAATTCCTACCACGAAGCCACCACACAGGGTTCCAATAAAACTTAGAGAGAAGCTAAAAAATGAAATAGAAAGGTTAATAAAATATGATATCATTAAAGTAAGTACCCATCCAACAGAGTGGGTGAATCCTTGTGCAGTTGTTGAAAAACCTAATGGGGATATTCGAATATGTTTAAATCCACAAGATCTTAACGAAGCGATAGTTAAGCAGTATTATTCAATTCCTACTCTTACTGATCTAACATGTAAGTTAAAAAATGCCAAATATTTCTCAGTATTAGACTTGAAAGATGGTTTTTTTCAAATCAGATTGGATGCAAAAAGTCAAGATTTATGCACTTTTAGCACTATGTATGGATGTTTTTCATTCAAGAGATCACCTTTTGGCCTGAATATATCAGCAGAAATTTTTCAAAAATTCAATGAACAAATATTTGGGGATATTGAAAATGTGTTTGTTTACATAGATGACATACTAATTTTTGCTGAAACCACAGAACAACACAATCAAATATTAAAAAAGGTGTTGAAAAGAGCTGAAGAAAATGATATAAAATTTAATAAAAATAAATTTCAATGTTGTGTCACGGAAGTAAAATATCTAGGTCACATTTTCAAAGAAGGGATGGTTAAACCAGATATGAATAGGATCAAAGCAATTTTAGATTATGATTTACCAACAAATAAAGCTGATTTACAGAGGTTTCTAGGTCTAATAAATTATTTAAGAAATTTTATACCAAATTTAGCAGAGATTTCAAATCCTTTACGGGAAATACTAAAAAAAAATATTATTTTCAAATGGTTACCTGCACACACTGAGTGCATTAACTTACTGAAACGAATAATAAGTCATCCCCCGATATTGAAGAATTTTGATGAGGACAAGGAATTAATAATACAAACTGATAGCAGCAAAAATGGAATTGGATGTGTTTTACTGCAAGACAATCAGCCAGTGTGTTTTGCATCTAAAAGTCTGTCAGAAAATGAAACGAGACTTTTTGGTCAAATTGAAAAGGAATTCTTGGCAATCCTCTTCGCATGTAAAAAATTTTCACAATATATTTATGGACGTAAAACTATCATTCATACTGACCATTTACCTCTAGTGTCTCTTATGAAAAAAGACCTAAACAAAATACCCTCAAATCGGCTACAAAGAATTAGATTAAAACTATTCAGATATAATATTGAAGTCATGTATAAACCAGGCAAATTAATGTTCTTGGCAGATGCTTTAAGTAGGGCTTGCTCAAAAGCGGATAACACAGAAACTGACCCTTGCCTCTATGATGTAGTACACACAGTGAATATGAGCCAAGAATATAAACTGCAGTTTCAAATAGCAAGTAAAAATGATAACATGCTAAGTAAAATTATGTACTATTACAGTAAGGGGTGGCCAAGTTCAAAAACAAAAGTTGATGAAACTGTAAAATTTTTCTATAATAAACGAAATGATATTTTTGTTGAAGACGGTTTAGTATACCTTGAAAATCGAATCATAGTACCAAATTCATTACAAAATAAAATACTTAATAATCTACATGAATCACATTTCGGCATAACAAAAACGAAAGCAAGAGCAAGAACATTATTTTACTGGAAATCAATGAATACAGATATAGAGAATACAATTAGTAAATGCAGAACATGTGAAAAATTTCAGCCCAGAAACACGAGAGACCCCATGATAATACAAGAACAGCCAACACTTCCTTTTCAAAAAGTAGCGTGTGATGTTCTAGATTTTAGTAATAAACCATACCTAGTACTTGTAGATTATTTCTCAAAATGGATAGAGCTGGTCAAACTAAACACAAAAACAGCATGTGATATTATCAAAATTCTAAAAAATATCTTTTCAATACATGGAATACCATCAAAGGTAGTGTCTGACAATATGCCATTCAATTCACGAGAATTCCAAGAATTTGCAACAGCATGGAATTTCAAACTAATTACGTCCAGCCCATACTACCCAAAAAGCAACGGTCTGGCTGAAAAAGCAGTAGGAATATGTAAAAATATACTCAAAAAATCAACGGAAACAAATCTTGATAGTGAAACAATGCTTCTTGAATATAGAAACACTCCTGTGGTAGGCAGTAATTACTCGCCATCTCAATTACTTTTCAGTCGAAATACACGTACCAAACTACCAATTCATGAAGAATTACTGAAACCTAAAATTGTTGAAAATTTTCAAAATTTCCTAGAAAATAGAACTAGCAAAATCAAAAGTTATAATGATAAAGGGTCACGACTGAAAGAACACAGCTATGCTCAAGATCAAAATATTGTATATCGCTTTAATAATCAGTGGAAACCAGCCAAAATAATTGACCATCATAGTGCCCCCAGGTCAGTGATGATCAGGGATGAAGATAATAGAGTTAAAAGAAGGAACTATATAGATATAAGGCCATCTAAGTTAGAGACTAAAATTAAAAATAGTGAATATGAGGGAAACAGAATTAGGCGAAAAGAAGATGAAGGCATTGATAGTAACTATAATCACTGGAGTAATTATAATGATCAAAGTGGTGAGCTCTGTGGTAAGGAAGAGGGTAGTATACCAGAAAATGATAACAATCTTGTAGAAAATCAAAATAATAATTTTTCACAAGAAAACGATTTCAACCCTATAGTGAATCAAAATATTCAAGAAAGAAAAAATTATGTAACCAGATCAGGAAGAGTTTCAAAATGTCCCAGTAGACTAGAATTGTGAGGTTAGGTAATATTTAAATGTTATATTGTTATTTTCCAAATTTTATTACTTATTATCTGTTTATTATGTAATGTGTTATTTTTGTTATTCCAATTTGAAAAAGGGAGATGATGTATCATGAAATGTATCTTTGTACAATCAATGTTCTATGTCAGATGTAGTTCCATGATTTCATGATAGATGATGACGACAACAACGTCACTGGTCAGATGTGTGACATCGACAGGATGGACTAATAGAGGTTATGGGGATTGAGACATGTAGATGGTGGAGAAGAATAAAACACATGAAGATCAATCGGTGTTTTATTTATTAATAAGAAATACATCAATTCGTCTGAATATATGTCCAAAGGAAAAAACACAAACGCTAAGTCGGTCGACCACAAAGTTTAATTACAATAAGATTTTTTGTGGCTAGTTTCGGCTCAAGCAGCCATCTTCAGACACAGTATAATAATATAGTACCTGTAAAGATATTGGTTTACAAGAATAAAATGACATATTGAGGACGAACATACCTATAAAAGTACACGTGGAATCACATAATTGATTTAATTGAAAAATGAATTGCAAGGGTCATTTGGCCAAAATTCAGTCAGGTGAAAAAATTGGTATTCTTTTGAACCGACTGAACAGCCAAAAGAACCTAATAAGGATTAGATTCAACATTGGCAGAAAAATTGGAAAAACCAGCAGTTAATTCACTCACATGAGTTTCATCTTAAAATGGCCGTTTTTGAAAGACAAAAGCCAAGGAGATGGCAACGAAATTTCAACTGTCAAGCAAAGCAACAGAAGTTGACAGAATAACATGACAAAAGACACTGACATTTGATAAAAATTCGAATGACATGCACAATATGAGATTACAATTTTGAGTTATGATAATGTTGCAGTAAAATTCTGAAAAATGAATCAATTACAGGATTCATTACGTCTAAAAAACCTAAAGGAGAGATAAGTGGTAAGGCCGAATGATATGTAATCCAAGAAAAGAGAAGAAGTGTCACGGTGAACTAATTGTGATCCAACCCAGAAGAAGAACTCAGGAAGGTGAACAAAATGGAACAGGGTCGGCTTAGGTAAAAATGTAAGATAAAAATGGTCATGAGAATTTAAGTGTGCGAAAAATGTGGTTTCGTTCAAAATTAGTTTGGTCATTGAGACAGTTAAAATTGGGATTGTTGATACATTTTTGGATTTCTAAAATTTCTAAGAGGTTTAGCCGTGGACCTTTATTACAAATGTGGATGTATATGTATATAATATCAATATGAATAACATATATGAATTTCAGCTTTGCTGAAATAATGTAAATGTTCATAACATTTTCGAAGTTTTGAAATTCTATGAAACATACTTGGAACCGGAATAAGTTTGTGTCATTGAACTTTTTGATTGGAAAAACTATTAAATACAAGATATTAAAAGGGCAGACATGCTGCGATCACGTTTTTGAAAACATTTTCGACGTTTTTCGACCTCTGTATACGCCCAAAGGACCCATCGACGTGGATAATGCATCCCCATTTCACCTACGGCAGGTGAAATAGTATACCTAGCATCAATATGAAGTTGGCTAACATACCGTAGGCCTGCCGAACAATGGCTCTCCGTCTAGGATAATGATATCCTCAATCTCAGATAAGTAATAAAAGTTATGTCTTTCTCGATACAGCTGACAACAGATTCACAAGCTGCAATATGGTGTTGGTACTTCTGCATACTTCGCAAAAATGATTATTCGAAAACTGGAAAAAACATACCTTTTCATGAGTAGGAATATTTTATGATTAATGTACGAATAATAGTTGATGTTTCAGATTGGTAGGAAGCAATGGACTAGAAGAATGTTAAAGGTGTTCGTCTCATATATATATAGTATCTCGTTCTGGATGATTTCGTGGGCAATTGGGCTGAGAATAGGTCTTCGAGTTTTTTTATGTTCTGGTTCTCACGAAAAGAGATATCCTGTGAGAACATCGTGAGAACCAAGGGAAATAAGGTAGTAATTGGTGTTCTTCTTGAATTTCTGGAGGTTATATGCTTCGAGGAACTCCTCCCTTGGCAATGTGTTCCAGAGCCTTGCTGTTCGTTGGATGAACGAGTCTCTGGAGAGAGATATTATGCAGGTCTCCAAAGTGACCACGAAGAGATGCGGAGCCTCAACTCGACGGGTTAATCTCGCGGGACTGCCAAGGGAGGAACAATTGTTGATATTTCAGCATCTTCCATGAAAATATCTATAAAATGGAGCCAGATCGCCAACTTTTCTACGGTGTTCCAGTGAGTGAGTTTGTGAGCGAGGCATTGCCCACGAGACGCATTGCCTTTTTTGGACAGAATCCAACAGTTTCAGGGTATGTTTGGGTGCTGCACTCCAAATATGGGAACAGTATTCCAGGACAGGTCGGATCTGTGCCTTATAGATCATAAGCAGTTGACTGGAAGTGAAATAGCAGGTCCTGGCCCTAAACAGAAAACCAAGTTTTTCGGATGCACTTTCAGCAATTGATCTCCCGTGATTTTCCCAAGAAAGGTTTTTGCTGATAGTAATACCAAGCATGGACATTTCTGATTTGCCTGGCTGGTATTGAAGCCCTGGAAGGGAAGGTGATATGGAGGGTGCTATATCATCCGTGAAGCTGTGTACTGGACATGAAGTTGCTCCCAACAAATCGTTGATATGGAGTAGGAATAATGTTGGTGCTAGTGCTTTCTATTTTGTGTATATTAAATCGAATTAACATACCTAGTTTATTTTTTCACAAATTTTGTCTTCGTATATATACGTGTTTTTATTCACTGATCGTTTCTGATTTACTGTATTCAGATTGAATTAATTTTTAACATGATTTCAATGAATTACCTACAACTTGCAATTTATAATATTTCGTAAAATGACATCACTTATCTCAGTGCTCAGTTCTCTTATTATTGATCTACAAAATCCACGTATTATTCGTTTCTCTGTAGAGAAGTTGAGTGATTGCAGCAATAGGATATAAAAAATGTCGTCTTCTTCAACTATGATATGCTGACATACAGAAAAAAGATCTTGGCGGTCAAAATGAGGAAATGTCGTTACATCCACATCGCGTTGTGCCCACATTTCGATAGGTCCACATTTCGATTCACTCACGATCCCCGAAGTACCTGCAGGATGCACTGTTGCCAAATACGCTAATGCCTAATTGGGTAAAACTGCATTTATCATTCAATGGTTTTTTTTTCGAAAACTTTTCCCCTTGTGTTGGATGCATTTACCGCTACTTGCTCTTATTATTTTGCCATTGGACACTATACAGTGTTTCCCAAAAGAACCGGAACGGTCGAATATTTCAGCAACGACCTGACATAAAGATATAAAATTTGGTATACGGGAGTTATCAGTAGTGCCGGATCTGAAAATAATATTTTCAACGTTGCCAGATTTACAGTTTTTCCTATGGAGCCCTCAACTTTATTTTTTCAAATGTAATGCTATATATATTTTCGGCGTATTCGATTTTTCGTGTTCGAATTACTATGACCCTATAATATCAAATCTTAATTCCCTCGATTTTTGTTAATATGGAAATTCAACATTTCGTTAAAAAATATCACCAAATTTCAATATCTCGAGAAATCGTGGCATTTAAACTTCCTTTCAAAATTTTAGTTGATACCATAAAGTTAGGTTCATTTTTTTCAACTGAATACTGAAACAAACCAAACCAAATGTTTGAATCTTGAATCGAATTTCAGTTCTGAGAATTCGTACGTTATGTACTTTCTTAACCGATAATAACAGAACTTAAATAAATATTGTAAGAATCAAGATGTATAAAGTGGCCTTTGGAAATAGCTAATCAACTTTTATTGTTATCGTTGTCAACCATCTGTTTATTATCAAGTAAAATGGTTTTCTTGTTGAGTGAAGAAGTTTAAATAAATACTTAAGAAGGTTTCGTGTGAATAACATGTAAATTTGACAACGTTGTAAATGATATTTTTAGATGAGACTTGCCAACAAATTTCTAATAAACTAATTTTCTCTGTCATAACGCTACAATTTCTCGAGATATTGAAATTTGGTGATATTTTTTAACAAAATGTTGAATTGCCATATTAACAAAAATTAGGCGAATTGAAATATGATATTATAGGGTCATAGTGATTTGAACATGACAAATCGAAAGATGTCGAACAGCACTTTATCAAAACTCCTTCATCCATAGAACGGCTAGGCTCTGGAATTCATTGCCTGGGGAAGTATTCCCAACAACATATAATCTCCAGAAGTTAAAAAAAAAATCCAATACCTACATCCTATCCCTATCCTCCCTAGGAACGCACGATGTTCTTTGAACATTATAGGGATTCCCTTTCGTGCGCTCCGAGCGATAAAAAAACAAAAAAAAATCGAATGCGCTGAAAATATATACAGCATTACATTTGAAAAAATAAGGTTGAGGGATCCATAGGAAAAACTGTGAATCTGGCAACGTTGCAGATATTATTTTTATATTCGGCACTACTGATGATAACCCCCGTATACCAAATTTCATATTTTTATGTCAAGTCGTTGCTGAAATATTCGACCGTTCCGGTTCTTTTGGGAAACCCTGTATAATCATGATGTACTTCAATGACACATTTTTATATAGAAATATCTTAATAAATAATGGTTTGTTCACATTTTCATTATCAAATTCGTGTTTTCCAGACAAAAATACGTTTGTAACAAAAAAAAATTTCGAAAAACAACCCATCGCATGATAAATGCAGTTTCACCCCTAATTTTCCGGATAATGTTATTTCTAGGAAGAATGTTAATTAAGGCCGAGTTTGGTTAGATTATTCAAAGGAAGTAGCATGCTTCCTTATGCAGCAAGGATATATTTCCTTCCTCATCCTCTTCGGAATTTAGAGAGCCATATGGAAATGATATAGTTAGAACACTAGACGTTTGTACCAGACATTGTGGGCCTATCGAATTCTAAACTCTGCTCTTAGACAAACCTTCGAAACATTTATATTTATCATATGTATATAATTATTTTTATTATTATTATTATATTGTGTTACTACAGTGGGTAACAGATCAACCTTCGGGTATGTTCGGCGAGTATATTGAAATGTGGGCCTATCGAAATGTGGCCACAACGCAGCGCACTCGCATCCGAAAAATTGTATCGATATTGAAGAGTAGTTCATTATTCCAAATTTTTGGGATTTTGTCTCCCCGTTCCTATAAAATAAAAATATGAATATTATTTCAATATAAGTGTAGTAAGGAAAAATCAGATGATTTACCCCAAAATGTCACTGCGTTTGAAGAATTTTCCTATCAGAGTCTAAAAGAGAAATTCACTAGCTTGTCAGTGACAATTTGTATTGAAAAAAGTTTGGAGAAGTTTGGAAATATCAAATTTTCACTTATCTTTGGACGTTTTGGGACCGAATCTGCTGCCGTTTTCAACATAAGGAATGAGTATTTTAATAGCAAAGTCGTATCTGTCTTGAAGCTTTCCAGTTTTCATTGACAATCGGTGACGTTGGCAATCAAATGTGTTACAGGATGTGTTCATCAATTAATCTTGAATTTACCATTTTCATGTTCATATTAACTGAACAAGAAGCAATGCTATTGTCTCCGTTCATGAAAATGTCAAATTCAAGATTAATTGATGAAAACATCATGTAACTCATTTGATTGCCAACGTCACCAATTGTCAATGAAAACTGAAAAGCTTCAAGACAGATACGACTTTGCTATTAAAATAATCATTTCTTATGTTGAAAACGGGAGTACATTCGGTACCGAAACGTCCAAAGATAAGTGGAAATTTGATATTTTTTTTATATACCTTCATTTCTCTTCTTCAACTTTTTTTCAATACAAATTGTCACTGACAAGCTAGTGAATTTTTCTTTTAGGCTCTCTGATAGGAACATTCTTTAAACGCAGTGACATTTCGGGGCAAATCATCTGATTTGTCCTTACTACACGTATATTGAAATAATATTCATATTTTTATTTTATAGAAACGAGGAGAGAAAATCCCAAAAAAATTTGAATAATATGATTGTACCACCTCCTCGATTAACCTACAGACAGTATTGAAGAGTAGAAATCAAAAAGCGGCTATATATAAGTACCAAATTCGACTGGATTTTTCATTTCATTTTATGAAAATGTGTTAAATACATTGCATGTCCTTTAGAAGGTGCTGAGTTCCAAACGAATTTATTTGTCTCCTAGTAATCGGCTACACAAATGGTGCACCTGTGTAAATGCCATGCGCCGTAGGGGCAAAGTGCCATCAGTACTACTTTGTTTGGCACAAAAGTTAAACGTTTTTTCCTGCCCGCAGTGTTTGTTCTCTTGGAAGCATTTAGTTTTTTACTTTTTTGCTCGGCATAAACAATAAAATGAATATATAAAACGATGATAATACTATGAAGAAAAATCTCAAGAGAAATATATCTGAGAATGAAATAAAATATGTACTAATAAATAAATAGTTGGACACGAGCTAGTGCTGCTTAAAAAGGAAATATACGCATGCTAACTACCTCATTTCCCTTGGTTCTCACGATGTTCTCTGTGTAGCCCCTACTAACGAGACTCTTGGCAACACCGCAATCCACCCCCAAGAATAACAATTGAATCCAATATGATACTCGCGAAGGCAGTTGCCCACTACCCGTGCGTGGGAGAAAGTAGGCCGTGTAATGTACCGTTAGAGTGGATCGATCTGAAAAAAAAAAAGATTGAATTGGCACCTAAGTAGTGTATGTGAAGTTTGTGGTACACAAGGATTTCAGTCAATTGTGGATTCTCTCTAGAGGTGTCAGCTGATGTACGTTGAATCATATACATATATATACACACGTTAGTCTTCCAATATTCATTTCTTCTTGGAATAATCCAACAGCAACGTTTTACGGTAACCAAGTGACACATTTTAAAGTACCACCCCCTATATAACTTCTCTATTTTTGACTTCAGAAAACTAATGGAGAACAGACTAACAGGAACAATTTTCACCTTCTCGAATCAAGTGATATAATTAATTTTAGCTCGAATTTCAGTATATCAAGGAGCAGGAAAAAGCAAAGAAAACCTTTGAAGATCTTTCTAAAAATACCTCACCCAATACATTCATCATCAGTATTTCTCAATATATATGGGGGCTAAAATAAAAAACAATGTGTTCATCGATTTCAATATGATTTTCTCATCCAGATCTACAACGAGCAAACCTACCCCAGGTTAAATAAATGCTGATAGTCATCTTCTGGTTTCTGGTCGCATGATGACTGCATGATCATGATCATAATGACACATGTGTTCGAAGCAGATTCAAAGGCATCTCATCCCCACTCTTCGGCAACTAGAATCACCTTGGAATCCCTTTACTTGCCGTTTTTTATATCTCTTCGAGTATCTCTTGGAGCACACGAAATGAAATGAAGGAGGTAGGTGTTGGAGTTTCTGTAACTTTTGGAGGTTATAGGTTCTTGGGAATACCTCCATTTGCAGACCTGGCAGACCTGAGTCTTGACTTGGTAGTTCGTATCTTCCGCGGTCAGAATTGTGTACACCAAACTTCAATTTCATAAGGAATTCCCACGAATTCCAGTTGTTTGTACAACAAAATTATACTGCACTTCACACAAGGAATTTCAATAAAATCCAAGGAATTTCAGGAAATTCCAAGGAAATCCAAGTGATATTCCAAGGAAATCCAAGGCATTTTTTCGAGAATGTCAAGAAAATCCAAGGAATTCTAAGAAAATTCAAGAAATTTCAAGAAAATCCAAAGAATTCCAAGGAAATCCAAGAAATTCAAGGAAATCCAAAAAATTCCTAAGAAATCGAAGAGAATCCAAGGAATTCCAAGAAAATCTAAGGGAATACGGTATATTCCAGTTGTTTGTACACCAGAATTATACCGCACTTCACCCAAAAATTTCAAGGAAATCCAAGGAACCAATGAATTCTAAGGAAATCCAAGGAATTCAAGGAAATCCGAGGAAATCCAAGAAATCCAAGAAAATCCAAGGAATTCCTAGGAAATCGAAGAGGATCCAAGGAATTCCAAGAAAATCCAAGGGAATCCGGTAGATTCCAGTGTTTGAAATATTTGCACTTATTTCAATGCCACCCTATATAGTGGATTTGAGGACAAAGTCGGTGAACATTATTGTTCAATTATTTGCAAGTCATTCACCATTTCGTATAAGTCAGGTGTTTATCCATTCTGCTGAGAAATAGCTAGAGTTCAACCAATCTATAAGAGAGGAGACAAAAATATGCCCAGCAACTATATGATCTTGCGCTGTTATCAGTTATTTCCAAAGTGAACGGGAAAGTCATCAATATTGAGCTTATGGAATGTATGGAGAGTTAATGAATCAATAGTGATCGAGATAGTGATAGACAATATAGCTTATTCCATCGAAGATAAGCTAGAGATTTCGATAGAGATTTACTGCCTACAAGCCTACATTAGCCGTATATGGCAAACTTCATTAGACAAACATTGGAAATCAGTAGCTGTGGCTTTTGGTATATCAAAAGCATACGACCGTATTTGGCACCATGGAATTCTTCTCAAACTACAATGCCTGGTACCACCATTTCCGCAGAGTTCACCATATCTATACTCTATATTTCCATCAGTAATACTCTTTCATAGGAAAATCATGTCAGATTCATCGTGAAAGCTTTGCTTTACAGAAACATCGTTTCGTCATCAACCTCCAGATATGTCAAACAACTCTCCACCAGAACTCGTTTGTGTATACATATAGAATGGCGTAGCTTTGAAATTATTTGCGGAGGTATATTCAAGAGCGTATCACTTCCAAAAGTGTAGGTCGAGGCTCGGGTCGAGGTGTAGGTATGATGATCGAAATACAAATCTCTTCGATTTTGAGAAACAGATATTATTGTTTGGAAACCACACGAGCCCATAGGGTATTTTCTCAGG
The DNA here is from genome assembly GCA_918026855.4 of Phaedon cochleariae. Taxonomy (NCBI): domain Eukaryota; kingdom Metazoa; phylum Arthropoda; class Insecta; order Coleoptera; family Chrysomelidae; genus Phaedon; species Phaedon cochleariae. The sequence goes on along the minus strand of OU896709.1, from coordinate 53,158,247 downwards.
TATTTTAATAAGTGATATCACGATTTTATGAATATTCGAGATAATTTTGTCGCTTCATTGTTCACGAAATTGTGTTGCCGAGATGAGTGATATTGCTTTACGGCAACACAATTGAGTTAACAATAATGAAAGGCACAATTATGAGAAGATATTCAGAACAGAGTGGTATTTTGCCAGACCATTTCACGTTCACGAATCGTAAAAAGCATTTATTGTAAATGAGTGATTCATTCTGATAAGTACAGTCATAATTATTTCATCCCAAACTGACAGACTTTGCTACTCTATCCATGGTTACATCCAGACTTTGCTTGGTTACATCGTTGAAAACATCAACGCGCTGATAGACCAATCAGAATTGGAAGACAGCTTATCTTTCCGTGATAGCAACACGTTTTATCTGGCTTGTGATTGGTCAGATTATTGCAATTGAATATTCACTCAAAAGTTTCACTCAGAAGATTAACTCACTACCAAATTTCCAGTCACCCAGAAGGATTTCTTACAGTGTAGGGGAGCTATAGCCGGCTATACTCCTTGAAAGGGGGCTCCTGAGGATGTTATTTCTTGAATATTTCCGAAACGCCATATATATACCAACCATATCAAACTATTTCAAAATTCCATTCAGTTCTGTAAAATACAGGGAGGGACTACATTAAATATTGCTCAAACCTTGAAACAAAAATTTAATTTCCGATTATGAAAATCCGAGTGAAAATCCACACGTCTTTACAGAAAAAAAAGGTGCTCTTGTTCCGAATTGATCAGATGTATCATTTTCGAGTAAAATCGATTTGAAAATATTTTTCCTCTTTTATAAACAGGGTGTCCCTGAAGGGGTTCTACAACAACTAACCACATATTCCTCAGACTAAAACAAATCGATACAAACAAACTAACCTCACTACAAAGTTGCTTAGTTTGGGCGCTAGACAGCTCTGAAATTATAATTTTCAAATCGTTTTTGCTTCATAACTTTGAAACGGCTCATGAGATTTCATTCAACTATTGGGCAATAAAACCCATATCATGATTATGATCATTCCATGGTAGTAGCACCTGATTTTTTAAGTTATGTCCTATCCATCGGGTTCCCCTTTTTCAAAATTCGTATCACTGACATGCGACTTATTCCATGATCTAAGCTCAATTGGGTTGTATAAGTATGTGGTTGATCTCTTGATGAAACTACAACATCTAATGCTTTTTCAGGCGTAGTTGGTGCTTTCGGACGTCCTGTTTTTCTTATATTTTTCCTCGTATTTTTCACATTCCCATTATGCCGAGCATTATGCTCAAATATTGTGAATAAAACTCTAAAATAGTATATCAGTGAACTCGTTGAAAATGTATCTATCAAATGATATAAAAATATATAGGGTGTCCTATTCAAAATTAGGAAGTTGATAATAATTCCGAAAAACTGAAAACGTGGCAACATTGGCGATATAATTTTGCGAACTGCCACATATCCAATTCACCATGTATACAAATTCAGAAAGATCTAACGAGTGGTTACTGATATTTATGGATGGTTTCATCGAGGGTTTCATACATTTGATTAACTCTGTATACAGTCTGTCCAAGATAAGGTTGAACAGCATGGGGATCTCGGAAACAGTGGGAGATACGAAGTCATTTAAATGAAGAAAAAGTTGCGCATTCGGAGGCTCATTTCAAGAGCCTTCGAAAATTTTCAAAATTATTTCTAGTTTTCGAGTTATATCTAAAAAAGTGAATTTTTGGAATATTTATTTTATTTTTTTCCTCCGTTATTATTAGAGATACAGAAGAACTGAATATACTTTTTAACCATCATCACCTTTTGTTTTTTAAACACGGTCCAGATAATTTTTTCACAGATTCTGAAAGGTTTTTCCGAGGGTTTTTCTATTCTGAATCCAACCATGTATTATACAAGGTGATTCGAATGTGTTTCGACATATTTCTATCCATCATCAATGTTTTTTTCGAACTTCCAAAGGAAGAGTGCCATCAGTTCCACTTATTTTTGATCATCCAGTGTCAAACATTGATGGATTAGTTATTCAATAATGAGAAGTGAATAAAAAATATTTCACTACATCATTCAATGCAGCGCTTAAAATTGTTGATGAATTCTTACACGAATTACAACAACTCAACTTTGACAATACCTACAGAAACATTCATGACAAATGTTCAAAGTGATGACCATTATCTCGACCATTATTTCCTGAACAAAGATATCCTCTTCTCATAGTTGCTTCTAAAACATTACAAAGCATTTCTGGGGTTATTTTATTGAATGCTCCGATGACACTGTCCCTTATTAGTTCTTCTTCATCATCAAAGTTATTTGTGTATACAAAGTTTTTGATATATCCCCTAAGAAAAAATCCAGCTGTGTCAAATCAGGCGACCGCGCCGGCCAAGGGACTGTAGAATGAGTATCAATCCATTTTTCTGGATAAAAACGCACGGACTCCTCTGGAATTATGTACCGGATCTTGTTGAAACCAACAGTTCTGAACTTCCGCAATCGGTAAATCATCCAGAGCTTCTCAAGATGATTCTCAAGCAAATTTCGATAACGTTCGGAAGTCTGTGTTTCATGGTAAATAAAAGGACCAATAATTCGTGTACCTTATATTGCAACCCACATATTGAAGCCGAAACGGTGTTGGTGTCTCGCTGTAATGTATAAATGTTCATTTTCTCCTGAACAATGATGTGTATTTTTTCTATCGAAGATACCATGATTAGTAACCATACTTTCATCAGTCTAGAAGATTGTTCGAGGCAATTAAATCTGCGAAAATTTTACATTTCCTGGTATACCACTCACAGAATGTCCTGCGCCTTTCGTCATCGCCTGGTTTTAGCGCTTGACATATTCTGAATTTGTATGGATGGAATTTTTGTTTCCGCAAAATGAAATGGGTTGTTGATTGAAACCAGTTGATGAGGTATTAGTGTGTTGACTGAGTTTCCTTCAAAATAAGTGGAACTGATGGCATTTTTCCTTTGGAATTTCGAAAAAACATTGATGATGGCTAAAAATAGGTCGAAACACACATAAACCACCTTGCATAATTCATGACTGAATTCAGAATACAAAAACTTTTCAGAATCTGTGAAAACATTATCAGGACCGTATATGAAAAACAAAAGTTGATGATGGTTCTACGAATACGAAACGTCGCATAAAAAAATCGGTATCACCACGTTGAACGTTGCTATTAAAAAGTATTTTCAGTTTTTCTGTGTCTCTAATAATGACAGAGAAAAAAAAATAAAAAAGATATTCCAAAAATTCACTTTTTTCGATATAACTCAAAAACTAAAAATAAATTTAAAAATTTTCGAAGGCTCTTGACACGGCTCTTGATATGAGCCTCCAAATGCGCAACTTTTCTCCCATTTAACCGTATCTGTTCAACCTTATCTTGGACAGACTGTATATACCTACACATATAGTCCCCACAGAATTGAATTTTATTCGCGTAGTGGAAAATAACAAGAAAACTAACCATATTTTTTTTAATGTGGAAAATTTCATAATTATATTCTACGATGTATAATAATCGTATAATAATTATAGATATAGAACTAATAGCGCAAGTCGAGGAACATCAGGGCATAATATCAGGGAGGCAGGGACTTAGTCTTCCGGCAACTCTCTAATCTATATCCCAGGTATGAGATCACTAACTCTGGACAAAATCGACACAAATCAGCAACGTCCATGAGCCATAAAATCTGTAACGCCCCATATAACACTTCGTGTAAGGCAATGTTCTCTTCTCGGTTCTCTATCACTACAGGTATCTGCAATAATGTGAAACTACCCACATGCCAACCACGGCTTTTGCTTTGTAGACCACTTTTATTTTATCGCCCATATACAATTTTTTTTCTAAATCGAGTCCATGAATAATAAACTAATTTTATGTGCTTGGTTAGATTAACTTTTCCGATTTCGTCCCATATTACCGGGAATTAAAATGTGCTATTTTTATTATTGATTTATTGACAGCAAACACATTTATCTAACAAAAGGTGATCCATTTAGTGCTTTAGGCTTTGGAATCGTAATTAGGAAGCACTCTATGTGTGAAAATCATTCTCTCTGTCCATATCATCGGCCAAGTGAGCAAACAATTCGTAATTTAGTGATCAGTTCACAGTGCTGAATCCTCGGTGAATCACAGTTAAAAGAATTCAAATATATTTGTATTCTTTTAACTGTGGCTGGATGCAACAAGAGCAAATCGTGCAAGATATGCATGGACGTCATTTGAGGAGGGGTGGGGGCAACATTTTAAGAGAATTATACCAAGCAGAGAGGAAAAATTACTTGAAGAAGTCGAAATTCACTAATTTCCGACAGAATATTTTACCTTTATGCCCTGAGTAACTAGAAAGTTATGGATTAGGTTGTAAAATGCATGATTATAGGACCTCAACATTTCCTATAAAAACCATCAAGTTCATAGACAGATTGCATAGTTGGAAACTACTGATTACAGACTTCAAACATAACTTCATGGTCCTAGTGGGCATTTAGTTATTAATTGGGTAATATTAAACATCGAAATAACCAGTATAATTTTTGTAACTGGGTCGTCGCATAATGAGAATATAGGACATATTGCGTTTAATTATAATCCAATATAACAAATTGAACAGTATTACAAAATTCAGAGTGAAGTGACATAAAAACTCTGACAGCATTCACTAACTATCATTTCATTCTGGAGACAGGGTGTTATTTTCACAATATTCTCCCCCACTTGATTGGAAAAAATAATTTGGCAAAAGAACTCATTTGATTTTTTTTTGGGGAACAAAGTCTTTCAGGTATCCTGGGAAACCACGATGCCTTGTAGATCTGCGTCCGAGTCTGCGTCGATCTGGTAACGTCTGCTGGGTTGTACTACCTGATATAGCCTGCTGGCAGATATTTCCATCTGGAAAATTGTCATCCATTGGTTCCCTTGGTTGTGACAATGGCTGGGAATCTGGGAATTAACTGAAGGTACATCAGCATCTGCCGTGTACGGTATTCCACGTATCCATGGTGGATCTTGTGATGATGCAAACGTGACCCGTTTCTTCTGAACCAATGTGGCAATCAATTGGTTATTGGTTAATGTGGCGCTTCAAACTACGTCCTGTGTCCGAATCGATGGTGTAATGCAATTTGCCAAGCTTTTGTCTCACGGTGCCAAACTGCCAAATATCATGATTTCCCTGATGTATTCTTGCTTGAACTCAATGTCTTCCAGGCCTTCGAACTTCCAGGACGATTATTGGAGTTGTTCACCAGATTCTAACTCCATGAACATTTATATAGCCAGGGAATAATCAGATGGAGAAATTGAGTCGGATTTATACTCCGTTTTACCTATTTTTTACCAATTGACTCGAAGGAGTTTTTTAGACTTTTTTCAACATAATTACCACCAACTTTATGTCTGATGAAGGCAAGATTTCACTACGAAATCCTTATAGAACGAAGTGTCCTTCAGAGAGTCGAAAATACCAAAATTAATCCAAACATCATGTTCTCAAAGTTGATGTCTATTATTGACCCTGGTGCTTTGAGGTCGGCAAATATTTCGAAATGATTATTCATTGCTGAAAAAATGAAAAAACTGGAGACAAGCGCAATGTTAAAGTTTTGAATGTTTTCTTCTTTATTACCAGTGAGTGGTTCAGGTAGCTTTCTGCTTGAACGCTTCTGACGCGAATTATAATATCTTGTTATACATTATGATGACGTTTGATCAACTAAACCAGCGATTTGATTTGACATTCGAAGTTTTTTTTCCCACTTATTCCATTGGTCAGATCAGAATGCATATTTCAGATAACTTTTATAGCATAAAAATAGGTATCAATTATTATACTCCGGTTGAGAACGTACAAAAATGGCAAATGTACTAAAAGTGTAATAATAATAATAATAATAATAATAATAATAATAATAAATCCAGTCGGCGAGACAACACACTTCCCGTATCCAGTGTGTGATGGATTATGTGAGGGCCAACAGGCCAATCACGTCGAAGGTGCGACGGATGGCCAATACATTGCGTCGCACCCATCACACACTAAATGAGGCAGTGCTATCCACCATCAAACAGCACTGCCTCGAAAGGATACGGATGTTAGTGGCTGCAAAACAGTCACTAAAAAGGCGAGCGAGAGGGCTGGCGGAAAATAAACAATTCCGCGAAAAGCCCTCTCGCTTATTTCAACCGCCTCCAAGTGTGGTTGACAATCCGCCGACTGCTGATCAGGTGGAAACCTTTTGGAAGGGTATTTATGAGGTGAGACATCCATTCAACAGAGATACTCCAGCCCTGGCGCAGTTCGGTATCTTCTGCGAAAGATATCGAGAGCCTGAGCCCGAATTACTGCGCCAACCGATAACCACTGAGGAGGTTCGAGAAGCCCTCAAAGGCTCCAAGAACTTTGCTGCTCCTGGTCCCGACGGAATCAATAACTTTTGGTGGAAAAAGTTACCCTCCACCCACCACCATTTAGCCAGTATATTTAATAGCTGGCTAAATGGGGAGCAGCAAATCCCTGAGTGGTTTATCGAGGGGCGAACCGTGCTTCTCCCTAAGACTGGAGATTTGTCCAATCCAAAGAATTACCGACCAATTACCTGTCTGAATGCATGTTACAAGTTGTTCACGCGCATCTTGTACATGCGAGTACTCCTAGTAGTTGACCCGGTTTACCAACGGATTTTTGAGCAGCGTGGGTCAAAGAGAGGTGTCGCTGGCTGCAAGGAGAACCTGTTGATAGATAGATCTATCACACAGGACTCCGTGCAGTACAAGCGGAATCTTTCTGTGGCCTGGATCGATTACCGAAAGGCATTTGACACAACGTCACATGAGTTACTCGTGTACTTGCTCAAGTGTCTCTCGGTACCCGATTCTATAGTGAGATGCATAGAACAACTGATGCTGGTCTGGAAGACCCGCTTTACTATAACATCAGGTATTGCGAGAGTTCAGACAGAGCCAGTCATCATAAGGAGAGGAGTATTTCAAGGGGACTCCCTTAGCCCACTCCTATTCTGCATCTCACTTCTGCCACTATCCGTTGAGCTCCGCAAAACCAGAGGATACAACTGCGGCCCACCCAGTTACCGGAGGCATAAAGTCACTCACTTATTCTATGTGGATGACCTCAAACTTTATGCCTCTGGTGAGAGGGATTTGGACCAATCCCTCAGGGTGGTACAGGAGTACACGCAGGCAATTGGAATGGAATTCGAAATGGACAAATGTGCACTGGTTCATCTCAAGAGAGGACGATGCGAGAACTACGACAAGGACGCGCAGCTCGTGGACGGAAGCATCCTACACCACCTGGATGCCGGAGAGACGTACACCTACCTGGGTGTAGAGGAAACTCACATCCAGGAGGCACAACGGGTAAAAGACGCTCTCCGCAGCAAGTATCGGCAGCGGCTCCGACAGATCTGGTCGTCAGAACTGTCGGGGAAGAACAAAGTCGCTGCGACTAACATGCTTGCTGTTCCGATCCTACTTTACTCATTTGGAGTGATACAGTGGACTCAAGTCGAGCTGCGACAACTTGACGTAAGTACTCGCAAGATGATGCATCTCCATAGGAGTCTGCATCCAAATTCGTCCGTTCCACGGTTATACATACCTAGAGACCAGGGTGGCCGTGGACTCTTGAGCTTGGAGTATCTCCATAACAGAATGGTTCTGGATAGCGCCTGCAAAGTCATCAGGAGTTCGGACCCCCTTCTGCAAATGGTTAAAACCCATGAAGAGGCAGGAGTAGGAGCTTTTCTTTTCAGGGCAGCACGTCGAGCAGCCGATGAATTGTCTCTGATTTTCGACTCCGAGCGCGAGGCTCAGGACTCAGTTACTGAGCTAGAGCCTGCTCGGAGGAAGGCCCGCATCAAAGCTGCAGAAGTGAGAAAGCTCCTGCAGCTTCACATGGATAAGCCCATGCATTCGGTCTACTTCAAGACCATTGAAGACCGGGGCTTATCCAAAGAACTGACTTTTGCTTTTCTGAAGTCAGGCGGGCTCAAATCGGAAACAGAGGGGTTCATCATGGCATGCCAGGATGGGGTTTTCAACACTCTCGTCTACCGTAGCCGTGTCATGGGTATGGAGGTCCCTGACACAAATTGCAGGGCCTGCCGCAGGGCGCCCGAGACAATAATGCACCTGCTGTCTTCGTGCACGGTGTATGCAGTCTCGGCCTATATCCATAGACACAATGCGGCATTATGAGTGCTCTACTACCATTTGTGGCACTCGTACGGAATAGACGAGACCCCAGTGCTGCCCTATGCTCCGGGGGATATTGAGTCCGTTGTGGAGAATGAGAGGTGCCGAATTTATTGGAACTTCTCATTCCCCACCCTCAGGCAAATTCAAGCTAACAAGCCTGATGTAGTCCTCCTCGACCATCAAACCAAAGCGATGTTCGTGATCGAGTTTTCGGCGCCAGCCGAACCGAACATCGTTTTGAAGGAGGAGGAAAAACGGACTAAATATCGAGATCTTCTCTTCGAACTCCGCCGGCTCTATCCAGACCATTCTGTGGAATTGGTCATCCTGATTATCGGCTCCCTAGGAGGCACACGACACACGCTGCTCTCGGAGATCCAGAAAATCCCAGCGTGCCGTGATAAGGCACACATCCTGGCTGGTGGAATGCAGAAGGCCGTCATACTAGGATCATTGCGTCTACTCAGGGCACACGGTACTTGGTCCCAGTGATTACTCACCTCACAGGCTGTGAGGAGTAGTCACTGGATTTTATCCAGCACGACTCTGCGTGACGTCGGAGGCCGCAGGGTCGTGACTGGAATTATATGAATTTAAAATAATAATAATAATAATAATATCGAGGGGCGAACCGTGCTTCTCCCTAAAACTGGAGATTTGTCCAATCCGAAGAATTACAGGCCAATTACCTGCCTGAATGCATGTTACAAGTTGTTCACACGCATCTTGTACATGCGAGTACTCCTAGTAGTTGACCCGGTTTACCAGCGGATTTTTGAGCAGCGTGGGTCGAAGAGAGGTGTCGCTGGCTGCAAGGAGAACCTGTTGATAGATAGAGCTATCACACAGGACTCCGTGCAGTACAAGCGGAATCTTTCTGTGGCCTGGATCGATTACCGAAAGGCATTTGACACAACGTCACATGAGTTACTCGTGTACTTGCTCAAGTGTCTTTCGGTACCCGATTCTATAGTGAGATGCATAGAACAACTGATGCTGGTCTGGAAGACCCGCTTTACCATAACATCAGGTGAAGCGAGAGTCCAAACAGAGCCAGTCATCATAAGGAGAGGAGTATTTCAAGGGGACTCCCTCAGCCCTCCCCTATTCTGCATCTCACTTCTGCCACTATCCGTTGAGCTCAGGAAAACCAGGGGATACAACTGCGGCCCACCCAGTTACCGGAGGCATAAGGTCACCCACTTATTCTATGTGGATGACCTCAAACTTTATGCCTCTGGTGAGAGGGATATGGACCAATCCCTCAGGGTGGTGCAGGAGTACACGCAGGCAATTGGAATGGAATTCGGGATGGACAAATGTGCACTGGTTCATCTCAAGAGAGGACGATGCGAGAACTACGACAAGGACGCGCAGCTCGTGGACGGAAGCATCCTACGCCACCTGGATGCCGGAGAGACGTACACCTACCTGGGTGTAGAGGAAACTCACATCCAGGAGGCACAACGGGTAAAAGACGCTCTCCGCAGCAAGTATCGGCAGCGGCTCCGACAGATCTGGTCGTCAGAACTGTCGGGGAAGAACAAAGTCGCTGCGACTAACATGCTTGCTGTTCCGATCCTACTTTACTCATTTGGAGTGATAAAGTGGACTCAAGTCGAGCTGCGACAACTTGACGTAAGTACTCGCAAGATGATGCATCTCCATAGGAGTCTGCATCCAAATTCGTCCGTTCCACGGTTATACATACCTAGAGACCAGGGTGGCCGTGGACTCTTGAGCTTGGAGTATCTCCATAACAGAATGGTTCTGGATGGCGCCTGCAAAGTCATCAGAAGTTCAGATCCCCTTCTGCAAATGGTTAAAACCCATGGAAGATGTAGGAGTAGGAGCTTTTCTTTTTAGGGCAGCACGTCGAGCAGCCGATGAATTGTCTCTGATTTTCGACTCCGAGCGCGAGGCTCAGGAGTCAGTTACTGAGCTAGAACCCGCTCGGAGAAAAGCCCGCATCAAAGCTGCAGAAGTGAAAAAGCTCCTGCAGCTTCACATGGATAAGCCCATGCATTCGGTCTACTTCAAGACCATTGAAGACCGGGGCTTATCCAAAGAACTGACTTTCGCTTTTCTTAAGTCAGGCGGGCTCAAATCGGAAACAGAGGGGTTCATCATGGCATGCCAGGATGGGGTTTTCAACACTCTCGTCTACCGTAGCCGTGTCATGGGTATGGAGGTCCCTGACACAAATTGCAGGGCCTGCCGCAGGGCGCCCGAGACAATAATGCACCTGCTGTCTTCGTGCACGGTGTATGCAGTCTCGGCCTATATCCATAGACACAATGCGGCATTGCGAGTGCTCTATTACCACTTGAGGCACTCGTACGGAATAGACGAGACCCCAGTGCTGCCCTATGCTCCGGGGGATATTGAGTCCGTTGTGGAGAATGAGAGGTGCCGAATTTATTGGAACTTCTCATTCCCCACCCTCAGGCAAATACAAGCTAACAAGCCTGATGTAGTCCTCCTCGACCATCAAACCAAAGCGATGTTCGTGATCGAGTTTTCGGCGCCAGCCGAACCGAACATCGTTTTGAAGGAGGAGGAGAAACGGACTAAATATCGAGATCTTCTCTTCGAACTCCGCCGGCTCATCCTGATTATCGGCTCCCTAGGAGGCACACGACACACGCTGCTCTCGGAGATCCAGAAAATCCCAGCATGCCATGATAAGGCACACATCCTGGCTGGTGGAATGCAGAAGGCCGTCATACTAGGATCATTGCGTCTACTCAGGGCACACGGTACTTGGTCCCAGTGATTACTCACCTCACAGGCTGTGAGGAGTAGTCACTGGATTTTATCCAGCACGACTCTGCGAGACGTCGGAGGCCGCAGGGTCGTGACTGGAATTATATGAACTAAAATAATAATAATAATAATAATAATGTTCATTCGTATTAGCATACAGCAGCCATTCCAAAATGGATATACACGTCAGTTATAAAAAGTATTTTGAAAAAGTATGTAGAAAGTAGTACGGCAACACTATTTGAAAGATGTGTATAAGAACGACAACGCGGCGATCCAATTGGAAAACATAAGATAGAAGAATAAGAAATTGAAGGCGAACAACAAACATTTGACAAATTATAAATATGATTATAGGAAACATCTTATAACATTATTCCATCAGGTTGACTGCTACTCAAATAATATACTCGTTGATATAGTCTGGAATCCCAATATGGGGAATATGCAGAAAATTCGACTTTCAAGTTCAATATGAAAACGACGCCATATTTGTTGGCTCGAACCTTCTTCGCCATCGACGAAAACAGAAAAATTCTTTACATTGCGACCACTTATTCCTAATGAATAGTAATACAGGAAAGGTTAAATTTCACATATCTGATCATAATCTACCAGTTGATTCATCTTTAGATGAAATAGTTGAAGAAAAATTTGAAAACACAAAGAATATCATCCAGTTTTTTCCAACAAATCCAATAGTTTCATGGGCCCACTAATTTCACATGAGTTAAATCATAAACTCCTAAGTCTCCACACGTAAATAAGTAGGTATAGTCGATCGAACCATCGAACCCAACCAAATGACAGAATAACTAAAATCAGACCACTATCCGACTAAAATTAGGACAATTTCACCTAATTGTTTCCTCGACTTATTGGTCAGGATACCCCAATATCCCTATTCTCTTCTTCTGAATTACTTCCAGTTTTTTCCCCATATTGGTAGATTTGAAGTAAATAGGGCGTAATATTTACTTTGACCAAATAAGTCGTTGACCTTTTCTGAGGTCGAAATGACGTATATTATACCTAAAATGTTTGTTGGGGGGGGGGAAGGAAGGTCATATGCTTCTAATTCAGAATTAGAATTCATGCAGAGTGACAAAAACTTCATCATATAATAACTTATAATAATTATAGAAACAATTATCTGATAATAAGAACAATAAGAAGAGCGAGTGAAAAGTGTTAAAATACTTCCTGAACCTTAACCCAGGAGGTAGATGTTTCTTGAGATATTTCAACGTTCTTCTCTCCTTATTATATCTCTGAATGAAAATCCGAGTGAAAATCTGAGAATTATTTCAATATATTTGTAGTGAGGACAAGACAATGTGTCACTGGCTATTAGATTTCTCCTCAGGATATAAAAGGAAAAAATTTTCAATACAGAGATATTTATGGTTTCTGATTTGTCTTCAATACAAATATATTGAAATAACACTCATATTTCATTTTTTAGAAACTAGGAGAGAAAATCTCAAAGAATCTGAGAAGATGTGGAGTATTTTGATAACAAAAGAAACGAAAATAAGGTAATTTTAAATAAATATGAATTAATTGAAAAATATCACAATGAGATTGAAGTAATTTGAATGAAAATTATTGGATGAGTAGTGATAATGATTTTCATCCAGCAAGGAAAACTGACTCATTTCTCTATTTATCGAAATCAATCAGAAATTCCCTGATTCATTTCAATATTTTCATCTCATACCATTCAAGCACCATCACTCAAGAGAGCTATAATAAGTTACACATCAGTCTATTGTGTTTGGTAGGACGTATAAATACTTGATGGAAAATAATCTGTTAATACGTTAATTGCGATTTATTTCGTTGATATTTCTGAATGACTGGAGGCGCCAGTTTTTACATTTCAGTAAATTAATTCCTTCTTCAGGTATATTTCATGTTTGATCCGAGGTTTGATCCCTATAATATAATGATGCATGCAGGGGCGGATTCAATGTTGACAGCTCCCTAGGCAAGCATCTCATCCGCGCCCATCAGGGTGAAGAAAGTATGGGGGGTAGTTATTGTGAATATCGGGAATTTCACGGGCCGCACCAACCGAGGCACCAACGTTTCCCGTTCCTCCAACGCACATTTTCAACGACGACGCGCCCTTTTGTAATCTCGCGCCCCTAGGCACGTGCCTAGTTTGCCTTATATATGGATAATATGGCAGTGGCTGCATGACATATCAAACATTTTAAAAAAATAGATATTTTTCAATTTTAGGTACCTATACTGATCTGTTTCCGATCTATTTCGTTATTGTTACAGGAAGAGTCATTGTGAAATTATTTCTTGTAGAAAATCAGGGGGGCAATTGCACCCCCTACCACTCCCCTCAGGGACGCACAACTTGTAAGTACGGGAATGATGAACCCGAGGTACCCTAGCCGGATATTCACCATACTTCAACTTGTCTTGGGTGATATCCTCTTCTCTCTTCCTTTTTCAATCTATCTATCGGCCTTTCTTGGCCAACGTCTCTTTTCCTCCTCCTCTCCAAGCCCAACCTCACCATTAAGTGGTGTGGGAAGGACAGACCGCGGCCGCTCAACGGATGAAGCATTGTGGGACCATCTTTGCTATCTCCGACCAGATGGGACAATTTGTGGACATCTGTGGCAGGGATGGGGCGATTTGCTGATATCTGTTTGGGTGGCCAAGGACTGGTCAACGAGGCTCTGGCAACCTAATCCAAGCTGTGGGAACCCGTGGTGATGGATGAATGGCACCGAGGTATGGTGTCGCTAACGGGGCCTCTGGGAAACAGGGCGACATCTCAGAGTAGGTAGCCTTAGCCCTGTGCAGGGGGCACCACAGTGCTGGACCAACCCCTTTCCCCGTCACTCGTAGGAGAAGGAAAACTTTTGGTCTTCTTCGTAGACGAGACGAGAACAGGGATCGGAAGAGCAATCTTCAGGAACCTGAACGAAAAGTGTCTTTCATATTGAAGTGACCCTTAAAAAGCAACATGGGTCGTATATGGTAAAATTGATAACGGCATGTAGGTAAGATACAATGGGCCACTAGGTCTAAGTGTCGGAGACTTCGGTCAGACGAGCCTACAAACGGGGTGGAATGTTTAGTGGGTATACCTGGAGTCAGGGGACTCCCACACTATCATATGGGGGATCGAACCCATATGGTGTCCATGAAGGACACCCTCGAGGACACCATATGGAAAAAAAAACCTACCACTGTGTTTGGCTCTGCCGAGAACACCCTAAATCAACCCGAAACCTCATATAATGCAATGAATACTACAAACCTAACATTTTAACTCGCATTTTAATAAAAATTGTTATTGTTAATGTATACTCAATTTATTAATATCTTCAACTTCACAGTCTCAAATGGTTGAATTTTATGAAAATATAAAATAATGTCAGTTGTTCATTGAAGAGAAAATGGAAATCTTGAGTTTTTAATCGAAATAAATACTTGGGATGAAGTAAATGAAGTAGGTCCAGTCGGTGCCCGAAGTATAGGCAGACCCGATGGTAGGCCTTAACCTCGGTACTAACACAATCATATCACCCATAAAAAAACGAAACAACAAAAAGTGTACAAAGCTCGAATCTCTGCCATTCTGCCGAATGTTTTATTATATATTTTGATTGCTCTTCTATAATTGGAAATATCTTCCCACCATTTCCTTCAATGAATTACTCGTTTATGAATCCATAAATCTCAATGCATTCCGTAACATCTTGGTATACCATTACAATTAATAACCGATACTACAAGTGTCACACTCGTAATTGATCATTATAAATGAATTAGAAATGCACTGAGTACTAAGAACGTGGTTTTAGTATGCGTGTTCAACGTTTAAAAACTAATTTACCATTAATATTAAACCCAACATTCACACGATATATGCTTAATGCTCATATTTAAGATGATCGGCTATACATCTCTATGATCATTCGTATTTATACAGTATAGAATATATAATCCATTCTCAAAAGTTCATTATTTGATGGAGAATGTGCATGCCAATTATTGATTATCGATTGACTTACCTCATAAGCAAAAAAGCATGATATCAACATTTCTCAAAATTTTGGGACTTTATCTCTTCGTCTCTATAAGTCAATAAAGAAAAAAGTATTCTTGACGATTTGTCTTCAGTTTTTTCGAAGGGCAAACCGCCATCAGTTCCGGCGTACCACAAGGATCAATTTTGGCATCAGCATTGTTCCTTCATACAGAAGAAGCGATGATGAAAAGGAAGAAGGAAAGGTCAAAGTCATCTCCACTACTTTATTACCGTTGAAAATCAATCGAGGGGGCATGTTTCGGACTTATAAAATTCCATCTTCAGCCTTTTTCAGAAGTAAATGGAGGTGAAGTGGATGCCGATGTCTATCATCATAATATCGTGGTTATAATAGTGAAAAGAGGGGTTGAGAATAAACGGGTTCTCATTAAAAATTAAGGGCCCCGTGCCCTAAGAACGCGCACTTATAGAACCAAATGTCAAGTCCCAGAAGGGAAACTTGACGAGCACTCAAAGATGTTCCCAAGAACCAATATTAGGTTGCAAACAGGAAAAAATCAAAGGGTCCCGTAAAATTATCCATTCGGATTTCTGGGCGATAGGTGCTAGAATGAGTTCACCATCGGCTAATGAGAGCTTCATGATAGACCTACGTATCATCCGTAGTCTAAGTAAAAGCCGAGGTAGAAACATCAACGAGACTTAGAAGCCAGATATATTGGCCCTGACTGAGACCACAGGTAAATTCTTTCACCAATACGACCTATATGCTCTGTCCTGGGTACGAACTCCAAGAACGCTCCAGGTTCAAGTGGGGCCTCTACCTCTATTTCAAAATGAATCTCTCATGTCATCCAGAAAGAGCTTTGGAAGCGAATGAGATTGATGTTACGTGGTTCAAACTCGATAGCCAGAAATAGTCCAATGAAATGGCATTTTCACGTTGAAGAAATTCGAGTAGACGGTTTCTCTATTTTTATATATGTTTTTTGGAGTGCTGAATCCGAATCTGGAGTTTGCAAACAAAATTTCTTGAATCGTTTCGAGATATTCGCCTACTACTATCGGGTGAGGAGCTAGAGCAAGTCAAAAATTGACCAAATTTGCGTGCTTTACAAAATATAGCGGTCTTCGTTGGATTTCGCAGATGATTCACAATCTTCGAATTTCTGGTATAAACGAACTTTACTGCCATGCGAAATTCGCTGTAAAAGGGTCTAGCAGCTATGTCTCCAACAGTCGTCCAATAATGCTTCCTTTCAAATAACCCTAACAAAAACCGACTCATCAGTCCGCTCAGGAAAAAATTGCAGAGGGTAGTGTGGTATCATGCAAAGCAGAGGACAACATGAACTGACTTATTTACAACAGTCATTTTATTGGCAGAAGGGAAAGAAAGGTTCAACTGTCATAGGCGAGGATGTCGATCTTCTATTCCTCTTAATTAGTTACAGGCTCCGTTCAATCCATTTTTTTTCAACCTGAATTAGGAAAAGTACCGAGGAAAGTATACCCAACAGGCTGTACCATCCTAGCAACACCCTCCATCATCACGATTGAGCACTTATTCTCCATGCATATTGTAACCGGGTGTGACGCAACCTCTGTCTTATTCGGGCCTAGGAAAAACAAAAGCCCTAAAGATGCTCAACAAGCTCCTTCATATAAAAAACCACCTCAGATAATGACCCTGAGATACATTTTCGAAAGAACTCATGAAGGCTGGAGAAATGTTTTGGGACGTCTTTTTCTCATCTCAGGATCAACAGAAGTAATTGTCTGATATGAGATAGAAGATGTTCAAGACATCTGCCTACAAGTCGGCATCAGACATTGCCATTTTTCCGAGTATGTTTGTCTGCAGGTGCAAATATGGCTGGGCGAAAACACCTTCACGAAAACACATGAGAGATTGATATGGAGGGAAACTGTTAACGACCTATAGCCCATTCGTACAAATGACCTCCCTACTCCTGAAAACCTTTCTCACCTTGTCTCTGAAAAACTGAGGCCCAAAAAAAATCAGTCTGTTTTGCACGAAGATGTGTGCAAATTGTGAAGAAAACTGCATCAATACCGTGCAGTATGATCTGGACAACGACCAGGATCTTGACGATCCCAGTGTCGATGACGTGTCATCCATCACAACATCACTTAGAGGATTCAACTTTATATACTCTTAACATTCACTACAATCACACTTCAACTTATACTACAACCCACAACCCACCCCTTAGGTTAGTTACCTTACTTATAGTAATGTTTATGCTTTTCTCTTCCAGATCACCAGATAGAGGATGAGGGCGCACTCATCCTTAACACAACAACTATACTTCCAGCACACAGAATAATCAATCCCAAATGTCCCTCTCATCTCACTCCACAGGATTCAAAAACAAATCTAATATGTAAAATTATCCTGTCCCAATTATCCTGTCCCAGTCACGGTGTTAGTGGCCAAACTCCTCCGAAACGGTTGCCCGATTCGTATAAAAAATTTTGTGCGTATTCGTTAGTTATGAAAATCAGTCGTGATCTAATTTTTTAATCGAGAATTCGAAATGGCGGATCCAATATGGCGGACGACTTTTTTAATTATGGACCGATTGTATTCAAAATTGGTATCTGGGCAATGACGGCTAAATGGACTGTCTGACGAGAAATAGTCAGACAGTCCATTTAGCCGTCATTCAAGATGGCGGATCCAATATGGAGGGCCAGTCTCGGGACCAGTTATGAAATGATGATCCAATTCTATTCCAAATTTGGTATCTGGGGGTTTTCGGGGTCGGAGATTATAATTCAATTCTTTCGTCAGAATTTTGAAATTCACAATGGCAGACGACTTGTAATTATGGTCAGATTCTATAAAAATCGGTAACTGAATTTCGGAGATTATGATTCCTTCGTCAAAATTAGGAAATTCCAAATGGCGGATCTAATATGAAGGACGAGTTTTGTAATTATGATCAGATTCTATTCAAAATTGGTTTTCGGAGTCGGAGATGATGATTTTTTTATCAAAATTTGGAAATCCAAGATGGCAGATCCAATATGGTGGACGAGTTTTGTAACTATGTTCCGATTCCATTCTAAACTTGTGTCTAGGGTATTTTGGGGTCGGAGATTATGAGTATTCCATCAAAATCAGTAAATTCAATATGGAGGCTCCAATAAGGCGGACGAGTTTTGTAATTATTATCCGATTCTATATTCAAAATTTGTGTCTGGGGGTTTTCGGGGTATGAGATTATGATTTCATTTATCAAAATTGGGAAATTCAAGATGACGGATCCAATATAGCGAAAGAGAATGTAATAAATAGTAGTTTGAAAAACTATAATGAGACACGCTTTCATGTATCGCCAAACTCGAAGCCAAACTGAATAGAAGTGGAACATATATAGTATAGTTCAAAAAACGAGACAGATTGTAGAAATAAAAAGAAGTAGAAGATAAAAAGTAGTTTGAAATACTAATGAAACACGATTTCATGGATAGCCAGACTAAAAAGAAGTAGAAATCAAAATAATAAAAGTGTGCTGATAAATATTTAACTAAAAAAATATTTTCTCTGAATGAATGTATATAGAAAAAAACGTTTGCCAGGTATCAGCTATTGTAATGATTAGTTGTTTAAAAACTAAGTTTCTTCAAGAAATAATCTTCATGGCAAAACAACGTTTGCCTGGTCAGCTAGTAAATATATTGAATCGAATATATCTCGGAATATATTGAATTTTTTTTTTTATCGCTTGGAGCGCACGAAAGGGAATCCCTATAATGTTCAAAGAACATCGTGCGTTCCTAGGGAGGATAGGGACAGGAGGTAGGTATTGGAATTTTTTTTGAACTTTTGGAGATTATAATATGTTGTTGGAAATACTTCCACAGGCAATGAATTCCAGAGCCTAGCCGTTCTATGGATGAAGGAGTCTTGATAAAGTGCTGCTCGACATCTTTCGAGGTTGACAACGAAAGGATGTGCTGACTGGGCTTGTCTAGTTCGTCTGACTGGTATTGCTAGTGAAGGGATGATAGCAGAGATTTCCGAAGAACATTTCCCGTGGAAGTATCGATAGAAAAGTGAAAGGTCGCCGACCTTTCCACGGTGTTCCAATGATGTCACAGAGTGAGTGAGTGTGGCGTCACCCACCAGGCGAATGGCTCTTCTCTGGATGGAATCTAAGAGCATCAACGTATGTTTTGGTGCTGAACCCCATATGTGGGAACAGTATTCTAGAACAGACCGTATCTGCGCTTTGTAGATCATGAGAAGCTGTTGAGGTGTAAATTAGCTTTTCGCACGGAACAAGAATCCGAGTTTTTGTGAAGCAGCTTTTGCGATGGATCTGACATGATTATCTCATGAAAGAGTGTTGCTGATGGAGATACCGAGCATAGATATGGTGGGCTTGGTGGGGATGGTGGAGCCAGACATTACAATATCGGGCATACTGAGTTCCGCCTTTCTAGAGAAAATGCAGGCTTGAGTTTTGGTGGCGTTGAATTCAACTAGGTTGTTTGTTCCCAAGGCTGTGATTTCAGCAAGATCTTCATTGACAGCATCGACCTGCCTGCGCCTTGAGTTCTTAGTATCCTGGAAAGAAATGGGAATTCTGGAAGAGAACGCAGTATGGAGGGTACTATCATCTGCAAAGCTGTGGATGGGGGGCAAGTCGTTACTCCCAACCGAGCTCCCAACAGATCATTGATATGAAGCAGGAATAATGTTGGTGCCAAAATTGATCCTTGTGGAACGCCGGAATTGATGCCAATGGTATCAGACGATACACCGTCCACCACCACGTGAAGCGATCTGCCTGAAAGAAAACTCGATAAGAGATGGCATAGCTGAGGTGGTAAGCCGTATGATGGTAGTTTTTGGAGGAGTCCTTCGTGCCAAACACGGTCGAATGCTTCCGATATGTCCAACGCGACAGCTAAAGATTCCCCGTGTTTTTCTATTGAAGATTGCCATAAATGGGTGACGTAGGCAAGTAGATCTCCAGTAGATCTCCGGTGGCGAAAGCCGTATTGTCTATCATTGATGATTCCTGAGCTCTCCAGATATTTGATAAGCTCAATATTGATGGCTTTCTCCATCACTTTGGAGATTACTGATATCAGGGCAATGGGCCTGTAGTTGTTGGGCAGGTTCTTGTTCCCTTTTTTGGGGATTGGTTGGACTCTAGCTGTCTTCCAGCATGATGGAAAAATACTCGACCTGTACGAGATGGTAAACAACTTGCAGAGAATCGGTGTTAATTCTGGTGCACATTTTTTGAGGATAATGGGTGGAATTCCATCAGGACCGTTAGCCTTATTCGTTTTGAGACCAAGCAAAGTAGAGTTTGCTGCGAACATCTCTGCATAAATATTTGCTTTCTCCTGCGATGTTGTTGCTAATGTGCCGTCGGATTTGGACAGTGGTGGAAATGAACTATTGGTGAAATTTCTTCCGACCGCTTTAGCAAGGGACCAAAACGAACGGGAGCCATTGGGGCAATCGTATGTTTCTTTCGAAGCATGTATGATGAACTTCTCGAAACTTCGACGAAAATACGTCTCCAAGTCCTAGCGCTCTTACAGCCGTTCACTTTCTCGCATATTAGCTAAACTGCAAACTGTACATGAGCTCTTCATTAACTGAAGAGCCATCTCAATTTGTGAATGATGGATTCATTCAAGGAATACGTAGAATATGAATTATTTGAGTAATCCGACTAACAATGCTATCTTTTGCAAAGTACGCAAAATTTGTCAATAGTTAACTTGCTCTAGCTCCTCACTCGTCAGTCCTACATTCATAAGCAAGAGTATTTATATTGATTGTTCACTAAATATGAAAAAATCGCCAAAAAAATCATATTTTGTGTTATATTTTTCATGAAAAAAAAAATGTGTCATTGAAGTACATCGTGAGTATACAGTGAGGACGTAAAAAGTCCTCCCCCCCCTTTTACCTTTGAACGGAACAAGCTAGCGAGGTCGGGTAAAATTCAGGCAAAAAGGTACCTCTTTTACTACTATTTGGCATGAAAATGGTTGTGGTCACGTGACCTAGTATCAAGTGGGCACCATCAACTTTTTTTTTTCAAATTCAAAGAGGGGTCACGTGGTACCTTGTTTTGAAGGCCTTTAGATTCTCTATCCAACACCGCTTCGTTTGTACAAATCGGCCAAGCCGTTTCAAAATGACAAGCATTTGAAATTTGCTTCAAATATTAATATTAATGCATAAAAAATCTGAATAAATTTTAATTGCAACATGATTTCAAGTAGGAATTGTAACAAGTGCTCAAACATGCTCGAAATGTTCATCGTTCACTTATTGACACTGAAAAATCGGTTTTGGAATTCAATCCGAACGTGATTTACTGTTTCCCAGGTACATTTCAAACGCTTGTCATTTTGAAACGGCTTGACTGATTTTCACACACAATGCAGAGTTGGATAGAGAATCGAAAGGCCTTCAAAACAAGGTACCACGTGACCCCTCTTCACATTTAAAAAAAAAAGTTGATGGTGCCCACTTGACACTATGTCACGTGACCACAACCATTTTCATGCCAAATAGTAGTGAAAGAAGTACCTTTTTGCCTGGATTTTACCCGACCTCGCTAGCTTGTTCCGTTCAAAGGTTAAAGGGGGGGGAGGACTTTTTACGTCCTCACTGTATAAAGTGTCTAATGACAAAATAAGAAGTGCAAGTAGATGTAAATGCATCCAACACAAGGGGAAAAAGGAGGCGAAATTTCGAACTTTTTCTTGAAATATCCCAATAAATAGTGGTTTGTTCACATTTTCATTATCAAATTCCTGTTTTTCAGACAAAAATAGATACATTCAGCTTTACCGAAATTATCTAAATCGTTCGATATCCGTTCGAAGAAAGACCATAGGAATGAGGAATGAGCCCCTGCCCAGTGCCCATGGCGTTTGGCTCTCGACCCGCGATATTAATCATTGCGGGACATTCGAAAAAAGTGATAGTGTACGGGAGGAGAAGAAAGAATTGGCCGATTGCCGGCTGTGGAACGGCGACGTAACTGTTAGTAGGTGCGCGAGTTCCAGTCGCAGAAGGATACAGTGAGAAGTTTCAGATCGAGTGTGCCTTGCCTGTGCCGTTGTGTACGAACAATTGAACAAACCAAGATCGAAACCGGTGAATGTGAAAAAGTGCGGGCAAAAAGAGCGAAATACAAACAAGCTTAGTGCGGAGGTGAATCGATTACCGATTACTGATAGTGAGGATAAGGAATTTGGATTACCGCCGTTATTTATCTTCAGGATTATCTGCTGTGTTGCGTGGTTTTATACAGAAAGGTCAGAATGGGACTTTAAAATCCACCGTTCGTTCCACATGTTGTCTCTGAAACGTTATCTCTTGTTGAGATACCTACCAGATGACTTCTATTCGTTCACTTGCTGACCAACATAAGAAGTTTATATATAGGTGTAAACACTCGTTTAAACATAATTATGAAGGAAATTATTACGGAGAAATTACCGTTGTTCGAAAGAAATGATTCGAGAAATACCTCGAGAAATACCTAATTGTATGAAGTACCTATATTATGTTAGAACTTGTTTTGATCATTCGATCATTGTTGCATTTGAGAAAATTCAACTATAGTTACCTAATCAACTTTCTCGGAAGTAATTTTGCACTTATCATGCGATGGGTTTTTCTTTGAAAATTTTTTTCTTGTACTCTTACGTATTTGTCTGAAAAACACGAATTTGATAATGAAAATGTGAACAAACCATTATTTATTAAGATATTTCACTACCTATAACGTAACAAATTCCACCTTCTTTTCCGCCTGTCTTCTGGATCGCATTAAGAACAATTTGCCCTTCTTTTTTCATCATTGGACAATTTATATATATCACAATGTACGACACATTTTTTTCTATTATATGAGTCAAAGTCAACTAGAAATATGATTTTCTTGTGATTTATCCATATTTAGTGAAAAGAAGGAAGAATATCATTTAAAATAATGGCGTGTGTAATGTCATTCGAAAGCAATTTGTTGACATTTGACGGACTATTGAATAATTGGCCCTCATCTGATGGTATGCTTGTTCACTAAAAATGAAAAACTTTCCTGTTGAATTTTCTATATAAGAATGTGTCATTGAAGTACATCATGAGTACCTATATAAAGTGTTCAATGACAAAATAAAAAGAGCTACTAGCAGTGAATGCATCCAACACAAGAGGAAAAAGAAGGCGAAATATCGAACATTTTTTTGAAATATTTCGATAAATATTGGTTTGTTCACATTTTCATCATCAAATTCGTGTTTTTCAGACGAAAATACGTAAGTACCGAAAAAAATTTTCGAAAAAAAACCCATCACATGATAAGTGCAAAATTAACATACAGTGTGACCCACTTCTAATGGAACCACCCCTGTATCTTACGTAATCGTTTGGTTAGGATCCTGAAATTCGCTGGAACGAGAGATATACCAGAAATGCACTCTATGACCAAGTGGGGTCATCTTCAGTGATAGACACTGCTCGCCAACAGCCATGAAACTACCCCAATTTCCGGCAAATGATATAAGGAGTCAAAATAGGTCAAAAATCACTTCAGATTTGGAATCAGGACGCCCAATTTACTAACTCACTGAAATATTGAAATTTGGTACACTGCATTTAAACTTTCAACGTCAGATAAGCTTCTGAGCTCGGAATTTCAGAATATTCATCAGAAACATATCATACTGAAGTTATTGCAGATCAAAACTCGGGTCAACCCCATTTTCTAATGACGATCTATTTTTAACATTTTGCTTTCTGATTTATCCTCGGATTCATCAGATTCTTGAGAAATTTGGACGTGCACGTCGATATTTTTCAAGAATCTGATAATTGGACACATTTTTTCCTAGAAAATGAATTTATCATACCCATTATATTCTTACAATCCATCAAAAACTGTGGGATTCTAACCTAATCCCTTGAGTATGATATACTTGTGATAAGGATTTTGAAATTTTCAGCTCAGGATTTAATTTGGCGAAAAAAGTATGCAGCGGTTTGTAGAATATTGGGAAAATCCTCGGAAAAACCCTCGGAAAACCCCGAAGAAAATCCCGTCCTCAAGGTGCCGATCGAGGTGTCGATGCATCAATGTAGAAAATTGCGATTTTTTTTTCAAAAACAACACGCCTCGCAACACGCCTACCGATTAGAATAAGGTGTACCTTTTTACATAAAAAAAACCTTCTGGCATCACATTTTGAGAGTAGAATGTGGAAAAAAAAACTCGAAAATACTATAAACAATCGAATAATTTCCCATTAACCTATCCAGTACGTTACGTCCCTGAATAAGATGATCAAATTCTGAGTTCTAATTCTAATTCAGCATTAGCATCATGCGATGTACCCTCGGATGTACCTAATTTTATGAGTTTTCAATGAACGGTTTCGGAAATATTGAGGAAAAACCGTCTCCAGAGTGTACCTACAATTATTTTGAAGGGCTTTGCTTAGGAAGCATTTTTAGATAAAAGCTCGGATAGAAGTTTATAGAAACTTTTTTTCATGAAAATACTCTAGGAATCACCGATGAAAACCCGTTTATTCTCATCCCCTGCTTTTTTCACCAATATAACCACAATATTATCATGATAGACATCGGCATCCATCAATTTAAAATATTGTTTCATGTCCAAGTCAACTTTCGTTTTTTGCGGAGTTTTTTATAATATGTATATTTTCACATGCGTTTGCTTGTAGTAATTTCTAATAACGGCTGAAGATGGGCTGTTATAAGTCCGAAACATGTCCACTTGATTGATTTACATCAGTAATAAAGTTGTGGAGATGACCTTGAGCCGAGACTATCGCATATATGTTACTTAGAATTATCATCTTAAAATTTCTTCTCTCAGCTGTTAAAATCCTGCTACGAAAAACTGACTAACCCTGTATATTATGCTTAATCATCTCTGAGAAAGAATTTCAGTACGCTTATGAATAGAATCCAAATAATCTTCTTATCTCAAAAAGGTCGATTAGGCGAGATCTGGATAAATCTCTTGAGATGAATACATACCTATTTTGCCTCGTATGTTGCCGCATAAGTATTTTGCTGAATGAGTTGCAGAAAAATTTTATTATTCATGATTGCTTGTTTGAATAAATTATTGTTATAATACTTATCCACTTTAGCCTCGATTTTAGCTGATACAGCGGTAATCTAGACGGTATATTATTGTATTTTTTTTAACGAAAACCGAGACAAGAATATTGGTAACGATGCTAATTTTTCAAGCATCAGTTTTTAAATGTTATCCAATTATATGACCGAGATGACTAACATATTATGACCATCGATAGGATCTCGAATGAGACAAAACATCAAATTTCATAAAATGCTTTTTCAGGGGATTCTTTAAAATTTTCCTGAATTACCGTAAGCAGGGGTTACTTCGCGGGACATTTTCCTGATCGAAATTCTATACCTAAACCTCGACCTACACTAACCCCTCAATGCCAAAATAATGCCTCATAATTCAATATATTTACTAGTTATACAGGGTGATTCAAAAAGCGGGCATCCTATCAGGGGCGTATTCCTTGCATGAAAATGAGACAAGACATTTCTCTGAAGCATGTCCCATTTAAAATGCACGGGTGCAATGAGGATGACGCCAACGGCAGCATTAGAAAGTAATGCTGGGGCTACCACCGCTTCGAATCTGGCTCGAAATCTGGATAAAGAAGGAAGCGATGGCTGCCCACCCTTTTGCCCACTTGAGGATGCGGGACTCAGGAAACTGGGCAAGTGAAGGGACAATAACAGGACATGCAATAGCAGGCGGTGGGTGGAGCAGAAGATTCCTATCTCCACTCGAGTCTCCACTCTCAGAGTGAATAAAGTGCAGGACAGGCTGAGATGGAATAGGAAGTTAAAACTTACTATTCCAATCAGAAAAGAATGGAGAAACAATAGAGTGGAGTTTCGCCCAGGAAGCTTAGTATGTTACTCAGACGGATCCCGTCTGACTGACAAACAGGCCTCGGGCGCAGGGAAGAAGGAAGAAACCGGAAGAAACATACGAGAAAGCTACGCTCTCGGAAAATACACCACCGTTTTCCAAGCTGAGGTGTTCGCCATCCTGGTCGTGGCAGAGAGGCAAGAAGTAAAAGAGGGAACAGAGCAGATCTACATCTGTTCGGGTAGTGAGGCAACACTCAAGGCTATCTGTCATTCCAGACCAAGCTCAGCATTGGTACAGGAATGTGAAAATGTCCTTGAAATATTAATCGAATCAAAGGAAGTTGAACTGGTGTGGGTCCCGGGTCACAGTGGGGTAGGTCCGGATCCGCGGAGCCGTTTCTGGGACCGGAGCCTGTACTAGGTATATCAAGGCTCGCAAGGAGCCAAATAACGTCAGCCCTCGATGAATGGGATGGCAAGGCACTAGGAGAATACTGGAGGAATATCACAGGCTTCAGGCAGGCCAAGGAATTCATGGCCGGTCCAAGCAAATCTAGGAAGGAGTGGCTGCTGAGCAGAGAACTTCAAGTACTCCGCCTCCTCATATGACTACTCACAGGACACAACAGGCTTGGCAGACACCTATCACTCATGGGAATAGAGGACAACCCCCCTTGCCGCAGATGCAGGGAAGACGAGAAAACGTCACTCCATTTTCTCGCCGAGTGCGAGGCGTTCAGAAGGCTAAGATTTGAAATCTTTGGAATAGACAAACTCCAACAGGAGGACTTGATAATATTAGAGTGGACCGACATACTGGCCTTCATCAGAAGGTCAGGGAGATTCGTAAAGGAAATCTAGGGTTCAGCACCAAAACATACGCTGATGCTCTTAGATTCCATCCAGAGAAGAGCCATCCGCCTGGTGGGTGACCGTGGGTGACGCCACACTCACTCACTCTTTGACATCATTGGAACACCGTAGAAAGGTCGGCGACCTTTCACTTTTCTATCGATTTCTTCCACGGGAAATGTTCTTCGGGAATCTCTGCTATCATCCCTTCACTAGGAATACCAGTTAGACGAACTAGACAAACCCAGTCAGCACATCCTTCCGTTGTCAACCTCGAAAGATGTCGAACAGCACTTTATCAGAACTCCTTCATCCATAGAACGGCTAGGCTCTGGAATTCATTGCCTGAGGAAGTATTCCCAACAACATATAATCTCCAGAAGTTCAAAAAAAATTCCAATACCTACCTCCTATCCCTATCCTCCCTAGGAAAGCACGATGTTTTTTGAACATTATAGGGATTCCCGAGGGGATTCCCTTTCGTGCGCTCCAAGCGATAAAAAAAAAGAAGCATAGATATGTTGAGAGCAGGGGTTAGCAAAAAGGGCCCATCGGGGCCTACTTGCTTGGCTACAGCCCCCCCACCAACTACTACTACTAGGACACATGTTCATATGAACTTTGTTTGCTAGAATATCACAAGCGAGATCACAAGTAATCACCCTTTGAATTTTTTCGGTGGTATTCAGATACACCCTGTACTCTACCCTATATAACTACTTTTCATGGTCATATGGAAAATTGGAAAGAAAATCATCGAATGAATTAGATCTATAACCTCGAATTTATCAGAGAAAACAACGGAAAACAATAGAAAACACGAAATTTCAGTAGCTCATCGATTTTAATAAATTACTCAGTTGGCGGTAAAACATATCCCTCGACATATCCCGATAAAATATTCCAGATATATACCTCATATTACCCATATAATTTATTATACTCGTATATACACACGTTTATACACGAACGCCTTAGAATACTTAATAAGGAAAGCTCATAAAACTTACCTTTCACATCCTGTAATTCTTCATCCTTGGAATATCAAGAAGAAAGATGAACAATTTCCATTTGTTGTGACTTGAGTCGAGATGGGTGTTGCTTATTCAGACTGACTATTCTATCATTTTTATCCCAGAGAAGAATATCAAGGAAGTGTACTGTTTTGAATAATTTTCTGTGATTCGTGTTATTTTTTTCGTTTTTACAAGTGGTTTGATACTGGATTCTCATGATAACTTGATGGTGGATAGAATGTGCCTCGATTATCTTCTGGGGAAAGTGTGGTTGAAATAATATTTTGGAATTGCTACACTCAAAGAAATTGATAGGTTAAATCAACCAAAAAGAGCATACGAAGGGGATTGTTGTTTTGATCAAGAACATTTATTATCAACCATGATTTTAGTCTCACAACAAAATGAGTGGAATGTTAACCATCACTTTGCCCCTTCAATTATATTTCGAATAGATAGACATAATATTCAGTTCACCAACAAAGTGTATAGTAGATATAGGTATAAGTCGAGGTATAAGTATTGACAATTTTTCAGATTCTTGTACCATTGAATTGATGTAGATTTCGAATGAATATCAACTTTATTCATTTAGTAAAAAAAATAGAATAAACATTTTTCTAGTGTGTCTCGAGGTGTGTCTACTTCTTCAACACAAGTAACATTGTGGAAAACTTCTTTCCTCTTCATGTAAGTTGGAGAAGTCCAATCCAACCTAAAAAACATACCGACATCATATTATTTACCAAAAAATTGTGTCATCTTTGCCAAAACAAAACTATTATGTAAGTGTTGAATGGTGGCCAATTTAACAAAATATCTACAGTATAATTCTCTTCATTTGTAATTTCTCGTCTCCGTAATTTGAATGTACTCTTGATATTGAATTGATTGAATTCAAGAATAATACTCACCATCACATAATTTCCATCATCTGATGAATTCTCCTTATCATGATTATTAACCTACAGTGGTACTCCTTGACGAGAGATTTCAAAATTTTCTCAATCTTCTTGTATGATGGTTCTGGTACTTGTCATGTACAACTTCCCTGGGGATATATCCACTTCTTTTGTACTAAATTACTAAATGATCCGAAAATTGATGAAGGTCCTGAGGAAAAGATACGAATTTCAGCAATAATATCATACAGTGTGTTAAATCATTACCAAATTTAGTACTAAATTACAACTCGATATTGAATACAGTGATTACATAATCGACTCACCAAAACCACTTCATTTCAGAATAGGTATAATGTAAAATGATATCAAAATAATATAAAGCCACAACACAAAGAACCAAATGATACGCCAGCAACAAAATCTCATGTGGACGCTGTCGCCCTGCAAATACCAATTGAAAGAACACAAGCTCATTGTCAACCCATCAAAGAAGTTGGTTCATTTTAACCGAGGGGTAAATCTCCAGGAAGAATGTGTACACCAGACTCCCAATGAACAAAGACTCCCAAAGACTTCCAAAGAGTTCCAAAAACTTCCGAAGACTTTCAAAGACTTCCAAAGACTTCCAAAGACTTCCAAAGACTTCGAAAGACTTCCAAAGACTTCCAAAGACTACCAAAGACTTCCAATGACTTTCAGTTACTACCAAAGGCTTTGAGACAAAACCAATAACTTCAATTGATTTACGAATCCTCGATTGAAGCACAATAAACAATTTAGTCCATCATCAACTATGTTCGCTTCTATACATACATATTATACAAGCCGATTCACGGTGGATGGCACATTAGACGTTTCTGGAGGAGGCAACGTAGGATTGTACTGAAAATGTAGTTTCTTGGATAATTAGTCGTGTTCTATCTACCTAAAATATTCTCAACACTGCGACGTTGCCGCTTATATTGAAAAGTAGCAACATCTTTGATTTTTTGAATGATACCCTATATATCATTCCATTTTTAGATTCTTCCTAAAGAGCTGATTTCATCGATATATTACACTTGGGGTCTAGCGAGAATGATAAGAAAGATATAGGGTGTGAAAAATCGAGATTTTTCAACTTCAAGAATTTTTTATGTCGAAACTATCCATAATTAGTCAAAACGGTTCTCACGAGAATTCATATATTAGTCATTATCAATTTATTTAAGGACATTGACACTTATCTGTCAACGTGATTGTTGAGGTTAAGTTTTTGACTCGGTATTTGACTTCAATAAAGTTATGGTCCCTCGTCTCATGCTCTTCTTCGGACCAGAACAAAATTTTATGATACCTATGTAGAAAAAAAACATTAAGGTACTTATTTGTTAAAAGTATGCCGGTTCCTACTATACTTACCGTTTGTACCATTTGATGTTGTTAATTGAATTGTGGATATTTTTGTAATCACTTGACGAGTAAGTAATTCACTTCTTTCACATCAGCATTCCATACAGAACATTACTCATTTGCAGGCGGGCTTGCAGATCGAGTTGCAGATATAGCACTGATGATGACAGATTATTCACACGAAATATAAATTTCTTCATTTGATTTCACGTTGAGGTAGAAGAACCACTCCTTTTTTATATAGATATGCATTTTTTTCCACCAGTAACTATAGAACCATAGAACCCACCGAGGAACCTACCATCATTTACTATTTTTCGAACCGTAAAGTGTGTTTTTATCGAGGTTTTTATACCAAGGTAGTTTTTGTCAATTTATGAACTATATACTAGTCAATGAAGACATAGCCACATCTGTGATAGTTAACGAGAATTCACTGTTCTGATTCGTAGGAATGGTACTCGAATCTAGTAGGTATTTATCATTTCTTTCGTCAGACTGGTTCTTGATATAAACAATTGAATTTCATACGATTACATTGGGTTCACATATTGAATGTTAGATGGCGTGATTCCTAGAACTTATAAACCATATTAGGTCTACCAACCTTGATCTGACTACATTGCAAAATGTATTCCCTATCTTCATTGATCACAATTGTCACATTGATGCCTGTAATTTTGGTACGGCACCAGACTGAATTTAGCGATATTCATCCACGCCATTATGTTATGTTTATCGAAGTAGGCGAAAATCACCAGAGGATTATTTCATCATTGCTACTAGATTTCATTTAGAATTGAAACGAAGGATTTCATAGTGACATATTTCAGTTTCAGAGAACTCAAATGATTGAAATATATTGCTTGTGGTGAAAACCTTTTCATAGACACCTTGCGTAGGCTAGCCTGAAGCCTCGCGGGATATAATATAGGTCCCAATGTAATATAATGACGAGTATAATGATGTTCTTTACTATCTTGGTGTATAAATAACTATTGAATAACAATTATTCGATCAACAAGCTTGACCTGAAAAAAGTGATGATTCTTTTATATTGGGCATATATACTTTTCCACTCGATAAAGATTCCCATCACACCAGAAGATCATGCATCAATAATTATCGTTTGACAAGTTGACGAAATCACATTTTAAAGGAGGGACATCTCTTATGATAAGATCAACCGTACTTACATAATCTAATCATGTTGAAAGATTTGTTGGAAACCAATCACGCATGCATCGACAAGCTACTCGACAAGCTATACTTGAAAAATTATATGATGGATTGATTTAAAAATCTATAGAGAAAGTAGGTGAATATATACACACTTAAAAGGACAAAATCGTTTGGAGATATTTTGATTTATTCATATTATGAATCAATGAGTACACACGTGTAGAACATGATAGAAATAAAAGGGAATAATCATTTGTAATGGGATTGCCGCCTTGCTACATAAAACATATTATGTATTTTGAAGTATCTGTATAGTTAAATATTATTCAATGAACTCATTGCTATTAACAATATCGACGCACATCGCTAAATTTCAGAAATAAAAATCAGCAACGCTGCCAAATTCACTTTATAAAAATTCTCATGGAATGAAAGTTC